>CM068314.1:30470707-30783207 GCA_034766995.1 Acanthacorydalis orientalis | reverse complement strand
AGAATATCGTTCTGGAAACACTGACCATTCCACTTGGCACAAATAGTTCGATAAGTGAATTCTTCTTCATCGTATAATACTGTAGCGTTCTGAATGATCTCGTCAAGTAATCGGAGTTCTCGGAATACTTCTGACCGAAGCATGTTTCGGTTACCATCTTTCGTTTCGACTATGACGCGTCCGAATCGTCCTGAAAAAAACGTTTCTATGAGTATTTTACGCTTACGGTCAATTTTTGTTCATAAAATTGATTGTTCGATACGAGATATTAATTGATCTTATAAGAATATAAAATACAAAACATCATTTTCAAAGTTTTGTTTGAAAACAATGCTTTGAATGTGTATTTAACTTTATTGCACCGCACTTATTTCAAATAACTAATACACATAAACAAGAGTTTTGTAAAAACTTTTATATTGGATCACAAATCGTAGCATTGGCTTGGGACCATTAATACGGCCACTTTCTATGTACCGTGCTTACGTTTTAATGATGTTAGTTCCAAAATATTAAGTGTTCAAATTAATTTGATGTCTTTAAATTGAATCATAACCCGTTTTAAATTAACATATTTTCCCGCCGTTTTAGGATTTTGAAGTACCAACCTTAACATTAAAAAACTATATATATATATATATATATATATATATATATATATATATATATATATATCTTGGCTAAGCAATTGGCTTATTCTCACAAAACAGTAATGAACGCAATGGCATCCGAAAAGCAACACATTAGGGAATGAATATTTTTCGTACTGTAGTTGAAAAAATGTTGCCGAAGTCTCAAGAATGATTTGTTCGGTTTTGAGGGAAGGTATTGTCATGTATGAACGTGCAAAAATGGTTTCAAAAGTTTCGAAGTGGCGATTCTGATCTTTTCGAGCGAGAATGTCGCGGAAACCCGAAAAAAATTGAAGACGAGGAATTTGAGCAGCTGTTAAGTGCAAACTCCGCTCAGGCTAAATAGGAACTCGTTCAATAATTCGAAGTTACCCAATAAGAAATTTCCTATCACTTACATCGGATGGAAAAAAATCAAAAGCTTGGCCGATAGATTCTATATGAGATCAACCCGGAAAACAAAGCTGGAAAATATGATAAAGCTATGTCGTCGCTCGCAATGTTCAAATGGAAGAACTTCTTGCATAAAATAATAACCGAGGATGAAAAATGGGTTTTATACGACAGGACTAAGTGGCTAAAATTGTGAGTTACGCTTGGCGAACCATCGACATCGAAGGTAAATATTCGCGGCAAAAAAGTGTTATTGTGTATTTGGTGGGATATTAGAGGTATGATGTATTATGAAGGGTTCGGATCTGGTTACATTGTAAATTCGAAACGTTACCAATAACAGCTCATCCGTTTGAGTGACGAATTAGAGAGAAAAATCATTCACTGGCGAGGGAAGGAGAAAAGTCCTTTTACAGCACGCAGCGCTCGGCAAAAGGGACCAATGACATTATATGTTAGTTGAGCTGGGATGTTCTCCCTGATGCGGCAAATTCGCATACCTAAACTTGTAAGATTATCATCTAATCCGATCGCTCCAGCATCACCAGGCTGATACCCATTTTAAAACAGTAAAAGAGTTCAGTTGACGACTTCGCCGACTCAAATCCGCCTTCATTTTTTCGACAAGAGTTTCGTCAATTACCTGATAGATGAAGAAAAGTTATATAAAGTAATAAGGGATATTTTAAAGATTAAAATGTGTTCAATTTTTCGGTAAAAACACATTCATTTTCTGTAAAGTGCACTGAATTAAATTGTACATCTAATATATTTATTTAAAAATCTGAGTCTTTGGATTCTTTATGCTTTTGATTTTTTTTATTTATTTTAATTAATGAAGGTTTTATTTTAATTAAGGTCTTTGAATACGAGAGTAGAGGATAATACCAAGCATTAAATATTTATTTTCATAACGTCAGAGATATAAAAATAATATATATATAATTTACAAGGACAATGCAGTGAACATGAAAAAAAATTTCAGCGGTCTAAGCTTTTTTGCAATGGGGATTTTGATTTAATACTTTCGGGTGCATTTAATTTTTTTACTTCGTTTCATGAACATATCGTTATAACTTTGTTACTAGTTGGATTTGATTTCAGTATGAGTCTCAGAATAGTGAAAAGACACAAAATTGAGTTTGCAGTATTTTTGAAAATTGCATATAATAATCGGCATTTGTAAGACAAGAGAGAATTATTAATTTATAAATCAATTGACGATTATTCTTGTCATTTATGTGAAAGTGTTAAATGTGGAACATATATCGTGACGGTTATCTTATTGGTCGATGACGGAAAATTAAAATCCACTATTGAAAATAAACCACTACTCAAAACGTTTGACGAAATAAATTAAAGTTCAATTTGGTAGCGTTAAATTGAAGAAAAAAACATAGGAAAAATTTGTTTTACATTAAAGCATGAAAATGTCCAGATAACGCACTGAAGACAAAAACAAAATTACTTGAAGAAAATTGGTGATTTTTAACTCGTCTTTCATATTCATTAGATTTTTGTAGATATGTTATTACCTTTATCAAAATAATACGTCGAATATGCTTTGTAAAATGACCAATCGAAATAAAGGGCCAAAAACCTAAACGAAATATTTGTTTACCTAAAATGTGTTTTTATTTGAATTCTCAAAGTTTAGACAAATGTATATATGGACAAAAGAAATGAAGTAAAAATGAAAGCTGCTGAAATAAATGTCCATTTCAAAAAGATGTGTTCTAGTTTGTTTTTTTTTACTGATACGACTTATGATTTAATTTATTTTATTCGTTTAAAAAAATCTTATTCATCATTTTCCGATATGTTAGAATACGTTTAATGAAAATTGACATACAGCTTATATCTTTTCATAATTATAAATCTGTAAATGTTTTTCTCTCTTCCGCGAAAGTTTTTTTCTATAGAAAGTTGTTCTTTTAACTGCATACAATTAATATTAAAATCTCGAAAAGTTCTAATAAAACTGCATGTGGTTTCTGACAATGACAACATAAGCTAATTAAATCTGAAAACGAATCACCGCAGAGTACCATAAAACAAGTTCATAAATAACATAAAATTAGAATAGTTAAATTCACTCACGTCCAAACTATTATATCACTGTAATCTGAATATATCATAAAATAATTGATAAACATATAAACAAAATGTAACATTGATGAAACCAGGTTAACCTCGTATATACGAAACGACGCGTACTAAATTAATAAATAACATCTGAAATAAATTACACGAAATTATGTAATTGACACATCCATGAACTTGGAACAATACACAGATGTAAAAAAATAGATAGAGCAACACGTTGACCTAGAGAACGAATGCACGGTGTGAACTTGGTGATGTTAAACGTCGTGAGATTTATTTCAATCTTACTTCGAACAAATTACGAACAAGTACTTGAATAAGAATTGTGGGTTAATTTTTAGGACGACCTAGAGAAACTGAATACAATTTCTATTATACTCGTTATGTTGGTTGGAAATATAAATGGTATGAATTTATAATTTAATAATGTGTATCGTACGAAATGAATGTTAAAATGATTGCATCAAAATAATATGCACACGAAAATATTTCCATTCACAAGTGTATAGTTATTTTAATAATTTTATAACAGTTTAATTTCAGTTTTTCCCAATAACACAGCAGGATGATTCGAATCTTATTATTGTCATTGTTTAATTTTATAATAACAATGCATCTTTTTTACATTTTCGAGTGGATATTTATATAAAAGTATGTTTTTATTGCATTACAGGTTTGTGTGAAATTTTTTTCATTTTTGGGATCAGAGAAACTTTTTTTTATAAATTATAGCATATGTCAAATAAAAGAAATACGTTAATATGAAACTTTACGTTTTATTGTCATTAAAATAAAAGTTTTTTTTTATAATTGTGATTTACACTAGCACTGCCAAAAAATAGACACTTGCCATTTCAGACAAATTTATTTGTTAAAGAAGGTAATAAGTGCAGTTTTCTGTTTTTTAAAAAAATATTTAGCTGGCTTCTTTTTGTGCGGTAACAATTTTTCTTTATTTTTGGCTTTATTTTAGTTAGATTCTTAATTGTTTAACGTGTTTCGTTTTGTTTTGAGATATTATTACTGTCAATTCTTCTTTATTGGTAGAATTCAGGACTTTCTATTTTTTTGTTAAATTAAATACAATGTCTTTTCTATCAGATGAATATCAAGTAATTATTTTAGTTAAAGAAAAATTCAAACAACTTTTTAACATTTCTAATCATGATTTCATATGCTTTTTGCTAGAAAGCTTCGTGTTCCTTTTAAAAAAAAGATTTTATTTTATCCACGGATAATAGTAAAAGTGAGAATAGTAATAGTGGACTCTTTTAAGATTTCTATGTAATTATCCGTGTTTATTTTTTAATTACAGAAAGGAAAAATATCATCCTCTGTACTCAAATGCATCTCATATTTTATTTCCCAGTAGCAAAATGTATTAAGTTACTTTTCAATTGGCTATAAAACCATATTCAAACCCATATTTATTTACTGTCACTAAATTGATAAATCGGCGTTTGTTTGAGAAAATTCCAGAGCGATAAAAATTTTCTTCCCGCAATGCCATATCTTTGGTCCAGTTTAAATGTATTTTTTGTTGAAATTTTATAAAAAGTGTGCTTCTTTTCATGATTTTTGTTATTCAGTATTTCATTCTGTAAAAATACTACCAAACACTAGAATTTTATTGACTCTGCTACAAATGTAACATGTTTTCTCATTTTTATCAACATTTTTCTTACTTATGGATATTAGATCTTCGAAAGTGATCCTGATTTACTATGTTTTTAATCAACAGAAATTTTTCCATTTCTTTTGAATTCAACAATCATTTAATTTGTTGTCGATAAGGCTATATGAAGAGAATAGCTATTTTCATGCTGACTTGTGCCGCGGCCACTAATCATTTAATGTTTATTCGTAAAATAATTCGAATATTTTTATCCTTTTTCCAACATGATTAAAATAAACACACCTACTTTTTAATATGCACTTACTTTATGCAAATTAAATTATAAAACAAATTCTTCTAAAATTACCAATAATTAATGAAATGAATTTTTCTAACGGGTGCCCATTTTATTTTGATATTCTAATTTGCTTTGATATTGTTAATAATTCACATTTTAATTATTTTCCAAACTTATTATTATATCTAGAACTTTTTATGGTATCATAATGCTATATAACAATATCATTTAGTTTCTGAACAGGATTTTGAAAAACAATTTTTTCAAGAAAATTTAAATTTTAAACAACAATAACTGAATGTTAAATTAAGTACAAACAATAAAAAAAAACTGAAAAGTTTTGCATAATACAGGACGTAGTGTGAATTAAATGTATTTGAAAATCTGTACAGTTTCTGCACATTAATTTTATTTCAGCCTGTTTTGTATTCCCAATAAGAAAATGTTATCTTTCAAAGTCAGTTTTTTCATTCATTGTCCTTCACAACAATTTTTTGTCCTACTAAAAACGGATTCCGATCATTTATATTTACATATATGTAGATAAATAAATTAACTTTGAAAACAGGACTCAGTTAATTTATTAAATTAAAAAAAGGATTGAATACAAAAAGAATGATTTCTAACAAAAAGTTTGTATGGTAGATGAATATTTATTTCATTAAGACAATAAAATCTGCATTCAATTAATACTTTGTTAAGTATATACGAAATAAAAACTTGTTTTTAGAAATATTTGGAGATTATTTTTCGTCATAGGAGTAAACTTCTACATACTTTTGCTGTCTAATTTGTTCTAATTTATTTGGTTAGAAATTGCATTTCAATTGATTTAAAGATTTGCTGAAATTATATTTAAATTTTTTTTTCAATATAAGTTAATGTTTATTCATACGTTGAAAATAACCCAGAACACCTGCTAAATGTAGAACAGTGTATAGGTTCAAAATATTCAAAATACATAGGCTCGATGGAGTGAAAATGGATAATAAGACATTTAATATAGAATAATTCTCAAAAAGGGCGATACCGTTTTCTAGACGGTGATTTAAATATTGAAGAGAATGTTTGATCTAGTTTGTTATTTAGGAGGATAATCCATCTGTACCATCAGTGGACACTACTGTAATCTAATGGAAATCAATTTCAATTTTAATAAACTTAAAACCAAATCAAACTACCCTTCTGCTATGTAACTTTTGATACTTTATTAAGAAAAATTATAAGATATAGTATTAAGATAATTTTGTTAAACAAATGGATCTTGAAAAATTTGTATAAAAGCAGAGATATTAACAAAATGATTTGATCAGTACTTTTTATGCATGTTTTTTAAATAGACAACGTTTATATATATTTATCGTTTTTATCACAACGAGATAATTAGGTATTTTTATAGTATATATATATATATATATACAGATTAAAATGACAATAAAAACTACATATAAAATTAACTTCAAGTAAGTAAAGGAGTCAGTTTAGAATATGTATTATGAAAAGGGAACGTTTAATTAGACGATGATGAAGTATTGAAAATTCGGAATTGGAAACGAGTCTCAAAGGATAGGATAGTACATAAGATATTTTTTTGAATATTTGGTTTACAAAATAATGTAACGAATTTGATGCCAATGAAATATATATTCATAATTCAAAACGACGGTATTTAAATAACTTAAACTAAATAATTGTCAATATGCTTTAAACAAATACAACAAATTATTTAACAGGAAGTACAGATGAAATACAAAATATATACCAATTCTCGAATGTACAATTTTACTAATGTTTATAGACTTTTTATATAAAATTAAGTCATCTTCGCTACGAGTATGCTAATTTATGATTCAAGTATATAAATTATTTCATACATGTGTCTAAAATCGGTTTGTTTATTTATAAGCAACTAATAAATAAACTGAGTACGTATTTAGCAGAGCAAAAAACTAATTGTGAAGGACAATAAATGGATGAAAAAACGTAATTTTAAACTGTATGCATCACATGTAAATCGAATCTGTTTTTGTGGCAGTAATGTGTTGAAGATATAATCGCTGTCATCCTTGAATTTCGAATCTACTGATTTTTATCGTTGACTAAAAATAAAAATCGGTCATGATGGAAATCAGAAACATAGATTTTTCTGTTTTATCGAAAAATATTTGTAAAAAGAACACGTATGTAGTATAATGACAGATAATTTAGACAATTCAATTTTAATACATTATTTAGGAGAATAAACATATTTGTATGAATAAGATATTAGAATACAGTTATGTTTTGATACAAAAGATCTGACCAAAGTAATATTTAAATGTGATAATCACACTATAAAAGGTTATCAAATTATATTAAATGATTAATTTGTTTATGATATATATATATATAATACAAATAAATGTACTATACATATTTAGATAAAAAAAATTATTGAAACATTGAACACATTTTATTCCAATGTTTTAAATTTAATTTTATTAAGGAAATACATTTAAAATTTTAATTTCACATTAAGGTTTGATTTATTTACTCTCACTGGTTAATCAAAAACTTGTAACTCGGAGAAAAGACTTTTATATATGAGAAAATAATTAATAATTATATAATTTCATATATTAACATTTATTTTAGATTCAGCAAATAAGAGATATAATTTATAAAGGTTGTGAAATCATTTTTGCATTAAAAAATAATAAATATTAATTTTAATACATTCGGTTCAGTCAATGATAATTTTGTTATATAAAATGATATTTTAATTTTATTAGGAAAAAATATATAAGATGAAAGTAGTATATTTCGTTTTATTAGAGTAAGAAGTCATAATTATTTATTGTAGTGCATGTGTTTAAGGTTGGTTCTGTGAAACAAAACGATTCTTCAAATAACTTTATTTAAGAAAAAAATAAAGAAAGCATAATTTTTTGCGAGTACAAAGAGTTTATAAATTTGAATATAAAAAGTGTTATCATTATCAAAAATATGATTCTAAATTTAAATTTTGAGTCGAAGGTGAATAGTAATGGCAAAATACATATTAGCGAAAAAATATTTCTTATGAATATTACGGAAGATTATTTTCTGATATATCAATAAACGAATGAATTAATCAAGTCTTAATTATTGTTTCCTTATTTAAGAATTCTATTCGAAATTGTATTTAGAAATAGGCATGAAGCATTTGATTTTAAAGAAATCACTTTATGGTAATAAAATAAGATCGTAAACAAGGAGATGTTACTTTTTTATGTAAAATTTAAATTTAAATATATGGGGTCGTTTGATAAGTTTGGTAAATCTCTATGATATGGCTTCATCATTCATTTGGTAATGTCACGGGTATCAAGCGTCATTTTTCAAACTAGAATAGGTGAAATTTCAGTCAGAAGTGACGCGTTGTTCGCGTTCTACAGATATTTGAAGCAGGAATTGTAGCAGTTGCCGCAAAAATGGAAAAAACGAGCAGGCTTTTTGCGTCGATTGGTCACTGTGGATGAAATATTGATCTATCACTACACATCCAAGTCAAAGTAGTGGATAACAACTGGTGAAAGTGTGCTGAAGAAGGCGAAGATCGTTTTTTTCGCCTGGGAAGGTGATGCCCACTGATTTTTTTGCGATTTCCAAGGAATAGTCCTAATCGACTGCTTTACGAAGGGAAAAACGATAACAGGAGCCTATTACGTAACTTTATTGGACCGTTTTAAAGAAGAGTTGAAAGGCAAAAAACTAGTTTTAAATTCAGTAAAATTTCTATTTGGGGATGAACAGGATAGTTATCTTTTATCTAATCTAAAAAATGGGGTTTATAATTAACTAGGCACAGAATAAACTTTCTAGAGAGGACTAACTCTGTTCGTTACACACTTGTGTTATACAAATATACACTTGTGAGTTTTTGTATAGAGATATACTCGAATAAATATCAATATTATCATATTTGCTCATGATAACCGTGGACTCGTTGTAATCGATTTTAATTACATTTGTTTATTATAACTATAGTGTAAATGATCCGTTAAGAACCAAATAACATACAGACAATATTTCGACTGATTTATTAATTAATGTTGCACACGCATTACACAAGAAATAAAAATGTAACGAATAATTAAAATTAACAAATTATGTACTAACCTGCTCTCGTTATTCTGGCAACATTGAATCGACTCGTATAATTTACTTTGAAAAAGTGTTCAACGAGCGCTCGTTCAGCTTTGCCATCACCTCGAACAGGCGAGAATAAGTATTCCGGATCAATTTCGTAGTGGATTTGTTGGTATCCCGTAATACATAATAACGTCAATAGAACAGGTATGATTATGAAATAACCAGGTCGCCGACCGACTTGCACACCTAAGGCGTAGAAAGATCGGACCAGGGCGTCGTCCACGAATCTGATGCCACACGTCATCTGAAAAAATTAAGTACATTGAAAATTGTTTACGGTGTAATAAGAAATTAGCATCTATTAATTATTTTGTAATGGACTGAAATATATTGCGTGCATTTAAATGGTCTATTAGGTTTAATTGAAAATATATAACAGTGAAAAAACGCACGATATAAATAGATTTATTTTTTGTGTATATATTTTTTATAAATTAAAATTTCCATTATTGCTAAACCATTTACAATTCGTCCAACTGATGAAATTAAACTATAAAAAGTATCAATTTATGGAAAAGAAAAGGGTCATTTTTTTTTTTGTAATTTGATAGTAGGGAAATCGAACGAATATAATTATATTAATTATTTGTTTGAATAAAGATACTTTTATTATAAAAAAAGTACTATGTAGTGTATATTTTTCATTTTAAATTACAATAAATTAAGTGTAAAAGTTCAAGTAATATTAATTTTCGTTTGAAAATATAAATTTCTCGCCTAAATAATATATCTCATTTAAACTACGAATATTACAAATTCAAATCTATAAATAAGCATATAATCTGTTTGCGAAGTGAAATTATTTAGTGAATGTATTTTGCAAATTCAAAACAAATTCTCATGCATATTAAATCAATACGAATCATTTAACTGCCGAAATTATTAGTTACAAAAAATCGAAAGTGATCAATTATGAAAATGAATTTAATTTTTTAAGACATTTTAACAACTGGTAAAGAAAGTAAAATGTTTAAAATTATAAATACAGAAAAAAAACAGTTTTAATATTTTTTTCTCTATCATTGCTTATTTTCTTAACTGTTTCCATAATTTTGCTTAAATAACAATTTCATTCCATTTTTGAACCGTGGGTTTTATGTTATTGACATTTTTAAAGGAAAATAAAATGAAAACAATGATAATTTTTATTTGGGAACAGTATAGTATGAGCTTTCTTGATAAAAATCGATTCCTGCTACAAATCGCACTTCAATTCATTATTCTTTCTTAAAGGATTTAACTCTTAAGAAATTATTCACCTTTCAGATTATAAATAATATGAAATCTACATACAATATCGACAATTATTTTGTATAACTTTACTCCATCGGTCGGGTAACTGGCAAATTCCTTGTCGAAATAAATGGCGGCTTTTTATCAATGAATTAGTAAAGCATCTCTTGAATTTCCACTGTTTTGGCACTTTGCATGTTTTATGCGTTACAACGTTATCCCTCAAAGATGAACAAATCATTCCCGCAGCTTTTATTGAATTTCTTTTAACTGGAATGCGAAAAGTATGCAATGACTAATATGCTGTTCTTCAGATACAATAATGTTCACTACTGTTTTGTGAGGTTATACCAGCTTCTTGTTCAAAGTATATAGAGTTCTTAAATGTTAAGGATGGTACTTCAAAATGATGAAAAAATATTTCAATTTGAAGCAGTCATGATTGATTCAGTTTAAAGGCACAGATTCAATTTTTACATTTAGTAAATATATATATATATATATATATATATATATATATATATATAATAAGTAATAATTTAATGTGTTTTCTAGAATTTACTTTCAATAATAAAAGTAAATACGCTGTATTACGTATAATAAAAATGTGAGTCCAATATGATATAAATTATTAGCAAAAAATGTAAAAGTGTACTATTTTAATTGTAATTTTTCAACTAATTATATTTGTAATTTCGAACGCAATATAATTATTGCAAAAATTATCTTAAATCAAGAAAGTTCGGATCTTACTTTAATTGAGCAAGTAGATCATTATTTCGCTATTTAATATTAGCTACCTTTCATTTTACAAAATTTATTATTCAACGTACACACGCATTTAAGAAAACTATTATACCTGAGAGAAAACATTACATCAGAATGTTTACTTATTTTAGAGTAATTTTCAACTGTATATCTATCTGTCCTGTTATAATGATACGACACGTAAATTAAAGAAAGAGTAAATTATTTTTATAATTATACTGTAATTGTAATACTTTAAAAGAAATTAAATTTATGTCCATTCGTGAAAGAGAAAAAAAACTAACAGAGACACAATTTTCAAATAGGTTCAGTTGGACACATTTTAATTGACCATTCAAATTTTATACAATAGCTTATACATGTATTCGTAATACTGAAATCTGTACAAATCATTACAATGACATTACTCGGCTATGAACATTCGAGTAATTAACTTAATTACTGTTCACATTTTCTCTTGCTGTGGTCTATTGATCATTCATGTATTTTTCATAGTTGAATATATATATATATAATTTAAATAATAGTTTTTGTATGATTTACGAAATTAAATTTTTAAGTTCTAAATGCACAAAAATATAACTTTCTATTTCAAAAAGTGTTTTTGGTCTAATTATTTTGATTTTAATAATTAGAAATATTTTTAATGTAATATTAATATTCTTAAACAATAAATTTCACTTGTCATTATTTTAAATGAAATATTTAATTCGGATTGTTTAAATAATATTAAGTAGTTTCATTCTATTTCTATATACTGAAATTTAATGAATTTTGTACATTTGTCTTTAAAGTAAAGACTATAAATTAACTCGAGTGCTTTGCAACTTGTCTGACTCTCAACTAGTACGAATTTTATAAATAATTTAAAATCTTGATGTAACAGTAAGCAATGTATAATATCTAATATTAGATATAGTAAAAGTTTGGAATAACAATTTATAATAATAACAATGAATGCTAAATTAAAGTATTTTGCATTAAAAATTTGAATTTGGAAATATTATGTACATTTTAAGAAATTTAAAAGGCTTAACTTGAGTTAATTTTTTTAAAAAAAATTAATTTAATATAAAGTTAAAATTATAATGTAAATTATCTCCATAGAAGTTATACAGAACGAATCGTTCTTAATAAAAAATACCTATCTGTGTTTATTTTCATAATAATTTATTTTTAAATATTTAATAACTATTTTTTAAATTTTTATTCATGGTTAGATATTTAACTCTACAAGTTCGTAAGTTTAATTAACTTGTTTTCAGTAACTATAATTAGGTTTTGCATTTCAGAACTAATATATGTAACTTAAAGTTAAACTAAATGCTTAGTAGTTATTTTTTACTGACGATTAACGGTGTAGCCATTCCTTAAGTTTTTTTTTTCGTTTTTACTTATATTAAGTTTTATATTTTTTTGTGATATCATATTTTAATATAATTAACCCTAGATAATGGAATTAATCTAAATCTTTCAATTATATTCTATACATTTTGAACTTTTGAGTTTATATTAATTTTTTATCAGAAATTTATACACACACACACACACACACACACATATATATAAGTAACTCAAGTGTTCAATTAGTTACTTATCTCATATATTCTATGTAAATGTTATCGAAACTCATTGCTTGAATTGAGATAAAAACACCAAGGATACTTATATAACTTTATTGTTTTTAGTACATATATATATAAAATATTTTTAGCCTTTGATGATGCACTGTTGCATGAAGGCCTTTTTTGATGTCCTCTAATTTACACGATACAGTATCTTTTTTTCATATATTTCCAACACATTCCAATGATATCCTTATCCTATCAATTCATTGGTTTCTTCCTATTATTTATATATATATATATATATATATATATATATATATATATATATATTAACACATGATTTAGAGGTTTCAAATAACTCAAAGACGCATACAAAGATAAATAATACGAAAAAGAAAATGGAACGGATGCGAAAACAGAATGTACACTCATAATAAGAACAGTTAGGTGTTCGAAATGCGAATGGAAGGGACGTATTGGAAGAAGTGGAGACAACCGAAAGAAAATAGAATTAACTGAATGAGAATCGAGAAATATAAAAATGCTTAGAAAGATATTTATTATCGAAAATGAAATAAGTTTATCAAAAAACACATTAAGAATGTGCAGAAAATAGATTTGTTCAGTTATCACTTGTGAAAGATCGAGGAAAAAGATAATAAATATCCAGGGAGGAAGAGAATGCGATGTGTTATTAATTTTTTTTCGTATGCGATTGCACAAATAGATTTTTCCTAAATACTTTTACAACACGACGTGACGAAAAAAAAGCATTCAGCCTTGTTACAAGTCATATAAGGAAAACAAAGACGTACGAACGTTAGTCGTATTCAATTGACTGAAACAAAGCTATATTTAATTTAAACGATACTATAGATAGAGAAGTCTTGGTCAATTATTTATTGGCGAGTTTAAATAAGACATATGGGCATGGACAGGTCCGACCTCGACAATTATTAACATTTTTTTGATTTACTAGACTTCTTGTATGATATTATGAATTAAATTGAATTTTAATTCTTTATTTTATATATATATATATATATATACACAATACAATTTTATGTTTTTCATAAACGTTAAGGAAACTTTGTTCTGGGAAATATAATCTCAAAACATATTTCTTTTTTAAAGAGGTTCATTTTTTGCTCAAATTAATAATAATTGAATTTCTTATAGACGCAGTATTATGTAGCAATATAATGATCCGCCTAATACTTAAAACCTTGTATAAAAGAGATAGAGCTTCGTGAAAGTAAACACTAAATATTTAAATTAAGTATTTGGGTCATACGTTATGAGTAATCATTTACCTTTCTTAACGAAAATCAAAAAAAAATTATATAAAATTTTAACTGTTAACAAATAGATATTTTAAAATAAAAATATTAAACGTGGACGATAAATATTTGAATATTTATTTTTACTTTTTAATTATATTCGAAACAGTCTTTTATAATTACACAGGAAAATTGTTTCCTTTTTTAAATAAGTTCAGCTTCATATATCGCATTAGTTACGTTGACAAATACGATAATTTTGATTTTACTGTAATCTCAATAAATTGTAAAAATTGAAATGAATTACATTTTAAGTATCACACGAATTTTTATTTTTTATTACCACCATTTGTGATATCTTTAGGAAGCTGTAAATAATTGAGAATTAAGTAGTTATCTGAAGATGGCACAAGTTCAGAAAACAATCATAGAATATAAAAACTCCATGATTTACAAATACACAAACCATTATCGCAATATTAAGAATATTTTTCAATAGACACATGTCCTAGTTTCTTTTTTATTTTATTTGTTTATCGTTATGTTCAGAATTTATTTAGCGATGAAATTAATAGTTCTCTTAATGAATTCAGCCATATGACGTTTTTTTAGATTTAAACTCACGATATATGGGTAAACATACAGTAATTATGTGCACCTTAAGCCGGTCCTATGCAACTAGTGGGCATAGGAAACACATATTGTCAGATTGTGTTATGAGCTATCGGTTATTATGGCCGCTTCGTGCCCTGCATGCAAACGAAGTGAGACAGAATCATACGTGCCACATATATATTTTATTATGACTGATTGTTAATGAGCGTGTCACAGTCTATGCGTATCATCCACTTAATTTAAATAAAACGTTCACATATGAATGTGTACACTATAAAATTCATCAGCATTTATTATAGATTTTATTCGCAAAAAAAAATATTATTTTCAAGTATATTTCAAAGAAAGCTTCTTTCCTCAATACCATTAAACACTGTGTGAAGGAAACATGAATATTCATTCTTCTAATCTGTATTTTTTTAATTTCTCTCTTGCTTTCTCTCTCTCTCTTTCTGTATATATATATATATATATATATAATATTGTTATTTGTAGAGGGTAATAATAAATATATCAAATATAACTTATTTAAAAAAAATAAGTATTATTTTTATTCAAAAATTTTGGAGACAATATTTATCGTGTCAAAAAATGAAAAGTAGATATTATATATTAGAGGCAAATAAAATTAAATTTCTAATACATTGGAATATAAACTCGAGAAATTTCGATGTTAAATCATAAAAT
This sequence comes from Acanthacorydalis orientalis, assembly GCA_034766995.1. Lineage (NCBI taxonomy): Eukaryota > Metazoa > Arthropoda > Insecta > Megaloptera > Corydalidae > Acanthacorydalis > Acanthacorydalis orientalis. The sequence goes on along the minus strand of CM068314.1, from coordinate 30,767,839 downwards.
ATACTGCTGAAAATAATTATAAAAGTAGATTATCATTAATTTTAATTTTAAAGTAATGCAAGAAAAAATGTTTTGTGAAAGTAAAAAAGTAATAAAATCATTGAAAATTTATAATTTAATGTATATCATATTAAATTGTAGTAATGGACTACATAATTTACTATACAGTCATTTCTTTGATTACATTGTGATTACTTATGATATTTCGGAAGTTCTCAAAATTCTTTTAATGATCTGGAATAAAATTACACGATTAGAAAATACAGCGGTTTTAGCTAATTGATTTTCAAGCTATGTATTAATGCAGACTGGCAACTGGTGTAAATTATTTCATAAAGTTTAATGCCATTTTCTAGATCAATGGATAATTAGGTCGTTGATCGAACGACAGATTTTTTTTATGTTATATCAAAGTAAACTGTAATAAATCGTAAATGCAGTGGAAATAATTCATTTACATATTATATATATATATATATATATATATGTATATATATATATATATATATATATATGTGTGTGTATATACATGTATATATATACATATGTATATATATATATATATATATGTATACATATTATTTATATCCAGCGATAATAATTGTGAATTTAATTTAATTTTTTCTTGTATATATTTTTTAAATGCGTCATACTTGGAATTTAGCATTGAGTATAACGTTCAAGATAAGTATATTAAATTAATATGAACTACTCTGTTATTAACTACAAGAAAATGAATTTATTGACTGAAAAATGTGAAAATAATTATGGTAATAAATTTCGAAACAAATTATCAAAACTAGATTATAATTGTCAAATCCATGTTTTAATGATGAATTTATTATTCTAGTTATCTGTAACGTATTTTATTTTTATATGCTTTAGTTATAAATAGCGTACATATAATAAAAATAATGTTGTTAAGACATAAAATGAAACCGTCGTTTCTAATAAATAAAATTATGTGTAATTAAAATATGATTGAGTTGGATTTGGTGTATAAAATAAATATTTATTTCAGAGATAACTCTTTTCTAAACTTATAGGAATCAATTCAACAGGTTAGTCTTATCGACGTATTATTTTTCTCTTTTCTGGTGAAGATTATTTTCGGATAGTTTGAATATTATTATTTTATCAAAAAGTGTGTGATTGAATTATTCATTTGTAATAAAATGTATACCATATTTCTGTTTATTTTTCAGTACTATTCGTGTGGTTTTTTAGATGTGGTATATTCTAACAAGATATCATTTTCATAAAATAAATTGCAATGAATTATTTTCTTAAAAATATATGATAAAATATAATAAGAAAATCACTCATATACCTTCTAACACCATTTTTACATATCTATGGGAGTATCACAATTTGGAAGCAATGAGGAAAATAGATAAATTCATATTTTAATTTCTATTAAGAAAAATGAGCAGATTTTTTCTTTTTTTAAATAAAAAAATCATTTTTAAATAACGTTTGGTCTAACATAATTTATAATTATCACCTAATTTTTCATTCATGTGTGTATATAATTTCAAGTTAAAATTAAAGAATTTAAAGTTTGAATCTAATATTTGATCTTCACCACGTTTCACTACAATTCCGATTCTTATTCTAATGCAAGTGGTTCAAATTCTGATCATTGCAAACGATGCCGGGATAGAATTATATAACGACTCTAGAAGAAACACTTAATTTTAATTCAGTTCCGAACTAAAAGTAATTGTGTAGCTAGAACAAACTTATAAATATTCTTTTGGGTTTATTGTTTTGTAAATTGTATAATAATTTTTTTATACTAAAAACATTTAAACTGTTAGATTGATATATAATGATGACATTTTTGAATTTAACATTTCATAATTGTCCTTGGACATATGACTATTATCATATGCTTTAATTGATCAAACATTAAAAAACATGTATTTAAGTGTGTTTTAAATCAATTTAAAATATTAATCGATTTCTTAAAATCGAATATTAAAAATTTCTTATTATTATGTCAAGGAAAGTGTTAATCTTAAAATTAAAGAGAAGAGAATGTGAATTATATTAATTCATCGTTATATATATATATATATATATATATATATCAAACGCATTATTGTGAATAATGTAAATAATTCACAACACAAAGTGCAAAAATCAAATGTCATTGACATCTGTTTTCATTTCACTGAACGCAAAGTAATGAATGTACTACTGCTGTGTATATATACACGAGAACTAAAATATTAGAACTGTATAGACGAGATACAGTTTTTTAGGATTTTACGAAAATATAGAAAAAACCTCAGCGCGCTTAAAGGCGTCGTAATTGTGAAAGTACTGTAAATTGAAAACTACACAATTTATAACATTACAATCATTTTTACAGTTAACGAGTATTATTGGCCTCGAAGACCAAGAGACCAGAAATGTTATAGCACATTTATATTAATATTAAATTCTTTATGTAAACATACACGCACATACAGACACACACACACATATATATATATATGTGTGTATGAATGAATGTGTTGAAATATTCCTAGATACATATTTTCATGTGCACATTTATATGATGAGTAAAAGTGCTACACTTTAATAATCCATTGTAATTAATCTTCTAGAATAAATACAAACCTAACACGCATTTTCCAGTATACATTGTTAGGCAAGAAATTTTGTAAATCTTTATATAAGAAAACTTTTAAATTCGAAATAAAATACGAGTAATTCACAAAAGAATTTCATAAAGTTTTCTTATTTTTGTGTAACTTTTTATTTATGTATTTATTTATTTTGTTTTTGAAATATGTAACGAATGAGCAATAAATAAAATACATTTGATACGAGTATATCAGGCCTGTTAATAATTTATGTGGACAGTGATTTATCATGATAAATAATAGTATTAATTATACATGCAGATTATTTCACAATATTGCTATAAAATTTTATTTTTCAAGCATTAAATTCATTGTTACTACATATGAACGTAGATAGAAATATATATAAAATAATAATATTTATTTACGGGTGTATAGGAAGTATCTTCTATACAGACAGATTGTATAACTATTTACTTAATAAGTAATTATCCGATCAAGATCTGAGGAAGCTACAACATATTATGTAAATAATGTCATTATTTTAAGAAAAATAATATTTTTGTCCTAAGTTCTAATTATCATATTATTAATAATAATATGTGATCTTACGTGTTTCTATTATCATTTTCATTATTATGTTAAAAAATTGATATTGTATTGATGCCTTTCTAGTACAGTTTTTATTTATTCATATCTTTGGTTATAAGAATTATTTTTTAAGATGACATTTTAAGTTTAGTTTTTTAATCCATTATTTTTGAAATATTGGTACTATACGGATCTTATTTTTTTAATTACTAGATACTACCTTTTTAATTTTCTATTTAGTTGCAACATATTTAATGTTTGTATAGGAAACACCTGATTGTTTTTGTTAATGAGTGGCTAAGTAAAACAGGATAATCGGAAACACAGAAAATTCAATATTTTTTTATTATACAGTACAAAAGATGTACTTTTATAAACGTTTTATAAATTTATAGAATAAAATACAAAATGAATTTAATCGCCAATTCAAGTAAATTGACTTTGTAATTATGCTTTAAAAAAAATAAAAAAAGCAATGATTGATTTTTTTTAATTTTTGTTCATTCTGTATCATACCCAATGTTTTTCTGATATTTACGAAAAATTTTTAGATATATTTATTTTTATTAATTTAATTTAGTACAGCAATAATATATTCTAACACTGGTGTATAACTAAGGGGATACACGTATAACAGCGGTTCAGATTCAGACTTAAATTTAGATTCAGGCGACAAAAGATCAAATGAACAAAAGGCAAATGGATTAATAAGCAGTAAAGATCAATGCTTGTTAATTAAATTTCCATCCGTCACTGTACATGTGATCTATTCTAATCCACGTTCTAATTATTATTATCTTTGTTATTTGAATCGAAATCTAAATCTGAATCGCTGCATTATGTTTACACTCTAACTTTGGAATTCTTTTCTGTCACTGCTCTATCTCACTTTTGTCATTTCGTTATTCTTATCGATGTTCGGGAATGATATCTGCATCATTTACGATTTAAAAACCTTTGTGATTTTTATTACAAACTAATTATTTATTTAAATCTTCGAAAGTCATATTATCAAAACAGTCAGTTTGTTTCTAAGCTTTAATTAGAATTATCGTGTCTGCTTCTAAGTTTTATTCTGTCTTTCTTGTTCATATAAATGTCAATGAATATTTTAATTGGTGAATAGCCAAAGATAACTGATATATCATTTCATTCTTTATGTTTTCAGAATTCCACAACTGTGTAATATTCCGGATTCACAAAAGGTTTTTAAAATTAATTATGTACTTTTATATTCAAATAAACATTTGTTCAAATTGTTTATTTTCATACATGCAATGCACGGATAAATCTGCAACCCAGCTAAATCGTACACGCATAATCGAGGTTTTATTGTATCTTCTTCGATTTAATTCATTCATTCACTTTGGGAAGTATCTATTTTCGTCAGTACGCCATTTGTTAGCCTAGAAGTCTAGCATACGTTTAATTGTATTTATAACTCCATTAATGCTGCTTGTACATGCATATCACACGTGTATATGTATATATATATATATATATATATATATATATATATATATATATATATATATATATATATATATATATTAGGTTGATAGGAAAATAATTGCGGTTTTGGTTTTGTGAAATTTAAACTTTTTTTCAATGAAAGTATCATTTTATCATGTTCATATCATTTTAAAGTTCATTTTTCGATCTGTATTTTGATACCATCGACTTTGATTTTATTAATAACTTTTCTTCAAGTTGGGGTATTGAATTAAAGATGGAAAAGAAGCAAATAATACCATCTTTTTGCAGAAGTTCAAAACAGATGGTAAAGCAGCAGAAACTGCTCGTAAACTAAACGATATTTTTGTTGTGGGTACTGTTAAGGAACATGCGGTGCAATGGTGGTTCCAAAAATTTCGTACTGAGGACGAGAGTCTTGAAGATGAAAAAGGTCGCGGGTTTCCTTCTTCAGTTCATAACGACCAACTGAAAGCATTAGTTGAATCAGAACCACGCAAAATTCGAGAGCTTGCACAATAGTTAGGAGTTATTCGTCCAATAGTTCTAGATCTCTTAAAACCATTTAAATTAAAAAATGTATATGAATTTGAAGGTCATAAACCGCAATTATTTTTCTATCAACCTAATATATATATAGAGAGAGAGAGAGAGAGAGCGAGAGAGAGAAAGAGTGAGAGGTAATTAAATTTGTGTTCAAAAATATCACTATTCAGGTCAATTTAAATAATAAATTATGGAATGTTTAATTCAACGTATTTTTATTGTTTATATGCAATTTAAATTATTTTAAATTGCTTTGATATTTTTTCAATTCATACTATTAATAAATTAAAATTAATAATATATTGTATAAGTATATTAAAAGAGAAGTATATATAATTAATAATATTTATTATAAATTTTCGTCTTTGCTTCAAAAATATATGAATGTAAACAGTTAACACATGATTAAAAGTGAACATCACTTAAAAGAGTGAAATTTGTTTCACCTTCTCTTTGACAACGATAATAGTGAAAATCTGTTATTGTTTGTTAGAAATACTATCAGGTCTCATTTAAAATTCTGTAACAGCATTGAATGATTTTAGGTATTCGATCCTTTGAAATACGTTTTCCGAATAATAAAATGTAAATTTAACAATATAGTTATTTTTCTGTAACAAAATACTCAAGAGCAATTGTTAACTGTCTTATAAGAGTATTGTTAAGTTTAACGGCGCAAGTTATATGGTGCGAGAAAGCAACTGAGGGAGAAAGCTATATTTTTATTTTTTTTCTGATTTCAATTCTTGCTATTTGTACAGGTTTTGATGAGAATATGTTATCTTTAAATAAAAAATAATAATTTTGTCATTATGTTTATAACTACTATCGTCTATCAACTTTATTGTTATACTGATTTGCTTTGATTTCCAAATACTTGTTTTTTTTTTTCATTAATAAAAAGTTATAAGTTATTAAATATTATTAATAATCTATTTTTCATTTCCTTTTGCAATACCAAGTTTTAGAGCAAGCTGTAAACTGGAATTAAAATTATTAATAACACTTTTCGTTGTGAATGTAAATCTTAAATACACCCCTGACTAATTACTGCCTTTTATTAAAATCACTGCGTGTCTAAATTATTTATTTACACGATTTTTGTCGAAAATGAAATTTAAAATAATAAAAAGTATAATGTAAATATAATATATTTCTTATGTTTATTCATACTGAATTTATAACTTTTATCGAATAGTTACTACGCATATCTTTTAAAAAAAAGAAAAACTCCTCAGTAATTGAAACTTTTTAATGCAAAAATAAACCAAAACTTGCAAATTATAATCTAGTTACTGCGAATCTAAGATATAATTAAATTTAAATTATGCATTTTTTTATGGAAAATAATAGCAGATGGCAAATTGAATTTACTTGTACAGTAATTGTTTCGACTCGTTACTTAAGAGGCGATACAAGCATTAACATTCTTTCAATTACAGCGAATAGTTTCTTTTATATAAATAAATGTTAAGTGTTAAAAAAGAAAATTTCAAATATGCAGTGTTTGACAGAAATTTGATTAATTGCATTAATACTCATCTTTTATATTAAACTGAATATTTTGTTAGTGAAAGTAATTAAATATTATATATATATATATATATATATATATATATATATATATATATATATATATATATATATGTTAAGGTAGGGTATATGGATGTATTTTTGCAATAGATTATAGTTCGCATAGATAATTGTTTTTCGATGAATCGCTTGTGCAATTTAGAAATTGTGTCACAGCGAATTATAACAACGGAATTTAACAATGTTCAAAAACGTGTAGGTGTTTTTCAGTTATGAATAGTGCACAGGTGGGTTAGTCCGCTAGTTGGCTAAAGGTAATTTCGGTAAATGCCGAATACAATATTATAATATATATATATATATATATATATATATATATATATATATATACATATATATATATATATATATATATATATATATATATAAATATATATATATATATATACATATATATATATAAAAATACATATAAAAATACATATATATATACATATATATATACATATATATATACATATTTATACATATATATATATATACATATATATATATATATATATATATATATACATATACATATATATATGGATGTACAATTTAATTCGGTGGCTTTTTTATACAAAATGAATGTTTATAGTAAAATATAATACATTTCTATCCTCAAACTCTTCTTCATTATTTTATATAATTTTACTCCCTTTTCGAGTAACCGACTAATCACTTGTCGAAAAAAATGGCGGCTTTGAATTGATAAAGGCTTAGTGCATTTTCGGATCTCTTCCACTATTTTAGAATTTTTGACATGTTTTATGCCTCCCAACACTTTCCCCAAAAGTTGAACAAATCATTCGCGTGTTTTCGATAGCATTTTTCCACACTGGAATGCGAAAAGTCTGTAATGCCTAATATGCTGGTTTTCAGGTATCGTTTTCACTACTGCCAACTGCTGGGTTAATGTATATAGTGTTTTATATGTTAAGGTTGACATCTCAACATGCTAAAACGGCGAGAAAATATTTCAATTTAAAACAGAGTTATGATTGGTCCAATTTAAAGGCACCGAATTAATTTTTATAACTAATATTTTGTTATATTCTTTCTACTTTATGTGCTTTTATAATAACTTTTAAAGTTTGAATATTCCAGTCAAAAAAAAAATCAAATAGACAAGCTGACATAAAATAAAAACAGAATATATTGACAAAAATGTTAAATTTTTGTATAAATTACTGAATTGATTGTTAACAAAAGGGGCAATATGAAATGACTAGAGAAAAATATAAGAGAGGAAATATTCAGCAATAGATTTTGAAACGTTGATAAGGAAGAATCTGTGCAGTTGTACTGAATTGTTATTATGAAAATTATACCAATTATGTATTTAAGATCATATAAAACAAGACAGATATCAACAAATTTATGAGTATGAATATAAATCAGAGATGTAAGCAAAATTAACGGTTTATGTATATTATTTCTATGCAATGAGATCTAAAATTCATATAACATATAATTAAATACTGTTAAGGGCATGAGAATAAAAGAAATTTATTAAAGCTACGTCTGATTAAATAAGAAAGTGGGCAAAATATGAATATATATATATATACACACTTTTGAAACCATACTTGAAATGTTTTTGTATAAATTATTTTTATTTATCTTATTGTAATTAATTGTACCTCCATCTCCATAGAAATGAGTTTCTTCATGTGGCTTTATATAAGATATTTTCAACATTGTTACATTTATTTTTAATAATAAAAACTAACTTTTATTTAAATTTTAATATTATTGCACTATAATGAAAAAAATATTGATTTTTCGTAAGAATGCTAAAAATATCCCATAAAAATTATTAATTAGTCAGAACTAGGATCTCTTAATTCTTTTTAGGATTAATATATGTAATTTTAAAATATTATTCATGCCGGAGTACCTGAAATGAAGTTTATATATATATATATATATATATATATATATATATGTATATAAAATATATGTATGTATATATAAATTAAGCTTTTGGTGATTCGCTGATGAACAAAAATCTTCTAAACTTCTCCGTTTATTTTTTTCTAATCACAACAATCTTTTATTAATAACAATATATATATACACTTCCAAGTATTTTTGTATTTCTTAACTCCCTGTTAACATTTTTTGTTGTTTAATTGTTTTTTTCTTTTTTTTGTTATATATCCCGCTTATTTTCATTTTAAAATGTGTACTGTCTTTATTACCTGTGTTAGTTCTATTTATTTTAGTATTGAATCTATACTTGTTCAATATCCTCTTGATATTTATAATAACATGCATTTATCTATTTTTTTTCTTTGTTGTAAGAAGTCAGTTAGTCATTTTACCATTTCAAAAACATTTCCATTTTGATGAAAACAGGCACAATAGTTCAGTAGAATACTTTTCTTATTCAGAAAAATAGACATATTAAATTTAAATAGTAAGAATTTGCATTCAAACAAGTATCTAAATATATTTGTACTTTTTATTGATTTCTATTTTATTATTCTTATTTATTATGAAGTTTTGATCATTTACATGTTTATAATGATGTTTTATGCGCAATACCACATATACAGAAGTTTAATTAATATTAAACCATATGATTTCGAGTTAATGAAAATTAGGTCATATGTGAGAAAAAATATTAAAAGTTTATTTACATTTTATACAATTTAAGATAGACTTACTAATAAAACTGGTTTGTCAAGTGAGCTACGTTATTTTTCTATCGAATAGTTAATTTATGTACATATTGGATAATGAATATACATTAAGCGGTAAAGTACATTTATAACATTAACAATTCACACACACACACACATATATATATATATATATATATATATATATATATATATATATATATATATATATATTATATATATAAAGAAAAGTTTACAATTTTTTATTAGATACAAGTATAAGGTTAATGGTTAATCTGTGTTTAAGGAAAACAAAAAATAACAATATTTTATATATTTTATTGTAAATATTAATATTGATTATAATTAAATATATATATATATATATATATATATATATATATATATATGTATAATTTAATTGAAAGGAAATATTAAATCTATAAAATATGACTGACAATATGAATCTGTCAAGTAATTAAAAAGCTTTTTTTTATTTTAATATAATTACGTTAATAAACATTACATTAACGTTACGTTTAACTATAAAATTGATCTATTCTTGTAACATGCGTTTACATGTTTACCACAAAGATGATGGTTTTGCCACTATGTGTGTCTGTAATAATGATACAAAGTATTAAAATGTTATTTTACATTTGCTCGTTGTAATGTGGTTTATAGGAATTTATTTTATTTTATAAAAAAATCTGACACACTTTCATAAAAAAGTGTTATCGCTCAAATAAATATTTTGTATGACGTATATCTATAATATATCTATCTATCTATATATATATATATATATATATATATATATATATATATATATATATATATATAAAGTGTATATAAAGTGTATATAGAGTTCAATTCGTTTATAACTAGTCAGTTATATTTTTCACTATAATCGTTATCCGTTATATCAATGACAGGTAAATTCAATCTAGAAATTATCTTTTTTTCTATAAATTTCGATAATATATGTTATGTAAGAAAACAATGCTCATATTAATAACAAATAAAGATAATATTTAATAAAATACGAGTACGTACCTAGAATCGATATAAATATATTTATCATGTCATTTACCATACAGATACATTTTATGAACACAACGCTGTAGATATAATAATATAATATTCATAGGCTTATAGACAATTTCATATTTTAAGGTTCGCAGAAGATAAAAATAGCGAATTCTGTCAATTAAGTAGAGAAGAAAATTCTTAGAAAACGCAAATATTTCTAACTATCCATGGATTAATCTCGTTATAAACGTAAACGTTTGAAAGTAAATATGCGTTAATTAAAATTCATATTAACATTTGTTCACTAAATCCATGAACTCATATTCATGCTCGTTACAGTCGAATTTATTTAAAATTGTATGACATGGTAACATTTCACAACACAGGTCTTTCATTCTGGCTAAATTCACTTTCACAAATGAATTCTTCACTCACACACCCCACACACAAGCCACAATAAGTGTCCGATTATTATTTCTCAAATGTTTCCAAAAATGTTTAATAAATGATTATCGATAATTTTTTACTACACTACAATTTCTGTACTTGATGCTCTTAGAATTATGGTATGACAGCAATAATCAAACATAATCAATAAACATTTGTTGATAATTTTTAATGAGAAAATAATTTGCGGGTTTCGAGGTAAAGAATAATACATTTTTGAAAGTGGTAATATTTAATATTTATTATTTGAATTAATTTCATATTTTTTGATTAAGGGAGATGACCTTTTTATTTGTATTTTGAAGAGTAATTTACTGTAAATATAATATTTTATTCTATATGAATGAAAGAGCATGTTCATTTACTTTATAATAGATATGTATAATACAATAAAAATGTATGTTTAAAATTTGATATTTAAGAATATCGACAAGTTACACGTTAGAGATTTTTTAACGTTAAATATTATTATTTTAAAATAACTTCTTTTAGAGCTATGAAAATTATTGGAGCATAGCTTTATGTTAATCGAATATCTATATCTATCTATCTAACTATATATATATATATATATATATATATATATATATATATATATATATATATATATATATAACAAAAAGGTCAACTCTCTTAATCAAAAATTATAAAATTACTTCAAATAATAAATATGAAATATTACCATTTTCACAAATGTATTATTCTTTTATCTTAAAACCCACCAGTTATTTTCTGATCAAAAATTGTCTACAAATATTTATTGATTATGTTTGATTGTTGCTGCCATACCATAATTCTGAGAGCATGAAGTACAGAAACTGAAGATAATAGAATTTTATTCGAAATGCACATAAATAGCAGTAAAAAATTATCGATAATCATATATATATATATATATATATGTGTGTGTGTGTGTGTTAAGTAATCATAAAAAGTGTATTTAATAATATTATTTTAATTTTGATTAACAAATTAACATATAAACTAAAATCGATTATAAAATATATTAAATGTATTAAATAAAACAAATGAGTCAATGGCATATTAAGTTTGGAGATACCTTTAAATGTTAATAGCGTGATTTCAGTTTCGGTTAGAACTAAGTTTCTCAAAATCAGTGAAAACACAGAATAAGCGAATTGTAGCAGGTCGTTTCCAGTACGTGTGTTCATCGTGAATTCTTCATTTACCGATAGACACAGATGAGTAAATAATATCTGCACCGTTTTACTATCACTGCTACAAGAATGATTAACATCTAGGACAGTGATGCAAAAATTTACTGTTCGTCATACATACCTTATGCGCGTACGATTTTCACTCAATTCTATTTCAGTTTATTAATTATAAATACCATAAGAACCTGCTGATCTCATTTTTTTATACAAGTTGATATTTTTTTAAAGTAAACTGCTTGCAGTTTTTAAAATGTTTTATTATTTGAATATGTTTCTTTACACATAATATTTGTTCTATGTTACAATATATAAAATGCAAATGTGAATGACACCTAGCGTTACCATTTTCGTTTACTAATTTTAATATTAAAATGTATTATCACAGATACTCAAGGGTGTATATATATATATATATATATTGAAAATATTTAACGATAAAAATCGCAACATTAAAATATGTTGGACATTCAAAATTTAGATATATACTTAAATAACATTAGAATGAAAGTAGATTTAAATCAGTAATGTAAACATGTGGTTCATTAATGTATATTCATTTATTACTGCATATATTTTTCGCATGGAATTCCATTTCTAAGTAAAATTTTATAAATAAGTTTATACAAGATATGTAATCTGTAGTTATAGAGCAAAGTAATATTTTGGAAAAAAATAAATTTACAATATTTGTATTTCTAAGTTATATATATATATGACTTAGATATATTAACAATCCACGTTTAAGTTTAAATTAAATGAGCGTAGGTAATATTAAAAAAATATTTCACATATTTATATAAAAATCGTTAGTTATAAATAAATTATATTTCTGTTAAAAACACACTAATTTAATTTTATTTCAAGTCTAAATATGCTGTTTACATTTAGGAATATATTATCATTTATGATTATTATAAATTAAAATATTAAAACTATATTTATTGTATATATATATATATATATATATATATATATATATATATATATATATATATATATATATATAATTAAGGTACAAGCTTGTAAAATTTAGAAAACTGATCAAGGTTTTATTTAGAAATAGCACGAGAATGACTGAAAATAATTATATTTAAAATAATTAAAATATACAAAATATTTTGAATATTAAATAAATATAAAATATGACTTAATATTAGGAAATAAAAAACCGTTTCATAAGTTATATATATATATATATATACTCATATACTAATTGAAATCATTTCTGTAGTTCGTAATTTAATGATGTGAATGCAATCAAAAAACGTATAATATTTCCTTTAACAGAACAAATTTGTAAATCTTCAAATTTACACATACATATATTTCCGCATCCTGTTTCGCAAAAGCAATTTGAACACAATATTAATGATTTTATTATTTTTTTAGTGGAATTGTCGGCCATTATGAAATTCTTAGATTATAGGAAGACGATTATGTTAAAATAAGTAATGCATACATCCATAAAAACGTACATGAGTTGTCGATGTAAAAGGTACACATTAATCTAAAATTACATTAGTTTGAAACCTATTTAAATCAAATTAGACACATGTATTCTCTTTCTCTCTCCCCTTATATATATATATATATATAATTTGTTGTTATAATCAATTTTATATATTTTCATGGAATTTTGTATCACATACATTCGACGTTACCTTAACGTGTATTTAAATATTTTTTTAGTTAATTTCAACTTTGAAATTTTCACATGGTATCCATTTTTAAATAGATACAAACTTTATATACAAACGCATACATATATATATATATATATATATATATATATATATATGTATATATATATATATATATATATATATATATATATATATATATATATATACATATATATATATATACATATATGTATATATATATATATATATATATATATATTAGGTGTAAAAATTAATTCTGTGCCTTTAAATTGAATCAATCATAACTGTTTTAAATTAAAATATTTTCTCATCGTTTTAGGATAATACAGTGTAAGGAGTCCAAAAATGCATTAAATCTTCATCGATTCAAAGTCGTCATCTTTATATATATATATATATATATATATATATATATATATATATATATATATATATATCAACGGTGTCCAGAGATAATATTGGGTTTCATTGCCATTCTTCCTAAACTTTTATATTAATAATCAATAGTAGAATAGGATGTACCAATATTAGAACATTTTATATATAAACGGGTAATTCACACGTCCATATGCATTATGTGTCCAAACTGCTGTTTAAGACCAACTCACTGGCTATGGACAATCCATTAAAAAGATATGAAACTAGACAATTTTGTTAATTAAGATTTAATGAATGTAATAAAAACTAATTAGGGACTGATGATGGTGAGACTTTAGAACATTCAAAAATATATAAAAAGTTTTACCCACATATGTACGGGTCTTATTATCGAAGAAGTTGCCTCTCTCTGATATATATATATATATATATATATATATATATATATATATATATATATATATATATATATATGCTCAAACATAATAATTGAAAATAAATTTGTATTAAATATCAAACCCGGTTTCAGTGGTATCACTAAGGAAGAACACCTTATTTTTTTATTGATATTTTCTTCAACATATTCATAAAGACGTTCCGTTAAGCAGACACTAATTAAAAAGCGAGAATTCACAATAGTTCATTCGATGAATGGAACGCCTTTATGAAAGATTAAACATTCATTAACCAATTTTTGTGCTTATAATATTATTTTTAGTATATGGTCATTCTTTGCATAAAAGAAAAAGTTATTATTTAAGTTACAGCCATGAAATTAATTTGAATTTAGTTTTATTATTTCAATATTTAATAGAATACTTTATTCAATTATAATTGTTCTGAGTTGAAAACGTATCTTTATACTTAATATAAATTTACATGTTTAGACTACATTTGTATGAAAAACGCTTAAACCATTAAAAAGATATTAAAGAAACATTTAGAACTAACATACATACGACAAATAAATTCATAACAATTTTAAATGAGTTCCGATGAATAAAATATCTTTTTAAAAAAGTATAAACATTGAATTTTAATATTTCTTAATAATTATCTGTATAAGTAACATAAAGATATATAAATCTTTTACTTTTATTTTTATGACATGAATATTTTATGAACTATTGTATAAGAAAGAATATATAGGTTTTAATGAAATAAATAATTTTATAATTAATATGCGTTGCAAAAAAAGAAACGAATCGCTGCAATAAGTAAAAAAGTACTCTATCACATATAAAATTAAATAATAATAATTATTATTTAATATTTCGGCAAATGATCTCATATAAACGACTGTTTGTTCCGATGGCAGGTTTAACGGTATTGTTGAGATGGCCCGAGGGCGGCCCCGTCGAGGCCGCATTCTTTACACACCACTGACCTACAACTGGAATCGATGCACGGTTTCTCACAATTCAAAACAAACCACATTAATGTACTATATGTATATATATGTATATATATATATATATATATATATATAAGATAAGGAATATGAAATTTATTCAAATTATGTTGATTTAACAGTTTAAATTATTTGAATTGTGATATATCTAAAAATTGCATAAACAAACATTTCAATTACATTAATTTTTCCGTTATTGAGCCACTTTTTGCGATAATAAAATTCTTTACTTAAATTAATTATCATCGTTTATCTTCCTTTCTTTAAAAAAATATTAATAATATACCTCATAAAATTTATTATACATATAAGGTTATAAAAGTTATAATAATACTTATATTTAAATGTTTGGAAGTTATAATGCGTCAAGTTTCATTTATATCAAACAAGCACATAAATGTTGTTTGTTCTATTATTTAGTACTTGAATTTTTTGCTTTTCATTAAAGACTTCGTTCGAGTAAATAAAATGATTTACTCAATTAAGATTAATATACAACAAGGATTCATAAATGCTTCGAGACTGTTCTATATTGAAACAATAAATTCTACACATATGTACTTACATGCGTCCATATATACATATACTTGCAGAAATTTTTATTTTAGAGGTACGCGACATAAAATCGTTTAAATTAATTATTCAAAACTCTGACCCCTCTTTCCTCTGAGGTATAATTTATACTCGCATATCATACACTAACAGACTTATTTAAATATTTCTGGAGTGTATCAGATTGTTTAGCATGATTACTATACTTACTGTCATACGTGTTTACATGTATTCATCTCAATAGTATAAATTAAAATTTTTGTATTATTTTGTAGAACAATCTAGAAAGACATTGCCCATTATTTCTATACCAAAAATCCAAATTTGTTTTCATAAGTGTATGGCGGATTATAAAAATATTAATTAATTAATTAATGTTATACCTTAACATAAATACAATGCAATAACTGCATTCGTTGCTGCGTTTTTATGTTTGGAATGATTTTGAAATATATGCAAATCAAGGCAATAATTATGAACATTTTTTTTATTAGAGGTCACAGAAAATGTTTCATCGTATAGATATGATCAATAAAGTCGAAGTTTGATAAAATCTTTAAATTATTCATAGTATTGAGTATTTTTTTATTATTCACCTGATATTCAGTTTTAAACAATTACTTTAAAAAATAATGCTGTATAAATTTGAAAAAAGCAGTACTTGTATATTAATTCATAAGATCAATTCTTTTCATTTCGATTTGTAAAAATAGGAGTGCGTATTTGATTGCGTATTTTTGTTTTTTTATTATATGTATATATGTATATATGTATATATGTATATATGTATATATATATATATATATATATATATATATATATATATATATTATATTTCATTCAATTAATCTATCAATAATTGACAATATAAGAATAATGATAGCAGTTTAGAAGGCAAAGTATTAATATTATATATATATATATATATATATATATATATATATATATATATTAGGTTGGTGCAAAAATAATTGCGGTTTTTACGTATCGAGTATAAAGGCACATATGTTAGTAAAAAATTATATTTACGAATTAAAATAAAGACCATTGGCCTGTACACATTTCTCCTAAGGGGAAACAAGTTTGTTCATTCCTACAAGATAGATTCGGGAGTCCTGGAATTAACGAAATCATCGAATGCATTTTGAGTAGATGCTAAATCTGTGAAAACCTTCTCTCGTAGGAAATTATTTAAATGTTTTTTTTTTAAAATGATAATCTGTCGGAGACAGGTCCGGATAATAAGATGGGTCAGATATGGATTTATAACCCTGTTCATTTAATTTTTTTAAAGTCATTTATAAGACGTGTGGTCGGGCGTTGTCATGAAGAATTGGTACTTTTCAATTGATTAATGCTGGCCCTAAACGATGCAACTTTTCATGCATTTTTTCAATTTCCTGACAATATTTCTCTGCTGTTATTGTTTCACTAGGATTTAAGAAGTTATAGTGATTGATGCCATTGCTGACCACCAAACAGTGACTATAATCTTTTTTCCATAAAGCTTCGGTTTAGGATACTGTTTTGGTGCTTCTCCTCGATCTAACCACTATGATGAACGTTTCTGATTTTTGTAGAGAATCCACTTTTCATCACATGTGACAGTTTGTTCAAGAAAGGGACCATTTTTGTTTCGCAACAGAAGCGCATAGCAGATCAGTATCACCGAATTGTTTGATGTTCGTTTAGTTCATACGGCACCCATTTATCCAGATTTTTGTTTTTCCAATTAGACTCAAATGTCGAATGATCAACATCAACATTGAGTTTTTCTGCCACCTCTCGAATTGCTTTATGTGAGTCCGCTTCAATAATGATTCGTAAATTATTAATGTCTATAGCTGAAGGACGTCCACCATCTTCTTCTTCATCAAGGTTTTCGTTTCCATTATGAAATTTCTGGAACCGGTGTTGAGCTGTACGTTCTCTAATTGACTCTTCGATGAAAACAAATTTAATATTTCGAGCAATTTCTGTTGCTTTATGTCCCAATTTACTCACAATAAATGAGAGATAACATGTTTTCTTTTAATGTTTAAGTTTTTTTTAGTACTTTCGTGTAGCAATCTATGTTGAATCTCTCCCTCGATCTCATTCTCTCTCTCTCTCTCTATATATATATATATAACTTGCATACTTTTATATATACATATATAAATTAAATACATACTTGTAAAAGGAAGCAAGAAAATATGTAAATGTTTATTATACTATGTAGTTACACAATTTTTTTAAGTTTATAGAAATTTAATTAGTTTATAGAAAATGAGTATGAAAAAATATATGTTATTCCTACCGGTATTCATTTAAGAACATAATCGGATTAAAAAGTATTGTTTAATAAATTTACCATTCAAATAGTTTATTATGAACGATGTTTGCCTTGTGATAACCTTGGCTATTGAAGTTTGCAATTAAACACAATTATGTTTGTAGCGATATAATAATAATAAAATATATATTTATTAAAAAAAAAATACGGACGAATTTTGATCTCCAATGCCGTAATTCGTATTATTCTCATGATTGCTGTGTCATGTGTCTTAATTGCATTTATATTTAATATTCAATGATAAATTTGGTATTTATTTCGAATATTTTTCATTTTCTTATTCTAGCTAATGCCTTCTGAACATGATATTAAAGAAAATTGCGACTAGCTAATTAAAATTCTTTTATAAAATATATTATAAATGCCTGAATGATTAATGCTTTCTTTTATTAAAACTTTACCTTCTAAACTGCTATCATTACTGCTATATTGTCAATTATTGATAGATTAATTGAATGAAATTTTATGAATTATTGATGATCAAGTTTCTATTTTGAGAATTATCATTTATGTTATGAAGAAAATAATGATGAATACGTGAGTGATATCTTTCGAAATGCGAATAGAGTAAATACAGTTGTAAATAAGACGATAAATTTTATTAAATTGTTCAAAGCTTAAATTATTCTTTAGACTTATATTTGACAAAAAACGATCCAGTCACTTTTTATATATACTAATTTTTTATAATTATTAATCATTTATAAAAAGTATTATGAGAAATTTTATAAATATTTTGGTAAGTAAGATCAAAAAATACCTTATTGATATTTTGATAAAATAATTGGAAGTATACTTTTAAATTTAAAAGAAAGATGCTTTGTATTTACAATGTTTAATTTGCCTTAACCCTATATTTTCTTTTAAAAATATTACAGTATATAGCATCGCTTAAATCATTGCAACTCTTAAAAAAATAATTATCTGTTCTTCTTAATTTTTCTTTTTTAGTTGTTAAAACAAAGAACTTAAATAACGAAGGCTATCAACATGACATGAACTCTGTACAATGTATTAAACTCATATTTCTTTAATTTTTTCAATCTCCGAGTTAAGTTTAATTAAAAGTTGATCACTCTATCTATAATCAGTTCCAGTTTAGATTTAGATTTCAGATAAATAAAAAATGTAGTTTTCAAACAGAATTTAATAAAAGTTATTATATTTCATAGATTTATCAAAACCATTAGGTCAGAAAATTTGGATTATTTGAAAAATTGATGAAGGTAATATTTAAAATTCTGATTACTTTATAAAAAATAAATTATATATATATATATATATATACATAAATAGATAGATATAGATAGATAGATTAGATTAATGAAAATTATAAACAGTTGGGATATCAAACAAGTTGTAAAATGTACGAAATAACATTAGATTATCTATAGATTTATTTTATAAATAGTAATTATATTTTAATTTGCTTTTTTTAAAAAAAAATTATATGAAAAAGAAATCACCTATGCAATCTAATAATCAAAATTTAATAATCGGTTTGCAAATATTTCCCATAGAAAAATGTTAAATTGTAATTAAACGTTCACTAATAAATAAAATGATAATCGATAATTGATTGTTTTTAATAAAATAACGATCAATATAAGTAAATAGATTTAATCGATTAAGATCTTATCTCGAGACTAGTTTATCGAGAGAAACGAATACACTTCATCATGCACGATCTTTCAGTAAACATAAAGAAATTCTTGGGAATGCACACAAACATTATAATCGTTTGTAACTATGTAGCTTTTACTGAACGTTAAGTGAAATTCAACTTAACTATGACCTTGTCATGTAACCTAAATATTGGTTTTTGATACAACCGATAGTAATTAATGTTTAAAGGTCGACCTTAACATCTTCCGTCGAATGTCCATTAATATGCATGATAAATTTAATTGTTAACAATGTTTTCTGTTTCAATTGGTACTTGTGATTTGGAAAGTGATATATTATTGATTTACTAAAAAGCTGTTGTCACGTGTATGATCTTTGAACCAATAGAACTATTGTATGGGAATATTTTGAAATCAATATCTATAAAAATATAGGTCGGAATGATTAAGTCAACGATATGGAAAAAACGTAGTTCATTGTTTCTAAATACACACACACACATATATATATATATATATATATACATAATTTAGTTTAAATAAATTGCGATAACATTTTAAGAAATAATATTCTAATTGTAAATTTAAATTCTTATTTTATTCAAATGTTCACTAAATGATCGTATAATCTTTAAAAGTACGATTTATTGACGTTGTGTATATATATATATATATATATATATATGTGTGTGTGTGTGTGTATGTGTACATATATCCCACGAAGCTTATTTTGATCCTTTATGATTTTATTCATTTGCTCTTTCTTCACAAATGTCTATACAATCAAGTATTATAAAACATCAAAAATACTGCAGCCACAATGATTTAAATTTCGAACTTAAAATTTGATTTGTCTTATAATTTATATAATTTGTATTGGGGATCCACGTTATTACTATCCTATGTGTAGATTAACGTGTGCATTCCAGTGTATATGTCAACTTCAGTTATAACCGATAAAATAAGAGAAAAATAGAATTAAAGCTTACAAAATCAATAGTTTTTTTTTGTTTGATTTCTCTAAAAAGCTAGATATCTTCATATAGAAATTCTTTATGTTATGAACAATTTTTACATATTGCTGTACATTTTTGTGTTTATACATCCATCTATATATATATATATATATATATATATATATTCATATATATATATATATATATATATATATATATATTAATATATATATATATATATATATTAATATATATATATATATATATATATATATATATATATATATATATATTTACAAATATACTGAATAGTAACAAAAAGATGGAGTTAATTTTAACAAATTTTTTCGATATTTATGTGAAAATTATTAATTACTTTGAAGGGAAAAATATGTGATTAATATAATTCATTTCAATATGGTTTATGAATGTCAAAATAATGAATATTTAAAAATTATAGACTTGTATATATATATATATATTAGGAATATTAAGAAAGGATAGAATGAATACGAAAATAAGTTCTTGGCATCAGAAAAAAACTGTTGGCATTGAAGTAAAATTGCAAGCGGCAATTGCAACAAAAGAAAACAACAGATAGATAACAGAAACTATTATTTATTAGGAGCTTAGAAAAGTGAGATAGGACTAGGACGAGATTATTAGATAAGTGGAATATGGATATCAGAAATTGCAAACATGAAGAAAATACAGTTACTGAATTGTTTAATTCTGAAAAACTAAATTAAGCTTTCATCGAACAGTGAATGAACTAGAGATTATGTATATATATATATATATATATATATATATATATATATATATATATATATATATATTGCGCATTTTATCGTTTATGAACTCTCTCTTTTTCCCTAGCAACACTGAACCTTTTTCCTGTATATATATATATATATATATGCATTTATATATATATATATATATATATATATATATGTATATATATATATATATGTATTTATATATATATATGTATTTATATATATATATGTATATATATATATATATATATATATATATGGTATGTATGTAAATAAATAAAATATACGAGTTACTTATAATGACCTGATACAGGATATGTTAATTGTATAATCTTTGCTCATCTCAAATTATTAATGATACATGACATTACATGACATCATTAAACATTACCTCCTAACAAAAAAGTTTTGTAAATTCGATATGAAACATCATACAATGATATTTTTATTCTATTGTAATGGAGTAATGTATTTTATTTTATTGTTATTAATTATTTTTATTGTGATATTTAATTTCATTTATTTTTCTTCCTTCTCTTTCACTGATACACATATTATAATATATACATATACATATACATATACATATATATATATATATATATACAATATATTTTTTTACGATATATTCTCTCATGAAGTAATAATATAATAAAAAAACCATAATTTAAATTAATATTTTTCAATAATTGTATTTTTTAATGTTATATTTATTTTTTTCATTGGGTTTTTATTTCAATTAAAATATTCATTGTCATGGTACTAGAATCAACCTTGTATACGTTTTACCTGAAGCAGTTTATGTATTCCATTGAAAATGTATCTTTACATTTACATCGTGACTTACAATAAAACGTGAATTTATTATTTTGAACTTGACTTAAAGATAAAGCACAAATTATAAATACACGCAATCACAACTGAGAAACAATTCAAAACAAGATTAATAATGGATACAATATTTGAAAAAATATTTACTGTAATAACCTAAACATGATCAAAAATCATCAAATTTTAGCATTTTTCAATATTTTTAAGAGGTTTCCACACCAGTTTTTTTAATCAAGAAATATTTATACGTCGAAAAAAGTATTTTTTTCTTATCCGGTCGTACAGGTTTATTTCAATTATTGAACAATAATTAAAATTGAACAAGGTTGAATCCGTGAATCCAAGCTCGAGTACTTTTTTTCAACGACCGATTTTATTTTTTTATCTTCATCTAGATTTTTAAATTCAAAACTTAATTAAATCTGTTTAACTCCATAAAAAAAACTTTTCGTAGGAAATATTTTACTAAGAATGGCTGTATGAAGAACGTGTAATGGAAATTATATTGATCAACAATAAATGTATCGTGATTTTTCAGAAAATCATTTCCTTAGATTTATTTTTTATATTTTGAAATCGTCATAATTTGTTGGGTGATATTTTTTTAAAAATAGATAATTTATTACAAAATTTTTCTTTTTCACTTCAAAAATCTTTGTTTTTATTTTGGCATGTGTTTCAGAAATTTAATTAAGTAATTAATAAATTAGTATATTTTTTATAACTTAAAAAAATATAAAAAGTTTTTTCTTATTTGCAAGATGAATAAAAATGCTAGAGTATGAGCCAATTTACAAAAAAATATTAATTTTAGTATTAAAATTAAAAATTGCATAAGTGAAAATCTCACAAATATTGTACAAAAAACAATAAAATATGTAAAATTTTAAAGAAAGATTACATTTTTCACATTTATTCGTTGACAAGATTTCCTATAAGTAATATAACTTTATACAAAAAAAAATAGTGACATTTAATAAGATTTCTAATTTCTTATTTGCATAGATACATTTTTTTATTGTAAAAAGATATTATATTTATATATTATATAAAGATATGTATATGTATATATATATATATAATATTATTATCAATGTATAATTTAACTGTTTCTAAACTATCCATAATTAATTACTTACGAATATATAAAATATTTTTTGTCAGATTTTTTTCCTATTATGTATTACTAGTATTTCAAGAGTGAAGCAAAAAATCATAAATTATTCTGAGATAACTTTTACGCAATAAATGAATTGTTGTATAATATTGATTATTGATCAGTTTCACATCTTTTTAATATAACATTGTTTGTTTGAATAAGTTTTCATTTAATTTTATAAAAATTTCTGCTAAATAATATGTCTGTGAATTAAATTTTGATATAACCAATTCTAAAACATTGTAACTAACAAATAAATTGTCTATTACTATATCTTCTTTCCGTACAAATCTACTACAACCATATAAATGTGTTTCAATGTCCTTTAATTAGGAGTATCGTTGAAGTGCAAAGTAACGAATTATGTCAAGATAATTTTATTCGTTATAACGAATTATTTGTTATTCTGAACTGAAAAAGGTCCCCGGCAATTTAGCGATAGTTTCACTTGTACGGTTTCTAAACGTGTAGGTAAACATGAGAGTATATTATAAATTTGATTTAATTTGTGACATCAGTTCTATTTCTCAGGAACTGAGTGAAAGATTCGGGTGTATTGGTCTCTATCAAAAGACATATTTGTATCAATAATAAGAAACAAGTTGTCATCGTACAAACTAATTTTATGTTGCAAATACTTACAGAAGAAACTATGACAAAATTAAAGTGCAGAATTGCTAAATAGCTATATATGTTAAACGTGGAAAGCGAAATATGTTAGAATCCACAGGGACTGTTTTGAAGGGGACCAACTTGAAATGCCGTAACTTTTTAATTAACAAAGTTTTATTGACAGAGTCGTTCTTTTTCTAGATATTATATTTTAATATTTTTAAATAAATTCATTTTAAGAAATTTGTAACGTTAAAAATTTAAGCATTCAACATATTGAAAAATTATTTTATTACATATGTGGTATACTAGAATTTTATTATATAATATATAAACATATATATATATATATATATATATATATATATATATATAAACATTGTATACTTACTTTTAAAATAAAAATAAAATAATAAAATATATGTTTGTATAAAGTATAATAAATAGTATAGTACACCATAATTTCCTCTTAAAATGAATAATTTTATACTTCAATAAATAGTTAACACTTTTTCATTTTCAATGTTATATTATTATTACATCGTAAATCAATAATCAATTTATTGTACTTAGACATTTATATTCAATACGTTTATTCAGTCTAAAAAGGTTTCATTAATATATATATATATATATATAAATGTTAATATGTAAAAGTATATTATTCAAACTGTTTAAGATAACAATAACGACAATGACTACTTTGTAATACGAGGACAGATCATCATTTGCTATTTTTGATAATAAAATGATGATATTCACTAGTGGTCTAAAAATGCAACACTGCGAAAAATATTTGGATTGTTTTCAAAATCTAAATCTGTTTGTCACAGTAAGACAGTAAATTTAAAATCTGCATAGGATCAAAAAATATATAGTGAAATATTTCTCTTAAATATTCGTTTTTAATTTTTATGTACTAAATTTGTCATTGGATTTTTTTTCTGTTGATTTAAAAGATTTTCATAATACTTAAACACCTTCTTATATATATATATATATATATATATATATATTAAAATATACATTTAATTCAACTTATCCGAAAATAATGCACTATATTTATTAAATAAAATAATATAAATTAATAAAGAAACATAACTATAAAATAAAAAATTATGTAAAATGAAATCATGTATAGGAATTTCTTAAAACTTATGTATTTATCGGTTCAAGGTTCTATCTTTATTTTTTTATGTAGGTTATTTTAGAAAGATATTAGAATCCAAGGTTAGTGCTTACTAAATACAATCATTTATTAACTGAATAGTACAAAATTAACGATTCCTAATTTAAACTTATAATAAATTAAATAAGCTGAACACATAGATATAAGATTGCGTACGGTTGTTTTTCTGGAATTATTTATAGCATAAATACGATATTAATTTTTTGATTTATATATATATATATATATATATATATATATATGTATGTATGTATATTGAATAAAAGAAGATATTGAAAAATAATTTTCATGTCATCGTTGAGTTATTAATGTTACAAGGAAAAAGACCTTTAATATGTAAACAACATAATCAAATCAACAACTGTGTAATTGATTAACTTGCTGCTCAAATCCAATTTGACCCACTTTTATATACAAAGTGCGTAAACAGCGAGCATGCATTGTAAGGATGATTCAAACAATATCACATTTATAAATATTCTTAGTACTGTTGACTGCTGAATAAAAACTCCTTGTATGTTAAATACTAAGCGTATTGTGGTTGATATTTGCATTTTAAATAGAGAAAACACAATAATTTTAAATGAATGAAACAAAGAATATATATATATATATATATATATATATATATCTGTGTGTGTGTATAGTGAAAAAATTAATTACTACCTTTAATAAGTTTATATATTTAATTTCCAATAAATTACTATATTATATAATGGTAGTGCGGGAATAGGTCAAAAAAAGCATAAATGCATTTATTGATTGTGTCATAATATTTCATTCTGAATATATATTTGCATAAAAATATTTTATTAGCGACACTATAATTAATAGGTGTTTCACGCTTTTATAATACACTCTATATTTAAAGTTTTTTTTTCTGACAAGAAATATCGTATAGACGAATACATTTTCTAATACAAACGCACATATGTTACATAATCTTCGACGTTGTTCTCGCTCATGTCTCTATTTAAAAATATTAGGCGTACAAATTAATTGATTTATGTTTTTTCTTATAGAAAATGAATGCTGACTGAAAAATAGAATACATTTCAATCCTCAAAATGTCCTCCAAATATTCCCCATTTTGCATAACTTTGCTCCATCTGTCGGGTAACTGACGAATCCCTTGTCGAAAAAAAGATGGCGGCTTTGAATCGATGAAGTCATAATGCATTTTAGAAACTCCTCCACTGTTTTAACATTTTTACATTCTGTTGTATCATTTCCGTCATTATATTCACTTTTTGACGAACCAGAGATGAAGACATCTTCTGAGTCATGTCAATTTCAACAAACCAGTTCTTTTATTTGCCAAGATAATTTCAAACATTCTTATCTTACTGGTATGTTTCAATTTATTAATTTTCATTTAATATTTCTGTTATTTATATGTTGAGATTCTATTTTTATAAAATTTCACAGGCATGTCCATTTTAAACTCTTTAACCCATTCACTGCCAACTACGATATATCTCGTAGTAAGGGTATGTACCACAAGTGCCGGCTACGAGATATCTCGTAGTTTGCGCTATAAGTTCGAATTGAGTTTACTTGCTTTATGGGTTTTCTCCGTGAGAATCATTACACATCTGTATTACTGATTGTCCCCAGATGGGACTTGTTAGGCGACAATCATTGCCGAATGAAACAAAAAGAAAAGAGAACTTCTATATGAAAATCTTCATAAAATAAACATAACAAGATATCTTGTCGGCACTCAGTATGCGAATTTTACTCAGTGGTGTCGACTGCGAGATATCTCTATAGGTTTTTTTTCTTCAAATCATTATAAATACCACTCAAAGATTATATCTTCAACTAATTAATATTAAATTTTAAGAAATTTCGTTGTTTTCTTTAAAATAAACTTTTGACACCCAAGACATGCCCTGAATTTTCCCGGCAGTGAATGGGTTAATCTTAAAGTTCGTATATAATAATAATCCGTATAATAATTATACTTGTAAGTACACCTGCTGTGAACAGTAAATCCGGGGACAAGGGTACTGAAAAGAAACATAATCTGTATGAATTATTGATGCATCTTTTTAATTTATTCTTTTAGACTTTCATTGATGCAAGCAGTGGATTTTGCATGAAGGTATTCAATTCATTTTAGATACAAAAGAAGAAAATATTCTTTGATTATATTTTGATCAGGCTGAGTACTCCAAGCATAATTAAATTAAATAAGTAAAGTTTGCAACATTGATTTTTCTCTTTGAATATTCGCACTTAAGTTCTACAATTATTTCACTTATTCTATAGAATTTGAAATATCGATTTTGGAATAGTGATTCTATACGCTCCCACTTTACTCGAATAAAAATAACACTAGAGATAAAGAAGTATGCTATATAAGTATGCTGCATTTTTTTTTATTTTGGATATTTTTCGAAATTTAAATACGTTTAAATTCAGTAATAATAATAATAACTTTACATATTCTTGTTTTGAGTATCAAATCTCATAGAAGTTAAAATATAATCAGTTTAGTTGAAGTCAGATTCTCATTCAACAAAGCATGATAGGACAAGTTATGTGTCTCAATAGAGCTATCTCTTCTGACATATTAACAAATATTATAAAATAAAATTTTAAAATATTTAATTTAATATTTTTTTTAAATATTTTTATAATTATATTTAAATTTTTACACAAATCTACACGCTTACTTAATAAGTATTAATTACAGTTCAATTTTCATAAATGTATATTGTTGAGCTTATCCTAGATTTATATTTTCACGTGAGATTTTTAGAAACAAGGTATCTGGAACAACTTCATTATAACTGAAATAAAATAAAAATATAACAAAAATGATCGGCGTCAGTGAATAAAAAAATTCAAAGGTGGGAACAGATGGTTTTTGATTGTTTCTGTGGGTGCATATATAATGTTTTCACTTTACTTTCATTCTTCTAGAAATAATCACAAATAGATATCAAGCAGAATGATGTCAGTGATGCAGTTTGTTAAATATGACTTACTTGTTAAATAAATACATATACGTACATACATATATATATATATATATACATATATATATATATATATATATATATATATATATATATATATATATATATATATAGATGGTTCAAATGTTTATCGAAATAAGAAAGTTTTCGTTATAATTTCCTTCTCTCTTTAACATTTTTCTATTATAAATAACCATGTAATATCAAAATTAGTCATCTATTATTAAATTGTTCAATAAATAATACATAAAAAAGTACACACACACTATAAAAATGTATTCATGATGTTTGTTTACCATTAAATATTTATTTCAAAAATATTGTGACATTGATTTCCGAGACGAACTATATATATATCTCAAATTCAGAATAATAATAATAAATAAATATGATTTCTGTTTATGCATATGTAATATTCCCAGTTGGTAAAATATTGTACATTTTTAGATTTCAGAACAAAACCCATTTATGTTTTCAAATATTTCATGACACTATGTTATATATTTTTTTAGAGAATTTCCATTTAGAATATCTTTTATTCATAAATATTTCAAAACTTTATGGAATCATTATGGATGAAAAAGTAATATGTTTAAATTTCATACAAAAAAAATTATAACAAACATTTTCTACATATATTTTATATTCTTTTTACTAGTGATGATAAAATAGAAAGATAACAATGCGATGTGTTTATTAATTCAATGCCGCACTATATATATATATATATATATATATATATATATATATATATATATATATAGCTGTGTGAGTGTGAATGTAGTAAGGTTACATATTATATGTGAATATATTTTCCATTAATTCGTAACGTATATGCTGTGTATGTAATATTTAATACAATCGGTCATGCATATGAAAAATAAGTCCCTTTCGAAATATAGCATTCAATAACAAATTTCTCTTGCAATCGACTCAGTGTATATATGTATAACATGAATTGTGTGTATATACATACCCATCGTGGAAGAAAAAGTGTTTTCGAATGACTCACGACGTCGAAGTGTGTCTATTATTTTTTTAATTAACCACATCCATCTTTAATCTAGATGGGCTTCATTAAATTGCACTCGTTCATCAAACAAAGAAATTGACACATAATATATGTCTTATTTAGAACAATAAGTTCAAAGACCATTACAACACATTATCATATGTTATTCGTACAAATAACTCGATATAAATAATTAGTAGATAAATTCGAATTTTTGTTTTCTGAGCTGTTATGTATATATATATATATATATTGTTTATGCATAAATTTCCATTTGTACGTAATGACCATTTATAATAATATTAAAATTCAGGTCTTCTGATATGGCATAATGATCTAACTGCAAAAACATACTGCTATAGTTGGACATATGTTATGTGAGTGCGATAAAGTACGAAATATATGCATCCGCAACGTTTAAAATATTTAAACGGTACCTTTATACTATCTTCACCTACATTTAATCTCTGTAACAGGTCGAGTGTTCATATGATTATGTGTATTTTTAAATAGGAATTTTCCATTAACTGATATTCGTAGGTATGTCATTAAAATTTGTATACATGAATATGATTCATGATGTGCTTCATGGTAGTAAAAAAATACAACTATTCTGATTTGAAATAATGAGTTGATTATGAAAATATGCATGTGTATAAACTTGTACAAAAATTCAAGATCACTTCTTGAATGTGTCATAACGTCAGTGATAAAATGTAATAACAGTTTTAAATGTTAGTAATACTCTTACATATGAACATGGCCGCATATGAAAAAATATTCATGTATGTATTGACCCTTTATGCTTATGTATGTATATATATATATATATATACAAATATATATATATATATATATACAAATATATATATATATATATACAAATATATATATATATACATATATATATATATATACAAATATATATATATATATATATATATATATATACAAATATATATATATATATATATATATGCACATATTTATGAAAATTTTTGTAGTTTTCTAGGTACAAAACAGGATAAGAACATGTAAACATGTATAGGGAGCCTTTTTATCCCAGAATAATTTGTATCAAAAAACATTACTTGTAACCGAGCCTAAAATTGCCAAAATTAATAAATGGTAAAAAAGACTCTACTTGAATTTTATTTTAAAAACTAAAAACAGATATAATTATTTTATTTAAAATTTGACAGTATAAGGTCATTATTAATTACACATTCATTTTTAGAACGAACAACATAACAAATAAAATTGGTTTATGGTGTCATAAACGCCCTTATTCTCGCATTAACTTTTATAACGTGATTATAAAAAGGATATTTTTTTTACAAATATCTCAATTTCTCTATCAAGCGATTCTTCAAGTGCATCAAGTTACAATGTTTTCTTGCATGATGAATCCATTGTATTATCATTTTCGATTTTCTATTTAAATGGTAATTGATCTAACTTTGTGAGATCTTTGTTTGTCAATGGTTTTTCGTATGATTCAAGCATTTCTGTATTATTACTTTCGTCGACTCCGTGAAAGTTTGCTTCTTTTGTAAAACTTGCAGTTTCATTCTATAATAATTTCGCATTTTATTGTTCATAGACTGTATAATAGAGCATTAGGATGTAATTTTTCAGAAGAACTATATTAATCGAGTTGAAATTCCTTTTCAAGATTTGCAATGATTGAAGAAATTATTTTTTTCAGCAAGCTTCGTCTGTATTTTTGTTAATTGCATCTGTCCTGATAATTAATTTTCCGTATTGAATGATGATTCGCGTTTTATTATGAAATACATTTACTAGTGGTCAGTTTATCTGTACATATTCATATTTTTTTGTATTTTTTCATGTTTCTTGATAACTTTTATACAGCTTCTAAATGTAGGGGTTCCGGCAATGAGGTTCACATGTATTGGCTAATTTCATATGTAATTTTTTTTTACTACGATCAACTAATAATATTTTTTTAAAAAAATGTGTTAAATATTTATAAGTTTTTTATTTAAATTATTTTAAAAAGCTTATGATTAAAAGTATTTATATTTTCGAAAATATTAAATATATCAGTCCAAAATCTTAATAAATAAATTGGTAAAAAGTTTAGCTTATAAAAACACTTTAGTTAGTGATATAATTTATTTTAAAATATGCAGGTACGCATACAAAATAATTATCAATATTGAGTTTATTTTTTAAAAAAATATAAATTATATCAATTATACTAAAATTGATTCTTTATTCGTGAAACAAATTTCGAAAAAGGAACAAGAAATGTACATTGTCAATAATACAATATAGATATAAAAAATATCAAAGTAAATCAAGATGATGTTTTATAAAATTTATAAACTTATAAAAAGAAAGAATGCACACGAGACGTATAAATAAATAATTAGTGATTCGATATTTTATGGATTCAAATTTATTATTTCCACTTAAATTGCATATTTGTCTATTATGATTCTAATCATTTTAAAATAACACAAATATAAGATGTGAAACAAACGAATTCTAATGACACCGATGAAAAAGGAGCGATTTATTATAATCAAGTAATATTTTTTTAATTAGATGATACAAATAAGTACTAATAAATTAAAACATTAAAGTATATTTGAATTGACTGATAAAACTCTACATTAATCTTAAATATTTGTAATTGTTGAGCTATAAATACCAGCGTAGGATTTAGAGAGTGGAAGCATGGGCCACTGTCCAGGGCGGACATTTTTGAGGGACGACAAATTTTGAAAAGCTGGAAATTTTATTTTCAATCATAATTTCGATTTACAGGTAGTTCAAATATGAAATAACAAATTAAATCTAAACATTTTTGTAGTTAGAAATTTATGTAACAGAACTTCACTATTCTGAATTCAAAGTACTGATCGTAGCTGTTTCCAGATAATGGTCCTACCATTTATCTATCAATGATGAACAGTGATTTTAGTGATCATTAATTTTTTTTCTAATGAAATGTTCTCAGAATTACCAACAGTCACGAATTAGTCTTAATTCATTTGGACAACATTGAAGGGGGAAGGGGCGGTATTTCATTGGTGGCTCAAGAGCAACACTTAGTGCAAATCTGATTCTGATAAATACTTAAAATTAATTATTACTTAAAAATGGATGGGGTTAATAATAATAGTTTTGAAGAAGAAGATACTTATGTTTTATGAAAATGTTTTCAAATTGGATGTAAAAACACAGATTTACAGAACAGATAGAAAATGACCGTTAAGAACAGAAGAAGAGATATTGGTTAAGAGGATCATCCAGAAGCAAAAAAGGCAAAAAAAAATAAACTGAACAAATAAACAACTTTGCATGAATAGTTGATTATAATTTAAAAAAACAGTAAAAAGCTGCCTGAAAATGGAACAAGTGCTAAAATGTATCATGTCAAAGAGCTTTAAAAAAGTAACTCAGCGGATAAGCATTGAAAAGAACGTTAATTTTTAATTCGGTTGAAGGAAGTAAGTAACGAAAATAAAGAGTATATTATAAACACTGTACAGAAAAGTATAATATGTATTAATTCGGAGTCAAATTACAAGACAAAAGAAAGCTCACTTCCTAGCTAAAAACCACTACTTAATTTTGATTACACGGAACACAATAATCTTGTCATTAATTTAATGTCGAGCCGTAGTTTCCTTTCATAATCATTGTTTTCGTGAAATTAATATTCTAATTATGTACTGTAACCTCATATTTTTCAAGATGTTCGCGCGACAATTGTACGTTACATTTCGTTACAAGACAATCGCAAACACACAATTGGAGAATAAGCGCGAACTGGAGTGTACTAAAATATACGTGTGTGAATTTAAAATTTGCGTACGACTCCTTTGCAATTAATCGACAGCACGCTCGATTGTTTCTGGGCGTCTCGCAATTTGTCGGCCGTAAGCAAATACTTCCGGTATCAGTCAGGAAATGTTAACACTCGACTGTTAGATAATTCGTTTCGAAAGAAATTGATTTGCGTAATGAATATTGTTGTATTAATTCCGCCGATTTCTAATAATGTATTTGAATGTGAGCATATGTAACCGACTGTACGTTGTGGTATGCGTACGTCTTGATGTCTGAATTCGAAGAACGATTTTGTTTTATTTCAGTGAATATCAGTTTCATTTCGACACGTACCGAATGATTGGGAAATAACGGAGAGACTCGAAATTTATTACATCGCAGCTTCTTTTTATGTTACTTTTCATATATCTTCTAATCATAAATGATATTATTAGATTTGTATTCATTTTGTCAGTATATTACTTAACACTTGAGCACACGAGTTTCAAAATTGCAATAGCGCCTGAGTGAGATCTATGTTTCCTATATTATTATTAGTATATTTGTGCTATAATGTTGCTAGGTATGCGATTCAAAATTATATTGATTTATTAGTTGATCGTATAATGTACTATAATTTTAAATATATATTTTATTATAAAGTATTGCTCTTTTTATAGTTCAAACGACAAGAGAAAATATATACAAACATGCTCTTATTCTATCTCTTTATATTTACTCTGTATCTTATTTGTTCTCATTTTTTTCCACTAGGCCAATAAATTCTGATAGTCGTTTCAGCAAATATACGCCTTCAGAATTTAGTACTTTACTGGTACTCCTACTCTTTTTTTTACAATAAAAAGTTTTCTTCTGTATTTGTTGGTAACTGTATCGTCAGCTAGCATGAATTCTTTTATAATAATATAAATGTTTCGATGTCGCTAATATGAGATCTCTTTCCCCTCCATTGTCAGATACTTTATCCAAAAATACCTAGCCACCATCGTTTATTGTTATTTAATATTAATAAATAAAATTCATCATTATTAATGTGATGTAATCTTTTATACGAGGGTCGTTTGATAAGTGATAAAAAAGAAAGTTAAACACTGTTTTTTGGAAAAAAATGATTTTATTTTTAAAAAATAGTCTCCTTTGAGCACTATACACTTGGTCCAGTGAATTCCCATTTTTTTTATACCGTCGGAAAGGTAGCTTTTCTCAAAACCTGCAAAATACACATTGACGGCGACGATGACATCCTCATTCGGCGAGAATTTCTTCCCACCGAGCTAAATTTTCATGTTCGCGAGAAGGAAGAAGTCGCACGGGGACAAGTTCGGAGAATAAGATGGATGAGGAATCAATTCGAATCCTAATTCGTACAATTTTGCCATTGAAACGGTCGATTTGTGGGACGGAACTTTGATCTGAGGAAAGAACATTTTTTGGTAGGTCAATCTTGGCCGTTTTTGTTTCAGATCTTCTTTTAAACGGTCCAGTAATGTTACATAATAAATTCTTATTATTGTTTTTCTTTTCATTAAGTAGTCAGGTTGATTCTTTGGAAATCTCAAAAAACAGTGGCCATCACCTTTCCAGCCGATAACAGTCTTCGTCTACTTCGACGCACTTTCATCAGTCGTTTTCCACTGTTTTGAGCGCTGCTTCGACTCAGGTGTACAGTGGTGGATCCATGCTTCATCCACAGTGACGAATCGACGCAAAAAGGCTCGCCAAATACTGGGTTGAAATGTACTTTCGTGTTCGTTTTTGGTCGACAGTTAACAATCGCGGTACCCATCGCGCACACAGCTTTTTCATGTGTAATTTTTCGTGCAGGATATTGTGCACGCGTTCAGTTGAGATGTCTACAGTCTCAGCAATATCGCACATTTTCACTCGGCAGTCTTCCATAACGACACCATGGATTTTTTTCTACTATATCTATCGTGGTGACCTCAACTGGGCGTCTCGAGCGCACTTTATCTTCAGTGCATGTTCAGCCACGATTAAACTCATTTATCCAGAAATAAAATCTTCAACTCTGTTGCAGAGTTCCCATGAACCACCAAACATCTTTGTTTGTAATGATTTTTTTAAATATTTTTCTATATTTTTTTGATCAGACTATTATAAAGTACACTAACGAAAAAGTTTGTTGTCATTTTCGATGAATTTATGGAATGGATGCGTCTCTTCGTTGCATAAAAAATATTTATTAAAAATGTTTTGATTATATTTACATTTAACTGAAAATAGACATTTTTGCGGTTGATATAAAAAATAAAATCTGTTTTATAGAAAAACATCCTCTTTAGTAAGTAAATTTAATATTTAACGAATGAAGACGATTAATATCAGTATAGAACATTCGTTTTTTTAAAAAAATTCTTGAAATATTCGAAGTTTTCAGTGTTTATATAATTCTGATACGCTTCATTATTATTTTTTCGTTTTTTGAAACGTTTGAATTTCGAATCAATTCTAGTTTTTGAAGTGTAACTTTTATAGCCGCGGTAGCGTAAATTTTCTCGGGCTAAACGAAAAGTGAAACACTACCCCAGCAAGAAGCTGTGAGTGTAATGAGAGGGAAACTACTCTCCTAACTAACTTCCTACTCTAACTCGAAAACGACACGGGCTTGCGCAGTGGGTACTTCCCTTATAAGTAATGTAGGCTGAGAGCTTTCGAAGTGATTTACGTTTACAGTGTATTTATGAAGCGTGGTTTTAGTATAAGTAAATAATTTCATTCTTAGAGTAGAATCGACGGAGATTGATGAATAAAGATTAAAATATTTAATTTAATTACGTTACGTTTACTCAATTTATATAAAGCATTATAGTTTCGTAATTCTAATATCTTAAAAATTATTCATATTATGAAAAATTAACGGTTTTGATATTTAGAAAAAATGATATTAAGAAGTTTCACTTTCAACCCATGAGAGTTCCACGCAACATTTTTTTTATTTATTTGTAATGTGGAAAATATTTGCATCCATTAATCTTTCTTAAATATATTTTTTAAGAACATCTGCAGTTTACTTAGTTTATTTTTTTCTGCAAATAATTAATTGCAAATTAAATTGCCAATAAAAAAACTATGAAGAGAGTTGACACCTTAAATAGTGTAAAAGATATATGCTTGTTTAAGGTATAATTTGAAAACATGTTAAAATCTCGACATATTATCTTATTTGCTACTAAAATTTCGTGTGATTTATAATACACAATGCGTATTTCAAATATATTTGTCTATCAAATAAATATTTAAGAAAAAGTTTTCGAACCACTGTCGTACTATTATATCCACATTACATTAAAGACATTTCCAAATTTCTTCATACAAAGATCTCAGGTAGCATACCGTTCATCCCGACTGCATCTGGCATAAAATATAGGACAGGTGCGCGTGTCAAACACGACCTTGCGACGACGCAGGTAACAAACGAAATATATATATATATAAAGCATACCTTGAACTTGAACCTTTCGCTACGTCTCCGCTATATTCTTCAACAGGCACTGCACTTCCGCACTAGTTTATCTTCGCTATTTTCACCTTCGTGTTAGTTATATAAAAAATATATTTTATTTTCTTGAGCACAATCTTGTTTTAATTTTTCTTTGAACACTGTTTAAGGCACTGATTTAATGTATCCAACGTTACAAGGTTTACTTTTTGAATTATGTTGGTTTATTTGCTTTATATTAATTATTAATTTATAACACTAACTATTATCACGTGTAAATACATACGGTTTCTGTTGATGTCTCTATTGAGGTTAACTATTGAAATTTCATTTCCGTCGTCATTTTCCTGCAATAGGAACAAAATGTTAAATATTATCCGTTTTTATTTAATTGGAAATAGATCTGTATCTCTATGCACGCAAATAACAAAAAAATAACCACAATTGTGTATTCATCTGCATCTGTATATCTACTTTGTAGTGGAAATACCTTTGAATACAGTAATAAAAAAGATTAATTTATTTATATACATATATATATATATATATATATATATATATATATATATATGCGTGCATGCACAGAGATGAATAATATTTGAGAATATATGTATATATATATATATATATATATATATATATATATATATATATATATATATATATATATATATATATCTGTGTGTGTGTGTGTTTTGGCGAATTTGTTTTATGAAGTGCAGTACTAATCGATATATTAATATAATAATAAAATGTTAAAGAAGACAGTTATTGGCTGTGAACAAAATATTTGTCCATTTTTTTTAGTAACACAAACACGTTTTTGGTTTATTCTATAACATTGTATTCTCCATGAATTAATTGTATTATAATATAATAAGCTACTGCCAATCTTCCATTAATCAGACAGATTACGAATTCCTTTTAAATGAAACTACTCATTTTTGGAGTGTAAGAGTTCCTGAATTGATGTCTTAACTTCATCGAAAATCTTCTAAAATATTAATATTAACGCATATTTTTGAAATGATCAAAATAGGTGAACATTTATTGGTACAGACTAGTGGATATAGATGATCTCCTAAAAATTGTTATAAACTTTTTAATCGGTTATGTAACCTGTAATTATCTGGTGT
Source organism: Acanthacorydalis orientalis (assembly GCA_034766995.1). Taxonomy (NCBI): domain Eukaryota; kingdom Metazoa; phylum Arthropoda; class Insecta; order Megaloptera; family Corydalidae; genus Acanthacorydalis; species Acanthacorydalis orientalis. The sequence goes on along the minus strand of CM068314.1, from coordinate 30,729,862 downwards.
TGCAATGGCAGAGTATAATTCTCTCACAAGTTATTAAAATTGGATGCTTAGCTCTTATATTTTTCTGTGATTTATCCAGTCGTTAACTTGACAGGTATATTTGATTTGGTGGTGAAAGCTTCCAATGATAATTCTTTCTGAATTCTACCAGATAGTAAAATAATTTTTGAATAAATTACTGTCTTTTGTATTGTTTATGGAGGGGGTATTGTTTTTTATAACCTGATTTTTACTTTAAATTTTTGTAAAGAACCTACTTTTTATCATCAGCCTCAAAACAGCTAAGAAAAGAATTATTTTTATGCCTTGACAACAAATTAACACACTTGTATGCAATACTCATGAATTCTATCTCTCAATTCACGAGATATCTAATTTTAATACATGTTTTATAATAGTCTGTTCCCTTTCTCATTTGTTGTACTATGAATATCTCTACTGTCTTGCTCGTACATTAATTACTGGAAATTGTATTTGCGAAAAACAGAGACAACTTTGCACACAAGTAATATAACATGTGTTTTTTTACAATCATTTATTCAATTTTTAAATTGTCTTAGATTAAATTTTGTTGATTATTTACACAGTATAACGTTTCTTCAAGAGTTTACTTATTTAAGAAATGCTTTTTAATAATAATAATATATTTCATAGAACTTGAAAATATTTGCATCACTTTCATTAGTTTTTCGGTTAGAATTTTGTTCGTATTTAAATAGATACTTAAAAAATACAAAAAAACTAGGTTTACACTTTAAAAATTAATTATGAATATTGAAAATTGACATACGTATTTCTTTATGTCGAAATTCACTCAGCAATTATTTATAAATATACATTTATAAATTTCTTAAGAGTATGCATTTATTACTTTTCGAAAAAGATAAATATCAATAATGAAATCAACATTTAAAAGTGTTCTTATATAACATTATAAATGTGTTCATTGGTCAACAGAACTCAATTTGAAATCTTTTTTTTTATATATAAGAAAATACTCAATTCACCTCAATTTCTAATATTTTAATTTAGGTATTAATCAGTTTTAAAACATATTTATTATTATTTCATAAGACTTTTGCACTTTTTTACTTATTTTTTATGTATTCGTTTATACAAAAGTCATGGGATCTTATGCACAAAAACTTTCTAGTTGAGGTATTTCGAAACAAACGATTTTTTTGAAATACGATATAAAGTAATGATCAGCGTTATATTTATGAATACCATTTTCTTAAGCAATGTTTTGTAAAAAAATCTTTTTTTAATAAAATCCAAATAAAGTTGATGACATTTCCTTAATAAAAGTGTGTCAGTATTATCTTTCTTCAAGAAAATCCCCTTTAAAGGACATGAAATTATTTCGAATAAGAGAAACTTTTTTTTAATCTTTAAAGTAAATCTCAATAATGATGATATTTAGCAGTGATTTGATTAAGAAGTGAAGAAGTGAATTTAGATTAAGATTATAATAATGTGTGGTTTATTGGATGTCATACAGATATATTATTTTTTTTTACCAAATGCAACCTTTTTTATGATTCAGTTTCTACATTACTATATATATATATATATATATATATATACATAAATTAATAAATAAATATGTTTTAGATACTAAATTGCAACGCTTGTTTGTGTACGTTTTGTGAAAGTTTTTGTATGTCAGATATTATTATTGGTTTTATGTAAAGTTTGCGTTACATACAACACAAATTCTATCGGCTATATGTGAAAGTTGTTATGACATTTTTTATCAGTGCTTCTGCGTGTTTTTTTGTAGTTCAGTAGTCTTTTTTTAATAGTTTCGGTCTATAAAAAAAGAGGATTGGGCTCTAAAGTTTTTAGAGAATGTTATTTATTGCGTTTTTGTCGTTTTGATACGTATTATTTATATATGAAAAAACAAATATGTACAAGTATACGCTGATGATTTATTATTCAGTTTATATTCACAGAAAATATTTTATAGTGAATTTGATTATATATATATATATATATATATATATATATATATATATATGTATATATATATATATATATATATATATATATGTGAGTGTGTGTTGTGTGTGTATGTAATGTTTGTGTTGTGTGTGCGTGCAAAAAATAATATAATTATATACAAAATGATTAATTATAATAGAATAACTTTGATTATTTTCAATTTCGAATTACAATAATACGATGTGATTAACGTTTAAGGTTCAGACAAATCAATCAAAAATAATTTGTAGCCCACAGATAAATTCTATTTCTTAAATACTTTCAAATGGTTAGCGGATATTTTTATCTATTTATATATATATATATATATATATATATACACACACATAAACGGATTTTCTTAAACAATTATATTTTTTGTTCGCAGTTAATGTTTCAATGTCGATTTATATGAATAAAATGTAAATAATAAAGTTGTACTGTTGCAATTAAATTGATTATAATATGGTTAGGTTATAATGTGGTTTCATAATGGTTTTAAATAATAATTTTCTGGGGTGAATTCAAAGAACTGCTAGTGACATTGAATTGTTCAGAGCGAAAGTTGCTTAAGAACTTGTGGATGTTTAAAAATATAATACAATGCGATCACCCATTACCGATTCTGAATTTAGTATCTATTTCAGTAAATATTACATTTATTTATATAAAATTACAATATTTTTTTTTATATTTACATTTATTGCTCTGAGAATACATATTACTTATGCTACTTCTTAAATGAAAAATGAAATAAAATTTGTAAAAATTAAAATGAAATCAATTTCCACAATTTATATATATATATATATATATATATATATATATATATATATATATATATACTCGTATATATATATGTACATACATATTTCTACTGCATGTTCTTCAATATATTCGTGCTGAAAGTATTTAAAATAAGTTAAAAATAAACACACAGTATTTTAAATACTGGCACGTATTTAATATATTATATATGAAATAAAATTATTAGTAAAGAGATTTATTTGAAATTCAAAACATATATATATATATATATATATATATATAAATCAAGTGAAAATTTCTTTTAGAAGTGCATTAAACTTAGTTTCAAAACATTCAAATACTTTCTCGGTAGCAATGAATATTAATTAATTTAATTAACATAGATTTATATTTATTTTTATTTGCAATGAATATGGTTATAATATGGATATTGAGTAATAAATGTATTTATTTATTTCCTTAAATTCAATTTATTTGTAAATATGGGAGTCATAGAACATCATTAATCTTAATGTTTAGATATTGTTTATGACAACGGTTAATAAAATGTGTTTTATTTATTAATTTATTTTTTATGGTAATATATATATATATATATATAAAGAGAGAAAGAGAAAGAGAGAATATTTTTAACTGAAAAAAACACACATTTCTGTTTAAATATTTCAAATAAAAAGTACTTTTTATTAAAACTATTTTTTAAATTTAATATTATTTAAACTAATCAAGGTAATAAAAATCCCTAGATACGAAGTAATTATAAAAACCAAGATATATGTCTCTATGACTGTGTTTGTATGAATTTATGATTCTGTGACTGCGAATTAGGCTCATAGGTACGAAATTTCAATTCAAATTTAGGCTTTCATCATATTATTTTTTTATATCTATCTTCATCTCTTTTCACGTTTTAAAAACGAATATCTCCAGCATACCACCATATGTATGGTTTTAAAAACAGGTGATTCATTTTTCAATTTATTTGTTGAGAAACGATATTAATTTTTTTCACTCAGTCTGGAAGTGTATTTTAATAAAGATTTCTTCTAATAGTAGATGTTTAAAATTTAAATTCAAATATTCCATCATGTGGTGAGATACAGTCTTGTGAGAGAATAAGTAATAAAATATTAATTAACAACAGGTTTAAGTTAATTTGTTAACATATAAATACTTAACTTTTTGAATCACAATAATTATTCAAAATATTTATCTTGATCATCTGCACATTTATATATTGATTTTTTTTAATTCAAATCTTTCAGAAACTACAAGGTACCGATCCAAAAATTTGCTTTTTTTGTAACTAAAAATAACCTTCAAATATATATCTGAATCAATATGAGTACAAACTGAGTTGCCTGTATATATATATATATATATATATATATATATATATATATATATATATATATATATATATATAAAGTTAGTTTCAAACATCGTCAAAATCGAACCCCATTTAGGTTCATAATCTATTTTAATGAAACATTAAGTGTGTTGAATGTGAACTGAAACTCCGACAATTTGTTTAGCAATATTCCGTGCTAATCACACAACTATAATCGCCATACTGTATATTTTATTTTCCGGAATGATTATATATGACATGTACATCATTCATTTAATTAATATTGTCATTTGAACTTTAAGACTATATGTTTTTAATATTATTAATCAGATAACATTTGTGTTCATTGAAATGCAAAACAGAATAATATTTATTTTGTTTGATATATTATACAACTATATTAAAAAATATTTAATTCATGTTTATAAAAATAAACGTGTCAACTTTATTATATGCCGATATGAATATATTTATATAAACATATACATTCTCGTTATATTATACACACCACACGTGGATATTCAAAGTAGACGAAGTAATGTTGTAAACATGCTACAGTTTTTGGCACATTTTATCAAGAGTACATAGTTGTATGTATATTTAGCGCAGAATATGCGTGTAAATAAAGACAAATTGAATCATCACGAACGCTTTGTTGAATCAAAATATTCTTTGTTTTCATTTCGAGTTCAATGATATATTTTTAGCAGCTGTTAATTATCAAAGTGAATTGTTAAGTTAAATAAAACTGTTCGCATTGTCTGAACATTGATTTGTTTAACATAATTGCATTTAATTATTTCATCAGAGATTTAACAGATCTTTAATTATAGAATAAATTTATTTTTGTTTATACGACTGTTTTACAAGAATATTGTTTATATATATATATATATATATATATATATATATATATATAAATTACTTTCATATAAATGTAAATTTTTATTTTAGAGGCATATATATATATAAAGAAAACAAAATTATATATTAATACAAAATGTGATAGCTATTTCCTTTAAATATATCTGTAAAATTAAAAACAGTACAAGATAAAATTACATACTTGTGGTTTATATCATATATTGTCCACAATACATGGACTTTGATATTCTTACTCACATTTGTTTCATTTTTTAAAATTTAAAGCATTTTCTGAGTATTAATTTTTATTTTTATGCTTAAAATAATTTCTCTCTATAATGAAATTCAAAAATAGTTTGTAGTAAGAAATAATCAAACATAATTCTCCAGCAAAACATTTGTCGCCAGATTTTTGCTTAAAAAAAGTATCTCAATTAATAACAAAATCAATTAAACTTATAAAAAATTATACATAATAGATTGATGTTTTAAGACATATTATGGTTAAATAAATCCGGATGATGCATAAAAAATGATTAGCAATATGCTGATATATCATATTTATAAACGTTTCACTTGGTATCTTCGACTTGAAAGTGGTGGACAAAATATAGAAATTTGTAAAATAATAGAGTAAATAAATATTTAAAAGATATTTTAAAATATCATATAGATAAACATTGGTTTTAAACACCAGCGGGCTTTAAATATATTCACTGATTATTAATTATCAAATATATGTATATATATATATATATATATAATCTTTTGATACTTTTGAAATTATAAAATACATAAACTACAAATACAAAATAAAATATGACTTAAAAAAAATAAAATTAACTACACATCTCTTGGATGAACTCATAATTAGGGTTCAACTCTGAGTCATGGGTCATGGGTTCGTGCCCAGCACACAATATTCGTATGTTAGCTTGTTATATCAACTAGAACAATCATCATCAATTAAATTACACATCATGTCTTATGTATTTTAATCTACTAAAATCCTAGTAAGAACACAAAGAAAAGGATAAAAATAAAAAGCAAGTCGTGATGCTGCTAAAAATAAAATTAATGACAAATTAAATTTTTTTAACAGATTTTTGAACAATTTAATAAACACTTATATATATATATATATATATATATATATATATATATGTGTGTGTGTTAAAAACAATGCGATTTTGTTATTTATTAACCTTATAAGAAAACTTATTGTATGAGAGTTTTCCGGTGTAGCCGTTCCATGATCTGTACGAATCTTGAAGGTCACGTATGAATCGTTTCCACTGTGATCGGTTTAGATTTTACTCATTTTCAGGAAAATTTTGAACACTGTTTCAAATCAAAGTTAAACGACCCTGAAGATAATGAATGTCGAAACTGGTGATATGAAACCAATGTATATGTGACTTCCAAGATTTAATGTAGATTTTATGGATTATGTTCATATTCTTTGACTAAATAGTGCTAATAGGCAGTGGCGTGTTAAGCGGATGTCAGACTTGGCGGCTGCCAGGAACACCGGGATTGGAGGGGCCCCAAGCTCGAGAGAAAAAATTAATCATTACATAAAGAAACGAAGCTTACATTTCAACGTCTTGAAAAGAATTAAAGGTTCTGATTTGTTGAAATCATTAGAAAATTTCATTAAACAATTCCGTGATGAATTTTCTAATGTAAAAACAGAAGCAATAAACATTACAACTTTAGATTATATGAATAGGATGAAATACGTAGGCCACTGAAAAATAATATGAAAACGCATTCATTTCCTTCGCGGGAAAATTTTATTTTTAATTCTTTTAACGTTGTTTGCGACAGTATGATTGCAGAACATGCTCGAAGAAATAAAATATATGAGGATAGTGTAGAAAATCTCAAAATATTCTTTGATTTAGGTTTGCTCAGTTCAGAGAAGAATAAGAGAACAGAAAAATTAAAAGAGACCTACAAGAGTGATATTGATATTATGTATTTTGATGATGAATTGGAAGAATTCCTCTTCTTTACATGTGAAGATAAAAACAAATTCAATACTCTCACAAAAACCTACCAGGTAGGAAATGAAATGTCATCAATATTTCCAAATGTTGAAATTATTTTTTAAAAAAATGTTTGAATATTGCTATTTCAAATTCATCGGGGTAAAGATCATTCTCAGGGTTAAAAGAGAGTAAAAAAATTTTTTCAAAATATAATGTCAGACGAAAGGCTAAATAGTATAGCGCTTTTGTATATAGAAATATTAAAATATAATTAATAACGTTAAATTATAACGTTACTTTGCAAATAATAGATGAGTTTGCTCAACAAAAATCAAGAAAAATGTTTTTTTTTTAATTTCTTCACTCCAAATGAAATGTACGGTTTTAGTTATAGTTTCAGAGTTGACATTTTTTGTTTCTTTATTTTTCTGAAAAATAATTCAGAATATTTTATTTTGATATGATTTATATATTTATAGAATAAAGTTATAAAGACAAAGACAAATGTTACAAAATATATTTTTACTCAAAGCTGTTTTTTTAGTCGTGTGAAAAATTTTTGGGGGCTCCTAGCTGGGTTAATTCGCCCCTGCAGCTAGGTCTAACTAGTTAATAGTAGTGCTTAATTGTACCACTAGATCTAATTGTATTCGTACATTTATTTTCAATAAGTATAACTAGATTTAATAGTGCTCTAAACACTACTAACTAGTAAGATATAGTGGCACTATTTAGTAAAAGATTAAAAGCATGATATTATATTTTCATTCTTTTTCAGATAAAAAAAATAATAAATATATATATATATATATATATACAATATATATATATATATATATATATATATATATATATATATATATAATATATATATATATATATATATATATATATATATATATATATAACTTCTTTCTTGTATTACAAATGTTAAACATGAACAACAAATTGAGCTACTTGATCAAAATAACAAAATTTGTTCATAAATTACCGAGTGCGCATGCTCTTTATCTTCCTGACATTCAGTTATAATCGACTTGTCGATGCACGTGAATTATTGGTTCTAAAAGACTGTTTTTTGCACATAATACAGTGAAAGTAAATTGTTTATACTGTGAATTTTGTAACGAAATTTGCGACTATCTATTTAATTAGTTCGTTTTATCAATTCACGGATTCATATTCAATCTATAATAGATTATTTGCCGACCACGTGGTGATTGTGTCGCATAGATATACCAAGTAGTTTGTTTCGATATTCTACATAGGCAAGTTGATCTACAATCATAATATAAAGGTATGTGTTTAAAGTAAATGATATTGATAGGGAAGCAATAACATTAATACAAATGATTAAATGTGACACTTCTAATAATTTTTTGTGTATTTCGTAAAAGTTTACAATTCAATCCATGTATTATCGATGTTATTTTTTCCAAAAACAATGGTTATGCTTATAATTCCAATAAAAATGAGATTAAAAGCTATTACAGCCATTAGATTTTGCATTATTTAAATATATAAATTACCAATTTAGTGTCGAAAAATTTAATATTAAAAATGTTAATTACAAAACTAAAAATCAAAAAAACTTATTGGACATATTGTTATATAGTATATAATTAAAAAAATAGACAAAACAGCAACGAAATGAGTTAATGTCTGATTCTCGATGAAATTGTTAATGTTCAGATTGTAACCAGAATGTAATTTAAGTAAGTGAAAAAGAGATTGACTATGTTACAAAAAAAAACACATTACTATGTCGTTTTTAATGACTCAAGATCACGGTATTTGTGACATTCTAAGTATGGAATTAATAAATATTTTGGCCTTATACCAAAATTACAAATATCTTTTATTTCAATTGTAGTTTTTGTAGATATATTTTCTTAAGTTGTTTTTAATTTTTTAAATTCATATAAAAGTAATAAAACTGAAATTATTTCCAATTATGTTAATTTTTTGTACCGTCAATCCAATTTCAGTTTTTGTTTTCAGTTTTTCAATTTTTTCAGTATACAGTTCATAATAAGAAGTCATTTAAACCATAACAATTTTCGACAAAAACATTAACGATTTCGATTACATTGCTTTTTTCTTCGTCAATAATTCAAAGTAATTTAAACTCATATATATATATATATATAAATAATTTGATTTCTTTAACATTTATAAATAGGTACCGATAAACACAATAATTTATAAATTATATTTGTGCATGTAAAAAATATATCAGTAACCTTTAATTCTTTTATTATCTCAATGTCAAAGATACAGAAGAGATTTTTTTATTCTGGCAAATTATTCAATGATACGCAAATCATATTAGCGGTTTTTGGTGATTAATTTTTTATGTATCTCTAAATGCGTATAATTTTATATCAATTATTTATATATATATATACATATATGCACATTTGTAAATGCATATTTGCGTTATGTAAAATGACTTTTTTGACCCTATTTTAGATTGTGACAGTTGAGTCATTTTATAAAAAATCCTTGCGTTACATTTTTACTTTCTTATTTAATATAACTGCTACAAAATTACACACATAATAAACATAAACGAACACATACATACACACACACATATATATATATATATATACATATATATATATATATATATATATATATATATATATATATATATATAATGATAAATTAATTAACTATTACATATTACATGTTTGATCTTATTTCAGTTATAAAAAACTTATATATTTTACATGAAACACTATAATTAGATATTTAATGCTGATTTCATTTAAACACAAATTTGTTTTCAGGTTTTTAAGTTGATTCATTATTAATCATTTTTAACGACTTAATATATATGTATATATACATATATATATATATATATATATATATATATATATATATATATATAATTTTTTAAAAAAAATGTTTATTATATACAGTTTTTATTTTTTGTTCTCTTTAAATTAAATTATGAATTTTTAACTTGAAATTGTAAATATTTAGCTTTAAATTTGCAATATAATTAATTCAAGATAAATATACGATGCTTTGTTTACTTATCGTCCTTCTTGTATAAAACTATTTGAACTCCAAATTATTAGATATAAAGAAAGTAATTTATTTTGATGTAAACGTTCATTATGACTATTTATTTTGAATATAAATATTGATATTTCTTAAACTTGAAATGTTTGGATTCAAAAATATACGGAAAAACCGTCCATTTTCGACTGGATTTCAATGTATGGCTCCTCACGAAAATATGGATTTATAGATGTTTTGAAAAAGTTTATGTGTTGGTTTCTGTGTAAATAACAAGCATATCATTGCTCCTTTTATGCTTTTAAGTTTAAAACTCTAGTATAATAGATCATATTTCATATTTCTAGTGAGTGATCGTAAAATAGCCTCTGGTATGGTGTTCTCTACCGTAATACAAGTAACACGAAAATGTGTATCAATGTTAGTCATTTTGAAGTCAAACTAGTTCTGTATTCGAAGGATGACATGTTTAATTATTTCTTTCTTTTATGTTAACGACGAACATAATCATCGACATTTTTGTTTACATACAGAGATACGACGGGTATATCCGAACATATCAGTATTACAGAAAAAATGTAATATATTTTTAAGTTGATAAACTTTAATGACTGTTATTAAATAAAAAAAATATATTGTTCATACCTCGATAAAAAAGTATTTAGAAATATACTTGTTTTTCAAAATACTATTACACTATTTAGTCAAAAACACAGATGCATTTTGTTTAGAGTTGAGTGCCTTTTTGTCTAGAAGTGATTGTAATTGTGTTGAGTTCACTAGAGTTTTTCTTTTGAATTTTTTACAATATTTTTTATTCTTAAATATCTGAAATTGTTTCATATTTCACAGCCTGCCTCAAAGTTGCATAATTATTTAGTAACTATTTTGATATTTATTCATAATTTCAGTTGATCAATATAGTAGATGAATTTGTAAAAATGAATAATGAATCTGATATATTTCGATTCAAGGTATTACATATTATGAATTATTATCATTTCATCATTTTATTTTTAATTTTTTCAAAAAGATAAAAAATAATACTTTAACAACCCATATATATATATATATATATATATATATATATATATATATATAACTAGGAATTTAATTATGAAAAACTGTAATATTTTATTTTTATCATATACACTAATGTACTTTTGTTATAGTTTATAATTTTGAAAGTCAATAACCTTTTATCATTTCGTTCATAACTGTTTCTTTTTTAAAAAAGATAATTTAACATTTATAGTTAGTTTGAGTTTCTATTAGATAACTTTCTTAAAATATGTGTGGATAAAGACTATTAAAGTAAAAGAAAAACGTATATTGCTCTTTATTTTTTATCATTGTTGTGTATGATTTATGTAAATAGGTTTTTGGTCGTTTATATATTTTTTTAAGTTAATGTTATATATATATATATATATATATATATATATATAAAGTAACATACATATAATGATCTTTTCTATTTAATGAAGTGTATTTAATGGAAATAGTTTCAGCTGTACATTGCGTATTTACTCTTTATAAAGAATTCTTTCCACAGCGAAAAAAGTAGGTGATAGAGCCAAGTTCATTATAGAGAGGTTTCACTCTATGCATATATATATATATATATATATATATATATATATATATATATATATATATATATATAGGTGTGTGTGCATTTGTATATTCTGCCACAAACAGTTATTTTTTTAAAAAAATGTCAGTAATTGGCAAGATTTTATTTCCTAACAAAATTATTTTCACGGTGAACTAGAATTTAAGTTTTGTTTATAATTAACATATTCGTGGAGAAGACCATTACAGCATTCCAATTTTGTTCTGTATAGAATGGATGTTATGAGAATATAATAACTTCCCTCGTTGGTATAATTCGAAAAAATCTACTGTACGATTAAGTTAATGAATGTTGATTTTTTGTATATAAAAAATTAACAGATCTCTGGAACTCTCGAATTGATATAATATCTTTCAGAAACGCGAATCTTTTTAAAAATGTAATTTTATTAATATGTTATTGAAAGATATATGTATTTTTAAGTTAATTTTTAATAAATGTCGGTGTCGGTGGACATGTTAAAAGGTAAACGTGTCATTTATGTGTCACTTCAAGTGATAAAAATACATAATTTTTAATTTTTGTACAAAACAAATTATTTAACAGAATTTAACAATCCATGATTCATATCAAAATTATTCTAATATAAATATATTTAAGGATTGAAAATTATATTTTTAGGATTGAAAATAATTACGATTTAATGAGGGTTGGTGCATTGGGAATTCTCCCTTCTTAACGAGTGATTAGATCGACGAATATCTATGTTTATTTAATATATTTTTTTGAATTTTTGAATATATTTGGAAATTTAAGACTACCTAACAAACCCTAACAGGCATCTTTTTTGCCACTGTAAATTCGAAATTTTATGATTAATTTTTCATTTCTTTTATTTCTAATTTATATATGTTTTACATACTATTGATTTTATATATATATATATATATATATATATATATACATATACATATACATACATACATATGTTTGTATATTATTATTCTGTTTATATAAGGTACACACTTTTCATGCTCTGTCAATTGGATACATTCTAAACGAAACTAATCGCGAATGTTCAATATTTTATACCAATAAACAATGTATAAAATATAATTGTTATTTTTACTTTTAACTGAAACTCTCAATAAAAATATAGATTGTACAAATGACTTACATAATGCTTCTACCTAACATTATTGTTAAAAGATTAAATGACTAGAAAATTGAAGAAATCACACATTCATATATATATATATATATATATATATATATATATATATAAGCATATGTGTATGTATGTGTATATATTACTATCTAGTTTTCTTCAATATACAGTGAGTAATTAATATTTATTTGGAAAGTTATAAATATATTACTAACTACAAGAAAAAGCTTATATTAATTGAAAAAAATAAGATACGTTTTTATATTTAATTATTGCCAAAAAAATTCTACATAATAATTGTTATTATTAATTTCCTGAATTCGCCTCTGAATAGGGTTTCCCAAAAAAACTGACCTAAAAAATGGCGTATATATTTGTTGTAAATACAAGACTTTGATAAATAAATTTATCTGTTTTGACAGTTCGACTTTGTTTTATTAATAAATTTATTGTAATATATGTTACGTGATAAAAGTTTTTTTTTATATTTTGATATTGAAGTGTAAATATTTGTTTTGTTTTGATTTGATTATATGTTTATTTTCCTATTATTACTCTCTCGTTTTCAAAATAAGCACATTATAAATATTATTTGATAGAATTTGCAGTAATTTTAATTATTTTCCTTACATTAAGTCAGTATTAAATATTGATTAAATTTGTTTATATAAAATCAAAATAAAAATATCAAGAATTATAAACAAAGGAGAAGCTATGATTTGTAATTGTGTATACAAAGAACTGAATAAATATTTGATAATTCACCATAAATACTTGATACACTTTATATATTAACCTTTGTGCTTGTTTCCGTAATTTATGTTTGTGAATGATAAACGATTTGACAGTTTTTAGAATTGCATTGGTAGTTTGTTATTTATTTACGTGGAAAGTTTTATCGCTACTTGGTATTGTTAGTTTTTTTTTATCTGTGAATATTATATATATATATATATATATATATATATATATATATATATAAACACATATATGTATATTAAGTTTTTGTCTCTTACAATTTCTTTCTAAGTATTTCTTTTTTGAGCATATTCGAATATTAAGCAAATCGTGGTCTATTCGTTCATACATTTATTATAATTGTTACCATTCTATACATGTTTCTCTAAATAAAGCTTTTCTACAGTATAAAATTATGAAAGAAAATATCGTATAAGGTACATTATTTTTCATTGAAATGCTTTAATTTTAAAAATTTCAAACACTTTAAAATCGTGAAATTAAAAACTAATTTAATTATAAATAAAATACATTCATATGATGTAGTACAATTATTTCAATGTTCGCTTAAAATTAATTAAAAATTGTAAAAATGGATTGCGAGATGTCAGAGTTTTCTTTTTCGTATTCGTTTTTATGTACGTTTTTATCACGTACAATTAATTTTATAACATTTTATAGCTGGTATAAAAATAAATTATCACTCGTTCATTCGTTTCACGAATTGTATGTTTTCTATTATTAACGAGAACTCGTGTAATTATTTTTTTTAAATAGACAGTAGTTGTTTTATAATATTGACAATATATAAATAACTCTTGAAAATAAAATATTATGAGACAAACCAAATGATAAACTTAAATTTGTAAAAGTAGTTTCGTATTAGTTTCACTGTTTTTTATATATATAGCGTATTTATATGTCCATAAAAATGATTAACTTTTATTATGTGTTTGCTGGCGTCAGTTTTCATACTAAGATGTAGGGATATTCGATTAGAAATTTCTTTTCAATTACACTTCAACATAAACATAAACGCTTTTGAAATTATAATGCCTATATATTTTCATTTCGAATAAAATATACTAATAAAAAATATTTAATAACTGATTTTATATATACTTTCTTTTCTCTTAATATTTCAATCATGCTATATTGAATATTTTTATTAAAAATCTTATTTTGTATATTTTCGGAATGTATGCATGTAAGTATATATATATATATATATATATATATATATATATATATATATATATATGTGTGTGTATGTGGGTATGTATTAGCAATAACACCAATCAATCAATTAACTATGAAGTATGTATTTAAAATGTAATTATTCATAGTTAGTTTTGCAATATTTTCAAGTAAGAAATTAATGATATACTAATTCTAGTTATATTAATATACCTTAAATATTTTTAAATTATTTGATTCGTTTTACAGTATTTAGGCTTGGGAATGGTGTTAAAAAATATATAACATAAATATTAATAAATTATTAAAAATGTAATGTGTATGTATAGGTGTATATATATATATATATATATATTTATAAATGTTAATAACTATGTTGAAAGTATTTTTTGTGACATTAACTAATTTAAGTATTAATTACCATATTATTGTGAATATATCCACTTGGTAAATTTCCAAAACTATTTTTACTTCGAGAAATGTTTACTTCGTATATATTTAAAAGATCAGTTTATTGATTTGAAAACGTAATATAAATCGAATAATTTAGAACACAGCGCGACGAACATTTAAAAAATATGTATATATTTTCACATAGATTTGCTAACTGTTGCACATGTTAATTATTTTCGGTTGCCAATCAATATAAAAGAATGAGATTAAATTAAAAATTCACACACTCGCGCACAAAATCCGTCAATCTGTTCAACACATTCATTGCAGAGTACGTTGAGCGCAGAACAATTCACCAATAACTAATTACATTCATGTACCGAAGCGGTAGTCTGATCCGCGAGTGTCTTCGTATGTCACTTAAAAAATAAGAAAGTGTCACGAGACAGTCCGTTTATTGAGGTCAACCTCTCACATCCAACTGGTACCTTCGATGTCCGTACAAACACTGGCGATGTGTTCGTTGTGCGACGCGAAGAAAAAGTCTTTCGATGCTTTTTACTGCCTTCTTCTACTTCTACTACTATGACTACTACTACTACTCTACTACTATCCTACTTGAATTCTTCTTCGTTATCGCCGGTTCGGTACACGCGTGCCCGTGGTTCGCATTCACAGAGCTGAAACTGTTCGACTGATAATAATGCTTTCATATACGCTGTCACAGTCTGCACAAGTGTTTATTGCTGTACGTACAGACATGCTTGTTGCTGCTGGTCCCCACTTTGACTTGTCGCTCTCTGATGCTCTCATACGACTTCCAAATGTTGACCATTTGATTCATTTCGTAGAGTTGTAGTACGATTTCTATTAGATTTGATTGTTCTTTTTAAATTAGGGCTACACAAAATACATCAAACACATCTTCAAAAGTGAAATATAAAATACGTATGCATAACACACACACAATTGAATTAAAACAGAAATGGGACAATATTTCATAAATAAATTTTTCACTTACTACAAAAGACAAATCTATTTTTTTCGTACCTTTTATATTTTTGGATTCTTAGTTATAATTTTTTGTTGATAGGTTGTCTCCGACTGAAAATATCTTCCAATCGTAACAATTCAACTGTTCAGTCTCTAAATTCTGCACGCTTGTTATTACATCTGTAACTTCTGTTTATTTACTCATCTGTTCTATTCTTTATAAATCTTCTTTTATTTATTGTTTCTAATGTACATTTTTTTGTAACCCTGTGCTATTTACATTCGTTAATTTGCTGCATCTTTCTTGTATATATATATATATATATATATGTATCTACTTCTCTTTTTTAACGCGTTTTGATTATCTCAATCATTATTTCTTGTTATTTTTTCGTATTGTGCTGTTCTGCACCAATTTATTACTTAGAAATCAAGAGTATTACCGTGATATTGTCCGGGAAAGTAGAGATAGAAATGTATACAATTTGAAAATCATTTTTTTCTCTATTTTAACACTCCGAGTGTGATAACTTTGCTAACTTAATGTGCATAAAATCAGTCAAAATGATCAATAATCAATTATTGAAGATTTTTGTTTAGAAAATCAATTTTATAAAGAAAATTTCATCAAGAAAACTACCAGCGCGCATTTGTCGACCAAACTAATTAATTAAATAACAAGTTTGGTATGAAAATACCGTACTTTTTTGATAATCTTTTATAATTGATTCAGAATAAACAAATTATACGTTAATATGCGCCTCGTTTTGATTTTTTATTGAGATAGTAATAAAAATAATAGAATTGTTCATATAGTTAAATTTTAAAAAGTAATATTTTCAGATTATTTATTTTTCAATGGGGGTATATTTTTAAATATAAATTTGTTACTTTATTGATCGAAATAATGAAGAAAATATTTTTTAAACTTATAAAATATTTTCAATATTGTTTTATTTAAATACCTTTTGTTCACTGTTTATGAAATTACTTTTATTACGTTCTAAAAATTTCACATTTCGGTCTTGACTGTGGAAATGAACCAGTTTATTTTAATATTCGCCATGTGTGTCTATCTGGAGTTTGTTTACTATTTATGTAAAAATTCTGGTATTCAATAATAATTTCTTTTTTGTAAAAATTCTGGTATTCGATAATAATTTCTATTTAATTATAATTCTATTACCTATTATATATTTTACGTCTAATGTTTACAGTTTTTTGTATATTCCATGTAGTTCTTTGATTGTATATATTTCAGAATAGTTGATTTATTTTTTTCGAATCAAAATTCATATAAAAAATATCTAGTGTAAACTTATTTTTTCAATATAAATATGGAAAAAAACTCATTGCAATTTTCCAAAAACAGATTTTAAAGTCTGATATAATTTCAACAGTCTAGTGTGTGCGTCACATACATACCTATATAATAGTTGTGCCTTACCCCTACCTTGATAGAATTCTTCCTGAATGCGTAGCCCATACGATGAGTGTAAATATATTCAATTCCCTCCGATTAGGAGGTAGCATGCTAGTATACATACGTCAGACAGTATTACACACAATATTCTAGTCATTAAAACACGGTCGTAGAAAGGATTATAGTGTCAGTTACACTCATGTCGGTATTGAAACGCGACTGACATAATTAACGATGAATATATGTCGATCGGAACTTGCTGTTTTAAAAAATAGATTAATTGGAATAATTTATTATACGATACACTAGCACAGAACATTCTCATTTATACGCACGTAGCATATATAAAATCGCATATAAAACATACACACATGCATAGTCAAATGCAAATATGAATTTATATTTTATTGAAGTATGCACATACATATAAGGTAAATGTTTAAAAATTTTTTCTCCAAATGTACTCACGAATAAATCATTCGATTAATAAATATAAAAAATCATTCTATCACTGATTATTTTTAACCCGTCACCAATGTGGTGAAATAATTTCTTCACCGGAGTGGTGTGATCTCACAGACTAAATAAAAATTTGGCACCGTAAATGTTTCATCATATAATTCTGGCAGTATAGCTAAATCACTTCCGCAATCAAATTATTTTCCTACCCCACATATTACAAAAAAAATCTCAACATTGTTGTGAATCAATACATCAGTTTTTATAAACTATAAATTGTATTTCGTTCCGAACTTTTATACATTTTTTCGAACAATAATTTAAAAAGAAGGATTGAAAACATTTTTATTAAATAAAAATGATTTTTCATTGATAATTTTGTTAGAAGACTCTACAGGCTGAAGAATTAAAATAGTTTTGACTTGTTTAATAGGAAGAATTTGGCGTGTTTCCCCATACTATTAACAACAAGGTAGTTGTTTGCTTTCCATAATAATGATACAGCTCACTCGACTTTTTGGTAATTACAATACGTCTCTAATCGCCTGATTTGTATAATAATTTCTAATCGCCACTTTGTCACCATTTATTGCTTTCTAAACTAAAATTTGAAAAAAATAAACGCGTTTTTATGACAATTTAGTCGATTGATCGAATTCCTAGAAGTTATCATACCAGCTTATAAAGCTAAGAAATACCTTCAGAAATGTTTAGAAAAGTTCTATACTCATTGTAATAAGTGTATTGTGTATTATTCAGATGGAATATAGTTCGAATAATATATGATCAGAATTTATTTTCTCGAAGAAAAATATGTTTCTATATATTTACACTAAATTAGAAACAAAAATAAATCTCAATCATAATTTTCAGAACTATTTTCATTTATATACATATATATATATATATATATATATATATATATATATATATATATATATATATATATATATATAATATATAGAGAGAGAGAAGTACAATAATATTATGCATGCTAACATTAGTGTATAAGAAAACTCATAAAACATTTGTTTAATATTTTTATAAAAAAGTACAATCAATATATTTTTTTTAATTTGGTATCGAAAAATATGTCTATTCATAAAGAGTAAGGAAGGATATACAAGTTATAATGTACACTATTTTTGTTAATTAAAACATAAATAAATGTAATATCTACTCTATTGCTGTTGGTCTAGTTCATGGCTTACTGAAAATATTTTTAAAGTTGATAATTTATAAGAGCGATTCAAACAAAACAGATTTTTTCTAATGATTGCGTGATTAAATATCATGGCGTATAAAACACATCAGATTACCACATTCTTACAAATGAAGTCACAACACAACACACAGAATTAATTAACGTTTGTTTCAGTCGTAAAAATGTAAGTAAAATACAATTTATATACATGTTACAATACTTGTATATTTTTTTTGTCAATGAAATACTACGATGATCACGTACAGATGTATTTGCGTGCCAATTCATAATAATGAGTTACAGGTAATTTAGTCTTAAATTCAGTATAGATTCATATATATATATATATATATGTGTGTGTGTGTATGTATGTATATATTTACAGTTAAGTACAAAAGTGAGTCAATAAGTAGAAATTTCGCTTATTATAATGTTATTAAATAAACATTATACTTTTAATAAAATGAACTCTTGTATTGCAGAAAACTACATTTTTGTCGCTTAAATAAATAAATACACTTTGGGCTAAAAGTAATTTTAATATAAAATAATGACAATAATAATAGATTCATTTTTGCACTTCTTTGTAGAAAATATTACAAATGAACGTTAATATTTATTTAAAAATCTTTTTAGCCTTTTAACAGAAATTAATCTTTTTTTCATACTTTTTATAAGCTGTACACAATACTCGAGTGGAATTTCTCCCATTGTTCTTGTACACGTTCCTATAGGACGTTAAGATTAGATTGGGATGAGTCATAGTCATTTACAAGTCCACTTTTAAGATATGACCATACATTTTTCAATGAGGTTGAGGTCAGGACTTAGAGCTGGTCACTCTAGTATTTGAAAATTTTACTGACTCAGTTCTTTATTATTAAACATGTTTGGGGTCGTTATCGTGTTGAAATTATACTTCATTTTCTGGCATATTTTGGACTGTTTCTATCAGATGCTCGTTCAGAATGTCTCGATTTATTATTTGTTCAGTTTATCATCAATTATATGTATCGATCCGATTCTGTACACTAGAAAGCAGCCGCAGATCTTGATGTTACCCTCATCATGTTTCACAATCGAATGAAATCTTTCGCTTACAGCGATTCTTCCTCTCTTTTCTTGTTCCACGGGCGGCCATCTGTAGTGTATCTATTAATTTTACTCTCATTCGACCAAATAACCCTCGTATAATCATCATCAGTCCTTTTTTTATACCGTTTTACAAAAGACTTTCTAGCTTTGATATTTTTCGTAGTAAGCAAAGTTTTTTTTCTTCTCGACTGCTCAAAAATTTCTCAGTATCTAATGCTCGTTGTACCGTCGACTTACTTACTAACTTCCCAGTATCTTGCCTTAAAAGCTTTGTGGTCTGAGAAGATGAAGATGCCTCATCACAAGCTAGATGTCGAATCACTCTTCTGCTATCTTTCGCGGAGAATTTCTTTTTTCGACTTCCAACATTATTTGGTATTGGAAAATCACATTTGTTTTCAATTCTTTTCACTGTTGATTGACTAATATGCAATTTCTGTGTATTTTTTTGCATAGATTTTCTGTCATTGAGTAAATTTTTTGCGGATTCAGCAAGTACTTTCGAAATCGGTTTCATTGTTGAAAATAAAAGAAACGAATAAACATTGCACTTTGACGAACCGAATAGAACTGATGAATAACCGACACGACTGTCTGATAATGATTGCATGCACTGCACTCGAGCAAAATATGTAAGCAAACCATATTTTGAAGACAATAAAAACTTGGTGCAAAAGCGAATCAATGAAAAAAAAATATAAAATGGTTACAATAGAGGTATATTTATGAATCATCATATGTTTTAAGCGCTTTATTACTTCAAAGTATCAAATATACAACTCGTAAAAGATTGCAATCAAGCATACATATGACTTTTTAAATAGTTTTAAAATTTCAATATATTGGTCCAGTTTTGCACTCGACTATATATATATATATATATATATATATATATATATATAGACTATATATATATATATATATATATATATATATATATATATAGTCTTTAAACAATAATGAAAATTAAAGTACCTTATAAGTAAATAACCTGAATACAGTTTTTATACCTCTATTCAGACCATAAGAAAGATTGGTTGAGTTTTTATACAGAATTGATACTTCATTTTTTCTATTGTACATTCGTTCAGGTCTTTTGTAATATCTTGTTTATTAAAATAAGTAGACAATCTGCTTTTCAAAAAATATGCGTTCTTTTCAATACCTTGTCCTACTTAATTTATTTGTCCTCGTGTGTCTTCTTTTTTTTAAATATTTTTAAAACCTTGCACTTTTTTGTATATGAAACAGATTCAGTATCGGTTCGTTGAAATGCATATTAGGTATACTTAATTGAATATGTAAAGAAATCCTGACACAATTGATATTCAATTTAATGAATGATATATTGCTTTTAGATTTGGTCTCAAGTGTCTCGTCATTGAGAAGTCGTTATTTAGAGTATATAATGAATGGTTTATAAGTTCTGTGTTAATTTACATATTACATTATATTTTTTTATCAGTATAATGTTACTTTAATAGTTGGAAGTGTTGCATAAGAATATTGTATCTGTTTTATTCAATTTCTATACTAGATTTTTGTGCATGTACGTGATTTCTGTGTAGGACGGTGCTATTTTATCAGAAAAGTCTACAACTAGTGATAAATGCTTCTGTTCGTTGTACTTACAGTACGTCAGTCTATATTTTTTCCAGATGTTAAAATATCAAGAAAGATACATGTATTAAATAGAATGTTTACGTGGAAAAACACACGTATTGGAAAGTTGATATATTTAAAATTCAAAAAGTATCTTTCACGTAGAAGTGTTTATGAATAAAACTATTTTTAAGAATATCGTTTAAAAAAAAATCACAGACTTTAAAATAAATTTCATGTGATTTAATGTACTGTATTTGTAAATGGATTAAAAGTTAGAATTAAAATTAATTAATTTAAAATTACAAGATTAACAGAATTATTAAGATTGTAGACATGCTTCAATCCCAACTGTTTCATTTTTTTTTGTATTTGAGTTATTGAAATGTTTTTAGTCGTTACTTAACATACTTCAACATATTTTAGTACAAATTTAAATTACTCTTTCTATCTTTCTTTCCTTTCCCTGTATATATATATATATATATATATATATATATATATATATATATATATATTGATTTAGGCATGTGTATACTGATTTATACAATTATTATATATAAATCTCTTATGAATTAATATTAACTAAGAATTTCCCTATAAATACAGAGTGTTCTATTCTAAATATGTCACGCATCGTTTACAAAATAAATAACTCTTACAGAGAAATCATTTTGCATATGAATTTGCGTATGCAATTCGATATTTGACGTAAGAGTTGTACTTAATGAATATGTTTTTTTTTCTTTGCACAAAATTGTCTCTCGTGTTCTGGAAAATACCAGTTGATTTCACTTCCTGATAAATTGTATTTATCAGGAGATACTTGTACATATGGATAACTTTCTATTTAAAAAGTTTTATGCGAGCAACTCTACATATTATGTAATTGATTGATGCACAATATTTTTATTTAATTACAGTATGTTAATGTATTATTCTTATATAGGTGATTCAATTTAGGCTTTCACAAGAAAGTATTAAAAAATTCGTAAAAATTAAAAAAAAGTAATTTAATTTTTTGTTTAGTATTTTGATTCAATGTAATATTAAAATACAAATCGACTAAAGTACTTAACGAAAAACAATAAGATTTTTTTAATTTTTATGATTTTTGTAATACTTTTCTGTGAAAACTTGAATTGAATCACCCTATATTAATAATGTAACATCTTCGATAGCACTACAACCCCAATTGGACTTCTTAATTTTCTGCTCCCAGACATCCCTCTGCTTAGCAGTCCTTTTCCAGTTTCTTACTATAAAACTACTATACTACTTACTATAAATTTTACTTCCGACAGTTCCACTGCATCAATTCGTCCAGTGTCCCAGGCTTATTTTCAGGTTTCGTAACGTTTGTTGTTTTACGAGGCGAGGTTGTAAGCCCCATGCCCATTAATAATGTAACTAGATGTCGTATAATAATAAATATAAAATGCGGAAGAAATAAATTTGAAATTGTATTTTGTCATAGTTGAAAAATGTATTGGTGTACATCTTGAAGAATCGACATTACTTTATATTGTTGCCTACTAGCGATACTTACAATGAAATTATATATATATATATATATATATATATATATATATATATATATATATATATATATCACACAATAAACCCATTAATAAGTAATTAAAATTATTTAATACTTTAGAATTTTATACTCTTTTCATGAGTATTCTCTTTTATTGAATTTTAATATAATCATTTCTAAACTTGCCATCAGGCTCTTTTTTAATATTGAAAATGGGAATATATTTTCAGAAAAATAAAAGCTATAATAAATTACTATACTATGATAAATCCAAAATTCATAATATAGTTGTATTACTGTGACTAAATTCACATTTATAAATGAATTTCTCACTCACCACAGAGTTAACTTCAAAAAACCTTCTACATAGTTTAGAAGTTAGGATCAACTGTTTAAGTACTGTAAGATTCTTATTTCGCCCGTATTAAATTATGCTATATGGACGATACAATTTATTGGGCGTACAAATTAATTTGTTGCTTTGTGTATAGAAAATGAATTTTTAAGGAAAAATGAAATAGATTTCATTTTTCAAAATATCCCCCATTATGCTGCATAACTTTGCTCCATTTGTCGGGTAATTGACGAACACCTATTTGAAAAAATATATTGGTTTTGAGTCGATAAACTTGTAATACATTTTCGAATCTCTTCCACCGTTTCAATATTATGCGTCACAATATCTTCCCCCAAAGATGAAAAAATCATACATGCGGCTTCGGAATCATTTTTTTTTCAACTTCAATGCAAAAAGTATGCAATGCCTAATATGCTACCTTCGGACACCATCGTGATCACAACTGTTTTATGAAGTTATGCCAACTGTTTGACTAAGATATATGGTGTTTTTAAATGTTAAGGTTATCACTTCAAAATCTCAAAATGACGAATTTAATAATTGATTCCATTTAAAGATTTTATGATTGTTAATTCTTATGATTGATTCAACTTAAAGGCGTCGAATTGTTTTTTATACCTAATAAAAAAATAATTTTCAGTCTTTCAACTCGGTCGTTATTATAGATATAGGATTGAATGATTTCTCACTCAGATTTTTCTATAGCTTAAAGCTCCGAGAATGATGGCAATGCCATCCAAATGCTACAAACACTTTTTCTGATCGATAATATTTAATAAAACATTATTTATTATTATTATTGTTGCTTGCGCACATTTCGGTGGCAATGTTCATTCTCTTCAGAGCGTCAAGGTACAGAAAAATATCTTTCCTTTTTTATTCTTGAATAATTGTTTTTTTGAAGATTGATTACTTTTTGTACCTAAAAATGATGAAAATACGTATAAGTAATAATTAAAAGTAAACAAAAATAATTTATTGACATTTTTTCAGAATTTTTTGTGCTCTTTGGGATAAAAAGAATTAATTTCTGACATGACATGCATAAAATTTTAATTTGAATATAGATGTACA
Organism: Acanthacorydalis orientalis; assembly: GCA_034766995.1. Lineage (NCBI taxonomy): Eukaryota > Metazoa > Arthropoda > Insecta > Megaloptera > Corydalidae > Acanthacorydalis > Acanthacorydalis orientalis. The sequence goes on along the minus strand of CM068314.1, from coordinate 30,705,046 downwards.
ATTGATTTTAATCTCCTGAAAATTTAGCAATGTAATTGTTGTACATATATATATATATATATATATATATATATATATATATATATATATACTCATATATATTGATTATTACATAAGTATTTTTATATAAATAAAAAGATATTTAAAATTTTGAACAAATTATTATATATATATAATTAAAAATAATTAAACTTTCTATTTAGCTAATAACATCAATTAAATAACAAACATTTAAGTTTTATTTGTTTATTATCTATATCAGTTATTATATAATAGTATATGTAATTAAGATATAATGTGAGATAATTAAAAATATTACAAGGCCCTTAATACACTGCATTCATTTAACTATTATGTTAATTATAATGTAAGACAATTTTTATTAAAAGCGTTCCAATCTTACGATTTCTAGGTCTTCGAATAAGGTAGTTCAAGGATGTAATGTATATTCTTTGTTTTGTATTTAACATTTTTTTATAGCACATGAAACGGTTCATTTTTTATTAATTACTGCAATACAATAACAATTAATTGTACAATACAGTAATTAGATTATGCTAATTTTTAATTACAGATTCTATGATTTACTTTGAATCTTTCTTCATGTGTATTACATTTGACTATAATTAAATTTGGTTTGAAATAAATGTTAATATTTAACATAACATTTAACAGTACTTGAATTATAATTTGTTTAGTTAGAAATTCTCTCTTCGCCTCTCCCCCTCTTCCTCTATAGAAGCACACACAGACACACACACACACACACATATATATATACATATATATATATATATATATATATATATATATATATATGTATTTATATATTATTTGAAATCTAATTTATTTTATCACACATAAAATTTCTCAATATACCTAAATAACTAGTTTTTCCGGTATTAAAATTAATCTATTATGTAATTATAGATAAAAGATTTAAAAAACGTACATTCATTTGTACCTTTTATTGGATATAAAAAGAGATTTTATTGAACAAAACGGTATTATAAGAAATATGTTTAGGAAAATTTAATAGTTAAAAGTAGTACGTATCACAAATAATGTGTTAATATTTATTGTATACGTTTTGGTGTGCTTTCTAATATATAATTTTAACTCTAATATGAACTATTATTCTTTATACATAAAATGTTATAATAAACCTCATTTAACATATGAAAAATAAAAAATACGAAATTCAACTACGGTGTAGTGTTTCGAAATATTGAATGACAAAACATCAAGTTAATGTAATTATATTAATCCAACATAATTACACAAACTGTAACAGAAAAGTAGATCAAATTTATTATAAAATAGTTTTATTAATACAGGGTGCGCCCGAGGAACGGGAAAATTTCAAAACACAATAATAAAATGAACTTTCATTTTTACATAATTTTCTTTATATATTCTTGTTAGGTATATCAAGCCATTTTATTTTTATAAAATAAAACTTAATAACTGAGCACTATTATTGTAATCTTATTCGGAAATTTTCCATTACGCGTCTTAACATGTTTGGTACAATCTTTGCAAATGCTTCTTAGATTTTTAATTTAAGTTCAGGGATAGTGTGTGGACGATCAATATACACCTCTCTTAAGATAACTTCAAAGAAAACAATCATACGCTTTCAAATCTGGAGACCTTGCTGATTAAAAAAAAAACATATCAATTTGGCTTGTCGATTTATTTGCTTAACTTTATATTATAACCGAATTTAATTTCATTGATGTTTAATGTGATGAAAGGTATTTAATTATTTGTATATAGTATTTGTTATTGAATATCACATTATGTGAATTTATTGGTCAAAAGATTATGAAAGTATTAAACTTTTTATTTATTAAAAATGTGGTTATTTTTTAAAAAAAGTTAATAGTTTTTGTTAAGAAGAAATAACGTTTGAGAAATTATGTTTTAAAATAAATGTATATATATATATATATGTTTATTATAGTAGGATTAGAAATTTGCGCAAACCATTTAAAAAATAAAGTTTATATTAATAATTTATATCAATAATTTTAATATGCATCTTAAATTAAAATATTTATTCTCATTTAAGGAAACATCATGATAAATATGATATCTAATATAAATATTCATTCATGTTAATAAACGTGGAATTCGAGAATGTTGTTGCTACTAAAAATCTATTAATTTAAATTCGTCACGCATTTAACTGGTATTATTTATTTTCCCATATATTAATATATACATATATATATATATATATATATATATATGCGTGTGTGTGTATTAAATAGATACACAGATATAATAAAAAAATAATAGGAGTAGAATAACGACACCAGAAAAAACATTTGAAATCAATGAATAGAAAGTATCTTTCAAATTGAAAAAAATTCGCACAGACCTATATCTAGCGGAGAATTTTTAACATTATATATTATTGTTAACGTTATATATAAAAATTTTTCATTTTTAAAATACAACAAAAATATTGACATCAATGGCCGTTGTTCGAATCTTAAATCGAATCGAATTTTAAATTTTTATAGATTTTCTTATCTACACATAATGTTTTTGCTAGAAACATATTTACCGGCTTCTTTCCCAATATGATTTATAAGGCTTTAATAGTAGGTTATGAACGTAATTTATTAGTAATTTATGTAAATGCTACCTTTATAGAATTAATATTATTTTTCTTAAATTAATCACTGACGATAAATCACCTATAAATAAATGATTATGTGTAGAATATATGAAAAAATAATTCTAGGATAACTTGATAGTTGTTTAACCAATTTTATATAAATTAGAAATAAATATGATTCTTATAAAAGTAAGCTAATAATATATTTAATAAAATTTCTCATATGTATGTATGTATATATATATATATATATATATATATATATATAATAAATACTTTTTTCTTCAAAATAATTAAGCTTCAAAACAAAAACTCCTAATCATATTTAAATTGCAATTAATAGCCAAAAGGCAGTTGCATGAATATCAGTATATGACAAGAACAGTGAAAAATGTCTATTTAATTTTAACATGATTACAGCATTATTCTAATTTCAGACTAAATTATCAGTATATAGGCAACTTTTGATGTATGGTATAACCGAAAATAAGTGAAGGGAATTTTTAGTAAACATTGATGAAAATATTTGTTGCATTTGATTTAGAAATCATATAATGTCATGTTTTTCAATGTTTCTTAATTATTAAATTAGGTTATTTCGATCATGTATATGATTATATATATATATATATATATATATATATATATATATATATATATATATAGAGAGAGAGAGAGAGAGAGAGAAAGCAAATTGTTGTAATATTCGAATAAATTAAACATTTGACGATATTATTTTGTAATAGTGGTGAATATGTTTATAGCTGTTCGTTAACTTTCCGAATGTCTTTGACTTGCGGATTGCACTGTCCGTTTTCATTTCTGACGAAATCTGACCACCTTTCTCCGATTAAATGATTCTTGTTATTGCTCGCAGCCACTAAAAACTGCATCTGCTGACGTATTTGTATACGTACATTTACAGGCTGTGGCTATATGCGCTTGTAACGTACGTAATATGTGATTATTTATGCGTTTTTGTACACGACCACGAAGAGAAAAGCAATGATCGGTTCAATTATTTTATTTTTCCTTATAATACGATATATAATTCTTATGTGGGTCAATGCACCTATATATATATACATGTTCATATATGTTACTGATAACCTTGTGAAAGGCGGATTTATTTGCATCTTTTGTGGATTTTCCATAATCAACTGATTGAAAAAATCTAAATAAGAACTTTTACTTTCAGAAAGTAAAAAGAGATGTGTATTATTTGTTACTGTATTATTAATCGTTTTAAAAAAATCTTATATAAGTCAATATTGTTATAATTACAATTATGCATTTATTTTGTTATTTATTCGTCTCTATCTCTCTCTCTCTCTCTCTCTATATATATATATATATATATATATATATATTTGTTTTTCAGATATAATGGTATTCTGAGAGATAATATTAAATTAATAATATTTGATGATTATATTATTAGTGAGTTTATGTTTTGTCTAAAAAATTTTCTAAGTATTGATAACTCTGATCTTATTGCTCTTGAACATTTGGGTTACTTTCAATAAGAAGGAGAGTGTTAGTATACTTGGTTCTTTTAATAAATCCTCTCTAAAATGCACTGTACCTATTACACAGTAATTTTATGTCATGTTATATACAGTGTGTTTAATTTTCTGTGCATTATATAACAGAGTCTATCTATATCTAATTTCATTTCAAACATTATATTTCAATTCTCAAAGTATCTCGCATTATTCAATCTCACGTCGATTCATCAGTCGGATGACTGACGAATCTTCTGTGGAAACTAATATGTCTGCTTTGAATCGATGAATTCGTAATGCATTTTCGAACCTCTTAAACTGTTTTAAATTTTTTTACATATTTTACGAGTTATAACATCATCCACCAAAACTGAACAAATTATTTCCGTGCCTTGGACAGCATTTTTCTTTTCAACAGGAATGCGAAAAGTATGCAATGCCTAATTTGCTGCTTTTCGGCCGCCGTCGTGTTCACTACTGTTTTGTGAGGTATGCCAACTGCTTGGCCAAGATATATAATAATTTTAAATATTAAGTTTGGCACTTGAAAATTCTAAAACGACGAGAAAATATTTTAATTGAAAACATAGTTATGATTCAATTTAAAGACTGAATTCATTTTTACACCATGCACATATATATATATATATATATATATATATATATATATATATCCATGCTTTCTATTTAATTTAGAAAATTTTTTAAATTAAGATTTTTATATTATTTTAAAATGTTCATAATTTCTGATTATAATTTCAAGGTTATTATATACGTTTTAGAAGGCAACGATTTTCCCTACAGTGCAAAAAATATTTTAATAGTCCGTTTTTTATTATATATATATATCCAATGAACGGTTGGGATAAGGATATTAAAAACTTTCTTGGAAATCTGTGGAAAAGAGAGGCACTGAATCGAACAAAATGGAAAATCATGGAAAAGGCCTTTATCCAGCAGTGGATTAACAGAGGCTGAAGATGATGATATATATATATATATATATATATATATAAATATTCATATATATATTTATATATTCATATATATATTTATATATATATATATATATATATACATATATATATATATATATATATACACATATACATGTTCATCAAAAACAGCTTACTTATATAATACTTGAAAATATTTTACTTTCTCCAAGTAATGCATTTGCAGTGTTTTATTCACATTTTTATATTCATTATTTTAAGGACCTAAAAGATTGAAAAAAGATTGATAATTTTTATAACTTGTTAAGATACGATTATATATAATCCGGGTATTGAAACAAGAAGTGTTTTCTTAGAATTCGTTTGAAATATTACGTGGTTAAACAGCATATGCTTAATAAGGTGTATTTAGTAAAAGTTTTCTTGGAAAAGTAGAAATAAAAACACATTTGAATTGGAATATAATGGATCGAGTAAATTTCTCGTCATAAGTGTTACTTGTTACATAAGTGACATGTTAAGTCCCTCTAGATATCTCTTTCTATATAAATCTCAATAATATGATCATATGTTAGCAAGTAGTGCATGTATTAATTAACAAATACAAAATTTAAATAAAGCAGATAAATACTTTGCAGTAACATAAACATATGCATCCATTTATTTAATATATAAACACATTTTAGGTTTTAATTAATGCAAGGCTTTAATGAAAATATAATAAAGGCAGGCATATGGACATTCCAGATTTATAAATAGCAGTATTATTATCTTATATCTGTTCTAAAAATGGGCTTTCTTGTCAATAAAGTAAAGAATAGCATTCTTAGACAAGAATAAATTTGTTCGGTATATTTGTGAAACGAGCTTCTTATAAAAGTGAATATTTCAATAAAAATATACATAAAACAGAATCAATTTGTATATTTTCTCAGTATATCTGTTTTCCCTATAATCGATTTGAACTGTTATGCATTTAAAATTTATCATAAAAAAATTCATTTTTGGATTTCAATTTTAGTTTCTTAATCATTTTTTATTAAATGGCCCATACATCAATACCAACACAGTATGATTATTTTTGATAAGAATATTTTTTATTTTTAATTGGATAGTTGGTTACTACACCATATTTAAGTGTGTTGTTATAATTATGTTCACTACGATAAAAAATGTTAAAAGTAGAAAATAATGAACTCGCAATCAGTGTGATCTGCACATTTTTTTCACCTAACATACAAAACAAATTTTTACGGGAAGTAAAAATTAATAAAAAATGTTGATATATGTATTATTTAATTATTTATAAATTATATGTACGTTAATATACTTGCCGAGTATCTTTATTTATAACTTTCTATTTATTTATAACCTAACTATTGATTATAATAAATAAATGAATGATATCTATTAGGTGTACATATTAATTAGGTGCATTTTTTTTTGAAAAAAATGAATGTTTACAGAAAAATGAAATACATGTAAATCCTCAAAATATCCCCCATTATTTTGTATAACTTTGATCCATTGTTGTATAACTGACGAATTCTCCTTATCGAAAAAAAGATGTCGCCTTTGAATCGATGAAAATGTAATGAATTTTAGGACCTCTTCCATTATTTTAGTATTTTTTGCATATTTTATGAGTCACAACACCTTCCCCAAAAAATGAAGAAATCATTCCCGGAGCTTCAGTAGCATTTTTTTTCAATTGAAATGCGAAAAGTATGCAATTCTTAATATGTTGCTTTCAGAACGCCATTGTGTTCACTACTGGTTTGTGAGGTTATGTCAACTACTTGGCCCAGATTTATAATATTTTTAAATGTTAAAGTGGCGCTTCAAAATCCTAAAACGACGAGGAAATATTTTAACTTAAAACAGAGTTATAATTGATTAAATTTAAAGGCACCGAATTATTTTTTACACCTTATATTATATTGTAATAGTAGTAAGGACAGAGTTTTTGTTTTCATTTGTGGACTTTTATTATCTTCAATGTATATAAATAGATATAAATAGATGCTATAGCATAAACATAAATACTTAGTAGGTAAAACATACTATTTATGTTAAGTTTATGTTTAAGATAAAATAATAAATATATAATGTGAAATCACAGTCAATATTAAAATATTAATTAAAATAAAATTAAATAATAATTAAAAAATAACAATAGATTTTTATTGTAAAAAAACCATTGATTACATTTTATTTTTTTATATATTTTTCAACAATTTCAAGTCATTTCACTATCAATTGATTGCGCATCTACTCTGGTTTCGCACTCTACACTTATCTTGATGCTAATTCCTTAATCATATGTTATAAATGCATAATTAGGATTAGAAAATGACCAAAATCATTAATCTGAAATTATTAGTTCATTGAAGATAAATATTTCTTTTATACTTTTTATATTTCAATATTTTCAAAATACCAAACAAATCTGTAAAGTTTTCATGAAAATCTCAAATTAGAAACGTAAATTATTAAAAAAATATAATTTTTTAAGACTTGGTATTCTTATCCTAAAATCAGTTTTATTTTATTCATTCAATATTACAGAGAATTTATATAATAAGGTATGTATATATCAATAGAATTGATATAAAAATTAATGAAACATTAATTTAAATGTATATTATTGTATAATAATTAGGCCATATCTGTATATATATATATATATATATAATGTATATTACCGTTTGAATAAGACAGTATATTAAGTATGATTCATGAGTATGTTCACGCGCTAATAGCCTTTATACATTTATTTAGAAAGGTGAATAAACTTTTATAAAAAAATATTTATTGCGAACTGTTTTGTTTACAATTATTGTTATTTTTTAATTTTATATTGGTATTAATGTTCATTAATATTCGTATATTTTTGAACTTCAAGGCCAATTAGTTTACTAATAATAAAACTATAAATTCCTTTATATATATTTTATTTAAATATTTTGTCTGTAGATAATTGAGTATGTCATTAAATTATTAGGTTGCTAGGAAAATAATTGCGGTTTTTGTTTTCTGAATTCTAATCTTATTTTTTTCAATGAGTGTCATTTCACCGTGTTCATGTTAATATCATTTTAAAGTGCATTTTTCGGTCTGTATTTTGGTAACATCTACTTTGGTTTTATTATTAATTTTGCTTCAAATTGGGCTATTGAATTAAAGATGGAAAAGAAACCAATTAGATCATTTTTTGTATGACTTCAAAATGGGTTATAAAGCAGTAGAACTGCTCGTAAACTGCATGATGCTTTTGGTGGGGATAAGGAACGTACGTTACATTGTGGTTTTAAAAACTTCGTACTGGAGACGTGAGCCTTGAAGATGAAGAAGGTTGCGGTCGTCCTTCTTCAGCTCATAACGACCAACTGAAGGCATTAATTGAAACATAACAATACACAACAATTCGAGAGCTTACACAAAAGTAAGACGTTAGTCGTCCAACAGTTTTGGATTATTTGAAACTGCTAGGAAAATCAAAAAAGCTTGACAAATAGTTGCCGCACGAACTGAACGAAAACGAAAAAAAATCCCTTTAAGAAGTTTGTTCTACGCTTCATTTACACAACAGAAACGATCCATTTATCGATCGTATTGTAACTTTCGACGAAAAGTGGATCCTCTGCAACAGAAAACAGTCTGTACAATTGTCGGACAAAAATGAAGACCCAAAGCATTATGCAAAACCGAAATTACACCAAAAGGAAATGGTGACAGTTTGATGGTCTTCTCTCGGTATAATCCACTATAATTTTTTTAATCCTTGCGAAACCGTTACATCTGCGAGTTATTGTCAAGAAATCGACAAAATGCACCAAATGTATTGGTCAATCGAAAAGGTCCAATCCTGCTGCACGACAGTGCACGACCACACGTCGCATGATTTACCCTCCAAATTGTTCAACAATTTTCATCGGTTCTGGCGGTTTTCTGTTTCAAAAACTGTGCATTTTTCTAAAAGGAATTATTTTGACGATCTGGAATACATAAAAAGACATATACTAGAGAATCGGAAAAGTTTTCTTGAACAAGACTTCAAAAATGTTTCGAAGCGTAAAAAAAAATAACGGAGAAGTGTGTTAGAGCAAATGATAACTTCGAATTTTGTGATTTCTCAATAACGAACGTTTTATTATCGAGTCTCGGTTTTTTTCTTACTTTATCAAAGCGAAATTAAATATCTTTTTGTAAATAACGAATAATTTCGTAAAAGTAAGACCGTTAATTAATATTCTTTTTGTTATATTTTAGTTAAATTGTTTTTATTATAATTCTCTCAAAAAAAAATAATATATAAAATGTATTATTCACTGCTTAATATATACATGCTCAGCTAAAATATGAGTTGGTATTAATAATAGTTAACAATATAACTCCTGACATGTTTTTTCTCACCTCATTGCTCATGTTATAACCACTCAGTTGAAAACTTCTTTCACTTTTATTTCGTACTTTTAGGTTAGTAGTTAAAGCGAGAATTTTAAATATACATTTAGTACAGTAGAGAACGGAATTAAAACCGAAATCCTTTGTTATAATTTAATGAGTTTACGAAATTATATGTATATATATATATATACAAACTCAAACATTCTCCTATATATGTATATATTCGTTACATGATCACAGTCTGTTGCAATATAGAAGATGATACAAATCTACTTTAATTGTATGTTGCATAAAAATATATAGAGTAATTAAAACATGAATTCCCATGCACTGTATTCAAGCACATACTTAGAATGTATGTTTGTGATATGTTATTTTTTGTGTATTTCAATTATGAAACTTTTGTTTTACATCTAATTAAAGTCAACATGGAAGTTATACACACTGTTCTTTCTGAAATGCTCGTTTTTTACATAACCATTGTTTAATGCGGTGTAGAGAAAAAGCGTATATGCCACTAATAACGCTTTTATCGGCGTTAAAGACTCGAATTGGATTATAAAGAGTGTAATTCGGTAGAAATTTAAAGACATTTCAAACAAAGTAATGGTTAATTACATTTAATTGCCAAATAATGTTTCTAAAACGTACAAATGAATAAATGTCTACTAAATTTGATTTATATAAACATGTAATTTTTTTTTAGAAAATGTGTTAAAATTCTTTTTCTTGAAAATTAGTGTTTCCTTTTATAGCCGATGTTACGAGAATGTTACGAAACCCAACTATACCTAAAAGGAATATATGTAGTAAAGTACGATCGTTGATTTTTTTAAATGAGTTTTTAAATTTTAAGTTAATAGTATCAAACGAAGCGGTGAAATTCAGTTAAGATTTATGATTAAATTTTTTTAATTTTCAACGCACTATAAACATTTTTCTGATAAAATTATTCAATAATTATTGATAATTTTGATTACGATTTATGTACATTTCAAAGATAATGTCGTCATACGCAAAGCATTAAGAACAGAAAAAAAATTTAATGACTTATTAAATATCTTTATTATCAATCGATTCAGAACTTAAATAATTTAGTTCTATTCATCCATCAATATATGTTGTTAACGGCACTTCTGTTATTAAATAATTTATAATGAAATAAAATAGACTCCGCAGGTCTTGATAGTTCATTAATTTTAGAATTTCTTGAACAGTGTGTTGCCGATCTTCCAGGAAATATATTCGTGCGTTTTCATAATGGAGTCACTCGAAGAAAATATGATTCAAGTTTCCTATTTCTTCCATGTTGTAAATTTTGCATTCTGTGTTATTATTGATTTCCTATCCGATCCTTGTTGTGTTATAATACAATTTTAAATTCGATTAGTGCATTGGTTAATTTTAGATAACATTTCACTTCGCAATTTGTTTTAATTTCTTTACATATTGTTGAATAAAAAGATTTATTTAGTCTTTCAACGTCAGCTGTAACTATTTTCACTTTGTATTTCTATATTAAGCATGAGTAATCCCTTTTTAATCTTATTGCATCTTGTTTAAACTAAATGGTATCGTTGTCAATTTCGTTAAGGAAGTTTCTTTATTATGTAATTCAATTATATTTTTCTATATTTGATTTTTTCCGTATAACTTTTTCAATTCTTCAAAACAAATTTTACCGATACCTATCTTCTGATAATCTTGATAGTCTGATCCAGTATTTTATCATTCTTTCGAATACCTCGAAATTTAAATTGTGTTGGCCGGCTTCTAATTGAATCATATATTGAGGTGTCCTTCAAGTTAGATAAAATAGCTTTTTTAAAAAACTGTGTTTCGATTTTTTAAATTTTTATCTATATTTCCAAATAGCTAAAGAATACAGTAAATTCGAGTGAATCAGAGATTTACATAATTTTGTTATTGTTTTCCAGTTTTTCATTTTGATTTTTATTAATATATCGTACAAACTTGCCTTTTCAATGTTTGCTTCAGTTTCTATATACTTTTGCATTTCAATGAACAATCCTCTTGTTATCTTAATTCCTAAATATGTATATTTGTTTACAATTTCTATTACAATTTCACTATTGTTATGGATTTTGCATTATGGTTTGAATTTGCAGACTTTTCTCATTATTAATATTTTTGTTTTATCTGTATTTAATTTAAGTTTATTTTTATGGTTATATTCTTTAAGAATATTTATAGTTTTATAGATATTCTCATTGTAAGAAGAAATTTTCATTATTTTCTCTGTAGATATTTTCATTGTTTTTCTAGAAAAGATATTAAATCAATAAGTATTAGTAAATGTTTCTCACAATATATATATATATATATATATATATATATATATATATATATAATGTGGAATCTTCTTCCTTGTTAGGTTAATAGAAAAATAATTACGGTTTATGACCTTCAAATTAATATAAATTTTATGCTTTTTTGATTTTTCTATCTGTTTTAAGTGATCCAGAACTGTTGAATGACTAATACCTAACTTTTGTACAACCTTTTGAATTGTTGTGAGTGGTTCTGATTCAACTAACGCCTTCAGTTAGTCGTTATGAACTGAAAAATGACGCCCGCGACCTTCCTCATCTTTAAGGCTCTCGTCCCCAGCACGAAATTTTTGAACCCACCGTTGCACTATGCATTACTTAACAATATCCACACCAAAAGCATCGTTTAGTTTACAAGCAGTTTTTGCTGTTTTATCACCCGTTTTGAATTCATACACTAAAATACTCTTATTTGCTTCTTTTCCATCTTTAATTCAATAGCTCAATTTAAAGCAAAATTGATCATAAATCCAAAGTCGATGTTACCAAAATACAGGCCGCAAAATGCACTTTAAAATGATATTAACATGAACACGATGAAATAACACTTTCATTGAAAATATTAAGGTTAGATTTCAGAAAACAAAAATCGCAATTATTTTCCTACCAACCTAACTTATATTCATTTATATCACTGAAAAACAATGCGAACATTGAGGAATCAGATATTTCCTCTATAGAACTCTTTTTGTTATGAATATTTCTTATATGATTTTATCTAACCTTTTTTAGAACTATACGTAAAATTTATCTTATTATTGTTATAAAAAACAATGCAATAAGTAATAAAATCTAATCATGTCTATAATTTATAAACCTATTATTTTTAAATTTAATATCAAATCGATTATCAAACAAAAAAGTTTAATATGAAATAACAAAAAAATGTATCTAAAACCACTGAAATTAAACATGAAAAACAATTAATGTTAATTTAAACATAACTAGTTTGTTATTCGAAACAAAAGTTATATTTTGTTATCAAGAAAAATAATTAAACGTACTTAAATTTATGTAGGAATAGAGACGCTGAACTTGAAACTCAAATGTATGTCATGTATAAGCTTTTTTCGTCTCTGAATTCATTCTAAATTAGTATAAAAACATGCTAATGTACACAAACTTTTCTAATTCGTACTAATAAACGTACGCGACATTGAAAATATAAAAGTACATTCACTGTATCGAAAGGTCATAAAATTATCTTGTATTATCCAATTAGACAATAGCAGGATATTTAAATAAGTGGTAATTAAAACTATACTTTTAAACAGTATTCAATATTGTTAATATAAGCGTAAACCAAACATAATACAAAGGACACATTTTTCTAATTAACATTAAAATGATTACCTTTAGTTTAATGTCTTTATTACCCGCACATATATATATATATATATATATATATATATATATATATATATATATATATATATGATATCCACTTATGTTTAATTGGACTGAATTATTTGAAAGTGTATTTACATGCAATTCCTTTTAAATTAATTAATTATAACATCCGCATATTGTATAGAACTTTAAAGATTTTAACAATATAATATTGAATATATGAATTTATAATTTTGCCAGTTTAGAAAGTATTTACGTTTACCACAAATTTTTAAATATTTCGTTGAACACACTTTATTATCAGTTTATATAGTCCTATCAATTTTATTGTTATGTAAGTATTTATGAAATATTTATATATTTTATATGCAAATTGAATTATTTTTAATAATTATTCAACAAGACTTATTTAAAGGATGTAATTTATTTTGAAAGTTACTGATTTATTTTCATTAATTAATGTTTAATTAATGTCAGTAAACTGAAATTAGTCATTTTGGAAAAAAATCAATAACGTACTTTATATCAGATTCTACAATAATGCAGTCGATTTTATTAAAGTGCTATTCAGTGTTATTACTTGAAAAAATATCGTGTTTTGTGAGTTGTAAATGAAAATGAACTCTATAAATTTTACTGATAAAGAACGAACAGTTATCGTTATGCTGCTTGATGATATTAATAATGATATGATCGAAAATATTGGATAAATTCTTTAAAATTAAACCGGAAAGTAGAATGAGTATTTCATGAAACGTTTGCAAAGACAATGAAATACGCAATTTTTTTTCAATTACTCTAGAATATTAATTTGATGCTATGATGATGATTTCACTAGTAAGATTAAATTTAGAATAATTAAAAAATATTCTATAGAAAGGTCCATCTCTGTAAATGATTTGTGTTTGTAATAATTTAGAAGTGAAACATCGCTTTAAATATTTGTAAAACGTGTCAACATGCATAAGTTATAACGCATTAAATGAAAAATGAGGGAGAGAGAGTCAATTATAATAAATTTCTAATGGACTAATTATTGATCAACGAAAATGAGAGTTGATATAACATTAATAACATTCAGAATACAAAACATATAAAGAGAAAAACGAGAAAATCTTCGATAATACTGCATTAAACTAATTGCAATCTTAGAAAAAATGTAGACGAACCATTCACTGTCAATATTTAAAATTCATCTACAGAATCAATTGTACACTCTTGGTAATGGGAAATGTTTTAAACAAACAATGCTGAGGAAGTTTTTGAACAAACTTTTCAAAACATGCAAAATTGAAAGTACGAAGTTATGTAAATACAAAGTGAAGATTTTTTAAGATATAACTGATGTTTTATGAAATTTACAGAGAAGCCTTATACATTATAATTATATTTAATCTGTATTGAAATAAGTTACAGCGTTTTTTTCAATTTTGTGTAATATAGATTTTTAAGAATTTTTAAAAATCTTAAAGTGTAAAAAGATTTGTCTATCATATTATTTACAATTAGTACTACTATCATCTACTATAATCTATTACAGTCAAGTGAATATTATTATTGTAAATTCTCCCGTAAGAAAATTTTAATTTCAATAAATTCAAAGCCAAATATAATTGAATTAGTTTCAGTCACGCGAAACGCAAGGATCTCATTAAATTTATTTATTCAGAAACGAATACTTATGAAAAAAAAATGTAAAGTTATTTGTAGCAATCATTGTAATAATAATAATTTGCAAGAATTGTAATTACATAAATAAATATAAAAATGTCTACTTACATTTGACATCTTGATTACAATAACAAAATTATATATATATATATATATATATATATATATATATATATATATATATATATATACATATAGGTATGAATTAAAATAACATACAAAATTAATTTATTAAATATGCATTATAAAAAATGATGATTGTCTCCCTAATGTTGACCATCACTGATATATTTGAACTGTATTATGACAATAATGTGATGGCGTGTGCATAAAAATTGAGTATATGAGTAGGTGAGCATGTGTGTGTGTGTGTGTAAAATAACTTCTTAAATATTAAATAAAATTCAATAATATTAAAATTGTAATATTCTTGAAAAAATCAACACTTTTAAAATAAATATTTTCTTAAATGATAAAATTTTTCAGTAATTTTTCAATTTTCACACCGAAACATGTGATGCGAATGCAATAACAATCTGTATATGGTTTAATTTCAGAAATATTGGAGTTAGTGTAGATACATATTAAAGGGACGGAATGTGTGTTTGTGTGTAAGAGATCGTTGACCCTAATATTTATTTTTTTCACCACGCCTGTAGTGGATCATACTAATTGTATACAAACTTGTAGTCGTTATCCAATTGAAAAATTACACAGTAGTGAAGAAGACACGTTTGATTCATCACTATTGTTAAATTTACATAGTCATTCTTTAACCATAAATCCATATTAGTTTTCAATGCATCCATTGTTTATTTCAAAATATAATGACATAAAAAATATAATCTTATATACTTACTTCAGTTTCTATAATTTTCCCAATAGGAAAACACGATTTTTTTATATCATAAACTTGTTGGAAATGGGTTTTTTTAAAGGTATGATTCATTATTGTTCTTATGGCTAATAAAATTACAATAAGGCCTGCACATTCATTTCGTCATTTAAATATTAAATACACTACGGTTATTGATATTAATTATATTAATTAAATTAAATTAAAGAAAGAAGGTCGTTCAAATTGAAGACGTATTCTTTTCTATTGTTCATTTAGTTGTATATTGTATTTCATATAAATTAATTTTTTAATTAGTTCATTCAAATTATTTCAATTACATTTTTATAAATAAAAGTATTTTTAAGTATAAATAAAAGTAATTTTATTGTCTATAATTTGAGAAACGGCTTGTGTTATATTTAAAAAACTAGGTCATAACAATAAAAATTCTAGAGATTTTATCTAAATATGGCATCGTCTGAAAAG
This sequence comes from Acanthacorydalis orientalis, assembly GCA_034766995.1. Taxonomy (NCBI): domain Eukaryota; kingdom Metazoa; phylum Arthropoda; class Insecta; order Megaloptera; family Corydalidae; genus Acanthacorydalis; species Acanthacorydalis orientalis. Next base: position 30,688,850 of record CM068314.1, on the reverse strand, counting down.
TGAACTAAATTGTACACATGATGAATAAAAAGACGGACGATCAATGACGGTGTACTTTTAATATTTATGGAAAAATTCCATAGATAAAAAGGCGTGTTTATTTATTGTACTTCTTCGAAATGTTATCGTCAAGTCTTACACATTACCTGTTTAATACTCAAATAACGAAAACTTATGCCTTTAAAAGTTACTTTCATGGAAAACAGACTGAATAGTTTATAGATCATTATGTAAAGTACGGCAAATTTACAATTGTTAAACTTGTGTCATATTTATTAATTTGTATTTCTTGCCTTACTCTGCAGTCTTAAACAAAACGATAGTGTCATAAATTACGTCAATTTTTGTAATCAAAAGAGTGGGTTGAATTCTATGATCTTCACATAACTCATCTTGGCATCTGCATTCAAATGACCAATTTCTAATTTATTTTTATTATTATAAAGGTAGTAATTTTCGGATGACACATTGATGGTAAGTATAGACGTTTGAGCAATGTCAAAACATGGGCGGATAAAACAAAATGTATCGTGGGCAGAGATTATAAATGTAAATCACAGAAAATGAATTGACTTTGACCCATTTGCCAATTAGATAATGTTTTAATAAGCAAAGCTAAATATTTCATTTAAAATAATTGCTCGACACATTAATAAAAGTATCCGCCTCAGGAAATACAACTTCTATAAAAAATCAGCACGTCTTCTTCAAATCTTCTATTTATATCGTTTTATTCGTCTGGTGATACGAACGATGTTCGTCGAAAATATAAAATAAAGATATTAAAAATCTAACTAAATGTTTACAATATTATTAATTCAATCGCGTTTTCATTATATTTTTTGCTTAAATAAATTATATATTATTTTATATATTTATTACATTCAAAAGAGACACAACGATTTTTCTTGATATGATATTTATAATTTAATTTGTATCTTTGTGTAATTATAGACAACATTTTTCAAAAAAATATAATTAAATTAATGTTTTGATATCTATAAGAGTTTCGATATAAGTTCAACAAATTCAGTTTTAATATTGTATTTAACTATAAATGAAAATAGAATCATTTGTTTGAAATAAAGTAATTGTTTTCTTCTTATGTAATAATTTAAGAATATCTAAATTTAACATAGAGCACTAATTATGTTAGCTGTCAAAGCGCCCTAAATCTCCAATAATCAACCAACCTATATTTAACTATATTTCTAATCCACTGTACTTTTTATTTGCACCATATCATTTTTTTAATACTTATTAAGTACTTTTGTGAAGATAAATAATTAAATTGATTTGTCTGTTTCTTTTCAAATAAAATAAAAAATAATAAATTTCAAATATCTACAAGAGTGAAGGATATATGAATATAAATAAAATATATAGGTATTTTTATATTTTATTATACTTTTCATACACAACATTGATATAACTAATATATATATATATATATAATTTCAAATATTAATAAATTATCAGAAAATCGTAGTTTTGCAAAGTGTATAGTGCAATTGAAAAGTTATATATAATAATTATTTATTAGGCAAGCTCTTAAAGTAAATTATTTTACTGCCTTCATTGTATTTATTGTACAATACAAAAATTGAAATTCAGAAAAGAAGATATCAGTCAAATTCTATTTAAACAATTTATAATAATGGTTAATTATTTTTTAGAATTAATTTATTTGCAAAACATATATTACTTTGTGTAGTGTCAATAAATTCTAAGAAATGTCCTGTATTATATATGACTCAATTATTAAAGGTTTTATCCCTTCTATTGAATTAATATCTAAAGAAGTATATGCTACAAATGACTAATTCGATAATCAATTATTAATTCGTGTGAATATTTCTTATAAGTTGAATATTACAATTAACAAAGAAAAACAATCTACTAAATTTGTATTGTATTTTACAGTCAATACTCCACCCTCACTGTCATAGAACGTACACATACATACGTTTGTGAAATATAAATTATTTTCTTATTAATTTATTATTTAATTAGCGCTTATTAGATATTTTCATATTGCCTTTTTATATTAGTCAGTGTGGATTTTTTTAATATAAAAATAAATTAGATGGTAATTGATAGTTAGTATCAAAAATTTGGAAAAAAGTTTTTTTTTGAATAAAATTATTGACATTCGATTAAGAAATAATATTTGATTTCTTACCAACAAGTCCTTTAATTTATATATCAATCTAATATTTTTTTATTTTACTTATATATCAAATAAAGAACAAAATGTTTATTTGTAGACAATAGAAAATCTGCAGAAAAATGATTTGAATAGAAATAATTCAGCAATAAAAACTAATAGGGCTATGATATGACCAAATATCAAAATATAAAACGCACTTTGAAGAGCATTTAATGTAAGAGTTTCGTGTTCTTTCTTAAGTATTTGTTTTGTGGTGATGTTATTTTTAAACTCGTTAATAAATTTGCTAGGTAATCCCGTTGCGTGTATCCTTAAAATCCACTTGTCTATTATTTGTGCGAGTGGATGACGTTTCTGAATTAACATAGGAATGTAGAATTTCAACAGGTCCTTATCAAACATACGGACAGTATGTTTTTCATTCCAATGTACGTCGTTTTGAATGTAGTAAAGCACTTTTAGTTTCCCTGATAGCATTGAAAAATTATTGTCCCGTTTCAGATCGATGATATCCAAATTCGTATCATTGTTTCGACTTAATTTATAATATTCAAGAATCTTTAGTGAATGTATTCTTCCCTCTCGTGCGTATCTATTTAACATCAACACATACCTGGGTTGTAAGATTATTGGTAATTTGCTTGCAATCAAATTGTCTATATTTTTTATCTGTTTCTCGTATATCGGTACGGTGAGAACACTATTCAGTTTTGATTGATAAGCGGTGTTTAAATTTATTGCATAAAATAATAGAAATGCCATAAGAACTTTTAAAGCATTCGATTTTAGACTGCGATTTATACTGATCCCTAAATTAATAGCAAGAATATCCAAAAAATAACTTCTACGATTGCTTTTTTGATAACTGAAATGTTCCAACAGCGTCCAAGTGAAAACTATCAAAACAGAAATCGTCAACAAAGCAATCCAAACATTATAATGGAAAATAAACCAAATTCTTTTCCATTTTGGCGCTAGTTCAGCCATTGGAACAAGCCAAACAATTGAATCTTCAAATAGATATTGTGTCACTTCAAATTGCTTAAAATGTGTGAACCCCATCGGTCCTAACAATCCTAAATCTTTTATAGAAACCATATCTTTTATAACTGAGTCCGCTGTAGTATCCTCGAATATTTCCTTTCGATAATGCGCTTTAGCCGGAATTATAGATGCGTTTAAGTGTATTACATCACTTAAAAGACGTACGAATGAAATAGCGATTCCTGGATTCGTTTCCGAATTGATGTCGATCACAAAAGGTTTCGAATAAAAAGCAGAAATTTCAAATTTACATTTACTTAAGTGTTTTACTTTGACTTGAAAATGATTTTCATTGACTTGAAAAAGGTCTGTGTTACAAAATCCGATTCTTTTTGAATTTATAATTTCTCCGCAATTAGATTTTTCTTCGAATGGCTTATATGTAAAAAATTCTACACTAGAATTTTTATTAATAGTAACAATTAAAATATTTAACACATAATACTTCCACACATGTTTGAAAATATTATTTAATTCGTTTTGATTAATTTCTTTCCTTGTCGTTAATATAAAGTTCATTTTCGCTCCTTTACTAACAAAGGTTTTTATTTCAAGTTGAAGTTGAAAAATGTCATCGAAAAACAATATTACATTATTATAATCTTCATTATTTTTTAAGAATATATTTATGTCCGAAATATAGATACGAACGCCGATATTATGAAAAAAATATTCTGATATTTCATAACTACACTGGTTCTTCTTACAAGATGGATTATTTCTAGAATCAAAAACTATTATTGGCAAATCATTGAAATACATTTTAGAAATTTCTGTTAAACATATTTCATATCCTTTTATAGAATTCCGTTCTACGTTTCTGTTTATTAGATGACTTCCGATAAAATAATTGTTATTGAATAAAACAACCAAAATAATTATATAAAAAGCCATGATTTTTCCAGATATTTAAATTTTATCTTGTATGATTTACGAACAACTATAAAATAAGTATATTTATTCCTTCTTATACGCTTAATTTAATGGAAATGTCATTTAGTACAATTATTTTCATGCTCTATAAGTGCATGTATGCATTAACTATAATCGACAGAAAACAGTTTTCAATAATTTACAAAGTTTAACTTCATAAGAACAAAAAAATCTTAACATAAATTGATTATTTTTCCTGTATATATATATATATATATATATATATTAAGTAAAGTGAAACTTGGACACTTACATATATATGTTGTATATGAAATAAAACACACAGTTCAGTACAATAAAAATATTCTATTTATTTAAATAAATTTGGTTTAATCCAAATAAATTAAAAACTAAATAAAATCAATTCATGTTTACTTCAAACCTTTTGAAATTAATTAATATTTTTCAGGAGTTCTTTACTTCTAATACTTTCGGACTTTTTTAACATGGAAAAACATTTTTCGGTTTTTTGCAATATGGTGATTCAAATTAAATCCACTCCCATTTTGAAACTATTTCTAAAATGTTCTTATAAAAAATAGTATTTCCTTTTAGTTTTCCTTCTATGCAAGTCCATGAACTTTCAAAAACATTTAAGCCTAGTAACTCACGAAAAATTTTCATTACATAGAACTGTACAATAATTATATTTAAAATTTAGGAGATTTTCTTTCAGAAATCTAATTCTAATATTTAAAATTATCGAACTTCAGCGGTTCACTTTCAAGCTTTGTTCACATTAATACTGATTTTTTATGAACTGGATAGTTATGAGACTTTTATTAAACATATTTTCGATTTCTTGTAAATAATTCGTAGCTTTTTAATGGCAAATGATCATTTCATGGAATTCTGCAGATGTATTTTTTCATTTACGGCCCATACGTTCCAATCTTGAAAAAAAAATAAATATACTGTGACTTGTCTATAATGTTGAATCTTGGAAGTGGACCAAAGTTCTTTAGATTAGAAGGTTGCATGTTGAAACCACAACGACACCACCGATTCATGTATGGAGTATATGATTGTTATCGCGGGATAAATTATTTCATTAATCTGAGACTCTTTACTTTCCTCGTAATCTACAACACTAAAAAAATAGAAATTAATAATATAAATATACAGATTATTCTATTGAAAAATTCAACAATTCGTTTTTATTTACCGATCGCGCACTCCTGGTTGCTATGTACTTTAGTGTTCTACAGATGATGTTACTATTTCAACTACTCAGCCAAATGCTGTAATTAAAAATGTCTTCCCACTGGTTATCTAACCACCAAGTCATATTAAAGACTAGTAATTGCAGTCATGAACGCAGAATATCATAATCATTCAGACATCATTCTAAAATCAAAAAAATGAAATCGACATGTCTGGATATATTTCTTCTTGAAATGTTTAAATATCCATGGGCTCAATTTATGAGTAGGTTGTTGTTATTTTGTAAAAATGAGACATGTGCAATTATAAATAATAATAATATTTTTTATTAATATAAGTAAATGATGGAAAATATTTTATATTTATAATGCATTTTAATCCAAGTATTCATTTTTAAATTCAACGTAACAAGTGAGCGTACATTCGATTAACTCTCTCTCTCTCTCTCTCTCTCTATATATATATATATATATATATATATATATATATATATATATATATATATTTGTAAAAACATGTTTCTTTCAACAAGTTCTACAAATTATAAAACGTATTCATGTTTTTACAAAGATTTTTGAAACTTAAATTTTCAGCACTAATTGTTTTATTACTAAAAATAGACCGATAATATTATATATAAGTTTATATATTTTCTTGCATTTGAAGAATAATTATGTATGAATAATTAACACTTAAAAGAATATTTAATGTATCGTTATGAATGTAAAAAATAATCGTTTCAACAATATTTTTATAAGAATAGCAAATTATTTACGAACATTGGATTTTGTATTTTCATCTTTTTTTACTTATTTAGACTGATAAGAATATAGATCTACTTAAAAAAAATATTTGCATTTTTTTTAATTTTCTATTCGAAATTATCAGCTCATGTATATTAACTCTATCGTTAGAAACTAATTACTTACTTCCTTAATTTGTAATATGCCCCCTATTTGCTGTGCTCTTCCACCCCCAAGGGGGCTTCACCCATCGCTCGCTGAAGATCGCTCTCCCCTAACAAATAACAAAAATTAACAAATTATACGCAAAAATAATCTGTGTAAAATGTAAGTCATGAAATTTGTATTGGAAAAGTTATTAAAAATTAACAACAAAATACAATGTTAAAATGTATAACAATTTTTTAATCTAAAGTTTCATTGAATACAATATTCTGATTAAATTTCTTATCACTTTTACCCTGATATCAGATAACCTCTTTCGTTGTACACTGTGTGTGAGCTACATACATGCGACTGATGACAATCAATCAGAACAGAGATCACAAAATTGGAACATGAATAAAATTTACAAAAAGTATGCACGGGATTGATTTTTAATTACAGTTTATAAAAGAATAAGTTTTTAGTGCCATCTGTCGTAATATATGTGAAACTATATAGTCAGGCAGCATGCATTGTATAAAAACATCTTTATATTGTGCATGTATCTGAGCTAAAAGTAAACTACTCTGACACTAGATGTCAGCGCAATATCATTTATTACTCAGTAAATATTCTTTGTATTGAAGCATACATCTACTGTTCAGAGTATTATTTTAAATTATATATATATATATATATATATATATATATATATATATATATATATATATATATATATATATATAAACAATTAAACATTATTCAATTATACATATATAAAACGTATTTAATTAGGAAAAGAAAACAATTCCAATTTTAAATTACAAAACTCATTTAATTACTTTAAAAAAATTTAATTAAATTAAAAAAATGCCGATTATCAATACATTGTTAACATAAACGGTACGAATAGTTCTTTCAACTTTCATAACAATGATTTTATAAGTAAATTTGCAGTTTAGTAGTTTAATATCCATTTGCTTTTTATGCGTAGTTACAAAAATCCTGAATATAAATGTATTTTTAATGTTTGTTTTCAAACCTATATGTATATATATATATATATATATATATATATATTGTAGAACTCAGTTCGATAACGTGTATATAAATATGTGTACACGTCTAAAACGAGTAAACGTTCAAATAGATGTCTGATCCATACATATTACCATTAAACATTTAATAATTAGTTCATTTCACAAATATTTCCACCAAATTTGATCTTTTCCAAGAATTGTATTCTTTGGATAACTGGTGGTGAGTTTCATTTTTCAGATGTTAGAAGATTTTGCTCTCCACGACACCAAGAAATAAACACTTCTTGGCGTCTGTCTTTCTTCATATTATTTTAATTAGAGCGTAGTGTAATAAATAAATAATAAAATGCACTTGTTTGTCAAATGAAGCATAAATATTTTTATATTATTTCCAGCTGTTTATGAATGGATGTTTTATTTAAAATCATCACTTATTTGTTATTTTAAATATATTTCACTTACTAACAACTTGTTTTAATATTATTGGGATTTATATAAACAAAGAGTACATAAACGATTGTAAAATATAAGCATGTTAATGGTTATAACGAGGAAATACAGGCGATTTTGAAATATTCGCTATAACCGGATTCGATGTTTACATATATATATATATATATATTACAGTTATATTCTTTTAGAAAATTGAATATTAAATTAAGATCGTTTTATTGCAGTAGAATTTTTTTGGTTCCAATATTACAAATATATTTTTTTGATGGCTTATAATTGAATTTAAAATTTTTTTAAAGATATCTGTGTACAGAATAGTCTTCTTCTTGAATAACTTTTAATGTTATTCTAAAATCTGTAGAATTTTATTCTCTGACAAGATGAGATTGTAAAAGAACTAAAGCACAGGAAAGACAGTAAATGCTAAAATCAGTTCGAGAAAATGTAAAAGAATCGACATTCACTGCAATTTATTTGAAGCGATCGCTAAATTACTTTTTTTATAAGAACATAACTTACTTTAAGTGCGATACTTGAAATATTGTATGTAAATATTGAAAACTATAAATACTCTCAGAGAGACGGCTTCTTCCGTTTTATAATCCAAAAATAATCAAAATAAATAAATATTATGCTTATAACACATTTAATTGGTTTAAATTTCATTATTATAATTTTAATTATCATATGAAGTTCTTTAAGAAGATTCATGTTTTACATATTACCGTATGAAAAGTATTTGTAGTTAAATATAAAATGAGTATTATTATAGATAATATATCTATCCATTGTATGTCATATCAAATTATCGAACGTTGACAAATATGACCTTGGGTTTATTATTCATTCGTTCCCATCTCAAAGACTGATATTTCTCTTCGACAGTGTTTAATAATAGTAGAATGAAGTTATCATTAAAACAGAAATTCTAGCACTATATACATAGATATAATGATGTCTACTGCGAATTATTTTCTTTTGGGAATATCAACACTGCATCAATTTCATAATAAGAAATAAAATTTTTTTGTATCAACAGCTTATATTATAAAAAATACTCAAAATTATAATTCTTCTGATGGTCTTCTGAGTGACTGTTCTACATAATTAGTTTCGATAGAAATGATACCTATAGGTAGAGATTTTTTATATTAGTGATTATAGGTATAACATCAATTATAATTTGAAAATTTTCTATTGATTTAAGTTCTAGTTTTCATAACATTTTTTTTATTATTAATCTTGTTATAATCGGTCTTCGCTTAATATTTTAATTTATTTTTCACTGCTGTTGCTATATGTATATATATATATATATATATATAAAATTAGTAATAAAAATTAAATCGATTTTATATATTTTTTTATATTCTTATATCCATTTATTGTCTTTTTTACTATTTTTTGAAGAACGCAAAAGTGTAAATTACCAACAAAGAATTATGATATACATGAAAAATAATTTTTGTATGCACTGTTCACATATGATTTTCATGTTTTAGAAGTAGACTGATGGTATTATTATCGAGGTAGAATTTTTATTTAATCGTTTTCATATATTTCTTAATAATCAATCTGTTTATGAATATTAATATAAATTCCTACATTTTAAAACAGATATTTATTAAACGCCTTGACCTGTGAACGACATGACCTTCTGCATTAAGACAAAGTTATTTGCATGTTAGAAATGAATATGATTTTCTATTAGCTTGGAAATATAATCGATCGATGTTTCTAAAATAGAAAAAGGACAAAATTAACGAAACTAAATTGGATTTTCGACTTTTAATGTTCAGTTAAAAAAAGAAATAAAATTTATAATTATTGCTGTCTTTTACATGTTTAAAACATTTTTTTAAAAATTTAGAATCTTAGTGGCTCGTTCGCGTTTAAATAGACAAAAAAAAACAGTTTTGAATCATCGAAATCAGTTAAATATAATTTACAGTATGTATAACCTTGTGAGTGGCGTTCATATGTGCGCTGTGTCATTAATAATATTTTATAACCGAGACAAACGTTTGACAGTCGATAAATAATCAATATAGAACAATATTGCGGAATGACTTGTTTATTTTATTTCCAATTTTTGAATACAGGCACACACACACACGATATACATACATATATATATATATATATATATATATATATATATATATATATATATACATTATATATATATATATAAACATATATGTACATATGTATATATATATATATATATACATATATATATATATATATATATATATATATATATATATATATATATATCTTGTATGTGTGTATGTGTGTGTGCGATTGTGCGTGATGACTGTGTGTGTTAATGTTCTATATATAATGTTGTCTTAAATCAAATTTTATTATTTTAACATAAACTTTTATTGTGATTTGAATTTTAAACACTAAATCATTAGTAATTAAATATTCTATTAAAAGGTGAGTTTATCAAATTTAATAAAATTTTCATACTTTTCACAAACATAGTATATAAACAAATGATATATACATACAAATAAGTAGGTAATAAAATAAACAGCATATGGTTTCAATATAGTTATACAAAAGTTACACAAATTCTTCAACAAAAATTATATAAAAAATCTTCCATAAGAAGTCTATCACAAATAGTGTAAAATCTAATTACCAATTATTCGGAAATTATTTCATTTGAGAAACAGTACATTAAATTACTTAGTTTTAAAGAATACAAAACTTTAAATTCGTAATACTGATTTATTTAATCAGTCAATAGTTATAGACGAAAGCATTTTATGTGACCATTTGAAAACGAAATTGAATAGTTTTCGTATGCAAGAAAATTATTATGGCATAAAAGTTAACAGTGAAATAACTTTCTTTTTTTAAATTAACCCAGATAGAAAATGTGTACGTTTCAAATAAAACCTATCATCAAATCGAACAAACTCTGGCGAGACTTTAGAAGCGCACGAATAGAAGCCAGAGCATGATAAAATAGTACATTGAAAATTGCATAGCGTGTCTGGGGTACAGTTGTATGTGCGAGAAACTATTTCAGACGCCATCGTTTTGATGGTTGCATTGTAACAGTTCTGGTAATAAGCGCGCTCCCCAGTTGACTACAAATAGTTCGGCCGAGGGCGGGAACGATTACGAAGTAGACGTATTCTCTGCAGGAAATGTAGTATATCCACAGTTTGAAGTTTGAAAAAGTCTAAAGAACATACACATATCATATAAAATAGAATTGGTCTGCAATGAAATAGTTACAGCGGACGAAAATAAAATAAATTTGTAGAAATACGATAATGCCAAAACAATGTTATTTGTCTTTGAATTTATATAGTATTTTGCATTCAAACAAAAGCTACAAAAGTATGTGTGTGGATTTTTTGTAAAACAAAACCGAATTTATTGAAAAAATATTATGTGCTTGTTCGACGACTTCAACTTTTCCAAGTATTCGAAAAACTCGATTATATAGGGAGTGACAAAAAAACCTCACAGATTTTGAATGTTAACAGAAAAAGCATGGTAAACACTATTCAAAAGTTTATTACATTATCTAAAAGTGCATGGAATACAGTTTAGTTTTCATTGGTTTTGAATATGATATCGTCCAGATGGTGGCCTTTATTCGCGATACATATTTGTAGTCGATTTATGAAATTTCGCATTACTCAGCAGGTCATTTTCGGCATTATAGAAGCAATTTCTTGGAATATAGTAGTTTGCAGTCATTAATGGTTGTCGGTCGATGTTTGTAGAGCTCAGTTTTTAGTTGGCGCCAAAGAAAAATGTCATAAAGGGCAAGATCAGGTGAATGCGCAGGCCACCCGAGATCACCACGTAACTATATAAAAGTGCACTGGAGACAGTTCTCTCAAAAGTTTCATTAATCTTCTCGCCGTGTGAGCGGTGGCCCCATTCTGTTGAAACCACATATCCGGATTTTCAATTTCGGTGAGTTTCGGTTTCAAGAAGTGCCGTAGTATCTCCACATATCGATGGCAATTTATTGTAATTGTTTGACCTTCCTTTTTATAAAAGTAAGGGCCACGGGTCTTCCAGGTGGTCTTAGTTTTATAGCCGAACCTGTGGCCTTCAAATTTCAACCGATAGTAATATGGTTTTTCAGTCCAGAACAGCAACATTTCGCCAGAACGGGAAGTCTCTGCGTGGCGATCACTGATTCGTTGTTTCGGATAAGTGATTTAATAACGAACGCACAGCACACACCCGTCCAAGCCATGATGTCAACTGAAAACGGTAATTAGCGTATTGGATATATGCTACCGTGCGTTGAAAACCCGCTTCGTTGATTCAAGAGCGAGGTACGATGACCATCCATCTTAAGCTGGTAAAGAAATGGTTCAATCCTCGCGAGAAGGAAAGCTAAAAGTACAATTCGAGCACATGTTTGTAATGATATGACAATTTACGGTCGAGTTGGCTCGGGGCGGAACAGAATCCCACTGCTCGCGACCCATTTCGTTATCATGACTAGGTCTCTCAGATCGGAAGGTTTACCCATCACAACGCCAGTAACTAGAAAATTTTTGTGCAGAGTGTCGTTCCGAACAAAGTAGTGCACATCCCTGATGATGCGCAGTATCTTCTTCTGAAGTATCTGCAATCGCTTAAGAGATGCAGGCGGGAAAGACCAGGCTGAGCTGCGTACGTCCTAATCGGCCGAATAAAGCTGGTGTAGAGCATGAGCTTACTACACAGCGATAATTACAACCGGCAGTTCAGTAGCGGGTACAGTTTGCCTAGTTTTCTAGACGCCTTGTCGAGTACGTTGTCGGCGTGTCGTTTAAACGTCAGTCGGTTATCAATCGTGATACCGAGGTACTTGGTCTCGTCGATCTAATTGATGGTCGTGTCGTCGAAGTGTAGGCCTAGGGATCAGCATTTCTTTTATTAGAAAATAAGAGTGCCTCACACTTCCCAGCGATTAACTCTCAATCGCCAAGTACCGTAACATTCGGTGAGATCATCGAGATGACGCTAAAGACGTGCGTGGAGCACACTTAACTTCCATGATTAGGTGACGATGGCGGTGTCGTCCGCATATAGTGCAGTGGTCTGTCACCTCGGTATATCATTGACATACAGATTGAACAGAACTGAAGCCACTGCACAACCCTACGGAAAGCCAACCTCTACGAGTTTCACACTCGACCTCGCCTCCTCCACAAGCACATAAAAGCTGCAACCCGACAGATACGTTGCCACCAGGTGGATAATACTATCGGGAAGATCAGAATATAAGAGATTATAGAGAAGATTTGTGTGCCAGACTTTGTTAAATGCTTTTTAAATGTTGAAAAAGACGACGCCCGTCATACGCTTCTCGTTGAAACCACGAATTACGAGCTCCGTCAGCCCCAAAACCTGCTGAGTAGCACTGTGATCACGCCGAAATCCGAATAGCTCGTCGACTAGGTGCCCTGAAGCGGAGACATGATCGACAATCATTCTATTAAGAGTTCTTTCGGACCTCTTAAACAGTAAGGATAGTAGACTGGTTGAAAACAGTAAGGCACATGGAATCGGAAGATTACTCCCTCATTACTCCCCGTCCCACTTTACTAGTGCCGAACCAATGGCTGAGCGAAATTCAGGATTTTTTTTGCCGGCCCTGTATTATGAAAAAAATAAAAGTAAAAATGAAACTTATACTTAATTTAAAATTAATAAAATATTACTTAGTTCTCCTCTTAAAATATTTTTTCAAGTTTTTCAATTTGTTTTTAAAGTAAGGTCTAAAAATTAGGTTCTAATAAAAACATAAGAGAAGAAAAATAGCAAATAAACTAATAACACTCGATTTAAAATTATTGCCATCATTTTGAATTAATTGTTTTTTACATTAGTAAACCGAACATCAACTATATAAGCTTACTCTTGTTATTATAAATCGATCACGATTTCAATCATTGCCTATAAATGAAAAACATGTAAAAAGAATATATAACTAAAAAAATATGGAAGTTATTAATTTTCATCTTTTCTCATTATGATAAATATTTAATTCGTACTATAAATTTTGTCACCGCATTTTTAATTTCATTTTAATTTTCTGTTATTAAATGGATATATTTCATTTTTTCATGAGATTTCATTATAAAAACCTAACGTTTTTAATTCAATTTTCAAAGATACATTTTTTTATATTGAAACTGTATAATACAGAGATATGTATAAAAATATAAGTCAATAGAAAATACATTCTTTATTTATTTCATTCGACGATTTAAATACATTTTAAAAAATTAAGAAAAGTGTATTCAGGTAGCGAATTTATAATTCGCGCTCTCAAATGTAATGTCATTTGTTTTATTTATTGACAAGTAAATTATTTTGATATAGACATTTATGTTATTATTTAATTAGAGTTACAATTGACGTGAAAATTAATACTAACTATTAAATGTGTAATAATCCTATTGTCAAAAATAATATAGACACAAAATTTACAATAATTAACAATTTTGTATTTAAGCAATTTATCGATTATTTAATAATGCAAAACATTAGCAATTTAAAAATAAGTTTTGATTATTGTGTATAGAACTTGTATTTGCAGTAAATGCATAAATTGTATATTTTAATGCAATTAATAAGTGTGTGCGGGAAACTATTGTTTGATGAAATAAAAATTCAGTTTAGTTCTCGGTCTTAAGCATTCATTTTATATAGATTTTACAAAGCGTACGATATAAAATAGAAATGGAATTATACGACGACAGTGATTTATTTGTTGTGAAACGAAGTAGCGGCAATTTAAACGTAAACCAATCGTATAATCCTAAATTATTACCTTCAAATCTACAGCACAAACATCAAACTGTTAGAACAAACAAGTATAGTTTAAATAGTCGACTTGAATCATTTTCAAGCGTAAATCAAGATAAGTCGAAAGAATACGAGCGTTGTAATAACTATATGGCGCTACCAAAATTCGATTATACACACCCGATAAACTTTCGACAATTACATGTTGAAGAAGAAACTTTTGAAGATGATATTTTCGATATTGAAAACGAATACAATCCATTTAAGCCGAACGATTATAACAAACTTGTTAAGAAGGTTGAACAGACAAGTTTCGCAAGAACTGAATCGATACCTAAGAGAAAACAATCTTATAAGCATAAATCTAAGCATAAGAGTGTACCAAATACGTCTGCAGATATTTATAGAAAAATTAACAAAACGTGTGCGCAAAAATTTCAAGTGAAAAATATCGATGATGACTTGGACGATGAAGACGAAGTGTATACAAAGTATTTACATGAAAAAATCGAAAACATACGTTCGAAAAAGAATATTGAAAATAAGCATAATGTTCATTATGATGATCAAATTGTATATTCAAGTAATAGTAACGCAAATCAACAAACAGAAAATCAAAATACAAATAAAGATGTGGACATCAATCAATCTCAAACAGTTAATAATCAAAGTAGTCAGAACCAGTTCGGATCTTTAACTCAATATTTGAATGTACCTTCAAACAAAATCGATAGTTCAAATAAAGTGAACACTGAAGTAATTGTTAAACAGAATCTACAGAGAAATGTGGATGAGGATAAATATGACTTCCGTACATTAGCTGGTATAAGCTACGGTGAAGTTGCTGTAAAAATTATGTCCAAGTATGGTTTTAAAGACGGTGATGGCTTAGGAAAAAATAATCAAGGAATTTCTACAGCATTACAAGTGAGACACATAAGTAAACATATTGCTAACATTGTAGAAGAGGAGAAGAAACCGCATACAACAATCACTGATCTAATATTAGATCCATCTTCATCTGATATACCGAATGATGACCCGTCCATTGATGAAATAATGAAAAATCCTAGTAAAATGGTACTCCTTTTAAACATGGTAAATTCTTGTGATATAGATGATGAACTAGAACCAGAAATCAAAGACGAATGTCAAAGTAAGTATGGAGAGGTAGTACAAGTATACATTTATGAAGATAAGTCAGATGGTGTTTCAAACGAAAACGCTGTCAGAATTTTTGTAGAATTTAATAAACTCGAAAGTGCTATAAAAGCAGTAATTGGATTACACAAAAGATATTTCGGCGGAAGAATTATTCGTGCTATGTTTTATGACACGGAATTATTCAAAAATCATAATTTCTTAAATTAATTGTTTTGTATTTGAAACAATACCTGTTTTTAGAAATAAAATTTGTTCTAAGTAACGGAACTCGATGTATTAATATATATTTAAATGTGTTTGTTAAATAATTCAATTATATATATATATATATATATATACATTACACACATATACATTTGTGGGTTTATTAAAATAAAGATAGTCGATACATTTTTAATTATTAATCTAAGTAAGATTCATTTCCTTCATTTTTTTATTATTGATAAAAAAATTGTCATAAATTCTTTTCTGTAAGTTATACGTTAGTATATAACTTATCAGTAACTTATTGTTTATCAGTAAATTGAAGATCATTTCAAACTAAAAAGTTACGAAATCGTATTCAGTTTTATTATATATATATATATAGTTATTCATATTTCTTTTGACATAAATGTGTATTACAATTTTGGAAGACTAGAGTGTATGAATGGATTTATATTTATTTATAATATAAATTTTAACTATTTGACAACTTTATTATGTTAAAAAAGTTACTTTGTTTTATTTACAAAATGATTTTATTTCTGCTAAGTAAATTTTCGGTATGCTATATTATGACTGGAGGCAGTGTCTAACTAAAGAGTGAAAAAATTAAATTAAAACTTTATTTAAATATTGATATCTCAAATTTTCGAGCAGTCGAACTATAATAGCTCTTCTATATACTTATATATTTACATATATATATATATATATATATATATATATATATATATTTGAGCATATCTAGGACACACACGTGTAATTTGGTGACGCCCTATTGGCGTCCTTCGTTACTATGTTGCATCGCGACGTTAAACTGTTAAGTGGAGCATGAACAACAGCTGGGATTACATATATATATATATATATATATATATATATATATATATATATATATATATATATCTTCACAGATGTATGACTTGCATAAGTTTTTCGTATCTCAAGTTTATGAGCTTACTAGAAATTGTCAAACAATGATGACCCATTGTGAGCAAATGTCAAGGATTTTCTAAAAATAATTTATATATATATATATATATATATATATATATATATAATAAAATGTATATTTATACAATTTTCTATATTTAAAAAAAATACCATAACATTTTTGGTGTCGGCATATTTAATTAAAATAAAATTAAAATTTCATATTTTTAAAATGGATGTATTATATATCCCAGTATAATAGAAAAGCATGTTGAAAATACAGAGGGTGCAAAAAGAACGAAGGGGTTTAAAACCTGAATAATATTTTTGGGTTGGTAATAGTTTCATCTTTTTTTATTTCCTAAAATATAGAATACTGATGAAGATTTTTCCCTGATTACTCATGAAAAATGACATCACGTAAGTGATGTCCATCTTTGGTTTCATACGGTCGATCTCTTTTTAAAGCATTTTCCAGCACTTCTCTTTGGATTTCGGGACATAACCTTCGAATTTCTTCTCTTATGTTGTTTTTTTACTGAAGAATGGTGTTTAGCTTATTGACATATACATGACTATATGCTCGCCGTGTCAAAATAATTGAACACTGATTTTCAAAATAAAATTCGACTATTTTGGTACACGTTGTACCTTTCGGTATTAAATTTCCCAAATTTTATTTGTAAATTTCTGAAAAGAGACAAAAAACATTTAAATGAAAAAATATTAAATTTCAAACCCTTTCGCTCTTTTTGCGCCACCCTGTATCTACGTATTGTACTGAGTGTAGGTGTAAAGTGTGTATTTTAATATATCAAATGATACAGTAATAATATAAACGTATATAAAGCATGTGGTATTTTTAAAACTTCTAATAATATAAGTAGTGTATATTTTGAGTTTGGTTTTATTTTCAGATCTTACATGAAGGGAAATGGTGATCGACTGTGCAACAATCATTATATTGCTAGAGAGAAATATTTTAAAAATGATTGCATTATTATTCTAATGATACTTTGTTTACAAAATAATACAGTTATTTTGTAATTTAGTAAATTAGTTATACTAATGACAATTTCTATTCAGAATAGATTTAATATAAAAAAAAAATAGTTGATACACAAATGTTAACTATAGAAATACATATGTATGTTTGAATACGTTATTTGAATATTGTATAATATGCAAATCCGTGCAATTTGTACACTTTTTTAAATAAATTATAATAATATGAACAGTTTTCTATTTAATCCCGATTTTTATATGGCGTTCGCAATAAATTTATTGCAACTTCTATTGCACACGAACTCGTAGGATTAAAAAAAACGAGTTATTTTTCAATATATCCATTCATTTATATTCTGTCAACTTACTCATTTCCATAATCTCGCATTTTATCTGCATTCTCGTTGTTAGATCCACTTCACTTGCATCACTTTTCGATCTCATACCACAGTTATATTCTTTTATACGATGCACTCGCTTCTTTATCTTTCATGCAGTATACATGGTTCTCATTGTGTTCGAAGATCCTTTGTACTCTTGATTATAATCAGGACGCCCTGCATTACAGTTAGATATTGTAGGGGAAGGTGAAGCTAACTGGGCTATTAGGGCATACTGAAGCATCAGGGTATTTTTAGTATGAAAGCATTTTTTTATTATATTGAAACCATACTCATAATGCTCTTTATATATATATATATATATATATATATATATATATATGTATGCGTGTGTATGTGTGCATACATGTTCATTATTTTTTAGTTTACTGAACAATGATTGTCAAATACTTTTGTATATAAGTAAAATACACTAGCACTAAAAAGGCACGAGAATCTGTCAAACAGGTTCGACAAAAAGATAGCAAGGTTTTATTAAGGCCAATTTTAAGTTTTATTTTTTATTATTTTTAAATGTAAGATAGATTATAATTGTAAATATTTTTTTAGTTTTTGTTTATATTAATATTATATATATATATATATATATATATATATATATATATATTTATATATATATATATATATATATATATATATATATATATAGTCTCCCTGTATCCGCGGGTAATACATTACAAGACCTACCGCGATTAGTAGCGAACCCAAAATTAATTCGATTTTTGTTTAGATATTGTACATACCTATGATAAAGTTTAATTGATAAATTATGCACAAAAATACATTACCAAAATTAAATAATAATAAAATTCATTATAAATCAGTATACTTGTTTTCTTTCCATCTCTCGAATGAATGTAGTTCTGACGTTTTATTTTAACCCTGAAGGAACGATAAAACAACGAAAAATGTCTTATACACACACACTTTAGATACATTTTTACATTTATTTCATAAAAAATCGTTTATTTCTGGAATTGTTCATTTAATATTTTCGGGCCACAGTAAACCGTGGAAATCGAACCCGCGGGTACGGTGGTCCTACTGAATATATATGTATATATATATATATATATATATAATAAACATATACATATTAATGTGTAAGAAAATTAATAAAATACTAAAAATATAAATAAAAAAAAATTGAACGATTGTGAACAATAGTTATCGGTGTCAGGAAAAATATTTTGAATTAATAAATCAAGTGGTAAATATATTATTAAAAAAATGATGAAGTATTAAAACTAACTTATTTATTTTACGATTGAAACATAAGTAATTAATATTTTTATGTCTATTAATAACGGATTAACCTAAGTATATATGTTAAGTCTAAATAATGTCGTTTGGTTTTGAAATTTTAATGTTTATTTTTTTTTAAAAAAATAGTATATATTAAAATCATGTACACATTTTCATTTTTTTATTCATAAAGATATGCAGAAAACATGTTTTCCCAAAAAAATGTCTCATTACTGAAATGGGTTAGTTGAAGAGTTTCATGTAAATCCTATGTTATCCACAGAATCTCACTAGTTCAATGTTTTGAAATATATTGAGTATAATATAGATATTTATTATACATATATGTATATATATATATATATATATGTATGTATGTATTATACTCATATTTATATATATATATATATATATATATATATATATATATATATATATATATATATATAGATACATATATATGTATACAGGGAAAGCAGTGATGCTGGAAATATTAAAAACAGGCTTATTCATTTATCGTTAGAGTAAGAAGGTAAAATTAAGTGATACATTGTTAGTTATTTATGGCCATTTAGTAAACATAGAGCAGTGGTCCGGTGCATATCGAGCTTTCGCTATGAAATCATTTTACAAAAATGGTGAGTATGCCATAATTGTACGACGGCTATTTCGCAATTATTATTACATTTCGTGTCGTATGCAGGTATTAACTGCTCATGCTATCAACTTATGTGTTTAGAAGTTGGAGGAAACTGATTCCATATTAAATTTAAAACATCAAAGGTCGATAATAACAGTAAGAACACAAGAAAATATTGACGATGCTACAGTTGCTGTAACTCGTAGCCCACAACGTTCACCCCATAAACACTCATCTGCAATGAACATTAAGACCATATCGCCACGTCGCATGTTACATAAAGATTTACATTTTCATCCGTATAAAAGTCAAATTGTTTAGGAGTTAAAAGATATTGATTGGCCGGTTTACATGAATTGATCGTCCACACACTATCCCTGAATTTAAAAATCCAAGAAGAAATTGCGAAGATTGTGCCAGACATGTTAAAACATGTAATGGAAAATTTCCTAATAAGATGACAGGAATGAGTGCTCCGACATTGTGCTGATCTACCAAGTGTTATTTTAAAGAATATTTTTTTTCAATATACCTAACAAGAATATATAAATAAAATTATGTAAAAATAGAAAGTCATTTAATTATTGCGTTTTGAATTGTTCTCGTTCCTCTGGCGCATCTTTTATATTCAATTAACCATTTTACATTAAATGTCTCATGACAGAATTTAGTAAATAAAACATTTTTAAAGTAACAAACTGAAACAATTTAACTGAAAGTATATCTTAGTAAAAACTATTTTAAAATTTCCAAACGTGGAAATAAAATAAATACAGGGCTTTTCTTTAAAAAATTAATTGTGTATATTATTTCAATTTAATATGAACAAAAATGAAGCAAATTGAAAAAATCACACACACACACACACAAACATATATATATATATATATATATATATATATATATATATATATATATCAGGTAACCAAGAAAATTCGGTCGTTGTTAAAGCGTACAATAATTCCAAGAATTGTTTACACTTGTTATCAGACAAAATATCAAGAATTGTTTATCCGTAATATTAGTATGTGTTTTACTGTTAATTGTTGAATGAATCTCGAACTGTTCACTTTAATTTAAAAAATAATTCTAACCGTTAAAAATGTCTCTGAAAAATAATGTAATACGTGCGTGTTTGCTTTATGAATTTAAATTTGGGCCTGACGCTATAGAAACTGCAAAAAAATTTTTTACTGCGTTTGGAGAAAAGGCTGTTGTATCAAGAACGGTCCAGAGATGGTTTAAAAAATTTTCTGCTGGGGATGACTCGATTAAAAACGAGACCAGGTCAGGAAGACCATCAAATTTAAATATTGACGAATCGGATATAGTGATTGAAACAAATTCCAGTTGAACGTGTCAACAGCTTGCAGAATTGTTCAAAGAAAGTGACGAAACAATACGGAAGCATTTACACAAAATAGGAAAGAGGTGGAGAATAAGTAAATGGGTACCATACGAATTTACTCCCAATAACAAATTACATCATGTTACAATCTGTACATCACTTATTTCACGATTAAAATCAGAGAACTTTTTGGATCAAATTTTGACCACTGATGAAAAATGGATTATTTATTCCAACTACAAACGTACTCACCACTGGCTTTTATTAGGTGATCCTGTCCCACAAAGTCCTAAAGGAAAGTTAACACCACGAAAACTTCTTATCTGTGTTTGATGGACTTCAAAAGGAATTATTCACCATAAATATCTACAAGTGGGTCAAACCCTCACGGGAAACATTTATAGAGAACAACTCCAACGAGTACACGATGCATTAAAACAAAAGCAGCCAGCACTTGTAAATCGTAAAAAAGTTGTATTTTTGCAAGATAACGCACGACCACACGCTGCAGTAGAGACCAGAAAAAAATCATGAATTTAGGATGGGACATCCAGTCCCATCCCCCGGACATATCACCATCAGATTATCACATATTTTTATCTTTAGACAATCATTTGCGTGGTAAACAGTTTAATAATGAAGAAGAATTAAAAATGGAAGTGTCTACCTTTTTTGAAAATAAAAATAATTAGTTTTATAGAAATGGAATTCATTAATTATCTTCTCGCTGCGAAAGGGTTGTTCAATGCAAAGGTGGATATTTTGATGAATAAAGTTATTTTATGTAAAAATATACAAGTGTTTTTTTCTCAGTTCAAAAACGACAGAACTTTCTTGATGAGTGAATTATTGGGGATTTAGGGTGCAACAACTAAGGTCCTTAGCGCCTGACTTTCTTTATTACCTGATATATATATATATATATATATATATATATATATATATATATATATATATATATATATATATATATAGACACATACATATAGAAAGTATAATTGAAAAACATAATGTTTGATAAATATTACTACATAGAAAACAATCAACCCATATAATGGAAGGTTAATATAATTTTCACTTATTTCGATCCAATCTAAACACTTAGACTGGTTATTTGAAAGTACTTTTAAAATTGTTCGATATTATTTTTTAAATTACTTTCGTCTAGATTGATTCTGTTTTCCTCTACGTATCAGTAAACAAAAACAATGTTTAGCTTGTACAATACAAAAACATTGAAAATAAAACGCATTGAAATGCAGTTTGCTTTCATTCGCAGTAAACGATTTCTCAAAGCATAATTCGTACTCATTGTTTGTTTCATATTGATTCTTATAAGAGTGGCATAAAACGAATGGCTTAGTTAATGGTCTGTAAACGAAGCTAAAAATGTTCAAATTTATTTTCGTGCGTTCCTTTCAAACAATTTTCTTGTTGAGGATCATAGATTTTTCGATTACTTAAAACTGTATTGCTCAATAAACGGTTCGTTAGATGTGGAGAGTTGTTATTTGTATGCGATTAAACTATATTTAAATGCTGTTATTATAATTTATTTGTTTATTGATACTTTCATCATATTTTTATTCAAGTATACATATAATAATATATATTCATTTTAATGAATATTAATTATTAAGCATCGTTTATTCGAATTACAATCTTAACTAAATAAATTTAACTTTATAATTATTATATATTTCGATAGAACTTTTAAAAATATAAGTTCTTCATAGTATATTAATACATTAAAATACTTGAGACAGGCTCGTAATCATTCACTAAATACCGTAACTAGGTCTTATTTGCTAGAAATGTATAATGTACCACTAAATCTAGTCGAGACCATATATTTATTTTTAATTTATTTTAAGTTCAACCCTTTTCGATTCACTGTCGATTCAATGATATAAGGACCGTTATTGAGGCAGATTATTGTAAAACAACTTGAGAGGTCGCAGAATAATTCAATGTTTGTCACTTTGTTCGATATTTGACAGTTGTTCGATATTTGAACCTAATTGTAAAAACAAAGAAGCTGGATAAATGGGTGTCGCATGAATTAAACAAACATCAAGCAATTCGACGATACCAAGTATGCTCTGCGCTTCTTGCGTACCAAAAATGATCCCTTTCTTGATCGCATTGTCACATGTGTTGAAAAGTGAATTCTCTACAACAATCGGAAACGTTTATCACAGTGGCTACACAGAGGAGAAGCACCAAAACAGTTTCCTAAACCGAAGCTCATGAAAAAAAGATTATGGTCACTGTTTGGTAGTCGAAAAGTGGTATCATTCACTACAAATTCTTAAATCCTGGCGAATCAATAACAGCATACAAATAGGGTAAGATCTTTGCAAAAATGCATGGGAAGTTACATCATTTACATCCAGCATTAATCAGTTGAAGAGGATCAATTCTTCTTCAAGAAAACACGTCTCACAAATGACTTTAAAAAAACTAATGAATGGGTTATGAAACCTTATTTCATCTACCTTATTCTCCGGTCTTGTCTCCAACAGATTATCATTTTTTTAAACATTTAAGTAATTTCTTACGAGAGAAGGTTTTCAAAGATTAAGCATCAGCTCAAAGTGCTTTCGATGAATTCGTTAATTCCAGAACTATAGAAATCTATCTTGTAGGAATAAACAAACCTGTTTCCTGTTGGGAAAAATGTGTGCAGGCCAATGCTCTTTATTTTGATTAATAAATATAATTTTTAACTGATATATGTGGCTTAATACTCGATACATAAAAACCGCAATTATTTTTGCACTAATACATCATATGATGGTATACAGTCTAGTATATATGATAAAAAAGTATATAAATAAATATATAAATAAATATATGAATAAATTAAAAAATATGCCATAACTATTTGACAAGTTTGTTATGAATTAAATTTAGGAGAGTTTTAAAACTAAAATAAAAGTTATATCTTAGAAGAAAAGAAAACGTTTTTCTAAAAAGTACTAATTTCATTTCAATGGTCAACTTTCAATCCTTTTATTACTGAATATATTTTTTATAAAAATACACTGTATTATTTATTAAATAACTATAATTATTGCCTATTACAAATAGTTATTTTTTTTGTTTTCAATTTTTAATTAACAAAACATCTTAAACAATATGGTTATTCTATGATAATAATCCTTTTATTCAGTAAAGTAATTATTTATTTATATTAATCGAACTTATCAATGGACATGCACGTTCAATAAACTATATTCAATTTAATTCCATGAAACAACAATTATCTAAAATCGAAAATAAATGTTGTATGTGTTTGTAATTACAAAATCAATATAATGTGTGATTTAGTGTTGATATTGATTTTCAGTGACCTATTTTTTTGTTGTTGAATAATTACTGTTCTTGCAACGAGTTGCAGCTGAAGCCACGTGCAACTGAATGCACGCGGCTACCGGCCAGTGAACTGTAAATATCTTCAGAGTACACAACCAGAGCTTTTACGTTGTAGGTCAGTTTTTACAGGTGCAGAGAACATGTTTCAAGTACCTGTTCTCTTATGTACATTCCATTGTTTGTTTTTTATAGTAATTTTTATGTTTTATTAACACAATTTTAATATAAATGAAACGATCGAATAGATTATTTTTTTCATTAATGAAATTAGAATTTTTATTTAAAATTATTTGTTAGTGTTTTTAAATTATAGTCGGATTAGGTATAAACAGTAAATATGCATTTCTTACTAAATAAAAAATTATACATAAATAAACAAGAAAATTAAATTTCTACTAATTATCTATTCATGTATTTACATATCAATTTGTATTTAAAAGTTCTCTCATTTCAGAAGCTGCAAAATATTTTAACATATATATTATTTAATGAATTACGTCTCATAAGTTGCAGATCTATAAAAATATATAGAGTCATTCGAAACCGAATGAATATCACGTAAGACATAAAAAAATTAATAACATAACTGCTCTTATACCTACTTTAATTTTATCAAGAAGCAACTTTTATTCGGTCATAACTGGTCATAATATGATCATGATTTGATCATTAACTGTTAATGGTCATTAAAATGCTTAATAAAGCCATGCTTTTTATACTGTTCTCCTAAATTGAAAAATAAAAATACTTTATTTTAATTTAAATGAAAAAAAACACCTTTTATGAAATTTATTTAGTATTCATTGTTAAACTTTTTTTGAAAAAAATCCAAATATAACAGAAAATAAAATTTTCATGATTAATTACTTATAAAATTTAAAAAAATATATTTTGCTTTTATTTCCACAATTAAATGCTACCAACAAGTTAATGAATAAAAAATGGACGAAATTAATGTATTTGTTAATTAGATAAAAATGTTCTTAATAATGAAAAATGTAAATTATATATAATAATCATAATATAATCTAAAAATCAGGTAAATGAAACCAAAAAATTTTAATATAACAGTTATCTCTATTAAATTAGTTATTTGTTTAATTTTATTTAATTGAAAATTAATATAGCCAATAAAACATAAATTTCTAGTTGAAAAAAATATGACAAAAATTAATAGATTATAAAAGAAATTGTATAATTTGACGTTTTATTTTAATTCTATGTTTTAAAAATACACAGCTTATAAAATAATTTAATTAGGTATTTAAATTATATATATGTGTATATATATATATATATATATATATATATATATATATATATATATATACGAACATTACATTTTATTTATTTTAGAATGTTATTTATTTCTTTCCAGACCTTATAGTATCAAATTACCAAAAATCATGAGATTTTTCGGTAATTTGGCTCTCTGAGGATGATAAGATTGCCATCGAAATACTTATAAACAATTGAAAATATCAATAATAATTTTCTAAATATTTTTGACCGAAAAATGTGTAGTAATTGGTAGAAAAAAGGAATCCTTTGCGAATTTAGCTATAATATCAGAACTGTTTTTGTGATAGTTTGTCCATTTAACAGTGAGCTTTCAAATTTTTCATTAAAGTAAATATATAAACACAAATATTTTTTAATGAGTTTCTATTTTCATAATAACTTGTATTTATTTGTTATTGTCTTCAGAATAAAGAGGAAATTATAAATGTAAAATTCAATGAACTATTTTAAATGTCTTAATGTAAATTTATTATTAAAAAAATAAACACCCATTTTGTTAATTTGGGATGTTGAATGGTGAAAATAAACTAATATAATAATACATTTAGTAGTTTTAACGAGACCTTGACCTTTTTCTCTAAAAATATTAACACTAAAACCTTTTTAACTCAAGTGAGTATAAAAATGTTTAAATATTTTTAATTAGATAAACACATTTGTGTGACAACAAACATTAAAAAAGTAATTAAATTTTAAAAAATAAGCAGCAGCAAAATAGTCTTGTTAAATATAAAATTTATAAGGATATTAAAACAATTATTCAAGTAATTTTTGAAAGTATAATACTTAAATGAAATTATTAAAATATATTTATAAAATACAAAAATTGATAATAAAATGTATATTTTTAGTTGAAAATTTATTCCATTTTTTAATGATTTAAATCGTTTTCTAATTCGGAAATAAATAATATTATAAGAAATTCTAATTGAATTGTAAAAAAAACTGAAAGTATGAAGATGAATGAGTTGTAGCATTTATTTTTTCTTTAAATTTAGAGTAATTTTTATTTAATAAAATACTTCTGAATAATATTTTTTCATGTATAGGGTGATTCAACTTAGGCTTCCACATGAAGGTATTAAAAAAAATAAAAAATGTGAAAAAATATGTTATCCCCAATTAAGTATTTTAGTTCAATTATATGTTAGTTCTGAATTGAAATAGAATACTAAATAAAAAATAACATACTTGTCTGAACCTCTGTACCCCCTTTTAATACTTCTATTTGGAGGCCTAAATTGAATCCTCTATTTATATACTCTGACGCTTCTCAGAGAAACGGTATTGGGTCGATCCGCATTAAATCGGTTACACCGAAATTATATATAGAGAGAAAGAGAGAGAGAATATGTATTACAATCGAGTCCTTAAATTGGAATCTGGAAAAAAAATGTTGACAGGCCTCCGGATTAAAATTTAAACAGAATACCCCGAATTATCGAAAATTCTATTAAAAATATTGAAGTCATATTTATCCTATGTTCGTGCAAGTCTAAGTTTTCGCCTTTAATAGCAGAAAATTAAGTTCACGTTATAGTCATTATAAATAAACTTTGTAAAAACAAAACTTATAAATACTTTCATAAATTAGTTTTAGCATCAATTATTCATAGTATGTGTGGAAATGAATGCTTAAAGTGGTTCATAAGCAAAAAAAGGTCGAGAAACACATCTGCAAGGCATACTACAAAATAAACATCTTAGTAAAAACGCTTAAATTTATGAGTACTTCATTTCAACTTTTAATAATTCAAGAATATATTTTATTTATTAAAATAAATTTCATTCAAAAATGACAGAAAATGACTTGTCCTCGAGTGGGAAATATTATGTAATACAAATTAATAAAAAAAAAATATTTTTTTATTAATTATTCATTATTTAATATATATATATATATATATATATATATATATATATGTGTGTGTGTGTGGGTGGTGTGTGTGTGTGTGTGCATCTAGAACATCTTTGTGAAACACCCTATACATACACGCACACATGGATATATGTATGTATGTATATATATATATATATATATATATATATATGGCTCTAAACAACTTTAACTGATATCCTTTTTAATAATCTTGAAGTGTTTTTAATAGTCATTTCGCTAATTAATAATGGTAGATAATAAATTAACGTTCAAACTTTTAATATACAAAGTTAAAATCAATATTTAGAAATGAATCCGCAAAAGTTTATCGTGCTTTTTAATATTTTAATTAAAGCATACATTTCAATTATTAATTATCTATACTATAATTTTATCCAGTCAACAAAGTAAGTATTTTCACGATTTATAAAATTTTACATTAAATAAGCAAATCAGCAAGAAGAAAATGTACATATAATGAATTTTTTAAGACTTAATCGTTCTTTCAAGTCATCGATATCAAATCACTGAAAGGTTTAAAAAAGACAGTAAATAGAAATTACAAAAAAATCTGAACGATAAAAGAAATAGGAACTAATGCTATATAATGATCCAAGCTGGACTTTTGATCTCATTCTTAAAGCAGAACGTTTTCTTTGAACAACTTTTAAATCCTTTTCCACGAATCTATTGCAGCAAATAACAACACAAAATATTAATACGTTAATATATTTTTAAGAATTGAAATATTTATTCAACATATTTAAAAATATTTATAATAAACCATGATTAATATTAAAACCAGATTAAAAATATTTAAAACCTTTCTATCATGAATTTAACTATTCTCTAAAAATTCAATGGAAAGCACAATTTAAACAATTTGAAACTATATATATATATATAGAGAGAGAGAGAGAGAGAGATGAATAAGTAAAACGGATTACACCAAAACAATTTTTTAAGATTATTGTTAAATTTATTATGGCAAAATACCTTTCACTTTGAACTCTATGCATATCCTTATAAAGAAAACGTAGTACTTTAAGAAAAGAAAGAATAATTAAAAAAATTAACATTTAAGTAATTTCATAAACACTGTTTGGAGCCATTAAATTGATAATTAAATTATTATTTTTTAATATTTTATCCAATAATCTTCGGGTTTTGAAATGGTAGTGATTGAAACGAAATTCTCTCAATATTCTGCTGCGATTTTACACCACTCTTCCTGATTTTTTGTATTAAGATTATCAAATAAGATTGTTGATGTTTGGTACACATTATAGAATCTATTTTTAAGATATGCGCACAAATTCTTTACAGCCTTTATATCCTAGTTTTACATCAAAAGATAGAGTGACAGTCAATATTTGTTTATGAACTACGAAATACGTCAAAACAACAGACACTTTCAATAAGTCCAGTTCATGAACAAAGGGTTCTCACTCAACAATTAATCCTGTTGAGTGAATTTCTTTAAATTTACAAATGTTAATCATAGTGATATAAAACCGACTTCGAGAAAATTTATTATACCAAAAGTGAATTTTGTGTTTCTTATTTTTATTTTTCTTTAAAATACTTATTTTGACTTAAGTAAATATTTTTTCAGCATTTAATAATTTTTATACAATTTTAGAAATTGTCAGAAATTAATTCTGTTCTCCTTACTTTTACTCATTAATGTATATATACATTACATGTAAAAAATAGTATATATATATATATATATATATATATATATATATATATATATATATATATAAGGTGTAAAGTTAAATCAGTCACAACTCTGTTCTATAATAAAATATTTTCTTGTCGTTTTAGGATTTTGAAGTACCGACCTTAATTGATTAACAACCTTATTGCTAATTTACCTTCAAATATTTGTTTCGAATTTCACTGTATATACAGTTATGTTAGAAATAATTTTGTATTTTTTAATTAATGTTTGTATCATATCATTGAAATAATAAGAGAATGCAAAATGAATGAATATATATATATATATATATATATATATATATATATATATATCACTTTGAAGAAACCACACGTTTACTTAAAATAGAAATAAAACTGTTATATCCGTTTTGAAATAGTCTTGTTTTCGGAAATGTCTATTACACATGTGATTGTTCAGAGCAAAAAAAGACGGTAATCGCCTGATGAAATGCCCAGGGAATACGAAAGATGAAGTAAAGTTTCTATTCCAAACAAGTAATCTTGTCATAGATCTGTCACGAAATGTGAAACCTTGTGTTGTCTTGCAAGACCTCTATTTTCTTGAGTTGAAATAGCGATGGATATTTGTGAAGTAGTGCATCTTATAGTTGGATACATTGTGTTTTGAATAGGATAAACTCCTGACCTGATTGTTTGGCCAACATAAAAAAAATGAACTCATAGTAAATAATATTGGATTTATTTTGTCGTGTATATAATATTTTCAAATATAAAGTCTTGTCTTTAAATCTTTATTAAGTTACTCGATGACAGTCAATATATACTACGATGTCAATACGTACGGATGTCAATGATTTTTTGCTAAATTCATTTCCTATTGCTTATTATTAAGCGATGCAAGAAATGTTTATTAATACGGTGAGAAACGAGAAATATACAAATCACAAGTATTTGAAGAGTATTATCATCTAAACGTTCATGTGGAGCCTATTTTCAGAGCGTTAATACATTTATGAGTAATTTGAATTGAAAAAACTCGCTTAATCCCTTTCATTAAATATTTCAGAATGCTCTTAGAATACAAAACTCGACTTAAGCTCGACAATAGTTTTCAATTATTCATTCACTCAATGGTTAAAAGTTTTGCAGAGTGATGAGTATCTTCCAACTTACCATCTTCCAATGTACTTTTCTAAACTAGTCTTAGCCAATTACTTCGCATATCTAATCCCAAAAACAAACATTTTTCTAGTCAAAAATATTCAATAAGGTGCTAACTGATCATTTTCGATTGTTGCTTACATGCATTTGACATGCATGAAACAAGTGTTATTTATAAATTAAAAATGTATTAATAAAATTTATCGGGTTCATTCATGAACAAAGTATTTAAAGTTTATTTATAATTATATATATATATATATATATATATATATATATATATATATATATATATATATTACTATTATTGTATATTTGTATTATTTTTGGATTATATCAAAAAATAAACAAAGCCGTCAACATTATATCGTTTTTAGATAATAAACATTTCATCACTGAGAGTAATATACACTTGCACATATTTACACACATTTATATATATATATATATATATATATATATATATATATTTATATATATATATATATATTCATAATATATATATATATATATATATATATATATATATAGTATGTCTCGAATGCGGTGGACGCGCTGGGAAACAGTCCACCAAGAATTGGGAGCGCCAGGCGCAACTCGCCTCGCCTACGCGATCAATAACGCGTCGGGCTAGGCGCGCCGTTAAACGAGCGACACGAGGGGTATGTCTACTCTTCGGACGTACAGCACCTCGTCCCGCGCCACCCCCGATCCGTGGAACGTGCACTCCTCGTGTTTATGTCGTCACTGCAGTGACGCCAGGCGATAAGGGGTTGAGTTGTACGGCTGAGAAAGTTTTGAAGTGGGGATGAGCACAGACGCCGTTATTGCGCGAGATGCGTCTCTATTATATGTGTGTATGTGTGCACGCTTTTAGTACGTCTGGCCCGTCCTACACAGATCAGGAAAATTATCTTGATGTGGTCTGTAGCTGTTTGGTAAAAATGATTATTTGGTTATAAACTAGAGGGAATTCATTTGCGTATATTTTCTTTTAGTTAGTGTCATAAAAATATTAAATCTCTTGTTTTTTTATGTAAAATGACCTATTTTGTAAAATTGTTGATGTATTTTGATAGTTTTATAATATATATTTGTGTTTTTTTATTCTATTATGTATCATTATGAATCAGTTGTTCTTAGAAATGTTTATTGATGATTTTTTAATTCATTTATATATATATATATATATATATATATATATATATATATATATATATATATGTCTGTCTGTCTGTCTGTGTGTGTATGTATTTACACTGAAAAATGTCAATGTATATTAAAATAATCAACATAAATACGGTTTCAGTATCATGATTTGTAAAAATCTATCCATGCTTTAATGATTAATGACTTGATTAAAAGTTTATACATCTAAATGAAATAAAAATGCTTCTATAAGTTTGGATATTTATAATTATTAAATATTAATATGTGCTATTTTTAATATGTATGAATGTATTTGAGTGTATCTTACTTCGTTTCGATTGATACATCAATCAATTTATCTGTTTAAGATTTTGAATATTTTTTCTATTATATTTCATAAAATGAATAATCGTTGTTTGAATGAGAAAATTAAAAACACAAATTATTTTCCATATATCACAGAATATATTTTAGATTGAAATGTTCAATAATTGGTTACTGTCAATTTTAATGAGAGTCCGTGCGCATTTCAATAGCGACTTCATTATTAAGCATTCATATTTAAAGCAGTAAAGTATAAAAAAAATATCTCTTGGGTAGAGAAAATTTTTAGCGCATTTGATCATAGTTGCATTGAATTTTATACATACCACAATCAACATAAACACAGTTAATAATTGAATTTTTGAATCAGAAAATAAGTGTAGTGTGTAGAGAGAATAATTCAATATGAAAGTGAACTTAACTACAGACAATGAATACATTTTTTTTGCTAAATGATAAATTATTTGAATGTCATTTTTCATAAAATTATGTTCATCATTTCAACTAAAATATATTCTATCTTTTTATAAAGAAATTATGCTGAAAAGCATTTGAATTTTAATAAAATGTCCGCTTATTTCTATGAAATATAAATTTTCAATGTGAACAGTTGTGTTTTATACATTCATATATATATATATATATATATATAAGTTTATGTGTGTGTGTGTGTGGATAAACGAGACTGGAATCTTTTTATGTTCTCACATTTAACTTTTATAGATATTTTACTGATGTTTTCTTTTTGAAAGTCGTATATATTTTAAATTGAATTATACTAATCGTTAAAAAAGCGATAAAAAATATATATTAAAATGATATATTTACAACTTTAGGACACATTTGTAATTTTTTGTATATAGTGTAATGAATCAGTGTATTGTTGTGCTAATGCGACTATTTAGATACAAAGACGTACGTACACATAAATATAGCTAAAAATAAATATTTTTTGTAACAATTCGCCAATAATTTATTATTTTACAATCGTAAGAATATCCTAAATATGTTAAATATTTTATCTATAAATCAAACTTATATTCCTAGGTTTTCTTTTTGTACTGTATCACGTTTTTGTTATCTAGAATATTCCTATATATATATATATATATATATATATATATATATATATATATATACATATATATATATTTATAATGACGTGTTAACTTATAAATAATCAAATTTTATACAAATCACTCTGTATACTATAAGATAAGGAAATTGTACTTATATTATGCATTTAAAAATAATAATTATAATAAAAGTTCATGATAAAAAATAACACACACACACATATATGTAGATATATATATATATATATATATATATATATATATATATATACATATGCATGACTGTTTAAATACAATACTGTTCTTTTAATTACATTTTGAAATTTACAGCCTATTTCATGAAAAAGCAATACTTCTATTTAATTATAATTTTCCTTCAGAATTCCTTGAGGAATGAATATAAATACATATTGTTCCATTTACAGTCAGTAATCAACTGTTTATAATTTATTTTTATTTTTTTTGAAAAGATCCACAAAAAACTCAATATCGTTACTACTTTAATATTTGAATAAAATATATTACACATAATATAATTCTACATACATTCATTTTTTTCGAATGTTCTACAGTAAACAACAATATTTATAAAATAAAATAAATATAGCACTAACATTTATAATAATGATATAGTATTTATAAAGGAAAATGCTGAAGGATAATATTTAGTGAAATACTAATTATCATTAAAATTATATATATATATATATATATATATATACGTACATATATTTATATATATATATATATATATATATATGTATATATATATATACATACATATATATATATGTATATATATATATATATATATATATATATATATATATATATGTCAATGCGTTTATTAATCTTAAAATTTATTCTAATTGTCATTTATGAATGAAAAACAAATAGGAATACAATTAAAATCTAACAATCAGAAAAACCATTATAATATTTAACCTTAGCTATCGAGGCGCCCTAAAACCCCAATAACCAACCAACCATTATAATAAGTGAAAAAACAGAAATGTCTATTGATTAGTTATAATTTCAGAATCGAAATAAAAATCAATTATTTTGCATGATGCATACATATATATATTAATCTATCTATCTATCTATCTATTTAATTGATGAAAAACAAGATAAACAAATAAATATCGCCACTAAATCGTGGAAATACACGTAAAATTAAATAAAAGTGGTCAATTTTAAAGAAAGTAATAATTATTTTAACACAAAGTACTTTGATGTAATCTAATAATTTTATATACCTTAATATTTATATCAATTAATTTAAAAATATATTTGTCTGTTAGAAAACGTTTATATTTTATTATATTTTTTTATATTTTTTAATATTTTACTCTTATATTTTGCAAATTTATTGACAAGTATTCTTCAATATCCATAAAAAAGAATAGGACATATAAGCTACGGTACAAGCACATGTGCGAGTGAAACGAAACAACAACAACAATAACATTTCGCATCGTAAATGTTCGTAACGTATCGTGCCGCATCGCCACTGCGCCGGACGTCCTTGGGACGCCGCGACGCACGACGCCATGGTCATTGCCTCCGAGGACTTTGTTTGTATTTGCCGACGACGCTGTTAAATGAAACACATATACCTCTCTACCTGTCACACGAACACACACATCATTGTCTACAGGGTGTGTGCGTGTTTATGTCTGCAACGAATCACTCGTGTTCACTAATTTGTTTAATGTCAACATTATACTTGTACAGGAAAAAAAATGTGAGTGCATTTATAATAAATGAGCTTTTGATGAAAAACAGACAGATGATAGTTTTCTATTAATCTTCTTAGATAGATTAAATTGATTTAGAGGTTATCGGAAAATATTTTTTGTACAATATGACACAAAGAGATTTTATGCTATATATATCATGAGTATTTAATTGATTATAATAATAAAACATTTATAAACGATATATTTTTTAAACTATACTTTAATATGTTTAAACATTTTCTAAGAAGTTTTATAAGCCATGCTGTGTATTCATCATACTAAATAGTGAATATATATATATATATATATATATATATATATATATATATATATACATTTGGATATTTTTATACTATTTTCTGTAACCTTCCCAAGATCAAAGGCTGAATATTATTTATATATATAAATATATATATATATATATATATATATATATAATATTCGCATAACATTTCCAAGATACATACAGTAGAACTACTTAAGAGATGTTTTCTTAAGTATTATGTTATTATTTCCAATTGAGATATCTAAATGCATATATAAATGAATTATACTTTTTCTTCAAGAAAAATTAATTACATTTTTATGTGCTGCAAAAAATTATGATTACAGGAGGATATTTAACCCATTTATATCAATATTTCAAAATGTATTACCTCTTGTCAATTTTAGTCAAAAATGTCATATAGACGTGGGTCGAATTTTCACTGATTATTGAGGTTTCGATTATTAAAGCTGAGCTACGTGTATATAAAATTTTCATTATTATAAAAAAGTATATTTTTTACATTTATATATATATATATATATAGAAAGAGAGAGAGAGAGAGGTAAAAGATGCATGTATCGAATGAGAAAATATAGAAGAAAAAACAAACTCGAGTATTTAAAATACTTTGTTTTTTTTTTGTAAATAAATTTCTTAAATACGAATAAAATAATATGCGTTTTGAAGTACATTCTTCTCTACTATTAGGTTGGTAGAAAAATAATTTCAGTTTATGACCTACAAAACCACATACATTTTTTGGAACCACCATTGCACCGTACGTTCCTTAACAGTGCCCACAGCAAAATCTTCGTTAAGTTTATGAACAGTTTCTGCTGCTTTACCATCCGTTTTGAATTTATACAAAAAATTACGCTTCTTTCTTCTTTTTCATTTTTAATTCAATGGCCCAATTTGAAGTAAAATTAATAATAAAACCAAAGTCGATGTTAACAAAATAGACCGAGAATGCACTTTAAAATTATATTAACCAGAACTCGATGAAATGACACTTTCAATGAAAAAATTAAAGTTAGAATTCAGAAAATAAAAACCCTACAATTATTTTCCCACCAAACTAATAGAATGTGAAGATCTGTAAGGGGTTACATATCTAATAAAACAATTGCTGGTTCATATACTCTTCAATTATCAAGTTCTTAATCTCTCTCTCTCTCTCTATGTATCAATCTCTCTCTCTCTCTCTCTCTATATATATATATATATATATATATATGTATGTATGCATGTATAATGTTTATAAAATACCAGGATAATATCAGAAAAGCTACTTTTCATAAAATAATTATGTTATTTAAACACTAGATCTGTCAAAAAAATTAATAATTAAAGAATCTTATTACAATTAATCAATTATTATGAGTTTTCTCAGTTCTCTGTTATCTATCAATTTTATAAACATTATAATTCACCGCACAAACAAAAAATAAAACATCCTTATTAAAAGTTTTCAATAAACCATTTTTGAATGTTGTTTATGTACATTTCGATCATCCTATCAACCTCAGACAAAAAAATAAATGGTGATGACCAGATGATATAAAGATTTTTTAACAGGATTTATATACTCGTTATACCAGGTATTCGAAAAATAATTAACGATTATGTAGAAAAATAGGGATATAAGTTCCTATTACCCTTATTAATTAAATAGCAGTAATTTCTGTTATTTCTATTTGGAACAACCTATATATATATATATATATACATATAATATAAATTCATTTTTGTACGTCTGTATGAATATGATAGACAAAAATTATACATCAATAATTGCATATATGCAAGCATATGACTATTTGCATTTCGAATTTGGTGGTGCGATTCTACGTACGGGCTGTATACAGGGGTTGTTTATACTAAACTGACATTCGCTGCGTTTAATGTATATGTATGTGTGTGTTTGTGTACGTATAACTGAGCGAGAGGGTAAATTCGACCCTGGCAGTGACATTGACCTGGCGCAACGCACGGTCCTAGACTCTGTTGGTGCTGGTTACAACAGTACGTCGCACTACCTCTGACGTCCCACCACTCGCTACTATTCGCTTTTCGGCAGTTCGCGTTTCCAGTCATCGCATCATCGTCATCCCCTTGCCATTTCACACCACGGACTCATACCCGAAGCATCTACTGAATTCTCTGTACGTCCGCCAACGAACAGATTTCCCCTACTCGTTTCCGTTCATTGCCAAAAACCTACCCTTACGGTATTATTATCTACGTGTTTGAATATATATATATATATATATATGTATATATATATATATATATATATATATATATATATATATATATATATATATATTCTAAGAATAGCATGTGAACATTTTTAAAATTATCTTTATTTAATAAGAATGTATTTTTGAATTTTGATACTTGCAATTAAAAGTATATATATATATATATATATATATATATATATATATAATATACAACAAAGATAATATTTGTTTTTCCATTATGAACTATTGACACAAAAGTTTTTCAAATATAACAGTTAATCAATCATTATATATTATTTGAAAAAAATTAAATTGTTATTGTCAACTTTCCATCTTTTTCTAGTCTTTAATATTACAAATTATATATATATATATATGGATATATATATATATATATATATATATGTATGTATATATATATATATATATATATATATATATATATATCTATATACATATATAGATATATATATATATATATATATATATATATATATATATATATACGTAGATATATATATATATATAGAGAGAGAGAGAGAGAGACACGCGCACGAGTACGAACGTGTACATACACATGGTACATTTTAGCAACACAATAAGTTTAAGGGTAGCAAATATGTGCGTGACAATCCTGCAGAAGTGAGAAATTTAACGGAGACATAATGCAAAGGGGAACAACTGAATAAAGCTCTCCAATCGTTGATAATATTACGCAATACGCATATACGCAACAAAGTATATATTAATGTGCGTAATTTTTTCATAAAAATGTTCACAATGCTGTAATATTATTAAAATTTTATTTTTTATCAAATAAAACATCTGGCGTGAGTTATACGGTCGAAACTGTACAAAATGAACAATTAATATATATATATATATATATATAACATCGTGTACTTTTTCTTTAAAACTGTTATTTTGTACTTTTTTTTAAATATCCTTGCATACATCCTTGTTACTGCATAAATAATTAGAGTTTAATTTTAAAATTAATTGATAATTTAGCGCTTGTCTATATAAACTTTAGAGACTCTAGAAAAAAGAATTTAAAATTTTAACTTGTAGTTTTGTATAAGTGTATACGAAAGATTAATTACTTCTTCACAAGAATGTATCGTTTTTCAAATATTCTTTAAGCATTTATAACAACTCATATTCTTGTTACATAACGAAGATGAATTGTTCAGAATATATTACATTTTTTTTAAAAAAATAAAGATCATAGAAAGTCGTTATTTATGTACATTTCAAAGGTGATGCAATCATCCTCCAATCTATATAAATATTTCTGTACATTAACGCTACGAGAATGATATCAGCATCGAAATGTGCAATAAAAAAAATATCAGTAGTTATTTATTGAACATTTCTGATCAGAAATTTTTATAGTTTGCAGGGTGAATGAAAAATTCATTTGTGCAAGTGAACTTTTCCACACCGACAGGACTGTATTATTGATTCTATATATTAAAATTTTTAATGGATGTTGAAATGAAGGTATATATATATACATGTGTGTCTGCACGTTTTGTCTGTTAATTAAATTATTAACATTTAAATTTTCAATT
This sequence comes from Acanthacorydalis orientalis, assembly GCA_034766995.1. Taxonomy (NCBI): domain Eukaryota; kingdom Metazoa; phylum Arthropoda; class Insecta; order Megaloptera; family Corydalidae; genus Acanthacorydalis; species Acanthacorydalis orientalis. The sequence goes on along the minus strand of CM068314.1, from coordinate 30,649,642 downwards.
TTATCCTTTGGTATAACGAAAGATAAAATTAAAAAATATTCAAAAATACTTTTTAATAAAATATGTACATAAATTTAGTAATTACGTGGTAAAATATCCTTTGGTTTCAATATCTCTTACTAAACAACCTCTATTAGTGGTTATGAATAAAGTATGTTTAAGTGAAAACAGTGAAACATTTTCTCGTACAACTAGAAGAAACTTTTCATGAATCTGTAATTGAACTATTAACAATGCATCATTTGGTATGGGAAAATTTCCTTTTCATCTTGGAACTTTTCGCGGTGTGAGTGTGTTCCGACACGACTTCAATTTGTAAAAAGATCGAACTGGAACCGCATACATATATTTGATACGTTTCTGGTGAATACTGTAATTAATTCCATGGCATTTTTTCGATCCCTATTCGTAAGAAATATTGTAACAAAATATGGATTAAGGACTTTAGTGGCAACTATTGCTCTTATGATATGAATCAGGTTATTTAGCTTAAAGTATGAAATAGAAATCGATATTGAAGTTAACTAAGCTACGTTGGTTCATCCGGTTATCATGAAAACACTATTAGCACGTTTATGTTTCTTAAAAGGTTAATCCATTGGTCGTATTGCTTGATATATTACCGATGTTGTTGAAGGTGTTTCTACTATTTCAGTAAATAAACAGCGTTTAAATATGGTTAGCTGTGAGATTTTGCATATTATTTCTTTTTCTAACAAATATGATTCTTTCACTGCCAATAATTTGCTACAGTATATATATATATATATATATATATATATATATATATATATATATATTGATGTTCAATTTTTAACAATCTATTTTTGTTTACAAGTGGAGTCAAACAAATATTTTTCGATAAGAATTCTGTTTATTTCAGTTTTTGTTTGAATGAACAAACTTGATTTTGAAAATTTAGTGATTATTTAATATATTATTTATGGAAATATTACTTTATTATTATCTCTACATAGTGGCGAATGAAACCAAACTACTTCGTTCTGTAAAAATCATAAATATGCATATCCTTCTCAAAAATATAACGAGCGCAATGACCTTATTTGTCGACACACGCTTAACCCACAAATAATCAACAAACGATCAAAATATATTTCATTAACTGCAAATTGATCCTTATTTTTTTAAAAAAGATAAAAGTCTGTATTTTAGAGAGTGGAGCATTAGTTTCGATTTTTAATTAGACGATCGCATGCTTCGCATGTACTCATTATAAAATATAAGTTAATTAATATTTAATTTCTTTATTTTCACGTTTCGATACTTTGCAGTTAAAGTGTAAGTTTTTAAAATAGATCTAATCCTGCCTTTATATATTTTATCTTATAAAGTTCTTTATAATAAACAAGCCTGCTTGTCGAAATTTACTTTTGTAATCTTTTCTTTCCATGAATCACAGGCTGTGAAAATATCCTTGTTTACTTATTCAAATAGTTTAACTTTAATAAATCTTTTACACTTAAAATATACACAACTCGTAACTCTTAACACACTTAACTCTTTCACACTTTAATTACTCTTTCATACAAATATTTGTATTAAAGTTTATAGAAATAGGCATACATTCCAAGCTGAATTTACTTTTGTAAAGAAATATATATTTTTTTTTGAACGCGTAAGCCTATATTAATAATACTTATATTCAATTCTATTTTCTAAATAGTTGTGTAAAATAAAGTAGATTTGACATGATGTATCATAACGGTATATATTTATATATATAACTCATATACTCACATTTTTGTTATCCGTTTTTTTACATCTTTTTTTTATGAACCACTTTCGTATAAAATTCAATGAGCCTTATTATTACATATCGGTATTCCTAGAAAAACCTTTTGTTTCTACAAAATCGTTTTCCCTTTAAGTCTCGTCTACAAAATCAGTTCTTTGAAAATATTATTTTTATAAATCAATGTCCAACTTATTAATGACGATCTCATGTATTTGATATCTCTGTTCGTTTTATTGAAATTTATTCTTTTAAATAAACATGATAGTAGTTTTGTTTGTCGAAGATTACATATTTCAGAAACTCATTTTTCATATTTTGTTTTTGTTCCCTGCAATAGTTAGTATAAATTCCAACAGTGTACAATTAAGTATAATTTTTTGTAAATATTAAAATCATTAATATATGATGTAATCATATAAAATAACTGATAAGAAATATTCTGATTTCTTATGAAAATATTACGCATAACTATGAGAGATGCTCAGAACCTATATATATATATATATATATATATATATATATATATATATATATATATATATATATATACACATGGTGTACCAGTGGAGTGGGAAATTTTAAAATCAGCCTTATTCGCTTATAGTTGGAGTGAGAAGGTAAATTTAAGTGATAAATTATTAGTTATTCATGGCCATTTAGTAAAGATGGAGTAGTGGTCCGGTGTGTGGCGAGCTTTCGCTGTGAAATCATTTTACAAAATGGCGAGTCTGCTACAGCTGTACAACTACTATTTCACAGTCATTATAACATTCCGCGTCATGGGCAGGTACCAACCACTCTTTTCATTAACTTGGAGATACAGAAGTTTGAGAAAACTGATTTCACATTGAATTTGAAGCAGCAGGCGTCAAGAATAACAGTAATAACAGTAGAAAACTCTGATTGCGTTCCTTTTTTGTAACGCGTGACGCACCACGTTCAACCTGTAAACACTCATCTGCATTGAAGATTAGTAACATCAGTACGTCGAATGTTACACAAAGATTTAAATTTTCATCTGTACAAAATCCAAATTGTTCCGGAGTTAAAAGATATTGATTTGCCTACTCGGATAAATTTTTCTCGAGGTATGCTAGCGCATTAGGATGAAGATGCAAACATGATTCGCAATTGATTCAAATCAGATGATACGCATTTTTATTTAAACGGCTATCTGAGCAAGTAAAATAGTCGATATTGAAGTATTGAGAACCCATTTGAATCACATCAAAAGCCGCTGCATAATCTAAAAGTTACTGTATGATGTGGAAATTTGTTTTCCACCATTATAGGTCCATTCCTCTTCGAAGATGACAACAAAAATTCCATGAACGTAAACCGGTACACTATCATGATTACAATATTTCCGATCCAATAATTAATTCGATTTCCATAAATTACATGGTTCCAGTAGGATGGGGAAACAAGTAATACCACTAGAGTGCCCATGCTTGCTCTAAGAATTGTCTTTTCAAACCACATCATTTCTAAAAATGGAGATGTTATTTGGGCAGTAATATCCACAGATTTGATGGCGTCTGTATTTTCTTTGGAGTTATCTAAAGGGAAAGGTATATATTGATCGTGTACACACTATTCCTAAGCTTAAATTAATATTCCATGAAGCAATTTGGGGAAATCTACCAGACATGTTGAGACGTGTAATGGAAAATTTCCGAATGAGTTTACAGGAATGCGTGTGCCAAAATGGTACTCATCTATAAGGCGTTTTTTTAAAAAATAAAATGGTCCAATATACCTAATAAGAATATGTATATAAAATTATGTTAAAATAAAAATGTCTTTAATTATAGCGTTTTGAAAATTTCCCGGTCCTCTGGCGCACCTGTATATATATATATATAAACATATTCAGAAATAAAACAATGTATTATATTGATGTATTGTTTCTAAATTTAATTTAACCTTCGATTTTTTTATAAACTTTAAAGTAGTATGGAACCTAATGACATTTTTAGATAACAGATGGATTTACGAAAAGGCTTGAATGCAACCTATTTATAGAAACATTACTTTCTGCCTTGAAATTTTATTCCACTATTTTTTTCTTATTTTTTGTTGAATTCTGCACTCTTACTTAACCAAATCCACATTTCTGCGGGATAATATTTAAAAAAAACTGACTTTAAGGGAAATAGTAAAATAAATTCATTCTTTACTTATTTTTCATGCGAAAATATAATTAATAGAATTATTCTTATGATAAATATTAAATTTATTATATATATATATACACATATATATATATATATATATATATATATATATATATATATATATATATATATATATAGAAAGAGAGTGAGAGAAAGGAGTATATAAAGATACATGTGTATGAATGTCTTCCTGAGACGTTTTTGACATATTTATATATCTACTGTCAGAATCCTTGTTTCAGTGAGTTGAAAACAACTCGAGGTTGAAAACTAAGTAATGTAACAAGATGACGTATAATTAATTATTAATATAACACAGCACAATAAGTATATAATCTAATAATTTAACAGATACGTGAGATGTATTTTGGCATATAGGAAATAGTGATATAACTTCAAAAACAATATTCCAAAATCTACAATAATAAACTAATTTCCTCAAATCTTATAGTTAACATAAATTTAATTTGACAAAAAAATAAACATTACCTGTGACGAAATGATAACAAAGTAATAGGGTTTCTTTTATGATATATCTGTTAATACAAACGGTCTCGACCCCGTGTGGGATCGTGTGGGAGATATTCAGAAGATCCGTGAAATAATAAAGAATATCAAAATTCTTTTTATACTATATTTTTATAAACAATCTTTTATTATTTTCTTAAAAATAACTATTACCATGTTTTCTTTTTTTCTATGAAATGTAGGTATTAAAAAGCTATACTTTTAAATTTGTGCTTCTATTTATTTATAGTAAATATTAAATAAAAAAAGTATTGAGATAAAGCAAAATTCAAAAAACTCATCTCGCCTTACCAAAATTTGTAATCAATTTTGTTAGTACAGATTCATGTATGCATGTAATAAATTAAGATAAAAATTAAATGAAGAAATTGAACCAAGAATAAATAAATTAACATATATTTCTTAACAATAGAAATATCACTTAACTGGTTAATGTGTTTTTTTATTATTTTTACTCATTATTTAAAAACAAATATTTACAAACAAGAACTAAGAAATGAAAAAAACCTATAAAAATCAAATGTTCCGCAATTAAGAACATGCTAAGAGCCTTTGTTAACTTTACTAATTTGTAAAAGTTAACAAAGGCTCTTAGCATTTTCACTTTCTCGCAAACTGCATACATTTTTCATAACCAAAATGTTCAATACTTGATTACTGATCAATTTTAATTGTATTTGATTTGTATTTCGATGACAATTTCATCATTTTCAGAGCGTTAAGGAAGAAGAAAACCGATATTTTTCTCTACTTTAGTGGTCCACGAATGCTGATAACGTCATTGAAATACATATGAACAACAATTAAAAGAAATCAGTCATCTATCATTGAATATTTTTGATAAAAATCATTTTTTATGATTTGTATATGATCGAAAATTCATTTATGAATTTATATGTAATTCAATTTAGGCTTCTATGTGGAAGTATTAAAAGAGGGAACATGCATTAAAAAGAGTCATATTATTTTTTATTTAGTATTTCAATTCAATACTAAAATATAATTGAATTAAAATACTAAACCGGGGATAATATGTCATTTTCTAATTTTTTCGTTTTTTTTCAATATTTTCTTGTTGACGCTTAAATTGAATCACTATATATATATATATATATATATATATATATATATATATATATATATATATATATGTATATGTATATTCAGTTTAGTTTAGCATGCACAGATTATAAGTAAAAGTCATTTTTAATGTTTATCATCCTAGCATTTTTTACTTCCTTTTAAAATGTTAATAATTCTAATATCATAATCCTACAATACATTTTTTAAAAAGACAGATTTAATTGAAAATAAATAAAAATAATAAATAAATATGATAATTTTGGAAATAATATAAAAATGTTTCACTTTTATCAGAAGTATACATTTTTGGAAGCTGTCCCAAATTAATTATCAATTTAGCATATTAATTGTTAAACGAACCAAAAGTGATTCAGGTATATTTCATCTCACCCGTACATGAATCACGGATGATTCATTGGCCTTACACGGGAAAAATAAATTCGCGAGCTGAACAAAACAATATAAATTACTATCATATAACAAGATGAACGAAAGTAACGAATTTTTAAATTATAATAAATTTTTGGATATATAAAATCGTGAAATATAAATATATGAAAAATCTCTTGACGGTATTAAATTTAGAAATAGCTTGTTGAAGAGCATATCTTTATTATGTTATTTATATATAAAATGTAGCATATATATTTATATATGCGAATTATCAGGAAAAGGGTGAAAATAAATTATTCGAAAAATTAATTCATATTTCTATGAAATTTAAAGGATGTTAATTAATTGATAGGAAAAAGAAAAAAATAAGTATAAAACCACGCCCGTATTCTATTTTACTGAAACATTTATATTATATGTATATATATATATATATATATATATATATATATATATATATATATATATATGTGTGTGTGTGTGTGTGTGTGAATGTGTGTATATTTAGTATTTAATTTCATTATAAACAGAATCATTGTATGTCTAGTAAAATTTGTTTTAAAATATAAACACATCGATCAGATTTCCTTTGATCTATTTTTACCGTATTGTTAATAAAAAAAGAACGTACACACACACACACACACACACACGAAGCATATACTTTGAATGAATCCAAAAAACCTATAAAGTAAATGTTCCAGTCAGGTGTAGATAAAGAATAATTACAGAGTATCTGAAGATACGTAGACCATGCGGAGATGCGGACTAATGTGTGAGTGAGTAGAATATTTTCCAGACAGTTTAGGGATGGGAAGTGAACATAGTTGATATACACGTAGACAGGGGAACTGATAGGTATATAGGCGTCACGTTTCTGGTCGTATCGGATAAAGTGGAAAATCAAACAGGAAAGGTATGAGACCAGACGGATTTTCTAATAGAATATTGACATTTTAATGAATTTGTGTGCATGTACGCATATATATATATATATATATATATATATATATATATATATATATATATATATATAGGACTGTATTCAGATTCATATATTTGTTCATGAAATTATTTTTTATACTTTTTTTTTTGATTTTAGATTAAAACTCTTCTATGTATTTATCCTTTCATTTTATGATATATATACATATATACATATATATGTAATATTAATACAATTTGATACTAATGTATCACTATTATAAACGTAGCGATTCTATAATATTTTATTATTGCTTTTTCTATTCATGGTAATTAAAAATATTATTCTGAATATATTATTTACTTTTCTACAAAACATTGTACATAAAAACGAATAAATGTGCTTATTGTCAACTGTGAATTTTTCAAGACAAAATATTGATTAGAGTAATAATACGTTATGGGATCAAAATAAAGGTCTGACACTGTGATTGAATTCACTTTTACAAATGAATTATTTGTTCATCCCATAAATGCAAAAAGTGTTTCTGATCAAAAATGTTCAATAAGTCATTATTGACCATTTTTGATTGTTGCTGATACGCATTTTGCCTGCAATAACATCATCTTCAGAGCGCCACCGTACACCAAATTCTTATTTAATCTCTTTATACTTTCAGTATCTCGAATCTATAAAGATGATGGCATCGACATTGAAATAAGTAAAAGTATCAATCATAAGTGATACATAATGATTTATTGATTATTTGTGCACATAAGCTTTTTGTGTTTGTGTGGTGAAAAATGAATTCGTTGATGGAAGTTATACAATTTTTCATCGGGAGAAATCTGTAATATATTTTTAAAAATGAATACAAAAGAAGTAGAACATTTATTTATGTGTCATTTAGCACATTTATGCATTTATTTATCTATTCTAATGTTTATTAAAATTGCTCAAAGTAGAACAAGTCTGTATTTTCTGCCGAACGACAAATTATTCAAACAATGCATTTTTCATCGGTGTGTTGTAAATTGATATTTCTTAAAGCGGTGTTGAAAGAACCAAAAAGGTGATAGTCTGAAGTAACAAGATCTGAATCTAACGGAAGGTTCTTTATAAATTCTAAATTGAGTCACTGAAGAGTCTTATTATGCTAAATCATCGAGTATGAGCAAACGTTGTCCTTTAATAACATATATTTTCTGATAGTAATCTTCAGTGTTTGATATTAGCTATTAACTTTGTTTCACAACATCTCAAAGGAACAAGATGTGTTTATTTTGGAACTCCTCTTCGCATAATACTTTCATACCAATTTAATTCAATGAGTTTTAAAATAAATTTTACTGTTCTAGCTAGCATAAATTTTATATAATTCTATCATTTATACAAACTTTACAAATCTTTCTGTAGATGTATCATCAACAATAAACGTTGATCCCTAATACACCTTCAGCTTTTAAAAAATAGTTCACAGTATATTAATTTTCTTTTTGTATAAACTAAAAACAGAAAATCATTTGTTGAATGTTAGCATAAAATTCAAAAATTGATCGATGAAGCTTGAATTTGAATCATAGTAAATACAGCAACTCGTATAAGCATGCAATTAATACACCCAACAGAATGTAAAATAATATACTCTAACTGACTTTCGTAGATTGAGATAAATTGTGAAACATTTATTAGTTACAGAACAAAATTTTTGATACAAGTGTATATATTTTAATAATATTATAAATTAGATTATTATTTTAAACTCGTTAAATTAACAATCTTCAGGTTTAGAAATGTTGTTAATTTCTTTAGACGAAAAATAATGTTAATTTTTTTAGACAAAAAGTTCCAAGTATTAAAATCAACGTCACTGTTCTGGTTAACATAAACATTACATAATTTTATCTTTTACACAAACTTGACGAATCCGTCAGTAGATGTATTCAACATCGTAAAGTTACAACATGAAAATGAATGCGTTGGGAACGAACAAACTTCTGACATCATCCCTTTACAAGAACACTCTGCTTCTTGTTTTGAACAATAAGACGGTCCAGAAAGTTCGGAAATACTGAGATATATAATATCGATGCTTTACTCGAAATTGCTCATCTTAGAGCTGAAATTATAATTTTGTTAAATCTATTCAAGGTCGCTCTTTATAATGATTGTGAAATTTCAGTACGAAAATATTGTTTGTATGCAATAATAAAAAAAAATTGTCAAACACATTTTTAATATATACAAGTAATATATATATATATATATATATATATATATATATATATTCGCGAGGGTAGCCCCAAATATTCTCGACCTAGATAGGAAGGACTGTAAAAAAATTTTTACTATTTTTCTATATAATCCCCTTTAACTTCAATACATTTTTACAGCGATTAATTAACAATTCTATACCCTTACAAAAATTATCTTCCATTCAATGTATTTAAGAGATCAGTTACCGCTGTTTTCAGCTCGACATTAAAAAGCTGTCCAGGTAAATCTTTTTCAAATAACCAAATAGGCAATAATCTCTAAGGGTACATACCTGGACTCTAGGGTAGATGATCAAGTTCTTAGAAACCACACTTCCGAATGGCGGCTTGAGAAACAATAGCGATGTGAACTAGTGCATTGTCGTGCAATAAGCGCACTTATTTTTTTAGTTTTCCATGCTGTTTTTCGCAAAAAAATATTATCCCGTAATTTAGACAAAAATGTTGCACAATAGGAGTCATTAACATAGGTATGGTGCTTATAAAAATCTATTAATAAAATGTCCTTGCAATCCCCAAAAAGCATGCCTATGATTTTTTTGTGGATTGAGACACACGTTAGCTTTTCTTGGGGGTGGTTCATCTGGTCACCGCTTTTCATGGATTCTCTTTTAGACAGATAATCATCGTAAATGACTATTGGTTCATCTCTGTTACAATAGACTCGATTAGTGCATTTAGATCTGATTTACAAAGCTCTAAAAATGAACTCGTGCAGGCTACTCGAACGGCCGAAAGAAATTTGGATATTCACCGTGTATTTGTCTTATTCATACCTAAATGGTAATGGGGAATTCGACGCACAGTTGTTTGTGAACGATTGGACATTAACGATGAAAATATTTCTAAACAATAAATTAAATGTTTTTAGGAAATATATTTAAATAAATTAAAATTAAGTATATAAACTTACTTGAAAGGTACTTAATCAATTTCAGATATATTCTTTTTAGATAAAAACGGTAGTAAAAATAATTATTTCTAAACAAAGTAATAATGAGAGATAAATAGGATATAATTTACAATAACATTAAGATTGATAAACCAATAATAGACTGTCATAGCTGAGTATACGATAGATAATTAACTAGTGTGTAAATACTGATATATATATATATATATATATATATATATATATATATATATATACAATAAACATATATATATATATATATATATATATATATATATGTATATATATATGTTTATTGTATATATAATAGTATATAATATGTAATAAATTCTAATTCAAGTTCGTCAGGTACCTCGAATTTCATTACTATACTTAGAGAGTAGAATATTCAATGAACTAATTGAATTCCACAATTAAAAAAATAAAATCGATAATTGAAGCTTTTAAAAATTAAACTAAAAAAAGTGTATCTAAATTTTTGATAGAATGTTTAGGAAGTTATCTATTATCACCAGTTCTTATACTACTTGTATGCCTTCAAAAAGATTATGAAAGAAATATATTTGACATAACGAAACAATTAAAAATGATCTTGATAAAATAATAATTAGTCGCAATGAATAAGATGATAAAGTTTTAAATAAATTGATTTGCACTTAACAAAGTCAATACAATCAGTCCGTTGGAACTACATATATTACATTTTTTTTATTTTGATTTTTCCAGGAGCTATATTTCTGTTTTCGTTAAAAATGAAATGTGATAAGTATCTTAAAAATGAACTTGATTCATTTTTCAACAAAATGTTCAATAATTCCTTGGCGGATATCAGCAATGTTATTGATTTACAATATTTTCAAATGTAGAATTTAAATTCATGATTAGAATCGAAATCAAATGATCTAGAAACATAACAAAGTTATAAAATGATCTAGTATGTGTATTCGAAAGGAAAACCAATATATTTCTTAAGTTTCCTGCAGTGTTAATCTTTCACATGCTTTTTTTTTAAAAAAAAAAACGATGGAAAAAAACCGCTCAAATCGTTTGTTTATCCAAAATAATACAAAAATAGATTTGATAAGCAATAACACGAAAACAAAACAAAATAAGATGAGAAAACAAATGTGCACAGCCATAAATAAAATCGGCTCGCAATACAAACGCCGTAAATAATTACAGATAAATAAATTAACACGTTTAGTGGTCGCCGACGAAAAAGGTGTTCGATAGAATTGCGTAACAAATGCGAGAAAAATATCCTTGAAAATGAGGACGGGCGGCGGCGTTGACCTCTTATCATTGATAAACAGTGTTTAAAAATATAACGTCCAATGCAGCACACTGACACGCGTAACGTCATCCGCGACGGATTGGACGGGAGCGAGAGGCAAACATGATACGTATGACGCACGTGTAGAACACTCCCACTTGCAGCGGCAGCCTTGAAACTGACAAAGATAGCGCGTGATGGAACGCAAAGTCACATGACGACCGACGTGTGGGCTCTGTAGTAGAAATCGCAATTGCATGCACCGATATACACACACGGTGTTTCGATGCCCACCATCTTGCAGGCAAATCAATTTGACTTGAATAATACATTCGTATCATATTTTAAACCACGAACGTGTCGTATATAACGATCAATAAAAAAAACATATATATAAATATATATATATATATATATATATATATATATATATATATATATATATATATATATATATATATATATAATACAGTATGTAACGTAGTTGGACATAAATCATTGATTTTTTCAAGTTATTAGCTATGCAACAGAAGTTTAAAATGGATTACGAAAAAAAGTAGAAAATATAGATGTTTCTTAACAAGACGTTATATACTGAGCTTTTAAGAACGATAAACTTATTTACACAAATTACATTTTCAATTTCATGCTTTTATCGAAAGGATGTTTATTTTACATTTCACTTTTTTTTGCTTAATGTAATATTATTTACTTAAAAAATAATACACCTACATCAATTTGATTATACACTTACTCGTTTTATTATTATCATTTATATATATATATATATATATATATATATATATATATATATATATATATATATATATATATATATATATAAGTGTGTGTTCTAAGAGTTATCACTATTTATTTGCTTATAACGCTTGAACACTGAATGAAAAACAAACATAAATTACAAAAAAAATGTTTATTTTCTTAAATTTTAATATTAAATAAAATCAAGTTTGAATAAGTACATTCAACAAATAATATTCTCACTGCACTGCAAGATCTTGCCCATTTTATGACATTTTTCATTACCCGTCTGAAAGATTATATCAATAAACTGTATATTAGCCTTGGTTAGATATTAGCATTGAGTTTTATCTGAGACTCGTTTATTCATCTGTATGATTCACTGAACTGTTCTCCAGGAAAGCAGTGAAATTGTTGCTGAGTGTTAGGTGTGTATTGGATCAGTTCAAAAGTCCGTAGACGATTTGAAATTGAAACTCGAGCGATTGTTTTTCGCATAAAACACTTTTATTAATCAGTTATGTATTGACTATCGTTTTCTGTAATCGTTTTCTAACGCTCAGGCAGCTGCTGGATTCCTCGTTCGTAAAAACTGTGCGGTTTTTCGGCAAAAAAGGCGGTGAGGTGATTTTTAATGGCCTCCACGGTGTCAAATTTCTTACTATTTAAACTGTTCTGCAGCGACCGGAACAAATGATAATCCGAAGGTGTAATGTTCGGAGAATATGGTGGACACGTTATAATTTCCCATTTCAATTGCCTCAGTTTTTGAAAAGTCAGTTTTGCTGTATGTGGTTTTACGTTGTCGTGGTGGAAGATGACCCATTTGCGATTGGATTGCAAATGGAACCCCTTTGAAAAATCGAATGTTTTTCTTTAATTGCTACATTCAGTTTGGTTAATTGTTGACAGTACTTCTCCTTAGTAATCGTTTCGTCTTGTAAAAGCAGCACAAAACAAACAACACCTTTGCAGTCTCACCAAACATACAGCATCACCTTCATCGGATGTAAGCCAGCTTTGATGACTAGTTTTACCCCTTCATTCGCTTGTTTCCACGTTTGTCTGCGTCGGACGCTGTTGCACAGAGCGGGGCTGATCTTCGAGTCGAAATTTAAAAAAACATTTCTTCACAGTTGGAAGTGATGGTACATGATCCAAATAAACCTCCCGAATATTTTTCGTTATCGCGTCAACGGTTAGTCTGCAGAAACTCGTACAACATAACCAGACGAAAGTGTACCTTTTCGTTGTCCATTTTCAAAAATCGAATCGATAGGGTAAACAAATTGTTACATATTTTAATATTGTATTTTGTTGTTAATTTTTATAAAGTTTTTCGAACGAAATTTTATGAATTACATTTTACGCAGATTATTTGTGTGTATAATTTGTTAATTTCTGTTATTTGTTAGGAGAGAGCGTTCGCGGGACGAGCCCCCTTTTCGGGTCTCCTGATTCTTAAAAAAATTATTTTTAAATTTATAGAAAGTCAGTTAAATTAATCGATAGGAATGCACATATAAATTGAACAAAAATTTATGTGCGTAGGCAGTCGTTTTGAATCAGCTAAACTGTTGACTGACTAAGAATTGTATTAGAGCCCTAGCCTAAAAATTAAGTTTGAAGTTTTTTTTTAGCAATAGATTGCATACTGGAATGATAGTTGTAAGCATATGAAGCCTTTCACATGACAAGTGGATACAACTATTATTTTTAAATCTCTTTCTCTCTCTCTATGTTTCTCTCTCTATATATTTATATAAGTGTATATATATATATATACGCTAATATCTCAAATTTTCTATCATATTTACTTCAGTGAGGGGGGTTAATTTTTTAATTTTAATTTCTTTACAATGCATAAATGCGCCTGCGTTAGTTAAATTAAATGTTTAACATCAATATAGATTTTTTTAAAAAAAAATTAACGACCTTGCCTTTATCGTGTTAAGCCCCTATTATAACAAATCAAACAAAATATAAGAAATATTATTTTGAAAAACAATATGGACTTTTTTTAAAAAAGATTTATATGGAAGTAGTAGTAAACACTTTATGCATAAAATATTATTAATGTTACGGGCAAATACTTGACGACATTTGGAAAAAAATACCGTTTTAAAATGATAAGAATTTTAAACTGCCTTATATCAATTCAGTCCTCGCAATGAACTATTTCAGATATGATAAGTTAGCCTGAATTTTGAATAATTTTATTATCAACAAACCCATATATTTTGTAATAAAATGAAAACAGTAAAATATGTTTTTTATATGCCGTTTGTAATGAGAAGTATAAAAAATTTGATTTTAAAACTTTATAAATATATTTTTTGTAACTTTCGAATAAGTAATCTAATAATATTTCCAATTTTGAATATTTCATATGGAGATATAAAGATGTTTTCTGTTTATTTTTTCATATATATATATATATATATATATATATATATATATATATATATATATATATATATATATGTAGGTGTGTGTGTGTGTTTCTACATTGAGAGAAATTACGGATAAATAAAAGTTTTTAAATCTCGGTGTTTTTTTTTTCATTCAAAAACACATGTACGGTATAATTCGCAGCGTGTTTTCGAGTTTCCGTGTCTCTCGTCGTGTAGATTCGTCACGTAGCAACGATTTTAATTAAATTCGAAAGAAACACTTTCTGTTTTGTACGTGGCGGGTGTTCAGAAATGTCTTATTCACTCCACTAACATTCTCCATACTCATCATCTTGTTGTCTGTCTGTCTACTGATGCACACAAATGAAATTTCCATATCGTGCACGGAACACTTCCGTTCAATTTTTGCCGACCTTTTGATCTCTGAAGCAAATTATTAAAATGTCTCGGCGTCACCGCCCTCCTTTGACAAATTTCAGGACGCGTTTGCCGCTGTGCACTCGTTTGTTTTTTGACGTTTCCTCTCTGTTTTCATCTGTGTGCACGCACGTGTGTACACGTAATATTTTTTTTTCATTTCGATGTCTGTTCTTTTATCAAATTTAACCAGTTCGATGATGATATCACAAATGGAGACTGTTTCTAAAGATATGTTATGAGTAAAACTCTTATTGTTTGTATTTAAGGAAAATTTGTTTGCGTTGTGCTTTTTTTTCAACGCGCGCACTGCTTGTGTTCAAACTGATATTTTTATTAAATGTTTCATTTCATTTTTATTAATATATTTCTGGAATTATATCAAAGAATCAAAAAATATTATATTGTAATATGAACATTTAATGTTGAGTTATATTCTTTTCAAGGTTTTATATTTAAATGGCGTTAATTAATTTTATATTATGTTACGGTTTTATAATTCAACCTTAAAGAACGATATAAAACTTAAGATTTTTATTTTATTCTAATTCCGAAAGTCTTTGATTGAAATATAAACGCTTTTGAATATATATATATATATATATATATATATATATATATATATATATATATATATATATATATATATATTTGGGGAGTGCAAAAGTTTTGATGGATTTCGAATAAATGTCGTATCAATGCAGTTTTATATGGCTACACTAAGAAATAATTTTACTTTATGTTACCTTCAATATTGTTGTTAAGTTTATTCCGTAATCTTGCAAACACAATAATCATATTAAAATGTATGTCTCACCTGTACTATTACTGTAACTATTACATAGGTAACTTAGAGTTAATGAGAGTCACTAAGTATTTTTTTTTGAAATTTCGAAGGTCTTAGTAAACCTCATGAGTAGAATATTTTATTGCAGTTTAGATTTTTTCATACCTTTTATTGAAAAATTTATTAACCATTGACTTTGTCATTTTGGCATCTACGAAAAAAATTATACTTAAAGTTTTTAGAGGAAGGGGGAATTTGATTAAACATTATTTAATGTTGATGTATTCATGAGCCATCCACATCTCTAAACACGTCACTATTTTATGTCTAAATGATATAAATAGAATCAATTTATATATCAGATATGAATATTTAAATAAATGATATCTTCTCTTAATGAATATATATTTACTTTTTTAGATGATTATTTAGTTAGCTTCCTATAGTATTTTTATAATAAATTAATTAAGTTTCATGAGACTGTATTTAACCATTGCAAATAAATACATGTGTAAAACTTTACAACTAATTAATATTTATTTTAACATCACTAATAATTAATTGCCATGAATGTACAAACAGCAGTAGTCAATTAATATGTATATAAATATGTATATTTAAATAAGTAATGAAATTACCTAAACATCTCACTAAAAACTTTTCTTTTTCTGATTTTATCATTTTATATACATAAACATACACGCTCGCACACAAACACACACACACACATATTATATATATATATATATATATATATATATATATATATATATATATATATATATATATATATATATATATATATATATATATATGTAACTTGCACACACACATGTATACACACATATATAATGAATGTGTAACTAATATTCTTTAGTTAAATTCCAGAATATATATTTAATAATTTAAAAATAAAACAAATGACAAATGTTTAATGTATATTTGTTTAAACATTTATACATACATGGATATGTATATATATATATATATAAAACAGAATTTTCACTCCTTTTAAAATTTATAGAAAATGGTATGGAATTCATGTCAGGATGGCCGAGCGGTCTAAGGCGCTGCGTTCAGGTCGCAGTCCACTTCTGTGGGCGTGGGTTCGAATCCCACTTCTGACATCTTATTTTAATATATTTTGTGAATATATGAAAAGTTATATAGAAGTAAATATTATTTTTCTTATATAAGAGTGGTTTAATCCCAAAAGTTGATTTTAGACGAGGAATAATTCAAAATGTTAATTCAACTTTTATCGACACTAGTTGGAACTGTTTAATTTTTCTTATTGAAAATTGGTATATTATCGTATAATCCATACTTTGAAATATTGATTCTCAATGAAGAAGTACAGAAACCCAGATATGGATTTGAAAATTTTAGAGAGGTGTTCAGCCTGGCATATTGTTTAGGGAAATGCCATTATCTTCTAATATATACTAGTTTAAATAGACAGTTCTTATCAAATGGAACCTATGGTAATTTCGTTGACATGCTTTAATCATAATAAAAAAAATATATAATTAAATAGGCAAGTTGTATGGAACGCAATCTCATTAAATGTATTTAATAGAAAATGAATATCTAATATAAAATGTTTTAATATAAAAAGAATATAAAATATGTTCTAATATAGAAAGTAATTTTCTTTAAATAAGATTATTTTTCATAACAGTCATTATTGTAACAATAATTTGTAGGGGTCTTAATAAGAGTATCCAAAGACCCATCTCGATCAGTTTGTGTCTCTAGGATGTACATATATCTAAGACTTTTTAAAGGTTTGACTCTTTTTCTATCGTTTATAGCAATTATCTTCAAACTTTGTCGACTCACGGAACTCTTAAGATTATAATTTTTTTGCAGAATCCCTACCATCCCCAGAAAACTCAAGATGCGTACCCTACAAGTTCTGAAAATCAACCATCTTAAATGATCGAATTTTATTACATACATTTGATTGAGCGAGGTCGTAATATGTATTCATAAATACAGTTTTACTATATAATAATAGGTATTTATAGGAATAAAAGAAGTTATTATAAATTAACTCTTTTAAATTTTTAGATTGTCGGATTTTTTCTTCGAAAATTCATTCTAATTTTGACTTTGATTTCATCGGAACACAGTTTGAAGAACACTGGTTTATAGGGATATGCTTATCTTTTAAAGGATGACCATCTAATTGCTTAATTTATATTAATAAAATAAAAAACAATGATTTGGTATGTATGTATACTAGTTACATATTCTACAATTTTTTATATTTACAATAATATAGCAAGAGCTCAAAATGCGAACAGGGGTCAGTGATGAAAGTAGGTTCAGTACACACTAAATTAAACAAAGTGTGCACAAAAATAGGAATAGTTCTTTATTATATTATTTTTCCGATTTTTTTATTTTTTTTTCATTTTTTTATATTTATTTTTTTTGTTTTATACATTTCTTAATTTTTTTGAACATTCCAGAGCAAATATATCAGCCATCTCACTATGTACAGAATTAAAAACAAGTGTTCGCTTTTTTAATTTTGTTGTTTGAACTCGATTTGATTTCTGTTCACTCAATCCAAAACACAGATTTAATTGAAAGCAGTTACTTTTAAATTTAAACATTCCGTTACATTTTTAACTACGTTCAATAATAATGACTAAACTCGTTCATTAATAATCGATATTTTTTGAAGTTTATCTAAAAACTGTTATATACGAGTATATACATACATACATACATACATACATACATACATACATACATATATATATATATATATATGTATGTATGAATATGAATGTATGTAGTAATTATTAGCGATAAGTCGGTATTTGAAGTGTTAGTGTTATTATTTGCTCTCAGATTTGCGGCATCTTTAAATTTGACTTTTTTTGACGTTATCACAATTATTCTAAGTTGTTATTTTAGTTGATTTTTAAGGCCATTGCTGTTATCAACTAACAACTATAAATTTAAGATATGACATCTTCATTGAATTTAATAATATGGATTAAGTATATCAGTTTTCACAATTATGTTTTTTTTCCTATTTAAATTTTATAAAACTTATAACAGGTTGTCTTCTTCGAAAAACGTTTTGTATTTAAAATATTCTTTTTAGTTAAAAAAATCATTAGAAAAATAAAATGTGACTTAAGTTTTTCTGGAATTTATTTATGTTTGATTTAAATACACATTATAGTAGAAATACAGAATTGGAATGTAGAATTCACAGAATTGAACAATTGTTTATAAGTAGTATATTATTACAAGTAATATAATAATTGTTGTGCTGTTACATCTTTTTAATTGCTTCAATTAAATGAAAAAGAATTTTTTAGAATGTCTTATAAGTTAATTAGACTCTTAACGACAGATATGATCACTCTCTTTAAATATTTTTTCTTTTAACTTTCGATGTCTCGATACAATTTCGAAAATTACAGTGTAATTATAAAATATCATTTGTATTTCTGAACGTATTTGTTGGTAATGAATAATGAAGGTCACGGAATATACATTCATGCACAGACTAATATATAAATACATTCAACATTATAGAAACATCTGCGGTGTGTGTGTTTTCGAAAATATTTTTTATGGCGCGCATAAACAGCGTACACGTTTTTATCTAAAAATAATGAATGTAAAACTTGTTTGTATAAAAAAAATATTTGCACAAATTTGACCGATAAGCGATTGATAAACTGTGACAACAGTCTAGTAATAGACACGAGGTGCTCGGAGATAAAAAATATGTTTTTCATCAATTGCATTTATATCAGTCATTGCCACAAAAAGATACTTTTTATTTAGATATTGTCATTGACCTATTTGATGTTTCGAGAATCACGGTCAAGAGAATTTTCTTGTAACCGTTACGAAATAATCAATTGACATAAATATCAACATGCAAACAGGTATTTTTGGATCAGTCTATCGGTACCATATTTACGTTTTTTTTTTTGGAAATAGATTCACTCAAGTTCATTGACTTTACATATCAGTTTTAAATATACTATCATTTGTTAAGTTTGATTAACTGATTATTTATTATTAGTCTTTCCTATTTATTTAAATTTCGACTTACTCTATTTTAATACAGAATAAGAAACATGTATAGTCATATTCGTACATGAGGAAGCAATCAATTAAAAAGGACACACAAATTATTAAATTTGAAAACTTTTATTCATTTTTTTTAATATTTCGCCTAATAATAAGTTGCTTTAAACATTACAGGATTTCAAATCTTAATTAATTAAGAACCGAGCCTAATAAATAAACTAGTAATTTGTAAATTGGTGGCTAATATTTACCTATTCCGAATATAGTTTCTTTTTCAATTTATTTGTGTTTCTAATTTCTTGAAAAAAATATTTTTTCAAGCATAATATTTTTTTGCTTTTTAGCTCTTTGAAAGTGATTGCATTCTTATCGAAATATAAATAAGTAAGAATAAAAGTTAACAATAATTAATTATTTGGTATTTTTGATCAAACGTTTTTTAATGATTTTAGAGGAACGATAAATTATTTTGAAAAAGATAAAATTATCCTTTTTTATTATCTTGTTCATCGTTATGATTTATTCCAATTTATGTTAAAAATGAATGACAAATATTTATATAAGACAAATTGTGTTTACGAATGAAAGATTCTATTTCTTATTTCATGGAAAACGTTCTATATTACATCTGTTTTTCTTATATTTGAAAACAATAAATCTGTGTTTTCTCATCGATAATTCTCTTTAAACAATCACTGACCGATTTTTTAAAACAGTAAAATAAAAAAAATTATAACATTATACAAAAGACTACTTATAATTAAGAAATACATTTTTCATTCGACGTAAATGAAAAAGCTATTTCTGAGGATAATTTAAAAAGTGTGATTTGTTTTAATATTAATGAATTTTTATCTTTATTCATGTTTTTTTTATTTATGTACTCGATATGTTATTGCCTTATAAAAAGTATTAAAATACAAAGGAAATATTTATCATCAAGTTTAGATTAATGTTTCTATATTTAAAGTATAATTTGTAAAATTTATCGATAACGTTTCTCTTCCCTTTCAGAATGCAATCAGGACTGAACATTAATTGTTTGAATCAACTGTTTTTCAAATGAAGTATGATGTCTACTGCAAAACCTGTATTAATCAGTTAACTACTCAATATGTAAACTACAGGTATTCATATTCATTATTATTTCTTTATTTGCTATTTTATTCCCGATTTATTTAATTAAAGTAATAATGTGTAATCATATAACATTGTCAGTATGATTAGATTTATAAATTATACATTTTTAAATAAAATGTGTAATATAGATGGTTTTCCGTAATTATCGGATATGTATAAGCTTATTATTTAGTACTAGTCGAAATTGCCCTTCGGGCGTTAATGACCTTACTTGTCGATGCGTCTCTAAGCCTAGGACCGGATTTACTAGGTGCCGCCCTTGGGCCACCAATCAATTTTTGCCCCTCTCACTCAATTTTATTCAAATGAATTAAGAGAAATTCGTGACTGTAATTTTGAGAACATTCAACAGAAAAAAAATAATGATCACTAAATTTTTTTAAATATTCCTTTTATTTAATTTATTTAAAAAATGAAAATTGATAAAAAATAAATAAACCATATAATATACATTTAGATTTAAGATTTCATTTCATATTTGAGCTATATGTACATCGAAATTATGATTGAAAATAACATTTCCAGCTTTTCAAAATTTGTCGTCCATCAACATTTGCCCCCTCTCTAGTGGCCCATGTTACTTCTGTCTAAATCCTACACTGTCTAAACCTCAAACATCATTATAATCATGTAAAATTCTCAGCTTTGTTCAGGAATTAGAAAAAAATATTTGTAAAGCACAGAAAAAATATTATTTAAAGAAATAAAAATTCGATAACTATCGATCTAAAAATTTGTTATTTATTTACTTTTGATCGATATAGTTACAATTAGAATTATAATGATACTAATAGGTCGTCTAATCTATTTTTTTTTATTGCAAATAATAGTAAAAGACAAACGATTTGCATATTTTATTTTTATAAAACTTTATAGCACAATGTTTATATTTTATTACATATAATAAAACTTAAACCACTCAACATATTATTAGTATTCAATAAATGTAAGTTTATTTTTATTAAATGACAATATTTTATCAAAAAGATGAATATATAAATGCTATAAAATTATAAGAAATTATTAACATCAATAATCGTTTTTTAAAAATCAATGAGCATCGATTTACTAATCAATAGACTATTATAATATTAGACTACAATAGAGTCACGCTGTTATTTTTAATCTCTGAGAAAGAATAAAAAAAAACAATTACTAGTCTACATCGTACGAATATTTAAACAGGTAAAAAAATAAGTCTGTCTCAGGCATACTCAAAAAATAATAAATTACAGGATCTTGGTAGTAGTCATTAAATTCTATGAAGAATCCAATTGATGACAGGTAATTAATTAAGTTAAAGTTCTTCTGTTAATAATTTAAATATAATTTGGTTTGGATATATTTTGGTTTATAGAACAGACACAAAATATTAATTTACATAATTTATTATATTTTTATAACACAGATCATGCAAATTCGATGCATATATATATATATATATATATATATATATATATATATATATATATATATATATATATATATATATATAAAGACTTCTAATAAACAATACCACGCATTACAGTTTGTTTTTAAGTTTTGGTCCATTAAGTTATTTAATTTATATACCTCTACCTATAATAAAATGTGATGCTGCTATTTAAACGGTCACTGATTTGTACTGATCTTCAACTTATCCATATATATATATATATATATATATATATATATATATATATATATATATATGTATGTATGTATGTATGTATAAACATGCTTCTGTGTTTGGAGTGCTTACAGCGTGCACTTCTATACTCCTTGTTGACCTCGAAATCTTTCTACGTGCGGGGGAGCTCCGGGGAGATTGAGGTATTGTAGGCAATGCTCGTTGCATTTTACTCTTACTATATTTTTGTGGTATGCTATTTTAGGGTTGGATCATTTTTCGTTATATACTTTCACAAATTCGCACTTATTTTTCTTTCAATGAAAAATGAACGAAATATTCTTATATTTATAAAGAATTTTTCTTTAGAGTGATTTTATTTTACATATTCATAATATTCAGTATGCCTAGGAAGATACAAATATAAAAATTACTCAAATCAGTTTAATTAATTCGTCTAAATGTTTTATTAGATATTGTCAAATGTTTACTTTTAATTTAAATATACTGAACTTTATTTGAAAAAATGTTTTAAAATGAATTATTGCCACAGTATGTCTTCTTTAATTACATTAATTTAATTCGAATACAGCTCTTGGCATTCAAATAAAAGATAATTTGAAAGATGAATTTTTTGATCATTCGATAGACTATTATATATATTATTATAAACTGGTGTTTTAGATTGCTATTTATGTGAATTTCAATAGCGATGATGTCATCCGCAGAGCGTTAAGGTACAGAACAGTCTTATACGATTTTATATTGTATAGTATAAGTACATTATAACGTTTTTTCTTTCATGTGTATCAGTTAAACGTCATTATCTAATCCATAATACAAATCTTAAATAAGGTGAAAATTATTATTTATACATTTTAGTTAAGACAACAACTAAGTTAGATACGATTATTTAAAACAGTAAAATCAAGTTTATAAATCATCCTCAAGTTATATTTAATTAAGAAAAGCATTTAAAGAACATGTTAATTGTAGTCAAATACAGAAAATTATCTTTATATACTGGCATTAAAGACTAGTTTACACACTTTTCTATTTATCTTTAATTTATATAAATTAATATTTTTCTCTAGTTTCTTTCAAAAGTCTGATAATATTTACTTATTAAAAGTAACGGATTAATAAAAGAGGATATATTATTAATTTAAATAGTAGCAAATCTCTCATTATTTGGTTTAGTTATGGTATTACTCGTATTATTGATAATACAGAAAAAAATAATTCACATTTATACAAAAAGATTAGATGAATATACTTCTTTTTCATAATTAAAATTTCAAATAAAACTGAAACATATTTTTATTAAAACCATTAGAAATATATTTCAATGTATCTTTTATAAAAAAAAGGTTTATATAACCGATTCCATAACTCTGTTTCTTTTTGTGTATTTCTTAAGAAATATAATATGTCGAGTACAGGAAATATTATTTAAAAATATGTATACTATTTAGCAAACTTAATCGAATATAATAAAGATACAGTAGTAAAAACTATTCATGCATATTTAATTGCTGTTTTGAAACGAACAACATTTCAACAAAAAAATGTTTCTGCAGCCATGAATAAAATAATGATATTCGCATCGCTTATTATAAAAGTAAATACGTAAATTAGTAAAAATGATACAATAAATCAGATAATATACTTTGTTTTAACTTCAGTTTCCGTAAATACAAAACATAAATGTATCAGACTTTAAAGTTTTGTAATATACAGTGCAGAGACAGAGTTTATATCTGTACGAGTAGGGATTGAGTTGTAATGGAGAGATTATATCATACTAATGTACAGTGGAATAAATTTGTGTTTAAATTCCCATTATATCGTATTTATAAAGATAAATAACTGTTAAAAATACTTACGTCAGGGATATTCAATGTAATATTATTTTAAATCGGATTATATGATGAGAGATATATTGATAAAAGTATTATTAGAAAATAAAAAGATTTCAATTGAAATATAAACCGTTTTAGTTAGCACGAGAATATTAAGGATTAAAAATAAGTTAAAAACAATATTATATTCATTTATAGATTATATTTAGGGTTGATATGGCTTGAGATCATGTAAGGAGAGAGGTAATAGTAGAGAATTTAAATAGTACACAGACGTATTTTGTTTATTATTTAGTGTACATAAATATTTAGTAGGTATTTAAAATTTTTTTATTTTTTTTAGTACACTGGTATGTATAAAAATATTTTTAATTTATTACAGAAAAATTAAACCAAAATTTAATGTTTGAACAGTTATAAAAACATATAACTGAAGTAATTATCTTAATAATTTCACTTATATTTTTAATCCTCTACTTTATTATATTAATATATATATATATATATATATATATATATATATATTCTTGAGTCCGTACCAGATATAATACTACAAAGCCAAATATTGCGGTAAAATCTAATTATTAAATGATGAATGATACCATTTTGATTCAAAAAATAATTATGTATATTCAATGAAGATTTGTTAGTTTTTTTTAAATTAAACTTAAAAGCGATAAGAAATGTCAACATTAATATTAAATTTTTCTTTATACACGTCTCTCTCTCTCTCTCTCTCTCTCTATATATATATATATATATATATATAAGATTATAAAATGACTGCGAGAAAATTATAAAAAACTCAATAGTAGTTCGGTAAACATTTTGATACTGCTCTTATGTCATAAAAGAGCTTACAGTTGATAAAGATATCTAAAACCTATTGTTAATATCAATCAATAAAAATACATTAATATCTTAAATGAATTGATTGTAATATTTGTTTATATTATATGTTGAAAATCTGAAGATAAAGGAATAAAAAAATACAAATACTAAATAGATTCTTCGTCAAATAGTTATGTTTTCTAAAGGAGTTTGAACAAATACTCATTCTTAATAATTTATATAGTTCATATGAATAATTAAGATAATTAATTCATAATCAGATTTGTCAGTTTCCTTTAGTTTTTAATGTAGTTTGTAGCGTTTAGCGTTGTGGATTTTTTATTCCAGCTCAGAAATAAGAAAATTTGTATGCAATTCCCTATTAATGTCAAAGAGATTTAAATTTAAGTACTTTTTAAATAGAATTAAACATCTGTTAAATTAAAAAGACGGTTGTCAATTTTTAAATGTTAAGTTTGAGTCTAAGACAGTATATTTGTTTCTATCAATTATTCTTAATTTATTCGTTTATTATCTTAGTATTTTAGAAAAATGTGTAAGGTATACCTTTTAAAAAAGTAAATTAAATATATTTTTAATTAAATAAAAGAGTAAAATAAACCAACACGAGTATATTTTAAATACGAAGAAATTATATAAGGAATATTAGGACTAATTAACATAAAATAGCTGTATAAATTTAGTTTGCCTTATTTTGTATTTGTGTATCATTTTAGACATATTAATAATTTATATTTATGTTGTTTAAATTTAAAAACTGAAAGGAAAGAATCATTTAAAATTGTAAAGAAACCGACAATTTAAAAATGAAATTTACATAAATATTTTTATATTATCTAACCAATTTAAATAATCCGATTAAGCATATTTGCTATAAAACTATGAAATTTAAATAAGAAAAGCAAATTCATGCTTTGAATATTAATTTTTGTAGTAACATTTTGTTTGAAGTTTGAAAATAGATGTTAAGTTGATAATTTCATATGTCTTCATTTTGAATTACAGAGGTGAGATGTGTGTAAATATTAAATATATCTGTACATCCCTGAAACAATGATTGCAAACATGCGAGCAAGACTCGAAGTCAAGGCCAACAGGATAGGCATGTAGACGCGACGTTGCAGCCAGACTTGAAGCTGTGTCAATGCAGCGATAATTCCCTATATGCATTTTTGGATCATCGTCTATATATGTGTGTATATATATATATATATATATATATATATATATATATATATATATATATATATATAGCAGTATTATTATTCAGTAAATGCTACTTTTTAATTTTTGTAAGAATGAAATGAAATATTATTTTTTCGCATTAGATTTTCAAACATTAAATATCCATTCAATTAAATTTTTACATAAATTCACTTTTATAAATGAACAAAATGAGATTTTCTTAGATGAAGATATCTGATAAATGATTATTATAATATTTCAATACACTAATTCTATAGAAACGGGTTCATCTTGTCAAATTAAGACCAGATTTTCAATCATACACTTCAATAAGTCCACAGTTCATACTTTTCTTCAATCAAGTCTTTTAAATTATGAATTTTATTTTATGAAATTTAGACATAGCATTCTGTTTTGTTGTATTTTCAGTATAAGTAAAATTAATCCAAATGTTATTCTATGTGGTAATTAGTTTCCATACTAGACATTTAACTAAAAGATCTAATGTAGAAACAAACTGAACGCAGATTTTATAAATTAAATACTTAATATGAATCGAACATCGTTAAAATGCTTTACCCATTCTCTGAATATAAAATTAACATTTTTTATTTTAATTTATTTAATGTATTATCTACTTGTTAAGGAATTTGGCCTGTATTTCATCATAAAAATATTTTAGTCACACAAATATTGATATGCCTCATTTATTACCCAACCCTACATACATGCATGCATATATACATACATACATATATATATATTTATATATATATATATATATATATATATATATATATATATATATATATATATATATATATATATATATATATATTTCATAGCTAAGGGATTAATACGTTGGATTGATAAGAGATGTGATGTGAGTTCAAATCATAAAGTACAAAATATATAGTTTTTCAGTACGACAGTGATCTGTTCTAATCCTCTGAGGAAATTATTTACAAGTCTAACTTTGTCAGGAAAGCAGTTATTGTGTGACATCTTATTAATCTTGAATTGAAATGTTTGCATTAATATAAAAATAAATACATATAATAATAAATTGTTATCACTTATCGATATATATATATATATATATATATATATATTATATATATATATATATATATATATATATATTATATATATATATATATATATATATATATATATATAAAGGCAAATAAATATAACGAATTTTAAATTGTAATGAATAGACAATTAGTTCAATTTATAAGATTTTTTATGACAATGAATGTTTAGTCTAGTATTTTTGTTTCGCTGATGTGAAATAATGGAAAAAAATATATAATGGATACAATGAGTCAGAACTAAATCAACGCATTGTGGATGTTGAATAAAATTATTATTGTTAGTGTTTACTTTTAATTTGTCTTTTAACTTAATAAAAGTTCTTAGGCCTTTTTTCAAACATGTCGATTGCAACATAATTTGTCTCAAAAAGAAATAGATAATTAATATTTATATTTCTAATTGAAAATGAGATATTAGTCATAATAATAGTTTTTGCATTGTGGTGAAATTCACATTGAAAAATAAATTATTTATATTCGAAAATCAACACGCAAATAATTAATAATTAAGTATTGAAGATTTATGATTAGAAAAAGTTTGGGTTTTGTGGAGATGTGAAAAATTAAGATTTTCTTATTTCTACAGTCAATAAAATTAAAAAAATATAAATTTTATGGTAAAATATCTGTTATTTTTGGTTAACTATTTATTAAATTTATTTTTAACTATTTATTATATTAAATAAACAAACCAAACGAAGTTGAAAATATATTGACTGGAATAAATAATAAAATAGTATGACAGTATGACATTTAGAAGATAAAATTTATTAACTATTAATTAGATAAAAATACAAAACTACAAATACAGATAATTCTCTTAATAATATAAAATTACAAATTTTATATCATAAATATTAAAATAATGATAATGTCGACTAAATGAAAATATTTTCGGTTTTCGCTCAATACATTCATTGTTATATTAGTAAAAAAAGCAAATATGAGAATATTATTTCATAGTTATTTATTCAATGTTTTTTTCTATATTTAATGTTATCAAAGTATGTTTTCCATTTGCAAAAATTATATATTTGCTTTACAGAATGTATATGTGCTGTAGAAATATTATAAACATACACACACACACGTGTGTGTTTGTATGTATATATGTATATACCTAAAATTTCTAACTAGTTTCAATTATAAAAAAATGTTACAAAACACACATTACAGTACGTTTATTTCAATTATAATTATCTTTGTATCGGATTGAAAAAAAAACGTTCTGTGATTAGACAACCATAGTAGAAACCAAGTAAACAGTAAAAAGAAAATTAGAAAAAACGTTCGAAAAAAACGAACAGTTGTTCGCGTAATTGAACAATGGTTAACTTGTCACTTTCACCGTCAAATGAATAGTGGAGCGGGATTTAAATTCGAAACGCAATTTACTTCAAAGACACGCTGTGTGCAACAATACTCGATCGATGTTAATGATATACCCTGCTTGTGACTGAATGTTGTTTATAGCTCAGATTTAATAATTCAGCCCGTCATAACATCCATAATGCAATATACGCACTTACAGAGGTCTGTCATGTTAACTTGTATTTATATATATATATATATATATATATATATATATATATATATATATATATATATGTATATTCGAAGTTATTTTGTTTCCAATGATTCATACAATCGATATTCCTTAAAGAATACCATAAATTTTATGATGGGCTCTAAACTGCGCGTGACTTGAAATACAAAGTAGTAAGGAATATCATCGATTTTTTTCATGGATAATTTTTTATTTCAATCGAATAATTTATTACATATTAATTTTCTGAGATTCTGAGATAATAAATTTTTGCTTTTAATGCTTAATGGTCATGTATGAAAGTGAATGAAAACGAAATTTGTAAAATGATTTTAAAATGGATTTAAGAAAATGATGGATGGAAAAAAATATCCTAGAATCACTGAAAATCACTTTTACAAGTACTAACTGAGCGTCCTGCATACTATTAATTAGAACAATATTATTAAATCTTAAACTTTTCCGCACATTTCTTTCTTTGTAATTAAATGGTTACTGTTTAGAAACTCTCTCTCTCTCTTTCTCTTATATACATATATATATATACATATATATATATATATATATATATATATATATATATATATAAAATCAAAATTATCCTCAAAAAATTCAATGACGTCTACTTATTTGTTTATGACCGAGATTTCTATGGTACCCAAATATGCTTATCTCATATATAAAATAACACGTTGCAGTATGTCTGTGATAATGTTTATATAAACATACTAACATAAATTTATGTATATATATATATATACATATAACAGTATGATGCAATAATCTGCGAGAATGATTATATAGACATAAATGAGTTTTAAAAAATATGTTTATTGTTTCATTCGGTTACATTAAATACTTATAATTGACAAGTGGGAGAGTGCACCGAGCAGAGGGCGAAGCCCCCTAGTAATTAATTAAAAAAATATTATTCACAAATACACACTCACTTATACACAAACAGACATACACATATACACACACACTATATATAATTATTTCTCTATTTTGAAACTTCATTGTAAATTTCATATAAAAATAATTTTAATATTTACAATCTTTCAACCTGTTAAGACTATTGAGAAGGAACATGCAGATTCATTTTATTAAAAAAGTGATTGTGTTGTATGTGATCTAATAAAAATTATAATACATGTTTGCTTCACATCAAAATACAGTTTGTTGATTCTTTTCTCTTTATTTTCTGTTACCTTAAGAGCTTAAAGCTTCTTTTATTCTATTTCACCGTCAGACAGAGCTTCATTAATTTTATGAACTCGAGATTTTTTGTACTGTACCTAAGATCGATATAGTTATTTATCAATCTCAGCTTAACTATAGTTATTTTAACAAACTTGATGTACTTTTAAGTGATTTAACATATATATATATATATATATATATATATATATATATATATATATATATATATCTTTTATATGTAATAAAGCAGTTATTTCATCAATTTCTTGGATAAAAAATCTTTTTAGTAAAAATATGTATGAAAATAGACCAGAATCAGAGATATGTGCGAAATTTAAAATTTATTCATTTATGAAAATTAAAATAAGATCGTATTATAAAAAATTTAGCTAGACATATTTTGATAGAGTCTGTTTTAACATCTAATTAAAAACAAGAGAAAAAATTCATTTAGTGGTGCAGGAAATCTATATGACATTTTAATTAATTTTGAAATGATATTTTTTTATATTACAATACTGTCCAATTATTATAATATTCTACACATTGAACAGACATGTAGATTTTATATCTAAAATTATTACATATATCATATTTTGTTGAACTTTATTACCGTTTTTAACGTTTCAAATAATGCCTCATCTTTGTACGGCATTTTGTAAATTTTGTTGAACTGTGTAAATCATTCTTGCTCAAATTATAACAAATTTTATTTACTGTGGTCATGAAATGTAGGTGTATTCACTCTTGGTGTTGTATACCTGATGTAAGGTTTATTAATTGTCTATTTATATAATTTTCTGTTTTTATTTGTGTATTTTGTTTGTTTAATAACATGAATAAAATTATACGCAATCCATCTTTTGTATTTAGAAAAACATTGTACTTAACAAATATTTTTTTATCTATGTCCACTTCTGATTTTGTGTAACGGTAGACATTTCGAGAATTTTAATCCCTGTTTCTTATTTTTTTTCATATAACACAAACAAAAAATAAAAATGGTGGTAGTACTTGATTTCAAAACATATAATTTAGAACGCCATGTTCATCCTTTCGATAATACAAAATCACTACTTTAATTCATTTTCTTTTTCATTCTCATTCTTCTCATTTATAATTACCGTTTGTTCCTCAAAAGTTCTGAATTTCTGTTAACATATTTCATCTTAGTGACGTTATTATGGATTTTTTTCTTATGTACAACGATGCCACTAATGATTGTAAAATAATTGTTTTGATTAAAACTTCTTAGAGATGAAACATGAAAATCTTATTAAAAAAGTAGTGTTTCATAAGAGGGAGCGTAGAATCACTGTTCATAAAGAGATATTTCACAAGTGGGAACTTGGTGTCAATTTCAGAAAATTTTACTAAACCTGAATACATGTATATAAAACGACTAAGAGATTATTTTTCTTATTTTTAAACAAGAAGTTATTTGATCACAGATATTTCTTAGTAATAGTGGACTAGAAAAGGGTAACTGAAAGTAAGCGATAGAATTATTGTGACCTTAGTTGCCTATAAAAGGGTTAAATCATAATAGTGTTGAAAAGGAAAAAAACAAATTAAAAAATATATTAAAGAAAATAAAGTTGAAAATAAATTTTAATGTTTGAAATGATTTTCTAACAAATTAATGCTCTAACCCATTTCATCGGGAAATGTATAAATCGATCTGATATTTTTGAATGGTAAGCTATCATTTATGATGGGCGACATCAGCAGCTCGAGCGAGTGAAAATAGATTCAGTGAGTTTTTCGTTTGAAGAGGATGACCAGCGAATTTTACATTTCATCCCACACACCCATCCGTAAAATGAGAAATAAGATAAATTGACTGCATACGACAATGCATTTTTCCGGTAATCTATAATTTGAATTTATTATTAATTCTTTTTTATCAATCTTTGTAGTGCGATTTGTAAAAATAGTTAAAAATTATACTTTTTTATTATATGCGAATATTATAATAATGCGTATCTGATTTTTTAAATTCTTTTCTTATCAATATAAATATATTATAAATGATTCTTCATTCGACTCAGGAGTTTTCGATAAAGCTCTTCAATACAAATGTCATAATATACAAAATTTGTACACCTTTTACTTTTCATATTGAGTATGAAGAGTATTTCAGTTTCTTCCTCGCGAATTTAAAACTTAATGAATCTAACAAATAAGGATTGGTCATAAATAAATAGCCACGAAAGTTTATTAAAAAAAATAAATTTTCTTAGCGAGCTAAACGAATTCTGAAATGTGTAGTCATGTCTTATTCACACATTCCTCGTTCAACAAACACAACTTATATCCTATATTTCACATATCACAAATGGACTATATACCAGACATAACAGTTTATCGAAACCATTATTTTTACTATAGTTACAATCTTCTAATTAGTAGTATTTGAAGAATATTTTTAACTTTATTAGTTGTATTGCCGAACGTAAATACTTATAAAACAATTTTTAGACGCTTATTCGAGATTTTATTCTATTTTCACATCATTTATAACAAAATTCCCAGTAAAAAATATTTATTTTGTTACAGAATTTGTTATAATATTCAATAGAAATATTTAACTTTAAATTTTAAGTAAATAATAATTTAATAGATAATAAAATATATGTTTGGTTTAAATCGTTATCAGTTGTTATCGTATTGTAAATTGAAAAAATACACATTTTATACTTAAATAATAGTCAGTATTTATAAACACTTATACGGTAGAATTTTTCTTCAATTTTTGTTTGCACAGAACAGTCGTTTCCGAAGATAAAAAGTGAATCAACAGAAAAAAGATAACTTTGATTTATCAATAAAACATTTTAAGTATTTAAAAATGATTTAGGAAATATTTTCATTGTCCGATCGTATAGGACAGTTGTAAAAATTGGAATATTATGGTTTTTAATGGATTATTGTGGATAACAGGAGTTGAATAAAAATAAATTATGTACAGTAGAGAAATAGATTATTAATCTATATTTTTTTAAAAAAATATAAAAATTCCTCCATTATAACCGATATATTCTTGGAATCAAAATATTAAACTGTCTATTGCTCGTTGCATTAAATCTGCATTAATTTATTGAACATATTTATTTATACATCTTATTACTTTTATAATTCAAATTTATTGTATTCATTTTATTAATTTCATAATGAAAAGGTTTCTTTATATAAACTTTTTATTATAAGTATCCTTATAAGAAGCGATTGTGGACCGTTAAATCAAAGGACGATTGTGATCAGTTGATTATTCAAGTATTATTTGTATTCAAAAATACTCTTACTGCGAATCGATGTGTCACAAACCAGTTCTGCATTTTATCTCTCATTACAAAAGCGGGAAAATTTACATACCTTGTAGATCACGTGAAGACACAGTGTGTTTTCTCCAGACACAGCCTTTAACTGCTAATGATTTCTGAAACTATAAGATGTTACAGACTCGCCTGTATATGATTTTATTTTCAAAATATATTTGATGCATGTTTAGGGGAAGGACTTCAAAACTAGAAGAGAATAGTTGTAATATTATCATTTCTATATTTCTTAAGTGAATTAAACTGCTCGATAGTACTCTCCTCAGCTCGGCCTTCGATAATTGCCTATTCGAAGATTTTAATCATATTTCAATAACATGACATCTAAACCCAAATATTTTTAAATATGTACCATTTATTTTTTTTATATATTTTAACTACAAACAGTTTTCATATTTTATTAATAATATATATCTATATATTGTTACACTCATAGTATCATTTTTCAGTTCATAGCTTAAAATATTTCATTATTTAAGGGGATGAATAATATGTAAAATTAAAAAGATATTAAACTTCTATATATGCTTTCTTTAATGTACAGTTTTAAAGAATACTATTAAACAAATTCGTTTGATTGAATACCTTCATTTAGATAAACGAACAATTATATTCATGACTTTATATACATTCATACCCATACATATATATATATATATATATATATATATATATATATATGAGCAAACAGATGGATTTACGTACCAAACAATTATTTTCTCCTAGACGGTCGTCGTAAAACTCACACGATATAAATCACGCCTCTTGTCGACTTGATACCGGTTACCTGTCGACATCAGTCTTCCACGGACGTAATATTGATTCCTTTTTAGATGCCAACTTGCAAGAGGTGGTTATTGAATAGGTTTTCGGTCTCTTTTGACATTATCAACGGTCGACAATTTCGTCTGGTATGTACATGTCCACGAGTTAACGGAGACAAATTAAACATTGTTGAACGAAAATGTTTAAGAAATACTCGAGAGTCAGAAAACATTTCTTGAATACATATAAAATTTAAATTGATGGTACGAACTCATCAGTGAGGATCTTTCGTGCAGTTTTAAATTAAATATGTGAAGTTGTCTGGAGGATGATGAATTTTAATTAAAATTTGATATTATTAGAATAAATAGAACTATTATATATATATATATATATATATATATATATACATACATATATATATATATATATATATATATATATATATATATGTATACACGTGGGTGGTTTGATAAGTGTAGTAAAAAAGCAAGTTAAAAATCGTTTTTTTTTGGAAAAAATTGATTTTATTTCTCAACATAGGGGTTACATTGAGGGTTATATACTTGGTCCAGCGGGTCTGCAAAATATGCATTGATGACGGTGTTGATATTCTCATTCGACGAGAATTTCTTCCCACTTAGCCAAATTTTCAAGTTTGAGAAGAGGAGAAAGTTGCAAAGCGCCAAATCCGGAGAATAGGTTAAATAAAGAATAAATTCGAAGCTTAATTCATGAAATGTTGCCATTCCGACGGTCGATTTATGGGATGGCGCATTGTTACGGTGAAAGAGCACTTTCTGTGAGACAAACTCGGTCGTTTTTGTTTCAGCTCTTCTTTGAAACTGTTTAATAGTGATACATAATAGGCTCCTGTTACTGTTTTTCCCTTCGTTAAGTAGTCGATCAGGATGATTCATTGGGAATCCCAAAAAACTTCAATCAATTTCTAGGCGATAAAACGGTCTTCGCTTTCTTCGACGAAATTTCACCAGTTGTTCACCACTGCCTTGACTACTGCTTCGACTTAGGTGTGTAGTATTGGATCCATGTTCCAGCCACGGAGACAAATCAATGCAAAAAGGCCTGCTTGTTTTTTTCCCATTTTTGCGGCATCTGCTACAATGCTCGTTTCAAACATCTGAAGAAACTGAACAATGCGTCGCTTCTGGTTCAAGTATCGCATATGTTATTTTAAAAAGTGACACTTGATAGCAGTAACATTAACATATGGATGGTGGCGCCACATCATAGAAATTGACCATACTTGTCACAGATCCACGTATATATATATATATATATATATATATATAGCAACGAAATAAAGTCATACCCTCACCCATAAAGTAATTTTGAAATAAAAAACATTTTTTTTAATTATAAACATACAAATTGACCAATGATTTACTAATGAACATATCAATTTCATGTCCTAAAAATAAAAACTAAGGCTAAAATATCTGAAAAAGAATCTAAAACTATCCAAATATAGCATTTTTTTAAAAAAAAACCATGTGCCTATAATCGTATATTTTATTTTTAAATAGAGGTTTCTTAAATCTTATAAAAATATGGAAATATTAGTCAAATTGTTAAGAATAATCTTGGAACAGTAAACAGTTTTTTTGTAGATATTATTAGTTATGGATTTCAATAGTTATTTTCTCAGATATTTTCTACAAACCTCGCTAATTGCATCTATTCATATAATGATCAACTATTGAGAGTATCACCCACACAAACTTATGATTTCGGTCATAGAAGAGATGCTTTACAATGAGATCACATTAATATTCGTGATGTAGTTTCAATACAACGAAACAAAGTTATGATTTATTTTGAATGTTGCTAATATAATAGAATGTGAAACTTATACGTGCAACAAATCCATACAAATATATTTGTATACATACATATATATATATATATATATATATATATATATATACATATATATATATATATATATATATATATATTAATTTTAAGAGTAATATTTTATTATAATGATAAAAAAATAGACATTAAGTACTATTTTTTATTTAAATATTCATAAAATAATAATATTTAAATGTTTTTCCTTTATTAAAATAAATATCTTTATAACTTTATAAGTTTTATGCCTGTAATCTCGTTGATACATTGTCCTGATCATCTTATTTTTTATGTCACGTGTTTAACCAAGTGTTTATTTTGCACTACGAGCCTAAACTCATAATAATACATTTACCCACTTTTTTGCAACAAGTCCATTTAAATAAAATATTCTGCTTTTTGTTATGACAATTAAAAAAAACTATTTTGTACATTAATTATAGTTTGTTATGTTTACAACCTTTAACAATAAAATATCCAAAATAATTCCATTTAATTTAAAAAATAAACATGTTCAAAATAACGTAAAGAGTAAAATAGTACGTCTAACTGCAACAGAAATCAAAAGAGTACGTCTAGTATAATAAAATTGCAGATTTAACGATTTTATCTTTTCATTGATGTTGAAATGATGAAAAAAGATTGTAGGTATTATTTTTAATGAATAATTAGTGAATTATTCTTTCATCATTATGGTTTGTGAAAAACCAATTTGCAGTGATAGAAGAAAGTTATTAGTTGAAAACGATTCAAATGGAAATTCGACATATGTTTTCACCTAAATGTTTCATTTACCATATTCAACAGTGAAAACGATTTAAAATTATAAAATAAATCTCGAATTTGAAAATGAAATAAAAACAAACCGTCCATGTTTGGTAATTAATTCAGAATTACGTGTTCTCGGCAAAAATGATAAAAAATAATGCAGTGCAACAATAAAAGGATCTACTATAGAATGGACTTCTTAAACAAAACACAACGTTTTACCAGATACTTGTAAAAAAGATCTACAGAGACTAGGATGTAACTTTTATAAGGTGTGTATGCTTACTTCTTGATACATGAACTAAGATTTGAAATAAACCCTATTCAAATACTCAAAAAATTGGTTCAGCAGCTCGAAGTCGCTAAATCTACCATTTTACGACGTTTACAAGTCACGGGAAAGATCCAGAAAAAATGGCGATGGGTGTCACATGAATTGATCGAAAATTCCATTGATAATCGTTTAAACATCTCTATTTCTTTGCTTGCAAGGCATAAAAAGAAGAGTTTCTCATGATGTATCGTGACCTACGATGAAAAATGGATTTATTTCGACAACTCGAAACGCTACAAATCATTGGTTGATCCTGGCCAACCATCAGTGTCGACACCAAAGCGAAACATCCACGATCATAAAACAATGCTCTCTAGTTGGTGGGATGTGGAGGGTGTTGTGTATTATGAGCCGTTGAAACCGAAGGAAACAATCACCGCCGAATGTTATCGACAATAATTGGAGCGTTTGGATGATAATTTGATGCAAAAACGACCATCAATTGTATCAAATCGCCAAAAAATGATTTTTCTTCATGACAACGTTTGGCACCATGTTGCTATAGGGGTAAAACAAATACAGGTGGAGCTTTCTCGCATCCAGCGTATTCTCCGGACCTGGCTCCAAGCGATTACCATCTGTTCCGATCGATGCAACACGCTTTCGAAAATACACATTTCCATAATTACGATGAAATCGAAAATTGGGTTGCTGAATGGATTGGCTGAAAAGACAGATCATTCTTTTGCCACGGAATTTAACTTCTGCCAGAAAAGTAGGCAAAAGTCATAACTTCCGAGGACAAATACTTTGATTAATGTATCCACACAATCTGTTAGTGAAATAAATGCTCAAAAAAACATAAAAAAACAACGGCTTTCAATGCAAGTTCCTAATATATGTATATATATATATATATATATATATATATATATATATATATATATATATATATATATATCAGATCATATTATTACATTTGATGCATTGTTTTATTTCTAAATATATTATGTAGATTATTTGTATTTTATCTTAATAGTTTTATAGAACTATTATTCAGAGTTTAACCCATTCAATTTCTTAACGCACCTGGCATATTCTTAGTAATCCACTATAGAGATATTGAATAAAACTACTGAAGAGTGAAGGGGTTAATATATATATATATATAAAACATGGGTGAATGTATTGTGTAAAAAAATGAAGTTTTGATTTTATATCGTAGTTTTATTAATAATGAAGATTATATGCACAAACCGATCCACACAGTCATATATATATATATATATATATATATATATATATATATATATCACTTATATGCGGTGCAGATTTATTGCTAAAAGCATCCCTAAACAATGAATAAAACAGTAAATTTAATGTAACCGCGCGACAGTCGTCACGCGGAAGTGTGTTGATTTCGAACACGGGCGTCGCGTTGATTTCTAAGCGGAACAAATTGACAGTACGAGTCGATCGTGTAAATACCTAACGATCTTGAAATATGCTCTGTCGTCGCATAACGAGAAAGGAAGAAGGAAAGAAATCGTGAAAAAGTAAGAATGGTCGTTGTTGCGAACATAAAACTCGGATCGTCAGTTTTTATTGCCGGCGTGTTGTCGATGTGGCGTGCCATGCTATGATTGATGATGATGGCGTCTTGAAATATGGCAGGACTCGTGTCATAGATAAAGAGAAATCGACAAGAGCGAACCGCCGCGTCGCTGTTGTCGCGTCGGAACCGATGTGCCTTTTTTGCGAAACCAACATAGTGTCGGGATTTTAGAATAAAATGCTAAACTTGTTGCCGGCATTTGATGTAGTGTTGTTGCCGTGAATTTAAATGGTTACTTTTGTAGTATATTAAAGTCGTTGAAATTAGATGGAACTATTATAGTTTATAACAGTAACTCAGAAAAATGTAAATTTTATTAGCATTTAAACACAGTCATTTATATGTATATATATATATATATATATATATATATATATATATATATATATATATATATATATATATATACATATATATGTATATGAATTTACTAATAGATTTAAATTGCAGTTTCCCAGGCATAAAAATGAGATAGCAAAAAAATTATATTAAATTATAAAAATTGCTTTTAAATATGCAAGTTACGAAATCAATAAAAGAAACAGACATGTATGAAAATATTATCAATTTAATTTTATTAATTTTGAAACATTATGCATTTTTGTGTAAAGAAGTTAGTATGACCTTAGTTTGAAATATTTTATAGATTCAATTATGTTTATTTTTTTGCAATTGGAATTACATTCAATAACTGTATTATTGATTTTTATCCATTTTCATATATCAATGCTGCAAAATATTTTTTTTAACTTTAATGAAACATCTGCGGTTTTCTTATACTTTATAAATGTTTTTTCATTAGAAAATAAATTAGTTATGAAATTGAGCAAAAAGGTACATTACAATTCCATTTCTTTTAAATAACAAATTAAAATATGTATATAAATTCAAAATTATCAAGTAAAAATAAAAATCCATGACGTTGACTCATTTATTTGGGTCGAAGCTTCTATAATACCCAAATATGTTTATCGTTTCATTCGGTTACATGTGCATACTTACAATTGACAAGTGGACGAGCGCAGCAAGTAGGGCCGGTGCTCCCTAGAAAATATATATATATATACATTTAATCCAATATTTATTTTTTAATATCTATTTTTTATTTGGTAGCATAGATTTATTATTTCATTTCTATATTTGTTACATTTTTAAGTAAGAAACAGATTATACATTGTACACCTGTATATAATGAAGGAATTATATTTCATGGTTTCTGAAATCTAACGCTTTCTCTGATCTTATGTTTTACAGTTCATTCTTTTGTTATAGAAATGAATTATTTTTTTACATTAATACATTTATTAATAATTGTAAATACTTTAATTGTTTGATTTTATTTTAATTCACAGATTTAAAAAAATCTCTTTTCGTTTTATTAATTTTTGAAATAAATATTTTATTTGTATTAATCCAGATAAATGAAATATTTTCATTGGTAAACTTAGACAGTTATAAGAATTAATTACATTTTTAATCTTGTAAACTATACTATTCTTATACATGTCCTTGGGAAAATATTTTTTGTTTAGAGATATTAGATTTATGTTTATCAGATTTATGCGCATTATAGAAAGTGAATTTAGTACTAAACTTATTAATTTGATTATTATATTTATATTTGTACTTAATTATACACACACACACACACACATATATATATATATATATATATATATATATATATATGTGTGTGTGTGTGTGTGTGTATTTCTCATAAAACTATTCTTAGTTCTTGGGTATTTCCAAATAAACTTGTCACATTGCTTTTGCTTTAAGATACGTTTCACATTATCTTTTAGTGTCACATTTCATTAAGGAAACATTTTTTTCAAACAAATCGAATTTATTTTTTAAAAATATAAACTCATACTTGATTTATGTTTAACGTTTTAGCCGTATTATGAATGTATACCGTATTAATAGGATGAATTAAATATTGTTATATGTTCTAGAAAATAATTCGTTTTTTAGAGAAATGTAATTTGATTCAGGAATACTTCCAAAGTAAAGTCGACAAAAAATATTTTTTAGATATTCTTATATAGAATTAATTTTCATATATATATATATATATATATATATATATATATATATATATATATATATATGTATGTGTATATATATATATGTATGTATATATATATATATATATATATACTCGTATATATATATATGTATATGTATATATATATGTATATATATATGTATATATATATGTATATATATATGTATATATATATGTATATATATATATATATATATATATATATATATATATATATATATATATATATATATGAAAATGAAAGAAGAGTGATGCCGTTTCCGTGACTTATTCGTTCTCTGATTTGTTAATATCGGTCACAAGGTTTCTATTCTTCTTGGTTGATATCAAAACATGACCAGTGTTCTATTTCACAGTGTGCATCGAAAGAAGGTATACGATTTCAATGTAAAACAGATAAGAATATTCATTGACAATATTGTAGTCGCTGAAGCTTTGATGTATGCTTTGAATGAAGTGTTACACACTTTATCATTGTATTTTGTTATTTTAATCTTTATAAATTTTTCTAATAAAAATTTTAAGACTTACATTTAACGCGGGTTTTTTGTGTGTATAATTTATTATTTGTTGTTGGGATTTCTGTTATTTGTCAGGGAAAAAGCAAGAGTTAGCGATTAGAGGCTATTATCTACTTCCCCTCCCCAAGCTGGGGTCCTGAACGTAGTGAGCAGGGGATGGAGACCCTTAGTATATATATATATATATATGTATATAATGTATTTTTCAATTCGAAATTCTATATTATAGTTGCCCTTTAAAGAGGAAAAAACTAGATATCAATATAGAATCAAAAAAACGTAGAAGAAATGAATTTATCTAACAAACAAGATGATTACAAGCAAGGATATTATTAATATTTAAAAGAGATATTTGTATTTCTGAGTAATTTTCCCAAAGTAAAATTTTAATCTTCACTTACACTTTTTTGGAAACTGTATAAAACATCAATATTTTGTCAATATGAAGAAAAAGAGTTTAGAAATCATTTATATCTAATATTTTCTTGATAGTCATTGAGGAACCAAAATGAAGAGTCAGAAACTATGTAAAAATCTTTTTATCATTATAAATCATGAAAACTAAATATTAAAAAAAAAAAATTTTCAAAATCGACTTCGTTTATCATATCAAATTCATGTTCTAGTAAAATTTTAATCGAAAAAAAGACTTCAAAATATTGTAGTTTCCGAAAAAAATATTAGAATAATAGGCTTGTGTTAAAATATTTACAAAATATCATCCAATAATCTGATTAAAAATGGAAGTAAATTACGATTTCATTAGAAAATTAATCGACAAATCTACTTCAATTTCATTTACTTTTTTTGTTATTTTTTCTCACTTCTTACACAAATTATGAACAAAAATTATATTCATGCTATGTATTCATGTTTATACTCGTGTATATATATATATATATATATATGTACATATATGTATATATATATATATATATAAATATATATATATAAATATATATATATATGTGTATATATATATATATATATATATATAAATACCGAGTCAATATGAAAATGTATCACTGAAGAATATTAAAAAAAATTGGTTAACTCCCTTATGCTTACATCCTTATAAAATACATTTACACGTATCTGTGATTTTCAAAATAGTGAAATTGAAACCGAGATATAAATTGAAATAACCCACCCGTACGCACATACAAACACACACACAAATGTATATATATATATATTTATTTATATACACACACACACACATATTAAGTATAATGAACTCTTGTAATTGTTTTAAATGTTATATGGTCAAAACGTTCGAACAATTAATTTTACACGAAGCCATTCAACATATACCTAAACCTTTATGTAATTGGTTTTCGGTATCAGATCAATTTGTGTAATTCGTTAATGTTTAGTGAAATTGTTAATTTCTCCGTATCGCATAATTGTAAAAAGTATTATGGCTATAAATTTACAAACAATTAAACGTATTCAGTATTAGCTATTATATTATCTGAATAATAGCGAAGGATTGAAACCAAGACATGTTTAATTACTGTATTTGATTAAAACTGTATATATAAAAACATAATAAATAATTCCAAATTAATTATTTTAAAATATAAGAGAGTTTAAGTGTTTTTAATATGAAGTCGATTCACAATTTAAGAATAATTTAACGAAGGTAATATTAACGTAGAATGAAGAAAACAGAATCGTATTATTTTTTTAAACTTTTATTAAGTATTTTTTAAAACATACATAATTTGTAATTATATATTTATAAATTTTCTATTTATTCATAAATAAAATAAAGACAATCCTTTTAAAACCACGTTTATATTTAGAAATATTTGAAGCTCTTTTAGTTTAGACCTTTTTAATAATTCAAAACGAGAAAATGTTTTTAATAAACAAATAGAAACAAGGGACTTCCATTGATTGATGTTGTTTTTAGCGAGTATATTCCCAAAAGTCTCCATTCAAACGCGGCCTGTAAAGTTAAAAATCGTTCAGTAAACATCCATTTTCAATCGCTTCGATTCTCTTTTTTTATGTCCCATTGCTATATAGCGTTTTCTCGAGATAGTTGTACTATTTTATCACTATATTTCTTGATGGTATCTTTTGAATACTCACTACCCAACTCTACCTCACTTATTGCTTAAATTTTTCCAAGTGAGTAGAAATGATAGTATTTTGCTAGATCGATGATTTGAAATAGAAGGGAGTCAATTTTTAAATGTTTTAGTTTTTCAATGAGCGTCAATGACAACGTGTTTCTATATTATTTTTTTATTGAAATGTATTATTGAATGAAATTTTCTTTTGATAAACCAGGGGACTCTGCCCGCCACTCACTACATTCGCCGACCCATAGGGGTCTATGCCTTTGCTCGCACCCCCGACTCGTTTTGCTCGCTTCCTGTCTCTTTTTGCTCATATCGCATATATTCACTCAATAGCATAATATATATATATATATATATATGTCTTAGTATGTCTATATAATCACTCTGTCATTTATATTGGAACGTAGTTGTTTTATAATGTCATACTTTTCTTTGTAATTATTATGATATCAATAACATATTTTTTTGTGAAAATTTTGTATAATTTCGGATGTCATCGTTAAAAACAATTTAATACAAAATCTTTACATGTTTTTTAAAAAAAATTTGTTAATTTTTTGAAATTTTACCGAACTTTTTTGTGTATATAGACAGATATAACTTTCATTCTGGATTAATGAAAGTATAATGAAATCACATATTGAAAAAGAAAGTTATTTAATTCAGACATGAATTATATAACAAATTTTCCTTCTTGTAAATTTCATTTTTTTTATACAA
The DNA here is from genome assembly GCA_034766995.1 of Acanthacorydalis orientalis. Classification (NCBI taxonomy): domain Eukaryota; kingdom Metazoa; phylum Arthropoda; class Insecta; order Megaloptera; family Corydalidae; genus Acanthacorydalis; species Acanthacorydalis orientalis. Next base: position 30,605,339 of record CM068314.1, on the reverse strand, counting down.
TTCAATCAACAATTTTTGATACAGAGTTTTTAAATTATAACAGTATTTTGCTATATGATTTTCATACTTTGTTGCTATGAACAGGAATGGAAAATGATAAATATACAAGATAAATTTCTTACGGCAGATAATTCATTATATCTATTCAAATGTTAAGGATGGTGAATAGTTAATAGTGCTAGTATCTCGAGATACGGAGTTCATCACACGGTTCGTCCAGAAATTAAATAATGCAACTTATTTAACCTGGATTACTTTTTCGAAATCGGATAGCATATGGTCTAAAATGATGATGAAAATTAAAGAATTTTGTTTTACTTTTATCGTTATTTTAGACAAGATAACAGCCGATTTAGAAAGATATCCAAGTTAAAAAAGGTGCGCTATTTAATATTCCAACAAACGGTATTAAACAGTTTTTTGTGTAATTTACGGTGGTCAGTGAAAGAAATTAATTAAAAGTCTAAAAGTGGCAGGTTAAAAAAAATTATAAATGATAAAAATCAATCTATTTTTATCTACCTATCTACCTATCTATCTCTATCTATATCTATCTATCTATCTATCTATATCTATATATATATATATATATATATATATATATATATATTGATTTATATAATTTATAAAATAGTTTTCAGTTCAATGAACTAAAAAAGTTTTCTTGTAACATCAATTTGTAATAATAGTAGGTATATAACCGTTATATTGATGTTTTCCTGTGTACCTACCATTCACTACTTTTTCATTTCATCTGTATTTTATTTTTAATTTTATCTTTTTTCCTGCGAAGGAAAAATAATTCTAGTAAGATATTAAATATTTGAAATAAAATGTGGGTGTAAAATAAATCTAGAAATAATAGTACTTCAATATCTAATAACTGATTTTTTAAGAAATGTAGGCGTTATCTTCGTTTCTAGCTTAAATTGTATTTTTTCTTATAGTCAGAGTAAAAGGTTTGAACCCAAAAAAATTTTGAATGCATCAATGAACTATTTGACTTACGAAATATATTAGCTGGAAAATTTGAAAGAGATAAATCCAGATCTTCCGAAATAAATGAGATTTGAAGATAAATAAATGTCATGTTTGAAGTATTATTAATTCCTAGAAATTAAGAAAAACATGATGGTCTGTCAACTATGATAATACTTAGTTTGATAAAGATTTTCAGTTTAGAGTATGAAACGTTCAACAAATGGAAATAATACATTAGCGTAATGAGTGGTTCTAAAGGTAAACTGAGCAATTAGTGCCCACGCTACGTGTTTGAAATTGAAGATGTCTTTACATCAGAAAGTGGCGAGAACATATATACAGAATTCAATTTCAATATTTGTTAAACGAATAGAGTCTCTATGGTCAATAATATCGTGTATAATTAAAATATAAAAATTAAACATTTGATGATTAAGAAAATTCTAATACTTAAGAATAAAAAAATAAAAGAAATTAAAATGATAATAAATATATACAATTATGTTTTCAACAGTTTTTCATGAATATATTACAATAAGTTAGTTGTATTTTTATTATAATATTAAATACTCTAATTACAATTAGAAAAAGTAACATGGTCTGTTATTTATAACAAAATGTGTTAATAATTTTCGATTCGAGTAAAACTAAAATTCGTATTCAAATTCTAAACTATCGCTTTTGTCATTAAAATCGTCTTGTCTTAAAAAAATAAATAAGCGAATAAAATTGTAGACAGAAATGTTTTTAGACATACAAAATCTAGATGAAACGAAAAATAAGCACAGAAAAACATTGTGTCCTTAATGCTTCGAGTCACATTCTAGATAAATGATCAAAAGTTCGTAAGATTAATCTCATATTCGAAATAACATGAAAAATAGCTTTGTTAACCTTGAGGTGTTAATTGATTATTTGTATAACAGGATGTATTTAAAAAAAAACACATGGGATGTTAGTTAAAGTTTCTGAAAATGAGTAATATTAAATTTCAATTTATGATGTACACAGTAATAGTTTATTTTCAAGTAAAAGAATATCAATATTAATTTTATTACTTTATAAATATTTTTATAGAATAAATATAACATAATACAGGGGTTCTGAAACTCAGGTCTGTAGATTGTTAAGGACTGTCTGAATAGTTGTCGTGGGAATATGGATTTAAACACGAAGGCAGATAAATATTAAAGTGTATATTTTTTTTTAATAATATGTATATTATTTAACATTGAATAATATTTTGTATAACTACAGATAGAGATATTTGTTTCAAGGTCTACACATAATCATTCTAAAAGGTGTTATTAACCGATTTTATAATTTTTTCACAATAGTGAACAATTCTATGAAACATCAGTTGAAAAGAATTCCGATAAATTATAACAGTTTCTTTAAAAAATATCCTAGTAATGTTAATCCTGATGAGACACTTGAGCAGATATCTATTGTAACTAGTTTCGGTTATCGATTTATCTTCAGATAGCTTGTTAAACCTTTGCACTCGGAGATCTTTTTCACCTCATCTACCAGCAACTCGAACATATTTTTTTAATAAAATATTAAGTAACAAATAACTTCAAATAAAATGATGTAGTATTGTAAATATTTTTTTATTCGAATGAAACTTCAAAAATACATTTATTAAATCATGTTTTATAAAAAAAAGTAATATTGTTGCTTGTTAGATTTATGATGTTCCCTCAGAGGGGATAGTCGAGTGGAAAGGTTTAATGTACTTGAAATCTTGAATGTATCAATAATTGTTTGCAGATGATTCAAGAGACAAAACTAATCATAACAGATAACTAATCAAGTGAATCATCAGAAACAGGATTATCATAACAATACACCGACGAAATCTCAGATATAAAAACAATTATTACTTATCATAGAACATTTAAAAACATCAAGAAGCAACTTAAGTCATTCTTAACTTGATTTTAATGAAAACTGAACCAAAAATCAATTTATAATAAATGTTAATAATATCTACAGTTTAATTTCAATTGAACAGGAAAATCTGATTGATTTATCCTGGTTTTCAAAATCAAATATCTCGATTACATTTTATATATGATTATACACATGTCTCAAATAAAATGATGGAACATCTAATTACTTTTTTCGAAACATATTTATTCGGACAAAATTTCTCTACACTTATTTTATTTAAACATAAAATATATAAACAGATTAAATGTAGAATCAAATTTAAGGACAAAAGTTTCTGTAGTCGTGCAAAATGTTGTAATTCTAATAAAGACACGACATTGTCCTTCGCATAGTAAGATATATTTTAATATTATACAAAACGTTAATAACTAAAATCGTGATGTGCATTGAATTAATAAATCATTTCCATGTCCACGTGGGTTATTTACTTTTTATTTTCTTACGCCCAAGTTTAATTATGGCCACTTCCGTGAGATCACTATTTTAAGATACAATAATAGAATACATTTACAATCCAGAAGAAATAGTTATAATAAAAGGTTAACTGGACCGAGGATCTGCACAATATTACAGTTTAAGAACCGTTTATTTTATAAATATATAAAAACTGATATACACCCATTATATTTATGACGTGAAGAAGTATAAATAATATTACAAGTAAATTCACAAACTTTCATAGAACTGGTGTAATAATATTAACCAGTTCTTTAATCAATTATAATTGACAGGCTTGAAGAATATTGTATTTTTAATTTTTTATAATGCACCTTTTTAATTAAGAATAATTGATCGAAAATTTAAGACTGTCATCTGCAATAAATAGCATTAAGTACAAATCATGCAAGTTTAATTTACAAATTGTAAAAAATAGACTAGTCTTAAGATTTTTTCAAATAAAACTTCTCCTTTACAATCCATCTAGAATATGCCATTCTTTTTTATTTATTTTTTAAAAGCAATTTTGGCAAAGGTAAATTACAAAAAGAACAATTTACTAAATGTTAATAAAACAATCATAGACAAACATCATCTAAAGAGCATATATAATCACTCTTAGTTCACGAACAAGAATTATTACGTCGCGAAATTCATGCGTTTCCAAGGTCGGCCGAGCAGCAATGTAAAGGACAACCTGCCCGTGCCTCACTCGTCCGTCCCTGTATTCCGCTGATCGGTGGGGCAGGGACACGAACAACACACGATACATAATTCGGTACGCTTACATGGACGCGCGACGAGAAAACTAATTAAATGGCACACGAGCCACTGTGTCAGTAATTAAAACGTAGACGTACAATGTGAGATTCTTTTTGAAAAGAAAAGACATTTTTTATTTGGTCCAAAATGCCGCATTGTCTTTCCGTTTCTGCAAGGGCGCACGCCTAATTGTTGAGGATGCGTTCATGTGTATTCTCAGTCTCGTGTCAAATATTTGGTCGAACAAGTCTTTGAAATCAAAGAAAATGTACACGCAGGCAAGCGTTTACATTTAAAGCAGTTTATTTTTTCATCGAAGATGACAACATTCTGAAGACGTTTAAGTTTTTTAATTATATCTTATATTCAACACTGAAAAAAAAAATTGCAGACATATTTTCTCAGTCTATAAATGACAGCTTATATTTTGTTCATAAAAGGTTTTTTTATTAATTTTTCATTCAATATTCACTATATACATATAAATTTAATTATAAGAATATTAATGAATAGTTCAACTCATACCCACGTTGTGTTTAAAAGGAATCAACTCCTCACATAAATGATGAGATGACTACATAACAAGTTTATAAAAAAATACTGTCTTCTTAGAAAATGTAATAATAATTTATTTAAAAAACGAAATGATTACAACACCGTATGTTATATGTTATAAATGTAATTTATTTTTATATCTAAATAATTTAAAGTTTCAATAAATAAATATTTGCATACCGGAATTAAACAATTATATTTGTAAAAATACTAATCCATTTTCCACTCTATAAATACAAATCAATACACATCTAATATATATATATATATATATATATATATATATATATATATATATGTTAATATAAGTAAATATCAAAAAAAATGTTCTGAGTTCGAAATAAAATTGAGGATTTGTATAATTCTCAACTAATACTTTTTTTTAATTTTGAGCTCGCCCACAGGCTATTAGATTAAGCCTATCCCCGGTTTATACAATAAATATTGACACCAAAATTACGTATTTAAAAACAAAAAGGATTTATTATATTTTACGATCAGTAATTAGTACACTTTTCCTTATTTAAATGCTTAACATTAAAAAAATATAAAATATACCGTTTTTGTTTGCTATTTGTCAGTGCACCTGTTGAGAATTAACATAAGTTTGCATTGTTCAGCAAATAATTTTATAAAACTGTAGGAAATGCAGGTATTCCCGCATTTCCGTTCATAACCTGAATGTTAGGGCTTGAAAGAGCTCGTGGTTATACTTTTGTCCTCGGTTTGCATTAAACATTCAATATACGCGAATAAAAGTTTTTAAATAACTTTATTCGGCATGAAACTTCATTTTTTATCATATAATTAAAAACATGTTTCACTGATACAAGTACAAATTTTTAACTAAAGTATTCAATTAAATAAAATAATTTTGGCACTGTAGCAAAATTGACTTTCGTAAATTGATTTTTCACTTCCTTATTAACCACAAGAAATTTCTGTTTAATCAGTTTAATAATTGATTATTGAACATTTTACACCGCAGAGGAAATATTAATATCAATTTATATAAATATCAATCTAGATAAAAGTTCATTCCAGATAATAATCGAAGTGGGGTTAATAGTTACGTTTCATAAATATGTATATATATATATATATATATATATATATATATATATATATATATATATATATACATATGAATATGGTTCTATGCTAAGAACAAATCATTATCTTAATAATAACTTAATCTATTAAAAAAAACTTTTTTTAAATATTTAAGTACACTATTATAAAAGAAAATTAACTTTTATTCCTTGAAAGTATATTTTATTATTATATTTAATATTGGTAAAAAAATAAATCATTCTATAATTTTATATACTATATCGCATGTCATGTTATGTGTTTTCCTATTTAAATATATATATATATATATATATATATATATATAAATGTATATACAGTAGAGATATAAAATGAATATATATATCAATGTGAATGCTTGTCGCTAGTGTCGCGAATTGTTAATAAATTTCGACCTTGTCAGCTTCAGTTTTTCTGAAATTATACAAAAAATACACTCTTTATCCATACATGCGTTTTTATATATAAATGAAAAAAGATTTAAATATAATTATTTATGTGCGTTTTATATTTATGTAGATATAGGTATCCACCATGTTGAGTACAGTTCCGATAAATTTATATCTTGATGAGATGACTAGCAATTTTCTGTATACTGGTCAATCACGAATCGTTCTGTTCCACACGCCATCGTATTTTCATGTACAAAAGAATCAGAACACAACACATGATTTATTATAGAATTATAACACACACATTCTAATTTCTTATATATATATATATATATATATATATATATATATATATATATATATATATATATATATATATATGGTATTGCATGTGTATATACACGTGTGTATATATACAAAAGTGTTTGTGCCGTTTTGCTGTGTCAAAAAATATCATATTCTTTATTTTACAAAAGAGATGTCATTGGCACCGTTTTAAAAACGCGATGGAAATAGATTTTCATGTCAGCAGAGATCCAGTTACCTGAGAATTTGATTAGCATGCGTTTGTTTTTGTCGATATTTGTCACGGATCACATTATTTTTCTTTACTGTATCGATTCAATTTATAATTAATAGAAAAGAGTATATAGCTCATATATGAGTAGATTTTTGTCGTAAGAATTTTATATTTGAAAGTTTTCATTTAGAATTTATTCTTTCAAGAAAGGGATCAGTATTTAATTAATACAAATATGTAATATGCTCGTGACTGTGTATAAAATAAAAAAAAATATTTTAGTAAATACTGACATTTTCTGATCTTTTTTTTTTAAAAAAATGCTAACAGTATGGAAAAATTATCAATGTATGTTTTATTAATTTATAGGCAAAAATAATTTGATCTTGTCATTATGAAATAGTAATAAATATAATAATTGATTAATGTATAAATTTTAAAAGTATTGTCTAGAAGTCAATACATAAAGATCAAATACAAGAACAATGAAGCGATTGATGAAAACCAAAAAATGGACGATTGTTCTATAAATCAATATTAATTTTTCAAATCCTTTGGTTCAGTCATTGACAAATCACTGAAATGAATTAACTGTATTAAAAATAGAATATTGTAAATAAGATCAATAAATTCGAAAGCAATCTTTTCTGGAGCAAACAAGTTTGTGCCAAACCAAAAAAGACAATTTTCAACACAATTATTGAAAACAATCTGTGAATCTTGAACAAAATACTAAAATAAGGACTACTCGTCGATGCATTGAACCATTGGAGATGAACATCCAGAGAATATTTTATGTTCAAGAATTTTAAATATTCTAATTTAAAAAAATCCAAATATAGAAATCAGATACCGGATGAAGGTACATTAATACATAAGAAGAAGAATAGAAATCAAATGTCATAAATAATATGATCTTCTTCTTAAATCGAATATAATTTAAGTATGTAATGAACTGATTATTAATGGGAGAAAGAACGTAAAGAGGATTGAAAAATTTAATTTTGATAAATTATCAGAAACGCTATGATTTTTAAACAATTAGTGTCCCCGTGACTCAGTAGATCGCTACTGATGAATCTTGATAACAAGTAACTGACGGAGAATTAAAAATCTGATATATATATATATATATATATATATATATATATATATACATATATATTTCAATATTCCCAGATTAAAAATCACACAATCTTTTTACACGCGTTCCTGAAAAAGTGCTCTTACATTACATAACATGGTGCAGACATACAGAACAGCAGACATTCTATGAAACCACTTTTTTCAGATTCCTTGACCTCTAGAATATGTAAAGCAGTCAACATGTCGAGGTCGAATTTTTGCATGATACAATACTTCAATTGAAGGAGAAAATTAATCACAAAATATTAAACAAGATATGTACAAAAAACATTCCAGCCAAAGTTCTGCATTAGAACATATGCTCGGCTGGTGATTTGTAGTAACATTGACTTTGTACATCGATCAATTCATGATTGACTTCAGTGCTTTTTAAATAAACTCGAAATGAAGATATTAAATCTGCAGTATATCATTATAGACTTAGATGAATCTAATTGTTAATAACAGAGTTAATTAATTATAATAACACATTTATTATATATATATATATATATATATATATATATATATGTGTGTGTGTGTGTGTGTGTGTTTGTGTGTTTGTCTTTTTGTTTGTAAGTGTGTTTGTGTTTGTGTTTGTGTTTGTGTGTGTGTTTGTGTATTCATGCATAAATTTGCGAATCTATACATGTGTTGACAAACATTTATATATCTAATAACAAAGTTTCTAAACCTGTCAAATTTCAAACTTCAAAAGCATTAATTAAAGCTAAACGCTATACGAGTGAAAGGGATTTGTGATTCCCGGAAGTTTGATAAAATTTTACATACATACATATATATATATATATATATATATATATATATATATATATATATATACTTCATATACTTCAAGTATATGGATATCTTATTCATGTACATCAAGTTTTAAAGTTTGGACGTGTTTAGTATTAGAAAACTTATTTAATTTAGAGTATGTTCAATGTTAATATCGATTTTATAGAAATAGAATAACGGAGGGAAATATTGAAAACAATAATATTAACAGAAATCCATTTACTAATACAATTTGCAGAATTTGTGTAATTCTGAAAATTTTCTTTTTCATAACTGCATAAATAGTCGTATTCTATCATTTGGATAAAATAATTGTTAAGGTTACAGCCATTTACCAAAATTAATCAAAACAATAAAAGTCGCGTTGAAATGGTTAATAGACTGTGCTGTATCCAATTATGATGAAATAAAATGCAATAAATTTAAGAAACTTAAAATAATCATTCTTCGTTTAATATAAAATTTATATAAAATAGTTCATCACAGAAAAAAATGATTTTTTTATTTATCATTGTTTAATATTTGAACTATAAAATTAGAAATTCGTTAAACAAGTGTGAATTATTTAAAATCAGTACAAATATGTAGAAGAAAACGTCACGAAAAGGTTATTGAGAAGAGAGTTTCAATCATTTAATATTATAAAATCTGGTTTTAATCACATATTCTAAATACATAACGGTCGTACGTTACACATTTTAAATCTTCATTTCATTGAATGGTTATAAAAGTGCACTCTTTTAAACATTTTTCAATCATGATTAAGAACAGTAAGGTTTTAAAATTCCAAAGGTCTTACATATTCGTCCTTATTGTAATCTATTGGTATATTTCGTAACGTAAAAATACTTTCATGATCTGCAGAAATAATCATGTTAAATTAAATACTTAATTTTCATTAATAAATGTATATATTATTATTTTATAAGTTGAAATACTTTTCTTTAATTAAAGTCTCAAAATCAAAAGAAAGTTAAAATAATCACACAAACACACACGTATACACGACATATATATATATATATATATATATATATATATATATATATATATACATATATATATACATATATATGTAGTATAAAATGTGAAATAAGTTGATAAAAAGTCTATCGAAGTCGGAATTTATATTATCTTGAATTCCTTGTTTATCGATTTTATTGAGTTTTGATTTTTTTTATCTATGGTATGTATTGTGTAATGAAAAAGTAATTGTTGATGTATAAACTGTAGTACGCAGATACAATTATGTAAAAATAAGCAATGTACAAGAAAACCTTTCAATTTTAACTGTACAATATTTGCAGCTACATACGAACATTCTCAAGACAGAGAAGTCTTACAGACATGTACATTTGTAGAGATATTTAGGGATGTAAAACGAACAAAAAATATTGTATATACATATGGTTTTAGAGATTTCATTAAAGAGATACATGATATTTTATTTTAATTACATAGCGATTTGTTTTTTTTTACTTAACTTTAATTGAAAAAATACGTTTGCTTCATTAAATATATCCAGAGTGATAAATAAATTTAATGAAATATTTAAAATACTTTCAACTTTTTTAAATACAATAAAAAATATAATAAAAAAAAAGAAATAAAAAAAATTGGTCATTTAAATCGCTGAAATTGTATATAAATATATAAATCAATTTTCGTGGTTGTTGTAGAGAAATATTATATTGTTTTCTGTATAGAAATAACTGATAGATTATCAAATAAATATTTTCCTCGATCCAAGATATTTAAGCATAGGATAATTAAAAAGAAAATTATTTCTTACAAAACGATTGCTTATAAATCACTTTCATATAAACAGAGTCAATTTCAAATACCTATTTATCATATTTATTTTTCAAAAAATGCACACCTTATCTTAAAACAATAACAGAAATTATATTTTTATTTATGTTTCATTTTCTTGTTAACGAACTTTAAAACATTTTTTCTGTGATTCAGATCTTATTTAAATTACACGTTTTATGAATATTCAAAATCGTTATATGAATTTGTAATTAAATTGGTACCTGGAAAAATAATTACGTGTAAAATAATTAGACTTTAATAAAAAATATACATGTAAGTATTACATATATATAAATATATATATATATATATATATATGTATACTCCAATACATCTTGGTAAATTTTCATGGAAACCAGTAGATATGGTAATATTTTTTTTTAAAAAAAAGTTAAACTATGTTTATAAAATAAGCAAGTTGTACAATATTCATTTATTAATTTTATTAATTTCTTCAGTAAGTTGAAGTTTTTTTCTTTTACATGTTAATATTGTAAAGTGGTAGAAGTTATTATATATTAATTTCAAAATCGAAACCGTTTCACATTTTTAAAAACCCTCGGCTTCCTATATGCAGTAAATATATATTAGCACTACACCAGCCTTTGACGATTGACCGCTGGAAAAAACATTTTTTGTTTAATCTAAGACTAATAATAATTCACATAAAATTATTTTTCTGATATTATCTCACCTATTCATTGAATTTCCTTTTATATCTTTTAATTTCTTTGATTTACAGTCGATAATTTCTGATGTACTCTTTATTTTTTTTTCTACAATATAATATATATATATATATATATATATATATATATATATATATATATATATATATATATATAGTATTGATTCGTTTCATTCGCATATTTGCTGTAGAATAATGAATATATTTATTAACTCAGACGAGTTTGGATAGTTTAAACATTCGTTATTGACACTAAATATTAATGTTTCAGCACCGAAATATCTACAAAAAATTAGAACATGTTTTTTTATATGTGATCGATTTTATTTCTGATGAATATTTACAGTATCTTGTGAAACTTGCTAGCATAATGTAAATTTAACTAGTCCAAAAAACTTGATTGGTACAAGGGGGATGACCTTAAGCTTTATTTTTTGTTAAATACTTCACTATATAGTAAATGTAACACATGCATATGTATATATATATATATATATATATATATATATATATATATATGTACTTTGATCCTAAAGAAAACTTGTCGACCTTCCATCTTTCCAATACAATTGTCTCGTTAACAACCTGTATAAAGAACAACATGAAATGCGTCGAGTAATATCCACCGTACATTGGCTTCTAGTATGAAATTCGATCCGTCACAAAGTTCACCTATACTGATGATTATACGTAGTAGGAGTGATGGCACGACGATGATACGTTCCGTGTCACTCACCAAAACCATATCAATGGAGCTGGGCGATCCTCATATTACTTCATTTATAGTGCACGTAGCGGCGTCATGTTAATTATGAATAAAAGCGGCTCGCATCGTAAATCCACGTCCTCTTGTTCCAGTGGGAACATGGGTCTGATCGTACAAGTGATTAATGATTCTGAAATGCGGAATTCTCTTCGGGAAATCGCCACGATATATAATAGAGATTTTCAATGTAACCGCAACGGATGCTTCCAATATGTTCGCATTTATATAGATGCTGATACAAAAAAATCGACAATTAATTAATGTCCGATAGTATAGATTAACATACGTATTGATTGAAGTCATTATTGGATTTGATGGTGTATAGAAAATTGATAAAACCTTTTCTGTTTATTTTACATGTAACATGACTGATGAACGGTGAAAATTATGATCATAGCTTTTTTTAACCGAGAGATAAATATGTAACGTTGTTTTCAAAATCTTAATCAAACATATAGCATGCGGTCCTCATATATTACTATAGTTTAATTAACTGGGAATTTCGCTTCTTTTCGAGTAGATTGTTACAGTTTGCCATAACAACTTTTACTATAAAACTTCTCTCCGAACTTTGTTAGTGAAGTGTTGATTATATTCACATACTGTGGTTGTACAGGGTTTTCCAATAAGGACGCATTTTTTTAATTTAAAATAAAACAGAATTTGCGCTGAAATTTCAAGTTTCATTATTGTACATAATAGTTGAGGGTGTGCCAGTTATAAATTAAAAAAATATCATTATTGTGACCGCCGCGTTCTTTCTTACAAATAATAATTATCGTGTTAAAATTTTCAATAACATCCCTACACAACAGGAGCCCTATCTCATCAATTACTTTTCGAATTTCATCTTTAGATCGGAAATTGTTTTAGAATTATTTGTATACGCCTGTCTTTTAACATGACTCCAAATAAAGTAGTTCAATGGTGTTGAATCGCAGGATCTCGGTGACAAATAACGGTCTCCATTTATGGAAATAAAGAGACCAGGAAATTTCGTACTCAATAAATTAATTATTTCACCAGCAGTGTGGCTTGTTGCACCGTCCTGATGGAACCAGATGTCCTCCAATATCATTAATTCCACACAGAAAAAATTGGTTATCATGTTTCGGTATCTTTCTCTATTCATAGTAATCGCTTTACCAGTCTGATTCTCAATAAAGTATAGACCAAAGGCTCTATCGGACCAAAGTGCGGACCAAACAGTCAGTCTTTCTGTATATAGTGGCTTCTTAACGATCACTTTCGGATTTTCTTCATCCTAGATTATGAAGTTTTACTTCTTAACGTAACCAGAATGTTCGAAACAAGCCCCATCGTTGAAGATCACTTTTTCAAAAAAAAAACGTGTTGTTTCAGTATCCTATTAACAAATGTCCGACGCAGTAAATAGTCTACAGGCTTCAATTATTGTATTCATTGAACCTTATAAGCCTTCAGAAATAAATCCTTATGCAAAATACTCCATGTGGTCGCTGTGAAACGCCCAGTTACCGTGAACATCGCGGAATTGACATTTCTGGCTCTTCCAATAGACTTTTACGAACCAAGTCAATGTTTTCTTCAGAACGAGCACTTCAAACACATGTTGGTGTTTCTTTATCCTTAACCGATCCAGTCTCTTCAAATTTACTCACTAATCGAAGAATTGTAGATTCAGATGGGCGAGTATATTGAGAATAAATATCGCGTAATTTACAAAATGTATTTTTTATAAAACGACCATATTCATAACACAATTGTATTATATCAATACGTTATTTTGTTGTATACGAAGCCATAATTAAAAATGGCAACATCAAAACTGAATAAATAAAAATACAGCAGTCAAAAAATACAGCTGTCAGTTTATCACCTTTTAAAAAAATGCGTCCCTATTAAAAACTCTTTAGTTTTAGATATTTTTTTGTAAAAAATCTTATTAATTAATGATTACATACATAAGCACATAGGCATGTGTATGAATGGGTGGGCGGTTTGATGGTTCGTTGAATACAGGTATGGGTGTATGTGTATGCATAAAATAAAACATTTTTTACTTTGTAAATCAGAGCTTTTCAGTAGAGAAAAAAATTATTTTTAATTTAAAGCATTATTCATATATTAGGAAATTGTATTTGATAAATGTCAGTTTATGAGTACATGCCATTATTAAAATAATAAATTATCATACATTTTTTTTAAAAAAAACTTTTTTTTAGTATACGGATAGTGAGATAGTGAGAGAAACTATGTCAATTTATTTATAAAATCATTCGATATTCATAAAACTGCATACAATTTCTGAGAATCTTTACAAAAATTTAAATAATAGCTCATTTTTAAATGCTTCTTCCTTTATTTCATAACATTAAACTGCTTCATAACACAACGAGACTTTCGTAATAAATGAACACAAAACAATATTCTATAACAGTTACATTACAAAGTTCAACCGAATCCTAACTTACTAAAAGTCTTCGTCGATTGTATTATAATATCTCGGAAATACCGAATGATTATCCGATGTACAACATCATCTTCGTCTCCGACACGAATAAGATTATGTTACCATGTCCTCTGTGAGCGACCAGAATTGCTACAGCGTTATTGTCTGCCTCGTGGAGTGTAGTACGTTTCTAACACTCTTGCTTGATGTCGTATGCTAGTCATAGCGTCTGTTGATGGCTATCGACTGGCGTACAGGACGCGCGACTGAATTTAAATCGATTCCACAAACTCATTCAAGACACAAATGTGTTTTCAATAAATATCTTCACACGATTCAACGCCATACTTGCATATTTACATTCCTCTTTAAATGACACGACGTTTCTGATATAATATCCGTATACTTTGCTACGCAAATAACGTTTATCTGCACTGTACTCTATCTAATATACAGTACTCAGGGTACATACGCATTTACATACATACGCACATATATATATATATATATATATATAAATATATATATATGTATATTTATATAATTTTGATTCTTCCAGAGGCTATGTATGTTTAATATTTAACAACCATTCTGTTTTGTATCACATTTTAAATATATTTCAGATAGGAGTGGTTTTAACGTCGAAGATCGTGCATTATTCAAATTTCCATTGTATTTATAATTGCAAATTGCATATTAGTTTCTATAATTTCTAGTTTTTTTTTTGAAAGTTCCTTTTGTTTGTTTCCAAATCTTTTTCTTGAATTAATAAATTATTATTTAAACGTTAAACAACCTATAAATCAGAATGAAATAAAATTATTGTATTTATATTTTCGAGCGAAGCAAAAGATCTTATATATGTATACACACCCACCCACGTAAACACAAACACATACAAACACACATGCGTATACATATATATATATATATATATATATATATATATATATATATATATATATACATGATCACAAATGTTTTCAGTAAATGAAAGATAAGTGAACAAGAAAAGGAAAATATATAAAATCCTTAAAAAAATATGGAATTGTTCATGTTTAATTTTAGAGTGTTTGAAGTAACAATTCAATATAAACTTTTGTGTAAAGTATTTCAATAAAAATCAAGTACTAACTTATTTATCCACTTTAATGATAAGAAATGTTTGAGACCAATACTATCTACTAGAATAATTACATGTCTATGTTTAATACACTGTGTATAGAAGATATAATTTTTTTTCAGAAAAAAGATTATTTAACAATGTAAAAAACAGTGAAAAAAATCAAACATGGTTTTATTTTAAATTTTGTTTTATTACGGAATTAAAAATTTCAGTTATTCACATATAAATCGAACTTTTACGTATGAACCATGTTTTCATTAAATTATATTTATATATTTTTTCGAAAAAAAAACATTAAAAAAACGTGATGGCGTAACCCACAAAAATAGTATAAGTCCTATTTTTACGAATTTCATTAGTGATTGATTCAATATCAGCAAAAAACATATCGCACTTTAATCATTGTAGTATTTTATCAATGAGTAGTATTTTTTCAATAACGAATTTATTATTTATGTAGAAACAATACTCGAAAAACTAAATAATAGAATTTTAATTATTGAACAGTTACTTTACTGACAATATGTTTTTAATTCTCATTATAAAATTAAAATTAAATATATGTTTATACTACTTTATTGGTTTGCATGAGACTGTAATTACTTCTTTACAAAATTTAAAATATATTTATGAAATATTCTTTATATATATATGCATGTGATGGATCGGAGGAGGAAAATATAGAAAGAGAATTTTTTCAATGAAAAAAATATATTAGGTTGGTAGAAAAATAATTGTCGTTTATGACGTTCAAATTCATATACATTTTTTAATTTAAGTGGCCCAGAACTGTTGGATGACTAACGTCTACATTTTCTGGAAGCTCTTGAATTGTTGTGCGTGGTTCTGATTCAACTAACGTCTTCAGTTAGTCGTTACGTATTAAAGAAGGACGCCAGCGACTTTCTTAATCTTCAAGGCTCTCGTCCCCGGCAGGAAATTTTTGAAACCACCATTTTACTGTACATTTCTTAATAATACCCACATCAAAAGTATCATTTAGTTTACAAGCAGTTCTGTTGCTTTACTGCCCGTTTCGAACTCATACAAAAAATGTTCTCTTATTTGCTTCTTTTCGATCTTTAGTACAATAGTCCAATTTGAAGCAAATTTAATAATAAAACGAAAATCGATGTTACCAAAATACAGACAGAAAGATGCACTTTAAAATGATATTAACATGAACACGATTAAATAACATTTTCATTGAAAAAAAATAAAATTCAAATTCAAAAAACGAAAACCGCAATTATTTACCTTACAACCTAATTTACTCAAATTTCTTATTTTTATATTAAAACGAAAATATTCTTATAGATACTAATGCTTTTAAATAATTATAAATAAATTTTAAATGCAACTGTGCATTCATTTACACTTAAAAGGGAATAAAATATATATCTATGCATTTTTTAATATCTGTCACTCCCTATACCTCTTGAAGTTAGAAGTTAGATCTGTCCTTGCAATATATATAAAGAGGAAGGCAAGTTATAACTGTTTTTATTATAAGTTCAGTTCAAACTTTGGAGGAATGAAATTCGACTGAACAGGACGGTCGGGTTAGTAAATATTTAATACCGGTAAAAGGACGTTATAAAAAATTGATATTTTGTAATGAAAGGATAATGTTTCTCAATTTTGACCGAAATAATTTCAAAATTGATTATATTTGTTTTGAAAAAGTGTATATAAATATATGCATTTGAAAATAATCATATATATATATATATATATATATATATATATATATATATATATATATATATATGTGTGTGTGTGTATGTATGTGTGTGTATATATATATATATACAATTGTAAAATTTTGACGATTTATTGGTGGATGAAAATCTAGCATAATTTATTCCAAATTGAATAACCCGCTGCTTCTCCCTGTTAAACATTTTTAAAACATTTAGTAATATACATATGTCACATACTCATTGCTTTTTCTGAAGTTTTTTTTTGTCTATTTTGACTTGCAGTCAACAATTTCTGTTTTTCACGTTTTTTGTCTATTATGCTTACAATATTTCATATTAACTTCCGATTCACACTTGTTTCCTATTAGTTCAATAACTTCTATATATTTACCTATCTATTCTATAATTCTTTTATCACCTTTTGTAAACGCTAACATAAATATTTTTATTCGTTATGGTATTCAAAATCCGTGTTTCATTTGAATTTTCTAAAATTATTTTGAGATGCTCATTCGTATTTCGACGGCAGTATCAACATTCTAAGAGCACATATATGTAGAAGGACATTATGAAGAAAATGTTGTTATTTTACCTGCAAAAATAAGTTTAATTGCAGTACTAAATTTTAATAGTTTTGTTTTATGATTAGTTATAATTTATTAAAAAAATAAATATGCCAAAAATGTTTTTTTTGTATTTCTTTGCACGTTTATGATTGATGTAAACGACACAATTTTTCTTAAATGAAAGAAGTGCTTTTGAATGGAATCGATTTTCATTCTGCCAAACAGTCATGTTTTGTTATTCTTTATGTATAATAATATCCTGTAAACTTTTTTATTATCTTATATCAATGTATCTGACGTTTTTGTATCTACTGTTACATTATTTTCTATTTTTAAATTATAGAATTTGTAAAAATTTCTCGTAACAAAAAAAAACAACATTATCTACAAAAAAACTAGTTACTAGTAAGTGCATTCTTATTACAGAATAAACAAAATGATTTTAATTTGTTTAAATATTATTATTTGATAGTAGGATGTATTAAAAAACAACACACAAACATCATTTTATCATGTAATGTTTATCTTTTAATACCAGATATTCTATTTCGTATTGTACGTTGATCATATAGAAATTGAGTTCGTTTTCTTGGAAATTTAAAAAAGTAAATCAGCTATATGCATGAAAATATACTGAGACTGTCGCGATTGAAATATTTTCAATTATTTTTGATTATAAAAAAATCAATTCGTATTTTACTGTTTTATACATATTACAGGCACACGTTTCAATTGTTACCGCCGCGTCGGAGTGTACATGCGACGGGCTGTAAATGCCATGCGCAAACTACACGCCATGCATTCACAGAACCCCGCCTGTTTCCTCGATCGCCGCCATCGTCCATAAGCACCGAACACACAAACACATTCACGTAACCGTATATACGACTCAACTCACACATTCACTACTGTGTGTTTACACACACATGCGCATATATACGCTTGCACACTTCAACACATATATGTACATAATACAGTCGTCCTCCCACAATCCGTCTCACTCTCTCCTTTGCATCACGACAAAATAACACAAACATAGCATAAGGCCAGAGCAAAGCAGACATCACAAACCGGTCAGAGATAGTTTAGTTTCAGTGTGACTACGGTACAGTGTAGATCGTGAGCGATCATTTTGAAGCTACATGTTCACATTTGTAAACTGAATTGGATTAAGGATAATTTTACCGTATTTCGTATACGATTGTTGAATTTTTAACGTGTCGATAAAACATTGTTTTTTCTAAACAACATAAAAAATATAAGAAATTAATGTTCATATTATGTGAGAAAACCAGTGTTTGTGCTAATTTATAATACATATACTAAATAAACATACATATATTATTATCTACATGTTGGAGTTTTCGTTTTATATAAATGAAATGTGTTAGACACTATGTGCATTTAAATATTACTCCCACCGGATATTAATTATTCAATTTGAATGACAACAGAACGGATTATTTCAGTCGATGTTGTTCCTTTTTAGAGTATATCACTCATTAACGAATAATGTAAGTGGCTTGATTATATATATGAATATTTGTTCTGTCTGTGTTCTTTATGATATGTACATGTATTTTTAAGCGTTTCGATTTATTAATTCAAACAAAAATGTACAAATACAACGCACTGCCATGTTGGAATTCATTTGTCTTCGTGGTCTGTTTATTTTCCATGTGTTGCTGCGAGATTTGTAGTGTTAGAAAGTGTATCTACAGTGTACAGTAACTTCTCGAACAGAATATACATAATATACATACATACGTACATATATATATATATATATATATATATATATATATATATATATATATATATATATATATATATATATATATATATATATATATAAATTTGTATATATATTTTTATATACACGTATGCACACACATATATAGACGTTGTGTTTATATGGTATATATGTCTGACCACGTTATAAATAGATGCATTTTATTTTCCTTGAAGGCAGGATCTATGTCAGGTTCAGGGATTCATCAGTATTCACATTGTTGGATATTCATTGTTATTTTTTGATATATATATATATATATATATATATATATATATATATATATATATATATTTCCATCTGTGATTTTATAATTTTGTTTGTTTTGTTTGATGGAATGTGTGTGGGTGGAGATTTTTTTTAGATTGGCTGTTTATTATTAGATTTTATATAGAGTGGTTTAGATTATTTTCGATTGGCATTTTTCATTAATTTAAAGATACACTCGTTTTTGGTTCTGAGTGCATTGATTTATTATTTAAATAGAATTGTATTTTTTTTTAAATATTTTCATATTATTTAGAAGTTTTTTTAGTATTTATTTTTGAATAATTTGAATTTGGGATTGTACTGTAGATTGTACGTCAGTTATAAATTCTGTAAATTGCCATAGAGAGAAATAACTTTAGATGTTTTTGAAGGACTTGGATGTGTAAAAAATCTGTAGAAGTCTAATTTAGTTGTGTGCTGTCAGTTAATGTCGATTTCAAAAAGTTGTAGTTTATTTAATTCTTTATTACTACATAAATATGTGTACATGAATACACACACGTATGTATATGATTTTTTAAATAATAGTTGATCAATTGACTGATTTCAGTTTGTTTGGAAATCAATTTTAGTTTATATATATATACACACACACACACACACATATATATATATATATATATATATATATATATATAATAGATCACTTCTGTGTGCACTCTGTGGATATTTGTACATCAGTGTATATGCTTTAATATTTGAATATACAATATATATATATATATATATATATATATATACACATATATACATACATACATACATATATTAGAAAATGGATATGATGAAAACGGTGAGCATTGTTACAAGCTCGGTTTTGAATTGGCGCCATTTGAAATAAAAGCTCTTTGGTTATTTTTTCGTATGAGTGCCAGTATAACAAAAGAATGTAAATAATAATGATTTTGTATTCTAACTGTAATTTAGAATAAATCATTCAATGGGTTCTATTATATTTCTCCCTTTACTGAAATTCAAATTGTCCTTGAAATCTTTATGATATTATACCTGTTTATGTATGTTTTTAAGAAAAATTCACTTAAAATAATTTTATATTTTTATAGTATTTGTAATAATCATATATTATGAAATAGTTGTAATAATAGTTGTTAGTTTTAGGTAGGTTATATGTTACCAAAGTATACAATTAAATAAAAATATCATATATTACATGTCTGTCAATTTCGTATTTATAGAAAAGGAGTGTATTTAATTTCAACTTTAAGGGAGATAAAAATGTTGTGAAATTGTTACATAAACTGAATTC
Source organism: Acanthacorydalis orientalis (assembly GCA_034766995.1). NCBI lineage: Eukaryota > Metazoa > Arthropoda > Insecta > Megaloptera > Corydalidae > Acanthacorydalis > Acanthacorydalis orientalis. The sequence continues at coordinate 30,584,293 of CM068314.1, read as the reverse complement.
GCAGTTATTAATATTAGAAAAAAATGCTGTTGTTTTTTAAAAAAATATCTTTAAAGACCTGCAACTGCACTTAATTATCGAAAATGTTATATTAAAGAATTATTGAAATTGAACAATTGTATTGAAAGTATTCGTTGATGAAAGATCAACAAAAATTTGTAAAAATCTATCGAACTGCAAGAGGAGATTACTGAAGATAAAAGAATGTAAATTTTTGACTTATTTCCATATGTGTTTAACTGTCTATAAATAAAAATTGTAGATTGTTTCATGTATGATGGAGAGTTTTTTTTTTGTTTGTATTGTATTCGATGTGTATTGAAAACGAATGAGTAAAGAATAATAATAATTACACGTATTAGGTTTTATACTTGTTATCTCGATGTATATCTGTATTTCGTGTTTTATTTTCATTGAAAATATTATTTCTTAAATAACATTTAATATTGTGTTTCCCTAATATGCTCCACAAGTTTTGTGTTGAATTTATTTAGTGGTTGTACAAATAAGGAGAAACTATTTTATATTAGATATAAAATTGAAAAAGTAATTGATGACTACGATATCATTCTAGGCATTAAAATAAATCTTATACATTTATGGTTCACTGTATCGTATGTTCGAAAACGTATTTGACAATTTGTAAATAAAGTATTAAAAAAAAAATAAACAGATAAGATGACATTTTTTAGTGTATGTAATTGCATTTTTATTTGAGAATAAAGATACGTGTATTTCGAATATTTTTTTTATTGAAATATTCATATATATATATATATATATATATATATATATATATATATATATATAAAAGTATAATTTTCTATTATAAAAGTTACATTGAAAGTAATAATATTATTTCTTTTCGGAATTATTTTTTTAAACAAATTAAAAAACTGAAAAAATATTTAAAGACTAGAAAGTTGTAGGCGTTTGTTACAATTGAAAATATGGAAACAAACGGTAATTTGTATATAATAGAGAGGTATAAAATAAAAATTAAAGTATCCAGAAATTACTATTTATGAATGGAATATTTTACAGGCGAACAAAAATAAATTATTCACTTGATGACTCTTGTCTGTCGTTTGGCACGATTATTGATTCAATGTTATTTATTAATTTAGTTTTCATATGAAAGATAAATTGGTCATTGATAACATGTCTTTTAGTTGTCACTGTAGTATAATGACAACAAAGTCTCGTTTAAATAACTACTCGCGAGTAAAATAAACTCTTAAAAATGATTATTAGAACTATTTAGTGAAGCAATGTCATCACATTTAACTGCATGCCATTTAAAAAAAGTTACAAATTGATAATCAAATGTATTCTCTTACGTTGTATTTTTGTATGCTAATTCAGATTGTTAGAGTAAAACGCATAATCAGTAAATATTTCCAAGATTTCTGGCTTATTTCGTTCATTTAAATGTATGCTTGTCATGAATAATATTAATATTTTGATTCAAGAACATGAAACTTCGAAATCTTTTTACATTTCAGTGCTAATTCTGAACATTTACGCGACTTTATAGTTATTAGAGTAGGTAATAATACAATGAAATGAAATTGTTAGAAGAACAAGTACAAATGTAAAGAATTATGTTTACTATATTATTTTCTTTTGTTGCATGAAATCGTATTGTATTTTATTGCACGCAATCGGGATTTGCAGTAGGCATATTAAATTTACTAATAAAGATAGTAAATAATATAAATGGTTAATTGAAAAATTATGTCGTTTTTTGATATTTGCAATAAACAATTTGTTTGTTTATTGCAAATATCAATTTTTTATTTTTTGTTATGATTTATAGAAAAAACGTTAAAATATTTTTTTGGTAAAATATTCAAGATTATTCTAATAAATTGAAATGTTTGTTACCTACCAAGCTCCCAAATGTAAAATTTAGTATCATTTTATTATTATACATACCTATTGTTTAATAAAACATGTACTACTTATCGATGTTTATTTTTTTTAACAGAAAAATAATCAAATAAATAGAAATCCGTAAAATTTTATTGGATTTTCGATTATTAATACAGGTTATTAAAAAAACTGAATAGTGTACATAAAGTAAATGTATTATTTTTGTTTCATGATTTAGAGATTCTTTTTAAGTTGTATATATATTGTATATAGAATTTTACTTTCAGTTTGAGCTTTAACCTTGCTGTTGATGTATATATTATTTTTATGTTAAAATAGCTAAAAAATAAAATGAAAAATAAATAAGTGAAAATGGAATATTTAACAAATTAGTATTCAGAATAGAAACTAGTGACGTTCTTTAATGTCATATGTTTTTCTTCAAAGCTAAGAACCAGCCGCTTACAAATGTACATGAATCTACATGATGCACACAAATGTACATAAATCTACATATGCACGAATCTCGTATCTTAGAAATTCAAATAAGACCTTATAAACAAGATGAATATATTTGATATATATATATATATATATATATATATATATATATATATATATATATATATATATATATTAGATTATACATGTAAGTTTACTTTTCTTTTTAAAATTTTGAATTCATAGAAATTAGTATTTTAAAATAAGATAAAAAGTTGGTGTATTTCTATAAAACATATAAATATAATTGAAATACTTACGAAGTAGTATTGTTTTTATTGGAAACACTTGAAAAAAATGGTTAAAAACAAAGAAAGAGCATACATTTTCAAGTTTTCCAACAAAGAGAAATTATTTTTGTCGAAAATTTTAAAAATTAGATATTAGAAATTTTTGAATCATTTATTTTTGATATCAATCGAATGTAATAGTAAAAATTTTAAATTTTTAAGAAACTATTTTTAAAAGGTTCGGAAATTTAGATTTATGATAATAATGAACATTTGTTTATTTAATTTTCTTATCGAATATAATTTATATTATAGACTGTAATTTTGTACACAAGTAATTATTTTATTCTTGTATATTATTTTTATTTTTTTGTATATGTGTTTTGAGTATTCGTTTTTGTTGTCGAATTAGAATGTCTAGTCTACCGTATGTGTGTTTCTAACATCTATAAAAATTAATTAATTATTAATTGTAGACAATATGGAATTATTATTTAATCCGTTCGAATCTACTTGTCAAATTTCTATATCATACATTATGATTTTTAAAGAATTATTGTACTTCTTTTACAACTACGATTTAATGAAAATTTTTAATAACATGTTTTTAAATAAATATGTGCAAACATGTATGTTAAAACGTTATTAGTTTAACCGAGAAACTAGTCTGTTTTTGTAAATATTTTGTATTTTCTCCAGGAAAAGTAAAAGTTCATATTTCTGAAAACGTTTAAGCCGAAAAGTTGGCAGAAATATTTTTTATTCATTAATTTGAAAACAGGGTTGAAGTGCTTTGTATGAAGTGATTATAAAACTTATTTCTCTTATTATTTTTCAGTTTATTAAACTCGTGTTATATACATTTTTTACTTTTTTATTTCATATAGCTGTAGAGACTGTTTATAAAGTATTTAGCATTTTGATTTTAATCTAATCTTTCACTTTGGCCATATTTAGCCGAAAATGCATCTCTAGAGAATTAAATTTCAGTTACTACTCCTAATCTGTCCCTGTTTACACGTTAATTTGTTAAGATAGATTTCAATTAGGATTAAAATTGTAACTTTCATCTTGATTGTTTATGAAAATGAGTTCAAGAGTTTTGATTTTTACTTAGTGAGATGTTAGTCATGAGTTGTTTATCCTCTGATAAGTTTGTTCACATGTATAAGTATGTTAAGCTAAACAGAAACAACTATAATTTTAATGATTTATACAATTTAAAAATCGCAGCACAGAAATGTGTTATACATTTTTATTGTTTTTATTAATAACGGATAAGTACATGATTTTTTCTACTGTTATTAATTTATTTACAGACGTTTTATTACATTTTTTTATTATGTTAATAATTGTTTGATATTATTACTGTTTTTATTGATTAATTAAATTTTAATTAAATTACTTTATTAAGTATTTATTGAATACTCTTATAATAATAGGACAAATATGCATTTATTTAAATTAATAATAATGTTTATTATGTATTTCAAATAACGTACCTCTAAACGCTACTGTTCTCGCAGTGAAAGTTTATCTCCCTTTTCTTCTATTTTATCATGCGTATTAGTTATGTATAAAAGCAACACTTGCCGTTTATTATTTCACCCCTTATCTCTACTGGTTTCATACAGACCTGTTATTCTTGAATACACAGTATGGTCGAATTATCGCGTATATATATATATATATATATATATATATATATATATATATGTATGTATGTAATATTTTGTTTGTAAAACGATCCGTACTATAAAAAACACAATTCTAATATTTCCCTTAAGACTAACAGCTAGTGTGAGGGTTGAATGTGTAACGCACAATCCGCATTATTTGTTCATTTATTTTTAGTCTACTCTTGTCTTACAATCTAAAAAGAAAGGATTGCTTAGCGAGCCCTTCTTGTATTATTATATTTTGTTTTGCTTGGCATTGAACTTGATGGGGAAATCCGGTCCATACATTCATTGGGTCACTAGTGCGTTTTAGTGACTGCATGCATTGCATTATGACGTTGCACTGTGCTAATAATGCAACGGCGCACCATCTGCACAATGATGCAATTTGATATGACATATTATATTCGTGTGGGTTATGTGTACTTCATTATTTACATATATCAAGTACATTGATTTAAGTCTATATATATATATATATATATATATGTATGTATATATATGTGTGTGTGTGTATAAACATAATAACGATAAAAAAAACATTGTATTGTTAAAAGTATGTATGATAGTATTTTAACGGCTGTAAAAGGCAATATTTTCATTAATACGAAATGTGCGTAGATATATTTGCTGACAAAGTCTATCGATTTATTAAACCACGTGGAAGTCTGTTCATACGAGATAAAACCTAAGAATCGCCCAATGTTTGAATCCCCCTTCGTAAATATCACCGAAACTTTCTCGCGAGGAGGCCGTTCTTTGTATATATTCAATAGTTGGTAATTAAAACGGCGATAAAATAAATGCGTCATAGTTAATTGTTATTGTAAAGTGCCGACAGTCGATTATTCGGGTGTAGTTCTTAAATATTCTAACTGTTAGATAATATATATGTTGATTTTTAATTATCTTTTTGTCTTTTATAAACCTGAAAAAGAATTTTGTTACAAGAAATATATGATTATACTGTAGTATGTTTAATGGTTGATCGTATACATTTGTAAGTCTGAACCAGAAATCGAAATAAATGTTAACTTGTAAGAAATGAACATTTTTTTTATTAAATTGTAAAAAAGTAAACGTCTCAAAGTATTTTTCGAAACAATTGCGATTGTGGAAATATTTGAATATTTCAAGTTACTCTTAACACTTGATATGTTGTATATTAAAAAAATAAAAGGTACAAAAGTCCTATCTGTATGTTAATTTTAAATAATATATATGACATATCAAGTTTGTGTACTTCATTACATTTAAGTGTAATATTATAAATATTTATATGATTAAATTTGTATGAAATTACAATGATAGCTTATTTTGGTATTGTGCCGAAATTCATTTCTACTCCTCATAAACTGCGCATTTTTTTTCTGATGAAAATGTTCAGTAATTAAGTGTGGATTACCATGATTATTGGCTACGCACATTTCGATAGCGATGCTAATATCTCTAGAACGTTTACGTACAAACATATCTCTGATGGTTTATAAAATCGCTATCAAAATATCCATAAGCAGTAATCATTATTCATTTATTGCACATTTTGATAAAAAAAATATCTGATTTATAGCGAAATGATAAATTCCTTCATAGAAAAAAATGTAATTCGGATAAAGTTTTTTTGTTTTATTTAGTTATAAATTTATTTTATCATTTAAGTTTTTCTAAAACTTAAAAAAATTCATTGTCATATATACTCCAGATTTGTCTTAGATTCTAATACGAATGTCTAATAAGGTTCGTATTAGAATATTTTGATATTAGTAGAAATTATTTTAAAACTGCTGTTTTAATAATGTTTATATTTTAATATAGTATATAATTACTAGATTGATTTATTGTTTAAAAATAATATTTTCTCGAATTATATCGAGTAAATATTAATCAAAATATTATTTATAAATATTTTAGTGTACTAATAAAATTAATTATTTTAAAAGTGTTTATAAAAACTATAAATTATTTATTATATAGATTACAAAAAAAATATTGATTTCTATTTTTCGTTTATACATATACACACTGCATTCAGTTATATATTATTCGTGTGTATATATATATAATGAATATATATATATATATATATATATATATATAATTAAAGATATAGTCTGCAGGCTTACACCTAAGTGACCTCAATGACGTGTCGGGATACGAACTTAGAACAACACTGTCGCATGGATATAATATATGCTTTCTACGAAATGAAAGTCGAACACCGATATAGCCAAACAAAAAAAGAAAATATAGAATGTTCTGTCGTTGTTCCGTCTGTCCTATTCATAGTATTACACTAAATTGTCTTTTTAATAACAGCTAGTCGCTAAAGGTATGTGTATAATTAATCACAATATAATTATTATATTTTCTCATATACACACAAGCTCAAATGCAAATTTATATTGCATATATATATATATATATATATATATATATATATATATATATATATATATATATGTGTGTGTGTGTGTATGGCAGTATACTCTGTGGATTTGAGAATACATCTAATTATTGTATGGTTGAATGCATGTATATTTTTGCATACATGTGTGTAGAATAGTAGTGTATTTATGATTTTCGGATTGTATTGTTAAATTGTATGATTTATTTCTGTTGTTCTTTCCTGCTGTGCTAAACGTTTTTCGGTATTAAATCCTTTATTGTTGCACTGTCGTTGTGTAGTATTTAAATCGTACTGTCTTGGCGTGTTTGTGTTTTTTTTTTCACATATTCTTGTTTAATAAGTGTAAAAAAATCGTCTAAAAAGTAACTCGAAATATTTCAGAAGTTACTGAAATGTGAAAACTATAATCGCTTTAATATAAAATTCATTATGCCGTTTTCGTGAGTTAGATCTTTTTTATATCAGTTAAAACATTTGTTTTGTGTTTAAAATTTTAATTAATTATTTAAAATGATTTTTTGTAACTCAAATTAGCATTTTTTTTATCCCGGCATGCAATTTCGACATCAATTAAATTTCATTCATTTGACATTTACTTTAATAATAATGGAAATTTTTCTTCTCTCTCTGTCTTATATAATAAGAAAGTATTGATATAACTTCTTTTAATTATATATATATATATATATATATACATATATATATATATATATATATATATATATATATATATATATACACACATATATATATAAATAAACACACACACACACATATATATATATATATACACACACACACACACATATATATATATATATATATATATATATATATATATATATATGTTGAAATTGAACTGATTAAAGATTAAAGAATTAAATGATTAAATGATTAAAGAATTAAATTGGTTGTTAACGAAGAGAATTAAATGAATCTACTGCCTTGTTTAGAAAACATGTTTTCAATATTTATTCTTATATTATGAATTATACACAAATTCTTTTTGGAACAAGTTTTAAATTTTATAAATGTATTTATTTATATTTCATTCCTTTTAAAGACTGAAAAGTATTTTTTATAAAGCAGTGTTATTAATTGACATAAAACATTCGTTCATGAACACATGAATATAAAATGACAAAATTGTGTTTTTTGAGATTTGTTTTATATATATATATATATATATATATATATATATATATATATATAACGCCAGCCATGTGTTAAACAGATTATTTATATGGATTGTTTGGTTTCAAATTTTCAATAAAGTATAAGAAAAGTAGATAGAAACGTCTAAAAAAGATTATAATAACAATCACAGTTAATTAAGTTACTGCTGTTAATTGTTATATTTAGTAAAGTAATCTGATTTATACAAATAATTAACTCTGATTTTATGTTTTATAAAAAGTTATTCATTGAAATTATACATTTATAGTGTGCTAATGATGTGAACATCTGTATCTCTTATTGAATGGAATATTAAAGACATTGCTTCTTTCATTCAGTTAATACCCGTGTGTGCTTTATTACTATTTATTTTAAAAAGATGCACTTTAAAATTAATTTGTAAAGTTCGGTCTGCACACATATTTACATTGCATTCTATTTCAAATTATAATTATCTTAAATTAATCATTTAACAGTCTATGAATTTGTTGATTTTAACACTGTTTGAGAACTGTTTAACTTATTTCAAACTCATAAACATTGAACGTTTATGTTGCCGAAGGGGTATGTATTACACTGTACAGGTTGCTTAATCTAATGTTTTAATCTTGTTTAAATTTGAAGAGTAAATTTGTGTTCAATGAAATTTCACATGGTCATATATCCATTTCGGCAAACAGAGCCTTTTATTTGAACATTTCTAATTTATGTATCGTTCAATATCAATCTTTTTGTAATATTTTTGTTCGCATATATATATTTCTAATGAACATAAATCTTAATATTGAAGACATGAGAACACATTACATATGTGGTATATTTAGAAAAGTCAACATTGACTGACTTGAAAAAATCGCACATGAGCTAATCGAATCGAACCGACGGCCTTGAGCTCTAACTAATATATCCACGAATACTGTGTACAGACATTTCCTTATATTTCTGGTTGAACATTCTGAAGTACGCGTGTAACCGGATTTACAAATAAAAAACCTTTTTTTTTCTAATGACATATTCGTTGCACTGACGTAATCCCATTTTTTGGCATTAGGAATACTTGTTAATGAACGAGTGGAAACATATTATGCTGTCGTCATTTTCTTTCCTTATTCTACATTTGTTCCTGACATTTTATGCTAATAACGTATCAGTATATATCATAAGAAAGTTGAACGAATTTTCGTGTAAATAATATTTTTTTTCGGTAAATAAGAAAAGTTCGTTTCTGTTTATTTCTGTGGGCGTATGTCTACATTGTCATGCATTAGATTTATAATTATTTTGCCAAGACCTGAGGTATTTAAATAGTGGATTATCAATAGATCTTCGTATCGTACAGGTGTTGCGAAATTTAACTTCAAAAGCAATTTGGATAACAGACAAGTAAGTCAGTTTATTCATGTACACAAGTACGATTATAATCTATTCTATTCGCTATGTTTAAAACGTTTTATTGAATTCGCGTCAATTAAAGCACATACAGTTTTTACAATTAGTTCACTAGTAATACTAGTATTTTTAGCTTTGATGTCAGATATACTTTATTACAAATAGTGGAATTTTTATAAAAATGTGTTCTTACTGGCATATGAATATAAACTATTTTTAAAAATCATAATTTATGGCATTTTTCTCCAGTAATATTGAAAAATCAGCATACCTATAAAACAACAAAATACTAATGCATAGGAATCGACATTATTGTCAAAACATGTTATTAAATTTGAAACAATAACTTTGCTTGACTTGAAATTAATTGTTATTAATGAACATTTCTATTATAGAAAATGTATAAATCAATTGCTTCTTATTTAATAAAGAGTACACATTTTTAAGGTAAAACTTGTACTGAAAAATATTCATATGAATCAGTAGAATAGAATATTTGAGTTACTGTAAAATATTTTTAAAATTGAGAAAACAGACAAAAATGACTATAATAACATTTTTGTTTATTTAATTGTATAAATTGTTGTAATTTATAGAATAATTTTGTAAATTGTTATTCGTGTCGGGATCAACTAGTAATATTTCAGTTGATAACACTTGATATAATTTATTTTTATGATAAATAAAATCTGATAGTGATTCATTTATGTGTCACAAGGTATTATGTATTTAATCAGAAGCATCGAATACAATAGCCATAATTTATCCAAACTGAACTATTCATCCAGAAGTGTACAAAGTTGCTCTTAATAGAGCGTACCCTTGAGAATATAATTAGAGTTTGTCTCGAGAGATAATTGTAATTGTGTGTTATAAACATTCTTAAGTGTTACAAATATTTTTTTATTTTCGTTTGCGTAATCGTCACTTAATTACAACTTGTTACAGTTAAACACGACGATATTTTTTATGTTCCCATATATCGATGATAATAATCTATATGAATATTCATTGATACACGCAAAAAAAATTCCAACCCTTAATTTTGAACCGTATCGGTTATTGTACAAAAGTCGTTATCACGGACATGTTTTAGTGAATGTGTGCAGGCTGTGAGAGAGTCGAGCATGTCGCAGAGAATTTTTTTTTAAATTTCAACACAAAAAACATCTGTCCGTTCCGACGTTTTTTTTCTATCTCGTTCCATCCGCTCTAATATCTGGTTGACTGCCTGGCTGGCTGGCTGACTGGCTGAAGGCCGCGTCCCCATGGCCATGACATTCACCCCGCTGCTGCAGCTGACATACGCGCCATCGCGCATAACCCCTCATCGTGTAAGAAACAATTCGTCCATATCGACACGCATTTGCTCTCGCTACGTACGTCGACCGAACATGTATTTTATCTGGTTTGATAGTACTGCCTGCGTCCCCACCACAATAACAAACACACATGTACAGATAAACAAGCATGTTCGCTACTGAATTATTTTTTATAGTCCCTAATGTCAGAGTGACTAATTACATGAGAAAGTTATTTTTAGATACGCAACAGAACATAGTATTTGTTAAACAATACATATAAACTAATTAGAAAGAAATATAGATACTACATAAATCCATAAATTTGATAACAAGTCAGATAATGCTATTTGAAAATTGCAGTAAATCCTTTTTATAAAGACCAATTATAAATAAATAAAGCGTTTAATTTTAAATGTAATACGTTAAGTATGAGATAGCATTTTGTGTTATCTACAGAACTGTATCTTTATACGTAAAAATAATGTGGCGAACCATGTTAAATCCAATATGAATTACGTACGGAAAACACGACTGCGTATTAAACCTCCCCTAAATCCATACATGTAGTTTTTTCTCAGCTTTATTTCATATCAACTTAGCTTCCTTTGAAACTGGTCGAATTTTTGTATAGTGTTATGTATGCATATACTTATATATATATATATATATATATATATATATTAGGTGCGTATTTCATTTTTTAAATTTTATCATTTAATTAATAATACTCAGAGGAAATGAAAACATATTCCTATCTAATATTAAAAAAAGAAGTATTTGATATGAACACTGTTCTGTATGATTTATGATTAAATTTGACATTTTTTTTAACAAAAACGTTGCTTTATTTTGTAATGAATTGAATAAAATTCAAAGTGAACATAAAATACGTGTATATGTGCGAATTGATACTTTTTATTATTAGTTTATGAAACAAATGTGATAGCTTTTGCAGTATTCATTGAATTCGAAACAAAACATTAGAATGAAGCTGATAGACTTATAATTTTACAATATAATCTCATTTCCAATATCTGTAATTTAAATTTTTCTTTTCAAAATTCGAAATTGAAATAAACCAACTGGCATACAAGCACTCTTAAATATTCTCACTTGTGGTATTTTTGTTATGTCTACACATTCTGAATGTTAAATTCTAGTTCAATGAAATTGCATTTGTTCTAACTTTTTTCTCATTAAAAATTTAAAACCATTTCTAATAATCAATATTGGATGAATAATTCCCAAATTTTATAAATTTATGTCTTTTCCATAAGTTTCAATTCGGATTTTATTATTCCACCTGTTTATATACTTCTATAACTCCTGTTCTTCTATCTCTTATTTTAATTAATATCTTTTTATGAGTATTTTTTTTGCTATTCAGTTTCTATGTTATTTTATACTATTAGGGAAGAACAAAGAGAACAACTATATGTGTGTATATATATATATATATATGTATAAATATATATGTGTGTATATATATATATATATATTTGAGGAAAAATGGAATATATTTCAATCTTCAAAAGAACCACCATAATTTTTTATAACTGCTCGATTTCTCGGATAGCTGACGAATCCCTTGTAGAAAAAAAGATGGCAGCTTTGTATTGATGAAGTTGTAATGCATTTTCGGACCTCTTCCATTTTGCATTTTTTGCATGTTTTATGCGTCACACCTTCTCCCTAAAGCTGAACAAATCATTTCCGCGGCTCCGGCAGCATTTTTTTTCTAGACTACTACACTAGAATGCAGAGTCTGCAATGTCTAAGATGCTGCTTTTCAGACCCCATCGAGTTCACTACTGTTTTATCAAGTTATTTCATTTGCTTAGCTAAAATATTTATTTTTTTTCAATGTTAAAGTTAACACTTCAAAATTCTAAAACAACAAGAAAATATTTTAATTTTAAACAGTGTTATAATTAATTCGTTTTAAAGGCACCAAACCATTTTTCACACCTAATATATATATATATATATATATATATATATATATATATATATATATATATATATTATATGCTTTTTCTAAAAACCTTTCGCTTCTTGCATATTCATAAACTAACGATTATACGAAAAAAAATTTAGATAAGTTTTATAAATGTTGTTTGTAAATAGAAGCCGATCGAAGAAGAAATTCAACTCAAAATGTGTACTATAAATTAACCATTTCTTGTAGTAATTGGATATTATTAAGTAATTTGTTATGTTTAAAATTTGAGATATCCATTTCAGCGGTTGATTCGGTGGGACACCTGAACCCTTGCATTCTCAGTTCGCCTCTGTTTGTGAAATAGAATAGTTACAATAAAATACATACTAACATTTTCATTAAAGCGACATTAAGTTGATATATATATATATATATATATATATATATATATATATATATATACACATATACATATATTTGTATTTAAAAAATAAAATAATCGAGAGTATTCATGATCTTCGTATGTCAGTATGTATACTCTAAGATTTTGGTTTTTTTAGCCACTGTCATAACATAGTGTGTGGTATTTTCTTTTACGCACTTTTATAGTTTTGTACTTAGATTTTTGTCCCTGATTGTCTGTTACGTATATACTGCATTTCACGCAAATACCTAAAATAATGTATATCAATTGTTCATTGTATTAACTAAAAGTAAATTATATTCGACATTGTTATCTGATAAAATTAGGATTATTGTAGATTTTACACGCATTTATGTAATTTTATATTGTTATATGCATAATTGTAAAAAGTATGTATGAAAATTAGTCAAGAATTGTTACTATAATTTAAGATATTTATATGACGATTTGTTCAAGTTTATATAAATTCGTGCTTTTTACTTATTCAAAATTAAAAAAATATTACAATTAAAAACAAAATATTGTGGTCAAATATATTTTATTAAATTGAATAAATACATATAGAAAGCAGACATTTATTATTAAATCAGATAATTAGACCTACGTGAAATTATATATATATATATATATATATATATATATATATATATATATATATATATATACACAAACTGCATGTAAATTGTAGTTTTTTTTTGAAAAAAAAAAGAATTAACGAAAATGTGGAATTACGAATAAGTTTGAAATTTATAATCCATAAAACAATCACAGTGTTTACTTCTTACCGTTTTCATTAAATTTATTTCTAAAAAAGGTACCTAAACTAGGTACGTAGTACTGTGGTGGAAAGGATTTTTGTTTTTATTAAATTTATTAGTCACTTAGCTCACTTGTATTGTTTATCAAAACAACGATTATTTTTTATTTAAACAAGTTCGTACTGTTCGTTTACGACTGGAAGACTACGGAAAATCATGTCAAGAAAGAAAAGTAATGAACGCCAAGTCTTTTATAGTAAACGAATCTGTGACAAGGAAATATTAACATCCAGAGACGCACTTACTGCAATGTACACAACATTTATATATAATATATATATATATATATATATATATATATATATATATGTTCTTATGTAGAATACTGTTTTGAAGCACTTTATAAATCACTTTTTTTTATTGAAAACATTTTGTATAATTTATTAACTGAATTTGTTTGCATAATACGATCAAATAAATTTTTATTAGTCTGACGTGGTAGGTAAGAAAAACAAAGAGAAATTGTATGTATTACCAGATTACACATATAATTTGAATTGGAAAATAGTTATTATGTTTCTTAGTCTCTCTTTATATGTGTACAAGAAAATTTGTTTCGCAGCATTGTTCTGTTTTTGAATGGTAGATTATTAAGTATCTCTTTGGTATTTGTTATTAGTAACTAGAACATTTTTTTGAACGTCGGTTGTCTAATTGTATTTCGAGAAAAGAGAATATTGAAGTGCCGTTTTTAGTCTACAGCTGTTATGTATAATCAATTTATTTGTATCACTATTGATAATTAATAGAAATTAACGATACTATTTTTTCTATTAACATTTTAGTAGTAAATCAGATGTAGGAACATAACACATCATTAACATTAATTACAAACAGGATTATTGATAAATTTATTAGTTGGTGTACAGTAAGTTGTTGAAATTTACCAATTTCAGATTATGTGAGAGTATTTCAGAAAATTAAGTAATTTTTCTAATATATGTATATATATATATATGAGAGATGGGTTAAAAAATCTATTAATATTATCGAACGTCGAACTGGTTTGGCTTTTCCAAAAAAAAACTAGAAAATTAAAAATAATACAAAAAATATGAATTTTCATGAAGTCTGAATTTGGTATAACAAACATTTATATCACTTTTAAAGTTCAGTTAAACAGTTGTATCAAATTAATGCTTAAATTATTATCATTTCCATCAGTTTGAAAAATCTTTTTTTTTGTTTGATGTTTTCGATTTTATAGTTTCACTCGCATAGAGCGACCTCGCACACTTTTTCACTCGGTTGAATGTTTTCTCGTTATAATCATCACTAGCGGTATCCGTGACATGTAAATTCCATCTAGATATTGTATTTTTTCTGTGTAAATCACAATAATATGATGATATGCAAGAAAGTAATGCACATGCTAAATATCATATACGGGTACACTTGAAAATATATTTTTAACTTTATTTAACATACAACCGTATTTCACAAAGTTTTAAATAAAATTATAATAAAAAATAGAAATATAGAGCATTTCGTATTTAAGGATAAACATGACTGTTCTTTTCTACCTGTTTTAAAAAAAGGTTTAATACCAATTAAGTGAAGAGCACAGTTCTTAGAGTGGACTAAATTTGATTGATATATGCGGAACGAGCTCGTTATAACAATGAATGTTTGTATGCAAATATACAGAACCAAAATTCATGTAAACATACGGTCGATGTAATCATGTACTCGTTATATCGATGTTCACTATTACGTTCGATTGTATTTTACATAAAAGAAATGTACCTTTAAGCGAATATTTTTAAATATTTATTTGAATAGGTATTATATATATATATATATATATATATATATATATATATATATATATATATATAATGGTGTGTATATTAGGCAATAAAAGTATATATTGTGGTATAGCACAGAACAAATTAAATCACGGAAAAAATATATTAATCATCCTTTGAAAAAAAATTAACATCGTGACGAGAATATGTGAATAGGTTTGAATAAAAGGGCATTAAACTCGCGCTGATATTGTATAAAAATTGTATGCGAACGTATGCATGTATGTATATGTATACGCATATGTTATATATCTCTCCCGGCATTAAATAAACCATTTCAGCGACCACCTATATACTAAATGTCGTTCAGTTACTCGAAACCAGAAAACCGACCCTTGTTTATGCGAGAAAGCATTTAAAACTTCCACATAATCCATTTTCTAAATGAGTTACACGCGTCGAGCAAACGTTTGTGAACGGGTAACGCGCATATTTCTATTTCACACGGGATAATTCGGACCATTTTTAAGCGCTGATCCTTTTTCATATAGAATTTCATACATATATATATATATATATACACAAATGTATGCTTGAATTTCTTTTATAAACAAGTTTATATATATATATATATATATATATCCATACACACATAAATGCATGCATATATACATATACACTTTTATTCATATAAGTACTTTAATATATTTTTGGTAAATTGTATAAATGTATTTATAAGCTTATATTTTCTTTCCCACTGTCATTCTTGTAGATTTAATTAGAGCTACGAAAATTTGTTTAAACATTTGAAAAAATTTAAGTTGGGTTTAATGTTTTTCGAAAGTAATTCCCTGTTTATTAAATTTCATAATAGTATTTCATTTAATAAAAGAGAATTTCACGTTTCGGTATTGACTAATTTAATTTTATTTATTTGCTTTACACTTACTTAAGAATAATACGTACACTTTTTAAAACATGAATGTCATTTGCAACCAGTTTCAACTCATATAATTTTCTTTGAAAGTCAATGGAATAAATTTTCTATAAGTGATGTATATTAATGTTAAATTAAATGGAAATGGTATTTTAAGTGCTGCAATTAGGTTATGTTAATTTGTTTATTATTTTTCTTAAAATAACTAAAAGTATTATTACTATTTTCACAAGTATCGAATTTAATTGTATTGTTTTAAATTAAACGTTGGATTATTTAAGGAACAAAAAATGTTCAAGTATATTTCTTAGATTAAAGCTTCGTCGTTTATGTTTAATATTAAGTTTATAAGAAATTGTTGTAATATACGTTTATTTTTATGTATTTAATATTATTTTATTGTCATCATTTTTATGTAGGTACTGAAAAATTAATAATTGAATCTATTTAAAAGTGTTAATAAAATAAACTATCTGAAAGGACTGTATACAGGTTTACTCATTAAAAGTGATTTCATTTTACATATTAAAGAAAATAAATTAAATTGCTTTTAGGTCATGTATATAGTAGAGAGCGAGAAAATCAAAGAGTAAACGAATGCAAACACTTTGGAAAGTTTTTGTAGTAATAATGTGGAAAGTAATTCTGCAAAAGCAATACAGTATCCACGATTAGAGCAGTAGATCCGGTCATATTTGATTTCTTTCCTTTGCACTATTCTCAGCTCACCACTCTACTATGTACTTGGCCTTAATCGTCATGTACATGCCATAAATACGCGACTGTATGTGTGTAGAGGTTTAAAAATATCAGTTTTTGCTCTCCTTACAAACCTCTTTATAAAGAATTTTGTAGGGAAGACAGGGACTGTTGTCTCATCTATGTATCTCTTTTGACAATTTTTCAACAAAGCAGAAAAGCATCAGTTCATCAACACATGGCTTTTGAAAGAGCGAAACAGATGACATAGGTTAATGTTGTAAGTTTTTAGTGTTGGTTGATGACAGGTTAATGTAGAAGATTAGATGGATACGAAAACAAACAGGAGTTACAGGTATAACAATAAGAACAAATAATTTGAAATGAAATTGGGTGGGACATATTTAAAAGGAGAAAATACAATAGAGAGAATTTACTGAGATATGAGAAATATAAAAGAGGCTCAAAAAAGAATAATAAATAAAAGTCAGAGATGAATACAAGTCAGAAGCTGGTAATAAGGGATGAAAGAATCTCCAGGAACAGCCACGAGAAGAAATTAAATTCAGAACTAAGAACCAAAGTAATTTAAAAAAAAACTAAAGTAGTGAATAGTTGAGCTAAAGTTATTAAAAATCCATAAGAAATGTATAGGAAAGACATGAGACCGCTGAAATTTAAAAAAAATATCTGTCAGTTGATACTAAGAGTGAATTTATATATATATATATATATATATATATATATATATATATATATATATATATATATATATATATATGCACACATGGCATATATTTATAAATGCATGTCTGTGTACTGAAAATATGTATATTTTGACTGATATCAAAGAAACAGTGTTATTGTCATACAGTCAAGGTCGTCCCAATGTCATGCGTGGTTTGAATCGTTTTAGTGGTCAATATGAATTGTAACATGTTCTTGACGTAATAAAATGACAGTAACTAGGAAGATTTGCGCTTTTAAAACACCGTATACTTTATTATTACTCTTATTGAACAATTATTTACTGTGTAATAATTATTTACTTCCTATTTAAAAGGCAAATGGTTCTTGAAATGACTGGAAGTCATATCTTTTCGAATTATTTATATTCTTATCAGTTCGTTTACACAGTATGTGATATTTTTGACCTTCGTTTTTTTTTACTATATAGTGTAATAATTGTGTGCATTCATTAAATGCGGTGAATTTCTTTCTCGTTAGTTATTATTTTTTCCAGTAAAAAAGAAAAATAGCGAAATTGATTGTACATGTTTTCAGTTTTAATGTGTTCGTCGTTTGTAGTTCGAATTCATTAGGTACTAATTAACCTAAATACAATTTCTAACAAGATTTATAGCCAGACGAGTTAAAAATAGATCGAAAACGTTTATAAATATGTTCAGTTGTGTTGAACATAAAATAATTGAGTTATAGTTAAATAAGTACATTTACTTCAACATAGTAATTAGTATTGTTGATAATTATATAAGTTAGTTATGCTAAAATGATATTATTTTGATGTTATAATTAACTTTTTAGTAACCGAATTCTTATTTATTTTGTTTTGTATATATATATATATATAATAAAAATTATTCACTAAAAATAAAAATTCTATGACGTCGTCTTATTTATGTGGGACGAGGTTTCTATGGTACCTAAATATGTTTATCTCATATATAAAACAACTACGTTTCAATATATCTATGAGAATGAATGATTATATAGATACAAATGAGTTTTAAAAAATATGTTTTTAGTTTCATTCGGACACATGTACATGGTTACAATTGACGAATGGACGAATTCCCTTAGTGTAAATATAAAATCAAAATTATCCACTAAAAATAAAAATTCCATGACGTCGACTTATTTATTTGGGACGAGGCTTCTATGATACCTAAATATGTTAATTGCTTTATTCGATCACATGTACATGCTTACAATTGACAAGTGGGTGTGTGCAGCGAGTAGAGGGCAGAGCCCTCTAGTGTGTATATATATATATATATATAATTGACAATTAATAAACTGCAGAAAATTTTTGATGATAAAGTAAATAAATGTTTCTATGAAATTATTTTCTCAATTGTTCAAAAAACGTCAAAGGGACATTAATCAAAAGACTGTGAATTTTCTCTATGAGGTACATATTAAATGTGGAGTTACGTTCTGTTTGTAAATTTAATTGCTATTTTCAGTACAGAGATATAAATTGAATCGCTTTGTACGTAAAGAAGAGATTTAGGTTTTGTCGAGCTTCATAAATCTACAAGTTTCGGTGATACGTAACGTATAATATTTCCTACCATTCATTTAAGTGATTGTTGGTATAGTAAGAAGATAAGCCTTTAAATAAAACTGTCTGTTTAATGAACGTTTAGTGTAAAATACGTTTGTTTAGTGCTTTTTGTTTTTCATATGTTGATTTTCAGGTATGGTATCCTAGTACATAATAATGATACGATGCTTTTTCGGATGTACGATTAATTTCTGCATAAGGATGTTTTTAATTATAATATCAGAATTTTATAAAGTTGAAATTGTTGCTTACATGATTTGTTTACTTTTTAAAATTTTGTTAATAATTACACTTTTTGTACCAGTTTTTCATACAAAACGGTGATTTAACTAAACTATCAAATAATTCCTTCATTTATTAGATTTTGAATAAATTTCCAACCTAATAATGTATATGGCAGTTTCAAAGCCATGTAATTATTAATCTGAATCTTCGTTTCATTCGCACGGATTCTTTTTTAATTTTAGTACAAATTAATACACTAGCAATTTGATAAGTACATTACAAAAATGTCAATAAATTACAAATTAAAGTTTTAGAAAAGTTATAACTGCGTATGTTTATATCTGTAATGCCGTTAATGTATTACCCTGATGGTTGATTGGTTTTTGTGTTTCACACGAACGAGTATCTACAACGACTGTTTGGATCTCTTAAGAGATTCTCAGGTAGTTGTAGAGTATTTCCAAATAAAGACTCGTGTTGTTCACAGGGTCCAAGACCGCTACTAGACGTTTAGAATTTTATATGCAGTTAAATTTGACGCATGTGCATTATGATCAAAATCTCTAGAATTCGTATAAAGAAATCATTACAATAGTCATTGTCAGAAAATGGTATTGTATCGTACTTATCTATAAATGGTTCGGAAGTCAATCATCGCAAATCAGTTTTCATTGAAATTCTCCTGTCTTTAAACGCATTGCAATCTAAATAATTTTTCATGTTAAATTATTTAATACGGTCCTGATTTATTACATTTTACAATAAATGAATAAAGAACAAACAACATAAAATTGTGTTTATGTTGTTTTTTATCAGTAACATCGATATTCCTATCAAAAATTTAGCAACCAAGTGATCTCGGAGCTATCCATTTAATAAATAATGTAGGAAGTAATTGAGATGTCGGTTTTTTATAAATCTTTAATATTCACGTCAGTTCAAAAAAGTCCTACTAATAATAATACTACATATTTTATTATTTAACCGGTTACTGTACAGCTTCATGACGTATACGGGCACCGTACACTGGGAAAAGGTTTTAATTGTGCATTAAGGTGTTAATATAAACGTCAACTTCTAATTAGAATAAATGAGAAATTAATATAAGACAATTAAATATTTAATCCAGATGAAAATGTATATTAAAGAGTGAGTAATTTTTTTAAATATTAAAAAATTGAAACTGTGAATAATTGCTGTTGATTTTTACGGTCACTTAACTCCAAAAGTTAATCAGACTATAGATAGATATTTTAATATTTTCAATTTTCCATTATTGTTTCATTATCTAATATAGTAATTATATCAATGTAAATTTATTAGAGATATAAATTCATTTTGTATATAGAGAATAAGTTAAATAAAATTTAACAAAAACAAAAAATGGAATACGAGTACTTGCACTCTCATCAGTAAGAAATAATATGATCCTTGATCTAATAATAGAGAATAGTTAAAAGGTTATGGTTATTTCTCTTTATATATATATATATATGCACACACATATGTACGCAAATATATCGTTTGTGAGAGCGATTTTCATATATCACTGAAATGTAATCTGTATTATGACTTCATATGACATTGACGCATCAGATGAATCCGTGTAATGAAATCAGAAACAATCTCTCGATTGGGATTATTTTTTTTTTACACAGTTCGTAGACATTAGTTTTGCGAACTGTAAACACATGTGTCAATGAATTCACGTATTTCAACACTTGTTTAAAGCGAATGCCCACACGGATTACATCATAATCATCGAATTTAGAATACCTTTTGACTTTAAACTGAATGTGTTGATTCACGCTCAGATGTGGACATAGTCTTATGAAAAATATATCTTTAAATATAAACGTTTTAGAATGAGACACAAGAGAGTGACATTGTCACACTGATATTTAAGATCAATTTTTAATATTTTTATATCATCAGTGTACACGTATGCAGATTACACACACACACATACATACATATATATATATATATATATATATATATATATATGTGCAAGCACGCATGTGTATGTCTGTGTAGAGGAAAGAAAATATTTGTTGCCAAATAAAAATTTCATAATATGAAAAAGTCTTTTATTTTTTGTGACTGAATTTGTATTCTTCGCGAATTAATCTAGTCGTGTGACAAAGATAAAACGATTATATGTACACAAAAACAAAATTAATTCTCTTTTTTTTTTCGTACATCGTTGTTGAGATAATAGCTTGGCGTACGGCCAATCTAGCCAGTTCCTTGCAGAGATATTTTCTGGTGGATGTGAGTAGAACTATAATTTATGAAATATTAAGGTCAATATGTCGAAAAGTAACGGTGGACAAACGTTTCAATTTATTGCAGGAGGAAATGTCGCACTGAGCTATTAGAATTCTAAAACAGAAATCGTCGTTTAATTTCGGTACCCAGAATTAATTCAACAAATTAATTGAAATTTCACTTTGAAATTATATGTATATATATATATATATATATATATATATATATATTTGTGTGTGTGTGTGTACAATATTTAAATACTGTATATCAAATGTCACGGTCGAATGTATATATGAAGTTAGTTTTAATGGAAGAGACCTAATTATCTGTAACAAACTTAATTAAATAATTTATAAAATGAATAATAAATAAGGTAAAGCATAAACTTCAAAGAGTGAAATCTAAAGAATCAAACGATTTCCGACCGATCAAAACAAACAATTCAAGTGGAATAAAAAAGTAAACATTGTGGTTTGCGCCCAACAAAAAACTAAACTCTTATACCACAAGAAGACGACAATCCGTGCTTCGTATAAGATATTTTATTTTTTATTTCCGTGAAAATATGTGGTGTCGTAATGTTTTTTTAAAATTTTGAATTTTATTTTATGTTTTCAAAGTACACACTTTAAATCTATTTCGTATGTGAAAATCTTTTCGTTAAATTTGCTTCTTTTATGCTTTTAATAGCAAACAAGTATTTTTGATTCTAAATATTTTTTTTTGATAAATACATTTATTTTAATACAAGTAATCATTAAGTATTGTGTCGTAGTTTGTAGAAAAAATATTTTATTTATAAAAAATGTTTGAAATTATATTCGATATTCTGAAGTAGGTACGTTCTTAATCTAAAAATAATAGTTCTTATTGTACTAGTGGTATTTATTATTCGAGTCTCAAAGATGGAACCGTCTAGCGAAATTAAGGAATTGATTCAAGAAATACAGATCCGTATATTTTGTCCACTATCTAGTTTTGGTTAATACACAGAACGTAATTAAAATCTATTTGGACTTTTTTAAATATATTAGTATTGAGTGAAGATTCAATTTTGTGTTTTAATTATTGTATTCAATTGTTGATAAGTTTTCAAAAAACTAATGTTGTGAATTATTATGAAGAGTACTATACGAAACTATTATAGAATAAATTTGCAAGACTTGTAAAAGAAGTAGTATTTCAAGAAGTCAAATATTGTAAAACTGTTTACATTACATTTAAAATCATTGATCAACGAGGATCAAGCATAATTAAACTAGTGTTAAAGGAGAAGGCGAAAACAGAAGATGATGATTCGATGAGTTCATTAAATTTAGAAACTAAAAGAAGCTTTTCTGAAGACTGATAAATTTCTTGATTATTTTTTTAAATGGTGCTCTTTATAATCCGACAGTGAGAATTAAGCATGTGATGCGAGGAGTTACGCAAATTAAGAATGTTTAGTCATCGTATAATGCAGTTTTATCAGAAAAAAACATCCCAATAAAAGAAAATATCCCATAAAAGAAAACAATGATTTGATTCTTATTTTATATAAAATTAGACTTGATACTTTTGACTCAAAATTTAAACAATTGTTTCAACTTTTAATATAATTTTTTTAATGAACAATCAATCTTTTTAATTTATTGTGAAATATATGTCACCGTGTTAAGTAGATTCGTTTTAAATGGCCCTGTACCAATTATTGTAGAACAAATGCCTCATATTAAAGTTTGGGTAGTTTATGCTTGATTTCGAATTAGTAATTCTTATATAAGTGTGTTTATGTAGTGTTAATATAACTGTTTTTCTGGAAAAAAAACGATTCAATAGAGCATTCCTACACACTGTAGTTGAGTATTGTTATTTAAAGCTTGTTTTTTTTTTAATTTGGTATAAAATAATGACTAAATAATCACTTTAGTTAAAAGAAATCAACAAACTATAATTGAAGTGGATATTTTCTTATCAGTGAGTGTTTTATATTTCCTCAAAAGGGAATAATTTATATAATTATATATTTGTAACTTTACTATTGTTTATGTAAGAAAAGAATATATGAGCACAATATTTCTATATTTTTAATTGAAAGTATTCAGTAATAAAACAATTTATATTCATCGTTCGTTTTTTATTGATTGCATTTTTAGAAAAAAATAATTATTAGCGTTATATCAAAGAAAGAACTCAGATTTTAATAATTAAAAGTTTGAATCGAGATGAGAAAAAATAATATTGTAATAAGTAACAGAAAGGACGTGAAATCTTGATTCAAAATGTAAATTAAAATAAAAAGAAGTGATTATCATAATTATTTACCTCGTCACTTTCGTAATTCCCGTGATCAACATTCAAGAATGCATCTTATGTAAACGAGTATCTAATATTATAAGACTTGGTCGGATTATTTTTCTGGTTGACAGTCCGAAATTAGAATGTCCGTTCCGTTTGTGGGATCTTGTGTAACGTTTCTGTGGCGAATACCAGTGGACACAGTGTCGGGAATCAGGTCCCATGCAACACACGTGTCTGGTGTAGGATTCAGATGCGAACGACGGTGGTCTGAGGGGCATGCACGGTAGACTATCAATCTGAGTCAGCTCGGTGCGAGTCTTAAATCTTTTTTGGCTAGGATAGGGTACGTACGATGCCAGAAAAAAGTAGGTTCAATGGCTGTTGTGCCAATACATAGACATGCCAGTGAAACAGATGAGAATTTGAAATACGAACGAGTGAATAAACAAATAAGTATATGCACATTTATATATATATATATATATATATATATATATATATATATATATATGTATATAGGTGATTTATAATTCTCTAATTATAGGAAATTAAAACAATTTAAAAACATATTAATTTTCTTAAATATATTTTTTGTATAAAGAAACACAGTAAGTAAATTTATTAGATTATATTTTTTAAATTACATAGTAGTTAATCTTTAATCTTAAGAATATATATATATATATATATATATTACATTGATGTATATTTTTTATGCTGTTCTTAAAATAATTTAAATAAAAAAAGAACAATTAAAGTTATAGCATAGTAAAAGTAGTTCAGATTTTTAAAGAAAAAGTTTAATACACGTTTTTTTTATTCAAGTGCGTTTGTATGAATTTAGGAAAAACTTCAGTTTTTTTTCTACATTGAATTAGGATAGTAATCAGTAATAAGTATTAGGTGTGTTTTACATATAAGTAGTACAGTTCAATACAGAATCAATAACTAAATCAATTGTTTGGGTTTAATTGTGTTTGAAACGAATAAATATTGAAATATCACAAAAAAAAGGATCTTGTAAAAACACAATCCAGAAAAAGTGTACTTAATGTATACATAATCTTACTTAATTTGATGTTTTGGATTTATAACCATTGAAAGTTGTTACTCGTAAATAGGTTAATTTTCATCGCATTTTCGTTTCATCTTGTGATATACGAAATATAGATAATACGTTTTCTTGTTTTTCGATGGCGATACATCCCAAATCAAGCCTTGGTATCCTCAATTTTCTGCCTCTAGACATTCCTCTACCTGGCGGTTCTCCAGTTTCTTATCCATGCAGTTCCACTGCATCTTTCGCTACATTGTATATCCGTCTGATCCTTGGTTTTCCTACAGGTTATATACTTCTTCCGCCTGGTTGTTCATCCAAGGCCCTTTTTGGTACTCTTGAGTCCAACATCTGCTCAGTGTGATCTGCCTATCGTAGGCGGAGCATTTTTGTGACTAATAAAATACAACTATATTCTTAAAACCTCGGACAAACTGTAAATATTCTGGGACAATGGACACAATTCTAACTGAAAACCGGGCGTTAATGACCTGAGTTGTCGAACTGCCCCAAAACTCCAATAATCAACAGTCTAACTGAAAGCAACCATTCAATGACTTAGGGCACTGAATTAATTTATATAATAGAGTGGCAATGTTAACTTACGATAGTTGAAATTGTATGACTTTTAGAGATGATTTTTTCATTTATTCCACAAATCACAAAAAATACTATCAGAAATGTTTATTTATTAATCACTTTTGATTATTGCTTATTTATATTTCGATGGCGATGTCACCATCCGCAAAGCCATGAGGTGAAAAGGACAATATTCATATCTTATCTAAACTTGGAGTCTCATTTGAGAGGTAGGAGAGATCCTCCATTGCAAAACGTGTTTAGTTCACCTCATCAAAATAGAAAAAGCTGTAAAATATTTAATGGTTATTTAAATACATAATTTTTTTGTGATATCACAGAAGTACAGGAAAGAGGCTGTCTGTTATATGCAGTTGAAATATGATTTTAAGACAGTGCAATTTCATAGAAGTGAAGTCTGTAATATTTTTAAAGTGATGTACATTTATATATGCGTATGTTTGTTTTTATAAATTACATACATAAATATACAAACAGATGGAAAATCGTACAAGAAAAAATTATATGTAAATACAAAAAACAAACAAGCAAGTTGAAATGGTACACTGCGACAAGGTTATTTTAACGGAGGAAACCGTTTAATTGAAACGATTCAAAATGAAAATATAAATATTTACATGCAGTGTCATTGAAGATTTAATCCCGTGCCCATCGAAAGTAAATCCCTGTCGGTACATAAATATCCTTTTTATACATTTTTCACGCTATGCCAACAGATGGCGGAGTCGAGTGAAGTATTTAGAGCAAAGTAAAAAAGATTACACGAAAATTAAACGAAGACGTTCGTTTTTAACCGACGAACAAATCTCAGTCTCATTCTATTTTCATACTGGCTTAAACTACATACGACGTCCTTTTCATACATTAATTGGTATATATATATATATATATATATATATATATATATATATATATATATATATATATATATATATATATATATATATATATATGTGTATATATGTTTCTTTTATCCAATGGCGCTATAAACGCGGTTTCAATATCTCTGACCTATATTTCTTTGACCTCGGGCGCTTACTATATTATTATCCGACGTTTTCAAGTGAAAGTGACTATTTCGTTTAATCATGTCTTGCAAATTTCGGTTCATCGTTTGTTTTCATAACATTCGACGTCTTGAATCTGTTTGAATCATTCATATATCGTTTTTAGAACTAAAAATATGCGTAAATGCTTCAATCATAATTTAATAATTGAACATAAATTTCTATTTTTCTTTATAATGACAAGAATTGATAGCTATCTGAAAGTTCGTATTTCTTTTTATAATTAACCGATCTGTAAGGAATTAGATTGTGATCCGAATTGGTTATCACTTTCTACTCAAAAAGTCGTTGGTTCAACACTGGTTTCTGGCTAATATTATTAGTTCATTATTTTTTTACTGTTGTTCTTTGTATTTTATCTGTGTTACTAAGACTAATTGCGAAATGTATGTTAGAAGTTATTTTAAAAATTTTACACGCTACCAATAAATATGAAAAAATATAATTCGAATCATTTGAGAACGAACGATATACGATATCTGTGACACTAAAAAGAAAAAATAAAAGCGAATGATTAAAAAAGTATTTTAAGAAAATAACAATTTCTACTCATAATAATCAATTTCTTTCTTAATTATTTCTTCTAGAATTAATTAGAACCATGCTTCTCTTAAAATGTTATTTTTCATTATGTCGAAAAATCACTATTTTAGTTTTTTTTTTAAAAAAAATCGAAATTATAAGAAAACCTTAGAATTTTAATATGTTCTGAAATTTGTACTATTTGTCAAAACATAATTTTAATTGTGAATGAAATACCAATGTATCTAAAAAAAGATTACGTAAAGAAAAGTAGTAAAGCGGTAAATTAATAAAAACGAACAACAATAAAAAAATGGTGAAAACGTGCTTTGTAGTGAAATACAAACCGAATCATTTTTTTAAACATAAACTGCTTACGTTTTTCTACTTCTTTCGTTTGAAAACCGTTTTAGTTTGTTAATAACAGTGGAACTAATCGATCAAGCCATCGTAAACGTACTGGCGAACATACAAAATTGAAAAAGAAAATAAAAAAAATGAATTTGTTTTGAGTAAGACTCAAATTCAAGTTCGAATTTTTCAACGGTGGGGGACAGACGCATTTAAAAAGTCGTAGTCACATATTTGGGATTTTATATAATTAATATTTATGTATGTGTATACACAAGTCAAAAAGTAAAAAAATATATATTTATTTTAACACAAATCATACTTTTTTTCATTTTTTAAGTTCAATCGACTTTGACACAAGTTGAATAAATATGCATTTACAAAGTTCGCCTTTATTTTTCGACGTATTTTTATATATATATATATATATATATATATATATATATATATATATATATATATATATATATATAATGTGAATTCTTTAGACTAGCTATTCAGAAAAGTAAATAAGTTCAAAATTAAACTAAAATAATTGAAAAATTGAAATAGACAGTGTGTTAAGAGATGAAACCATTTTTTTTTTATAAATTCACACTTGGCACGAAAAGTTGATAATGACTGGCTTCAATTTGAATCCAAGCAGATATAATGTGAAAACTGTTAAGAAAGTAATTTTCTTGAAAGGGAAATGTTATTAATCTTTTCGGCGTTTTAAAATAATTTGAAAGAAAACAAAATCGGCCTTCATTTTAATTCGGAAAAGAAAATAAATAGTTGTAGACGATGACAAAAAGTTTCGTTAGCTCGGTATAAATATTTGAAGATAAAAAATGATCACATTTCATTAAGCCAGTTCATTTTGTTTCATTTGGCAATGTGGGCTTGATTATTTTCTTAC
This sequence comes from Acanthacorydalis orientalis, assembly GCA_034766995.1. Classification (NCBI taxonomy): domain Eukaryota; kingdom Metazoa; phylum Arthropoda; class Insecta; order Megaloptera; family Corydalidae; genus Acanthacorydalis; species Acanthacorydalis orientalis. The sequence goes on along the minus strand of CM068314.1, from coordinate 30,555,582 downwards.
TTGAAAACATAGAGTTTCTCTTTTGAACTACAAAATGTAAATGAAGACTAATAATACTTCATACTTTTGTCTACAATACATTTATTTTAACATTATATATATATATATATATATATATATATATATATATATATATATATATATATATATATATAAAATTTATTTAAGGGAAATGGTTCATTTACAGATATTCACATCTTGTGTAAACAACAAAACTCATCCGCCGTGTTATAACAAGAAGTGACAGAATCTGTATTTTATTGACATTTAGTGTATGTGGTTTATTCTAGTTAGATGACGTTCATTTTAGTTCAAGGCCGAAACCTTATTTCCATGTCAACGCTCGATAAACGACGTTTTATTTTCAGTAGATTTTTATCGGCATGCCATATGAAATTATCGTTCATCACATGCTCATTGTATTTTGATTCGACTGCTCTCCGTAATCTGTTTGGTTTTTGTGTAAATTTCATTCTTATTTTAATTTTCGGTATATAATTTTTTCGCACTTGCATTCTCATTATGTATGCACGCGACGTAGTGTACTCGTTATGTTTTGATGTGATTTTTTTAAAACATAAACAACAAGTGTGTGTAATTTTTTTTGCTTAAACTGTTTGACCGCTAATTAAATGTTAATCTCAGGCATATCAAATTTATATTGTACGTCAAACATTTGTATCATGTACATTAATATATATATATATATATATATATATATATATATATATATATATATATATATATATATATGTGATTAAGTTGAGGCTTCCGCATGAAAGTATTAAAAAAAATCGCATAAATTAAAAAAATCATGTTACTTTTTAATTTTTGCGATTTTTTTTGTACTTTTATGTGGAACTCTAAATTAAATTAATTAAATCATCGTATATATATATATATATATATATATATATATGTATATATGTATATATATATATATATATATATATATATATAATGATTGAAGTAAAAATATAATAAATAGTTTGAAAACTGTCAGAAAAGCAACAATAAGTTATGTTATTTAACTCATATTTTGTCTGTCTTCGATAAAAAAAAAATATTATTTTCAAAAATTTCAGCCTTGAGAAAAAAAATATTTGTTTATATAATTAGAAAATCGTACAAAATTAGATGGAAAATAAAATGAAAGTATATTTAAAGAAAATAGTCGTTTGTCATGAGAATAAATCGATTACTTAATAATAAAGTAAAAAGACATTAGGGAAAAAATAAAAGTGATTAAACCGTAGCAATATTTTTTTGTTGATTCATATGCTTTTCTTTTCGATTATTTGTAATGTAAACAACAAAACAAACAATACTGAAAGATACGATATTTTATTATTGATCGAAGCGAGAGATATGGTTGAAAAAATATAGGCAGCCCTTACAAAATGGTAAGTTTCTTGTATAACAATGCTGGATCACAAAAGAGACACTTGTACGAATCCGTGTAGAAATGGTAAAACAACTATCTTATAGCCCGTTTTGTTGTTGTATGACTATTTCCTATTCGGAGTGAAGATAAAAATCGAACATCTTTTTTTCAATTCGAACCAGTAAAGAAATGTAATTTTTTTTATAATAAACTTTTCTTTTTTTTTCGTAATTTTCTTATATTTTTTAAACATGTCAAATTTGAAAAATATAAAGAAAATAATGTATAAAAGTAATGTGTCTGAAATTTTAAAATTATTTGCAAGTTTTACAAAATATATGACATTCGTTTTTTCATTCAATTAATCATAATTCGTTATATTAGATGTAAAAATTAATTCGGTGCCTTTAAATTGAATCACATAGCTCTGTTTTAAATTAAAATACTTATTCATTGTTTTAGGATTATCAAGTGTCAACCGTAATATTTAAAAAGACTATATATCTTGACTAAAAAATTGGCATAACCTCAAAAATCTGTAAAATAGCATATTAGGCATTGCATACTTTTCGCATTCCCGTAAAAAAAATCCTACCGAAGTTGCGGGAATGATTTATTCAGCTTTGGGGGAAGGTGTTGTAACGCATAAATCATGCAAAAAATGTTAAAACAGTGAAAGAGGTCCGAAAATGCATTACGACTTTATCGATTCAAAACCGCCATATTTTTTTCGACAAGGTATTCTTCTGTTACTCGACAGATGGAACAAATTGTACAAAATAATGAAGGATATTTTGGGGATTGAAATATATTTAGTTTTTCCGTAAACATTCATTTTCTATAAAAAGGTCATCGAATTAATTTGTACATCTTTCTCTCTCTCACGTATACACACACACACACACACACGTATATATATATATATATATGTGTGTGTATATATATATATACACACACACATTCTGAGGCAGAAACTTTTTAAAATGTGATCTTATTTATCTTATACGTGAATCTGTCCCTAAATTTAATGATACTAAGTGAATACACCTTTAGAAGAATAAAATCAAACATTTAACTATATTTTGTAGATTAATATATGATTTAAAAAAATTATCAAAATCGAAATATACACACATTATTTTTGTTTGTATCATATTTCATTTTAAATTCATTTAAAACTCTGAGAGTAAAAGTATAGTTACTTGAAAAATTAAACTGTACTTTGATTTTTGTACAGAATTGAGGTAAAGAATGTTTAGGATTTTGTATTATTAGCAGGATGTTTCAATTTATCGAGATAGAAAAAATTTAGTTAACAAAAAAATGTGTTTTTTATATTTTTTAAAATTTGCTTAGTATGACATTTATTATAATTTATTTGAAAACATAAAATTTTAAAAATTGAGATATTTTGAATAGCAGTTGTGAAATATTTTTTTAATAGTTAATTAATTGATATGTTTAATTGTATTTAAATTTTAATCCGTAATGATGTACAATTATTTTATTACAATTTGTGACTGTTTTAAGAATTTTCTAGAAAGGTGTTTTAAAATAATAATTGAAACTTGAAGTTTCGATATATGCATGCTATTTTTGATTGAAATTAAATCTAATTCGGTACATAATTTATTAACAGTATCTTTGTAATATAATATATGTTTGTTTATAAAAAAAAAACATTGTCAGTAGAAAGTGATATTAATACTGTAATTCACATAAATTATTCATTAGTTATATAATATACGTATAATCAAAAATATGATTTTAAACTAAGATTATATTTCTAATAATTTACGTTTCATATTTCAAAATAGCTCCGTTAATAAATTTATTATGTTCTGTAAACTATAATAATAATATATGTTTGAATATGTGTATTTATATTATTTTTATATCTTTTAACATTTAATACGAATAATATTTATTTTAGAATTGTAAGAGGTTTGTGAATATTTTTAAGAAATATTGCATGGAATTATAAATTTATATGTATGCATGTTAGTGTACCTTAATGTCTTTTATTCGTGCATGTATTTTGTAATTATTTTATAATTTCATATGTTCGTAATTTAAAAATATTTCTTATGAAACACTCAAACAGTATTAATTTAGTGTATGTTAAATTTCAGAATACGTGAAAAATTTCAAATCCGTAGAATTGTGCACCACGTTTAGCTATGGTGTCATCTTCAGCACTTCCAATGAGGGTCATCTACATCGAAAACAAAACAGAGAAATCGAATGTATGCGGTGATTTGGTGGCTGGAAACATTTCACACCACAGCAACAATACGTGCACATAGTGTTGTTACGATTCTGTCTAAATAATCGCTTGCTTCGTGCGCCATTTGCTGACGGAATGGCGTAAATTATAGTTGCTGGTAGCAGCAAGCGATCCAGCTACGGGCATGTGCAATATATATTTATGAAGATATAAAATTATCTAGTTTAGATCCCTCCAAGCGAAAAAATCTCTACCAATTTAGACTCAGAATAAGTATAAGGGACCCAGAATATACTGAAATTATTTTTATCAGTAGTGTTTTTAAAGAGTATACACAATCGATTTCCATCGCGTGGAAATCTGAAAATTCTGTAATATTTTTTTTCGTTCTTGTTCAAAGTAACATAGTGAAAGCCTGGAATTAATCGTGCAATTTTTCAAGTGATATAAAATAGACACTAAAGGACGTACGTGTATAAAAAAATCAAAACGAACCCGAAAGACTGAATGATACATTAGATGAACTGCGTTTATCCGACACTGGTGATCAGTTTTATGTAATCTGATCGTATAAGTCAATCAAGTGTTTGACTGAATTGTTGCTTTTGCAATTTACCAATTACTTATCTTGTGTGCTTTAGTTCAAGACTGATCGTCTATATTCGTACAATTAAAAAGTGTTAATAATACGTAGTGTTTTATGTTTGTTGTTGTTGAGAGCGGTCATCTCTTCTGTTAACGTGATGATACGACATTTTTTTGTATATTGTTCTATTTGTTGACTTGTGAAGTGTGGTTGGTTGAATTTTTATGTTTCATTACTCGGATTATTATATCATGTGCTGACAATATAACAACGCCAGAACATCTTTTGGATATTTACTGGAAGACTGCATTAAGGTAAGTTCCGATCAGATTTTTTATGGTAGAGCTCGAAGCGTATCGATAGATATGCACAACTAGTCTGTCTAAGGACTCTGTCGAGTTCACGCGGTCTGTCCACAAATATATCTTTCCCACGAATGATACGTTCTCGTCGAGATTTTCCAAAAAAAAAAACATTAAATTTTCATTTTATGCTCATAATTTAAGTGATAATTAGTAATTACTGTGGGAATCTTCAAAATTCCGAATGTTCAGTAGGTGCGCGTTGACGTCACAGTTGACCCCGTCCACAACATAAACATTAAAATGAAATCGAAACACGTAGATTGCGATGAGATAATCAATTGTTATATGTGTTTTCGCGAGGCTCGATATTTTCATTGACGGAAACCGCACCGAGCGGAGTGTATTAAACCCACCTAAAATTGGAACAGACGTGACCGTGACACGACACGACCGACATCGAAATTTCCGCGTGCTGTTGTTGTTACCGCACACAGAATCGAGATTCTAATGTCGACGAACATGAAAAACTATGATAATGACAATGACGTTGCATTCGACTCTGTGTGGCATACACGCGGAGATACAATACAATCGAATTATATCCATTATTGTGGAAGTGGCATGAAGGTCACATTACATCGGGGGCCATGGCCAGCGCGTCCAGCCGGGCGTATCGCCGGCGAACACCGCACCGCGCCCCGCGTGCGGCCCCCGCCGCCGCCGCCATCACCCTTCTCTTCTGCCCTCTCCCCCTCGCAAAAGCCTAACCCATTTGATTCTTGTTACATACACCGAGTACCCACACTGCATACATTACGGGGGGGCCCCGGCAAAATGTGATTAGTGTATTCTCTGACAGGGTTGGAGTGCACTATTTTTTTTTTAAAAAGCATCGAAAAGAATATTTTCATATTACAGTTCTATAACAAATTTAATTACGCTTTATAAATTTAAAATGTATATAGTGTTAACTATTATTCTGGTAACTTTTAAAACTATAATTAATATATAAAAACAATCAAACATTTACTTGTTAATTATACAAATATAAACGCAGTTAGTTTTGGTTCACTTCGTGATAATTTCAATTATAAATAAAACACTGTATTTTATATATGTTTTTTTAGTATCTTATACTGAAATTGAACTTATTAAATGTTTTCAACATTGAACAGAAAAAGGTTGTTTATCTTTGTAACACATTTCTATTTTAGTTTTTAATATAGTATCCTTTAATCCTCGTATTGTAGGGTTAAAAGACCCTCATAAATTTTACAACTTGACATACATTTTATCTTCTTTCTTACTGATTTTGTATGTCTAGACTATTTAATCAAATATTAGCTGCTTGGTACTGATAATGACACAAAGTTTAGAGATGAAAGTATGTTCATTTTACTTTATAAAATAATAACTGATAAAATCCTTGCGGTCATTTTATATACAGAAATAAAATCTATCGTTATAGATTTAAATTGCTATCTGAAATTTGATTAATCTCTTAGAATATATCAACACTACTAATGATTTATTTATGTTATTTTCCTTATTGTCAAATATTAGACATATTAAATTTGTTTTCGTTTTTTATTTTCTTTTCTGTGTGCGATTATTCATATATTTCAATACATTAACCCAGCCAATAATGAATTCAGTTAATGGCAAGTACAATGCTGTACTGAAAAATTATAAACTTAAACACTAACTTTTAATTCAAAAACGATAGAAATTTTTCACAGACTCGATATTTAATTATAGTTTTTATTCATTTTTAGTGTAGAAAGATTAATTTTAGTTAATACTTTTCATTTTTGTCTCGTTTTTGCGAGAAAATAATACATGTGATATATTATGAAGTACATATTTAAACAAACTATTTTTTGAATTGCAATTTAAAGATAAAAAGTATACTATTGCTTCAAAATGACTAAAATACGCGTAGTGGGAAAATAACTTTTTTTTTCTATTTTTGTGTAAGAAAAATTATGCTTATACTATATTTTTTAAAAGCCTATTCTGTTCTTTAATCACTTACCGTATAATTTTATTCTAAGCAGATACAATGCGAATGATATATTTAAGTGATACATACATAAGTAGTATCATTTTGTCAGTGAAATAATGATATTCAAAAAATATACATATAGTTACTGTATATAATATGAAAATGTAGGAATGTTTCAGAATATTGTTTTCTTCAAGATCCTTTCAGAAAGTTTTATATATTTTCGTATATTTTTCTCACGTCACAATTTTCTGTTTAACTTTTTTGTTTATCTTATCGTAACCACCATTTTGTTTTTGTTTCGTTTCGTATTGATTCTTTTATCATTCTATTATTTAATATAAAGTTTATTTCACCAAACATCACACTTACTGTTTTCTTACAATTTATTCATTTTAAGAAGTTTTGTACAGATTTATTTGTTTATTTTTTTTAAAAATAATTTGAAACTTTGTTTATGCTGATACTATTTAATATTAAATTTTATATAGGTATGCACAAATTCAGTTTTTCTAAAATAAACGTACACATTCGTTTTTGTACGGTTTTACCGTTAAAAATAATTTTAAATGTAGACGATTGGTTAATTATGAGTAACTTGTTTATTTTGTTCTTAAATTAAAATGTATTCATTAATATTTAGGGTGAGACAATAATTAATTAGTGAAAAAAGAGAAGCTAGTAGGGACTGTAGGTTAATAATAGTTTCAGTATTTAAAAATTCTATGATTGAAATATTGTCCCTTTCACTGTATTTTCCATTGGTTTTAATATACTTTTTCATTATCTACTTCCATGTACCGAATCATTTTTGAAAGAACTCTCTAGGAATGTTATTTAGATGATCTGTCAAATACCTTCTCGTGTCTCGTCAAAAAGGATTCTTTTTACAAAATTTTTAGTTTTGGAAACACGAATACGTTACATGTTGTATTATTGTGATTAGCTATCGGACCAAAAATTGCTCCACTGGATTAGAAGTAGTATTATGATAATAAGAAGTTCCATGTATGGGATCATAAATAGCTTCAATCTTTTACGACGTTTTTAAACGCCCGAAAACATTATTTAGACTATTAAATACTTTCCTAACTGGAAAGTATTCCAGTGACATTGTATCCAAGGTATTGAGTGTTCACTTTGGAGCTTGATATTTCCGCCTTTTTCAGTTTATATGGATAATATAAAATAACTGATCACAAAAAATTCGCAACAAGCATTAGTGACTTATAGTAAAAATTGATTTGTATTCTTAATCGATAATGCGATTTATTTTTTAAATAATATTAAATTATTTAATAAAACAAGAAGTTAAACTTTCTAGTTATTTCAAAAAGATGCTATGTATGAAATATTCCAGTACAATTAGAATTTTAAATTTGAAAATGTATTGTATAAAAAATAATGGCGACAATTTATGTCTTTAAAACTTACAATTCATATACTGGAAAGGCTGTCGAGTTAATTTGTTATATGTGTTAATCATACATACGTACATACATACATACATACATACATATATATATATATATATATATATATAGATGTGTGTATATATATATATATATATATGTATATATATATATATATATATGTATATATATATATATATATATATATATATATATATATATATGTATATACACGTGTGTGTGTTTGTGTATGTCCTATGTATGTATGTATCTTTGTTATGTGTGATACTTGTACTTTATTCGTATCAAGAACGCGAGACAAAGAAAGAACGTGTATTTGTGAACAGTTTATCAGCTCTATTATATGAAAATTACATTTTCACTTCATGATGCAAAATGTGTCAAGGTAGTTCAGTATCATCACGAAGTATATCAGTTTATATAGACTGTATTTGTATAATGGTATATATATATATATATATATATATATATATATATATATATATATATATATATATGTAACTGTTTATAAGTAATTGAATAATGAGTGTTAATTGTTAATAGTACACATAAGTCATAAACGTATAGTTTATAAGTTATGAACGTATATTTTTTTATTTTATTTGGAACGAATATACTTTTTAATTATTCTACAAACCAAGTATATACTTTCATTGTTTATGTGTTAAAATATTTATATTATTTTACATGTATAAAGAAAGGTTTTGTGATCCGATGTAGTTTTTCAATGATCCCAAATATTTCAATTTATACTTTTTGTGTTTTTTTTTCCACAATTAAATACATTTTATGAATTTAATAATTTAAAAAATATTTTCTTAAAAGTTATATCAATTATTATAACTACATTAAACTGACAAATCTGGGAAGCTTAATAATTATTTGTCACACAATTTAATGAAAATGATATCGATAATCTATAAATCGTACATATGAATTCTATGGCATATGGTTGTCTAAAAAAAAAATCGATTGGAATATATGAATAAAAGTAGGGATAGGCTCGTAGAAAATTTCTAATGTTTTAAGAAAAATTGAGGTTGTACTGACAAACCTGTCACGTAATAAATTGATGTTATTGTGAAGCTTGAAAATCAAAAAGATTAAGATTTTAATGAGATTGTCATTTTACTCTAAAATTAATTCCATAGTTGTTGTTCAAACAGAAATGGATACGTCTAGAAACATGCATTGAAATAAATCTGTTGATAATTTATTTATCATTGTTTTCTTTGTCTGTTTATCTTATCAGATAAAACATATTTCTTTTATGTTATACTGATTTATTAAATAAAATATGTTCATTATAAACATAAGTGTAATTAAATCTCACCAAGAGTCAAAAATGAATAAATGTCATCCAGTTACATGCAAAGTCATTATCGTGTAAATTACAATTTTGAAAATTTTATGTTTAACAAACCTGTTCGGGACATTATTCATTATGCCATTGTCAATTAAATATAGAAATTTTATTTGAAACATAGCCATTGATTCAAATATTTGAAAACAGTTGTAATATCTTTGACTTTATATTATAGTTTTTTCTACATACGATTATTTGTAAAAAAAAATAATGGTAGAAACAGAGCGCGGAAGTTTAGATTCACATAGATAACAGATCAAATGAACAGATACGTACTAGAGTGCACATAACAACATAATGTTTTTGTAGTTACCAGCGTAGGATTTAGACAGGGGCAACATGAGCTACTGCCCAGGACGGAAAATTTGATGGGCAACAAATTTTGAAAAGCCGGAAATTTTATTTTCAATCATAATTTCGATTTACAGATAGCTCAAGTATGAAATGAAAAATTAAATTTAAAAATGTTTATAGTTCAAATTTTGTTTTTGAAATTTACATAACAGCAATTCATAATTTCCATTTCTTAAATAAATTAAATAAATAGGAAAATTTTAGTGATCATTATATTTTTTTCTGTTGAAATGTTCTCAAAATTACCAACAGTCATGGATTTCTCTTAATTAATTGTGACAAAGTTAGGGAGGGAAGGGACGGCATTTTATCGGTGGTCCAAGTGCGGTACCTAGTGTAAATTCGGCCCTTGTTACACTCTCTTTGCCTATGCTGTTTCGATCTGTTAGTCACCTGAACTTAAATCTAAACTTCCTCACTATGTTTCTACCCTTAGTTACAATTTAATAAAATATTTTTTTCTGAAAATAATTATAGGAAACTCACAAAAATTAATCTTAACACAAGCGCGTCAAATTATAATCACATTTTTAACATTTTATAAATAAAATAATCTTAGTGCAATTTTGTATGATTTCATATTTTTGTAAAAAAAAGAAAATAAACACTAGTAATTATAATCAATTGTTTGTACGATAAATTATAACATAAAAGAATTGTAAGAAAAAATACAAGTTCGTAATGTTTATTGTTCATTTTTTATTTCAGTCATAAATATTCGTTCAGTGATAACGTTATGGAATTAAAAACATTTATGGATAGTCTGATCAAATCATAAGGCATTTATGTATATATATATATACATATTTATATATATATATATATATATATATATTTATATATATATATATATATATTTGTATACATACACAAACAATATGTATATACACACACACATGACCAGTGAACTCCTACTTTAATATATTTATTAATTTCTGAGAGCCCATCATGTCATGAAAACATTGTTATGTAAACTCAATTTATTGTAGGTATTTTGTTAGTTCGCTCTCATCCATACAGATTCAACATTTTCTTTATTTTAAAAATAAAAGAAATACTTCTTAAAAATAATCATTTACAATAGACTATTAATATTTTACTTTAAACGATATAATAATATTGATATTTAATATAAGAATATTATTATTTTTATAGAGTAAGAAAGTTATAATTTTTTCTTAAAAAATATTATAGTATTGGAAGTTTGCCTTTCTGTTTTGAAATTTTGATTTTTGTAAATGAATTTTCACTTCCCATAATCTACACAAACGTTTTCTGATTAAAACGTTGAATGAATAATTATTGATCATTATAATTTCTTTTTGTACCCATTTAGTTAAGATTGTCATCATGATTAGAAGATGGGTGAGGTAGAGAAATAGTAGAGAATTTGTTTTTGTTTTCTTATTGTAAAACTAAATCGATCAGCATTGAATAGTTTAGTAACAAGTTACGAAATGAAGGCGGCAATTCGATTATAAAGAGAGAAAGGATTTTTCAAGGAGTATTCTCACCGTATAACAATGCTCGACCTTACGTAGACAAACAATTAACTTTTGAACTGTCTGAGCATCCATCTTATAATCACAGTTTGTTACTGAATAACAACGCTTTTTATTTTAATTGAAACGCTTTAAAAATAGTTTCCAAAATTCCGAAAAATCGTAGCGTATAAAAATAAATGAAAGTTTAGGTCAATTGTATCGATACAAATGTAATTTTTTTCATTTGAGTTTCGAATAAATTTTCAAAAAGAATTGTTTATGCATTTAAGAATCTATGTATCTTTGTGTTATGTCCGGAACTTCATTCATCGCTGCATCCATATTCTAATTTTTGAACCATGAAATTTCGAAAGCGTGTCCTCGAGAAATGTTGTGTCGAGTACGTCTCGAATGCGTTTCTCACACGAAAAGATATATACCGTGAAATTGTTTAATGCATGCCCAATGTCTAAAACAACAGCGTGTGGGCCTCAGACGTTCGAAACCATTCATAGACACAATGCGCTAGTTCACCCGCTTAATATCGCACCGTTCCCCGTTCGTCCCTGTCATCTCCATCAGTTAATTGAAAATAATTTGCACTTACACGAGTATGCACGGTCACAGAGTGGTGTGAAGGTCCTACCTAATTGTTCTGTAGTTATTTCGCGCGTTAATGTTCTCTCTACGTTCTATTTTATTTCTGATATTTTTTTTTCGAACATACATTGTACACTTATGCAAAATACATGCCAGCTTCCTCGTGTCAAATGATGTATGTGTGTTAAATAATTGATGACCCTCTTAGTACATATTTTCTTATTTTATTTGTAATTTATTTTAATATAAGTATTTGCATACTTGACCACCATGAAACAGAAGATTGCTTTTCTTACAAATGTCTTCTTCATTAATAATATTTTCTTCTAGATATTTTTAACTAGAATATGACTAATATATAAGATTACAAATTCGAAAATAATCCTTATTATGAAATCATAAGTTTAGTCAAAACTATATGAAATACGCCATTAATAAGTTTATTTTATATTTATTTATTAACATTTTAGATTTTTAATAGTTGTAGCGAATTATCGATTTTATTTAGTATTATTGTTAAAGCGCGGTTATTATTAAACAATGTACCCAGTTTTAGGATTATGAAAACTGTAGTCAGATTGGTTCACAAAGAATATCAAACAGGAAAGATAATTACCTTATTATTATTAAGCTAGGAGCATTCTCCTGGTGCTTTGCCTCTCACTGGAGCTCGGTGACCGAGGATTGTCAGCACATCTTTTGGGCGGTCGTCCAGTTAATTTCTTTCTCGAGTGTCGTCCATTTTTACAAACGCGTACAAGTCGCTTCCATCCTATTCACGTAGTTGTTCCTGTCCGGTGGTATCTTGCGATTTCTATGAACATTCTTCTGTTTTTGCGGAAGATGGGGTGCTAACCTTGCCTCCAACCTTCAACTTTTATCCGGGCTTAGAATCGACAACAATTGAATCAGATCTCAATCCATCCATATTCAATCCATCTGACATAATTGCAGGCGTTAATGCGGTTAAAGGGAGGTATAGATAATTATATTTTATATATATATATATATATATATATATATATATATATATATATATTTATGTTAACTGAAAACATGAAAAACGCTACAGATTTCGATAGAAGCTAGAGAAACAAACAACAAAAAATATTAAATTTTTTTATGTCACTTCTGAAATTCTACTTTATGGTCCTGTTTTTTCTTATTATCTGAGTACAATAATTTTATACCTTGATGCACATTTTTTTATATCAAATGATGATTATAATCGTGTATTATTTTCACTTTTATTACTTAGTTAGAGATTTTAATATTAATAAATACTCGTTTGTTTTAAATATATAATTAAAATACACAGAAATTCTTTAATGTGTTAAAGTAGTCTCGCTTTTATTCATATCATTTTTTTTTATCCAAGTTACTACTAACTATTTTTTTAAACAAATACTACTAGAATCAGTATTTTAAATCAGAATAATTTTGAAAGTAATCAAAATTCTTAGAACGAATTTAAATTATATAACTTACCTTTGTGGTACTTTTTATTCGTATAAAATATTTATTTCTTCGTGTATGTTTTATTTATTTCAGCTTCTAGTTTCGGTACTTGTTATTTTCAGGTAGATGTTTTAGATTGATTGTAAATCTGATTTATGTTCGTTTATACATTTTTAAAATAAAAAAAATGAATAAAAGTCATAAACTAGACTTCAAATCAGTGTCTACCATTTTCTTCAAGACAGTGCACTTTCCGAAACTAGTAGTTAAGAACAGGCACTAAAATGATCAGAAAGGACAAGGACCACCTGAAAAATACATCAACGATATCACAGATATAAAAACACTTAATTGTAACTATCTAATGTCAGTATTCCATTTTTTTATTGATCTGTTTGTACCTTTCAAATTCTTCTTATTGTTATTACTATGTATGTATATATATAATTATGTGTGTATATATGTATATATATATATATATATATATATATGTGTGTGTATATAATACATATATATATATATATAAATACACACACACACATACACACACACACATATGTATATATATATATATATATATATATATATATATATATTTATATTATTTAAGAACTTAAAAGTACATTTGTATTAAATATTAAAACATTGATTACATTTAAAAGTATTGCTATAAATTCTCGTCAGTGTATCACACCGTCACTTTTCAGTTGATGTCAGTTATTTTGTTTTATTGTTTCTCTAGAAATTATTACAAATATCAAACAAAAACGCCATAAATAATCGCTATTTCGCTATTATAATTATATTACAACATCTCTAAATTCCAGCCTTTAACAGGTTGTTGTATTTGTTCAATTCAAATTTGAAGTTATTTTGATTATTAATGTTTTTATATTGAATATTTGTATTCAGTTATGAAAGATTATATTATATAGAAAAAGTTTTTTTTTCAAAGCTTAAAATCAAAACAGTCTTCTAAACGCATATGATGTGGTCACATTGGTTTTAGCAAGCTACTGAATAGAAATCAGAACAGAGAATAAATTCAAATAAAATTGTAAAATTATGCACTGAAATAATTAACGAAGACGGTAACGAAGAGTATATTTTTATTTGTATTTTCTTATAATGATTTATGATTTCAGACTGGAAAACCTTAAATATCATAATTTTTATTAGGATTTGCATTTAATCCTATGTTTTGGGATAAGAATCATTAGTCTAAAAGATGATATTGTCGGTGTACATGTTTATCGTTTAATCGTTTAGAATTAGAAAATTCAATTCGCAATCAAATTGGATTTACTTATTCTGGTATACATATTTTACATTTTTCATAGTTGAAAATGAAAATTATTTTTTTTTGCAGTTATAGTACATATCTCAAAACAATATATGTATGCGAATCTAATTGAATTTTTATTCTAAAAGAAAATATATCTTTATGAAAGTTGACATTTATGTAAGCATAAAGCATAATCGTTAATATAAAATGCTAATGTGTTCATTTCCAATAAAAAAGGTTGCCTGTATCTAGTTGTTAAGAATATTTACTTTATTACTGAACTTATTAATAATTTCGATGCCTTTGTTTAATTTCAAATAAACGTATATGCTCTCCAATCGTGGTTTTTTTCAAATACCTGTCATTTGAAATGATCAATTACGTCTAGACAAGACCGTTTATTTGTCAATGTCATGTGATTCGTCCTTTTTTAGATTGGTTTCTTAAGTATGATATATAAATTATTTAAGATGAACTACAAAGTAATTTAAAAATCCGTTTGCGTACGTACTTTTGTGTATCTTCAGTGTGTGTGTTTGTATATGTACATATAAATGTGTATGTTTATTTCTTTTCTGAGAATATTTGATCGAATGAATATTCATAGCCGAAAACACCACCGACTTTAACGAATTGCTTTTTTATGCTAATCTCTGACGCACCTTACATTATCACCTACACGCCGTGATCTCTTGCGTTCGCGTCCCCTCAGCTCGCTTCTCTATAAAAAAAATCCTCTTCCGTATGAATAAAATTTTTTTGCCACTCTTGCCGGAGGTTGTTAGTTTTATAGACACGTGGAACAATCGTATGGAAAAACAATAATAGAAGAAATCATTGTTATTCAGTGTAGACTGCGAGACTACGATTGTAAATTTAATTAACAATCTTTTAAGGCTTTATATTTTTGCATTTATGGTTTTTGTTTCAGTTTAATTTACATACAAATATCTGCTTGTCTTTATATATATATATATATATATATATATATATATATATATATATATATATATATATATAAAAATTCATGTAAAGTAAATAAACTCATATATGAAAAAAAGTATGTAGAATAACGATACATAGGTAAATAGGGAAACGGTACCTACTGGCGTTATTAAATTGAAGAAAAATATAATATTTTTTCGTTCAAAGTTGTATGTTCTAACAAGCATGTTTTTATGAAACCGTACTCTATATAAACGTTCGGAAAAATTGTTTAAGTAAAATTCTGATTTTTTTTTATAGCGCGTGCAAAATATTTGTGTTGTATTAAAAGATTATATTATAATAGAATTTAGAGGGTATATGAACCAAAAAAGGTTAATTTATTTTTCAAATATATTGAGGTGCATGCGAATTTTTTTGTATATTAAATAAAATTCAGGTTTGACTTAACATACTAGTAGTAAATGTGAAATGGAAATTTAAATAATCTAGAGAGACTGGAATCCAATTTTGTATATTTTTTTACACAATTTATGTTAAGTTAATTTTAAAAAGTAATAAACGGATGCGTGTTGTGTGAGATGTATTTGTTTATATATGTTGTGGTATTCAAAGACAACTTTTTATATTTTCACTTTTTGTCCTTTAGTTTGTTTGTAAATGGAGAAATTTTTTAATAATAATTCACTGTGTCTTTCGGCTGATAGTGACTGAAAATTATAGAAAAACATACTTTTATACAAGTTAAAGTAGTACAAGTGATTTTGTATCATTTCGTTCTTTCTTAGTATAGACAAAGAAGTTTATGAATTCCTTATTATTATCAATTAACTAACTCAAAGGATTCAGTAAAGGGTTTCTTTTTTCATATTACAATCTTGATAAAATTACACATTTAGTTTTTAATTTTTGGAAACTTTAGATTCCTAAATTATCAAAAAAAAAAACTGTAAAGAAATGTTAAAATTAAATTAATTTTATACTTTCATTAAATAAATCATTTCTTAATTATTAATAAAAATCATAGTGTAGAATATTGTACAAATATATACAATCATTATAAATGTTAATGTTTTAGGATTTTTAATTAAGACTGCAGTCAATTCTACATTAACACTCTTATGTGATAACTGTATCAGTTATAATTTCTTTATCTATGTTTTGAAAACTGTTTCTAAAAATACATAGTAGCTTATTGAAAATGTGTATTCGTTGTCTTTCATTTTTTATATCACTTTGCTTAAATACCAGAAAATTTAGAACGAATATTTTTATCTCCATTTAATGTGAAATATATTTTTTCATTATTATTTAAGCTGTTTGTCAATGTATTCAACGGTTTTAT
This sequence comes from Acanthacorydalis orientalis, assembly GCA_034766995.1. Lineage (NCBI taxonomy): Eukaryota > Metazoa > Arthropoda > Insecta > Megaloptera > Corydalidae > Acanthacorydalis > Acanthacorydalis orientalis. The sequence goes on along the minus strand of CM068314.1, from coordinate 30,538,805 downwards.
TTTTTAATATATATTTAACAAAAATCATTTAGGTATTAATTTACAAACAATGTTTAAAAAGTAATACAGATAAAAAAAAATTAGATATGGCCCTACGTATTGTTGGCATTCAAATGGAATTTAAATCTTAGACATTTTTAATTTTTAGTGTAAAGATAATTCCATAATAATAAGAAAAAACGCACAAAATCCACTCCACACCCACTGCTGTGTTTTGAAGACTGGAAATTTTCATTAAGCTCTTTGTCTACATATTATACACAGATAAAAGGCACGTTTTCTGTAAAATCATGTTTTTAGACTTAACGAACTTTGTCAGAACGTCGATAATATAAAATATTTTGTTTCCATTATATTAGTTAATATTTAATTTATACATCCTATATACTTTCGCTTTTATAGAAGCAATTTTTAACTTAAGTAATGTATAATATTTCATAATTGAAATCTAAGAATTAGTATACAAAATTTGTTTAAAAAGTTATTAAAAATTATAAAAGAGTACTCATATATATATATATATATATATATATATATATATATATATATATATATTGTATTTAAGACTACTTTGTATGTAGTTAGACTGCTATGGAGTATATTTTATATAGAATGCTATCAGAAAAATTATATATGGATCAGAACTATAGTATATATCTTCTGGGTACTAACATAAAATGTTCTAAATTTTTCAATGAAAGTAAACGCAAGTATCAAAAATGGATTAAATTTAAGTTGATAGAATAATAAAGTTAACAAAAGTCGACGAAAATGTCAAACTATATGAAATAGAAAAAACGTTTGATCCGTATATCAGAGACGATAGAGTATAGACTACTAGTTAATATCATGAATCGGATTATAATAGTGAAAGAGTTGAAAATGTCCCGGTAGAAGTTAAATCTATGGGTCTGGGGAAGAAATTGAGAAGAAAATAGTTAAAATCTGGGATCTGGATGGGTATAATGCCGTGATGTCTAGGAATTGAAAGACTTGATTAAAAATAGTAACACTAATCTTCCTACTGTTGAAAATTCTATAAAATTTTATTTTATATATTTAAAAAAAAAATAAATATAACTTAGAATTACAACCATATTCTGCTTTTTAGAATGAATACTAATGAACAATAATTAACTTCTGTAATTCAATGAATTTATACGAAGATTAAATTTCAAAAAGGATCTCTTTCTCTCTCTCTGTCTTTCCCTCTCTCTCTCTCTATATATATATATATATATATATATATATATATATATATATATATATATATATGATTATATAAAGAGTAAGTTTTAAAGGTATATATCTAGTTTTAACGTCCGAATGAAAAAATCTGATATTTAACTTTCTCTAACCTTTTCGTACACTAGACATCTATTCATCTATAAATGTTTTCTTTGTACTAATGATCTTGATAATTCCCACTAAATTATAACAGATCCACAAACATAAAGAGAATGACATTTTTCTTGTAAATGTCTTCATTTAATCTAGATAGGTTTTAGACTTGATCTTTCAATAGTTTAAATTTAAATATTTTTATATCTAAGTAAGTTTATTTTTGAATAAATATAGCAAGTGTTATTTTTATATATATATATATATATATATATATATATATATATATATATATATATATATATATATATATATCTGGATATATAAACTGTATATTTTAATTAATATAACGTTTTTTTTTAATATAAATCGAGGATTTATCTCGTTTTGCGGGGCGAGGGGCTGCATAAACATGATGTGAGGTTATCGTACTATACAAAGAAACAATTCGTGTAAATAGATATTCTATTTCACTTTACATGCGATAAAGATAAGAAATAGACTGTGAGCGAACCTAAATTTCACACATGGAAAAGTCAACTGAAAAAATTCTGTTTTCTGATATGGCATTGAAACATGTACACACACACACATGGCACAGAGAGAACTGTGTAGAATTGTTGCGTGTGTGTATATTGATGTGTGTATGTGAATTCTGTTTGTATGATAAATTCATGCTGTTTATCTGCTATTTTTATACTTCAAACCTGTACGTTGGCAAATGAGGTAGTTATTGATATATTTATTTCAATATATATATATATATATATATATACATACACATATGTGTATAAATAATCTTTAAGGCATTAAAATTTCATACTGTTTTTAATTTATATATATATATATATATATATATATATATATATATACACACATACATACACACACACTGTGTGTATAATGAATTGAAATGTTTTAAAATACCTGTCATAGGCAGATTATTTGAAATATTAATCAAAAGTAAATTCCGTTGTCATGCTTCATAGTTCTCTTGGTTTCTGTATAAAACCATGTATTTTATAAAATTTACATTCAAATTTCAGAGTGTAAAATATTTTATAAACCAGAGAGGTATGAGAGTAGGTAGATTAATATTGTTGTGATCAATTGAGATATTTATTTATACTTTAATTTAATTTCTCATCGATTTATAAACAAATTGTTGCTTTTTATGCGTATATTTATGAAAAAAATGTCTTTATTTGTAGTGAGTAGAATTGTGCACAACATTTATTTGCCTATTTCTATATAATTTGTTATTTTATACATAATATTATTATGAATGACAACTATGTACGTACAAACAATCAGTAGTTTTATTAAAAAGAAAGAAAGATAATGAAAGAGAAAAGTAATTGATTCACTGTTCATGATTTTCATTTATAATGACAGTAACTCAAACTAATTCCACTTTTAAGTAACCGAATCGTTCTGAATCGAAGTGTATTGGATGTTCTTGTGAAAGTGAAAGTTTAACATTAAATTAATTTGTAATGATGAATTCCTTAATCAAATACGTCTGTATTTCTGTGACACTTAGATATAATTGATTAGATGTAATGGATTTGATTAGAAAACTCGTTTGCACTGCCGATTATTGTTTGTAGACGTTCTACATTTCATTTCGCCGAACTGTTTCGTCTTTTGGCGATTTTGAATTATAGATTAGTTCTTATGATTTATTAAATGCACTGGATTTTTATAAATCGGTATATATATACATACGTATATATATATATACACACACACACATATATATATATATATATATATATATATATAGAGAGAGAGAGAGAGAGAGAGAGAGGAAGGAATTAGAAATTAAAATCTAAATTTTGTATATCGTCTATATTTTTTTCATGTTATTAAAAATTTAAAAATGTTTTTAATTTCTCTATTATTAAGTTACATCTCTGAAGTGAATAAGATATATATATATATATATATATATATATATATATATATAACTCTAACGAAAGGTTAAGAAATATTTCAGATTGTTGTCAATATCATATCACATTAATGAAATCATTTTATATTAGCAATTATAAAAGATACTTCTACAACCATAAAATACAATAATTCGTCCAATTATAAAATATATATTCTCATCAAGAAGATCATATATAACACATGATCTTTAAATCAATTTTTGTAACGTTAATAATGTATCATTTTTGACTGGTCAATTTATTTTACATAAAACGATTTGTTACTTGAAATGCTATGATATAGATATGATTAATTCCTTGAACGCAGCACCGTTGAACTTTAATTTATAAAAATGTTTTACTTAGTTATTCATATGATAATATGTATATATATATATATATATATATATATATATATGTATATAAATCAATACTTATATTAATTATCTATATTAAAAGTTCCATCACTGTATTAAAATGGTTGAAAATTTGCGTGGATCAGTTTAAAAAAACTTGTAACACTAATATGTCTATTTAAATAAATTAATGCAGTTATAGTATGGTTTTTGGAACTCTGTGATTCTCTGTAATCCTTTTAGATGCTCTAAAAGATGTTTTGTTTTCATGTATGAATTAAATATGGTAAATATTGATAGGGAGACATCACATATGCAAAAGCGCATTTACAATAAGTTCCGCAGTAATTTTAGAAGTGCAAATGATCCTGTAGATTAAAAAGTCTGATGAGTTAATGTATATGTAATCTGAAAGGAATTTCATCAAAAACAATTTGCTTCATTTTTCATTTTTAAAAATGGTTGAAAATCAAAGCTTGAAATTGTAGACAGCGCGCGAAAATATTATATTTCAAGTAAAAATGAAAGCCTGGAATAAATTTTGGACTCTCGAATAGTCCCATTCTTCTGTATCTGCAAAACATTATAACGAAGATTTTACAGTTGATGATAGTTTTGTTTCGAAAAAAATTCCTATCAAAAATTTTTAAAATACTCGATCTTTTATTTTTAAAATTTAAAGTTCTTTAAATTTGAGTATAAAATAGAGTATTTCTGGTTCCATGATGGGTTCGTGTATTCGAAGTTCGTAAATCAATAAAAATAAAGAATAATAATGAAGCAGTGTATGAATGGCTAATGTAACTACTGAAAAGTCACAATAGGGGTCATTCCCGCTTTATAGAAAATATTCTAAACTGACAAGGAAACGTTGTAACTGAGTGGAAATGTTGCTTTATCAACTTCCTTTTTTAGAATAAAGAAAGCAATATATTACAACTTCTTTTATAACCACAATGAATCGAAAATGTTTATATAATCTTTTATTCTGAAATTCGACTCAAATACTCAACTCATTTCGCACGTGCTTGTCAGACTCGACAAGACAGTTTGCAATGGTTTTCCATATTATAAACGAATCGGAGTGTTATTAAGTTTTATTGTTGTTAAATGTTGTTAGTTTTCAGAATTTTAAAACAGAGTAACTTACATATCATACTAGCTTTCTCTTAGCGATATTAGACATTTTTGTATAATTAACAAAATGAATACATACTTAAGTTACTAGTGTTTTTTTTTATTTACATTGCAGTCTTCATAATTATCCCAAAATAAGTACCGAAAACTGTTGAACTTTTGATACTTTTTGTCGGTGTCATATTTTTTGTGGTATTGGTATTCAAGTGTATGTATGTATATATATATATATATATATATATATATATATATATATATATATAATTAACCAAATAAAATAAAATAATTGTACATATTAACATAAAATTAATACTATACATACATAAATGAACAGTATTTTAACTGCATAAAAAAGGTAATCATGAAAAGAAATTTAAACACGCGCCTATAATTACAAACATAAACTAATAATTTCACAAAATCAATCAGACTTCTAATAAAAAACACTTCGTTGTGTTATTTATTTAAAATACAGTCAATGAATATATTTATCTTAAAAGAAAAAGTAATTTATAATGATTTTCACTCTATCGCTTTTACTACACTGTTTTAATATTTAAAAAAAAATCAATTACCGAAACTCATCTTTAATATTTATCGACGGTATATACGAAAGAGTAAAACATTTAGAAAGTGGCGATCATATCGTCAACGTGCTCACCATACAATTTCTTCTCCTTACATATGTTTTCCCCATGCTTATACGTTGTATCACATATAGAGATATCTAGCCGAACGCTATGATTGTGATGATGTCGGTGCCATTGGGTCAAGATCAGCAGGCCATGCTCTGTGAGTGATAAAAAAACACAGACACATGCATGCATATATACATTGACACACCGTTGCTCTGTAGGCAATCGCCTTTCAACAAACCATTGGCAAGCCGGCAAACTACGTGCTTATTACTTTAGACTTTGGCACAGAAAGTTTTGTACAGGAGTAAAATGAAAGGAACAGTGAATCGAAAACAATGTGCACACTCTGTATTTCTATGCTTTTAGATATTTGAGACTTAGTTACTTTGAACACATGTAATAGCAATATAAATGATAATAAAATATTTATTGAAGTTTTAAAAAAATAACACATTCACAGTTATCAAAAAGTCTGGACGTTATAAAAGATACTTATGCTTTTCATTTTTACATTTTACACAAATAACAATATCCGAAAACATATATTATTTTTAATTAAAATTTCTAAAAATTCGAACATTTTCAAAAAATTGATTTTGTTATTTGAAACAGTGAATCTAAAATGTTTATACACTTATTATGTATTTTTAAGTTTTTAGTTATTTAAAAACGATTTTCTTTGAATATTTATTTAAATAATAAAAGAGATGTTTTAAAATTATTAAAGATTATGAGTGTATAGTTAATAATTTAACATCTCGAAAAATTGATAATTAGAATCAGGATTGGATTCCATTGAAGTCCATTCAGTAATGTTTCTATAACCTATTAGGTTAAATTCAGATTAAATACTTTTTTAAATAGTAGTGTAAATATGACTTTTATAACATTTTTTTCATTACATACAACCGTTTTGAATTTGAGATTTATTAAGTATATTTTTTGAAAATATTTTTTATAAATATTTTTTAATTAAATGTAACAGTTATCAAATCGAAATTATTCACTTAAAGAAAACGACTTCTTTGAGAAGGTCTTGAAATGAAGAAGTTTAAAGCATCGAGTTGTACTTTTTAAAGAGTTAATCAAGAAAAAGTAACTCTAAATGAAAGAAACGATGAATCTAAACAGTGTGCTCACTAGGTATTTATTTGTTTTGGGTAATTTGAAAGTTATGAAATTTAAATTCGTATCATAATATTTACCTAATATCTATATAATAAAATTTATTATGTACAAGCGTTTTTTTCATGTTTATGTGTTTTGTAATATGATTTCGTTTTCTAGAATAATTTGAACATATACAAAAGTTTTATATCAATGTAAATCTACATTGAGATACATCATTGATATTATATTTGTTTCATTGAATGTTATCTAAAAAGATAATTGCAACACATACAAATTAATGCATGTAACTAGACAGAAAAGATTTTATTCATCGTCGGTTTTTCACTGCACTTAAATGAAACATGTTTATGAAGTATACACTTTTTTATCTATATTTTATTAGATTATATTCAACTGGTATTCAGTTTACATTATTCACGTGATATCTCTCTGAGTGTTTGTTAGATGTGTATTGTTAAATTTACCGTATTCAAAAAAAAGTTTAGAGGATATATTTTTTTCTTTTAAGCTGTTTACTCGTTTCATTTTATTTAATAATGTCTATCGTTTAATGTGAGATTATATTTTTATATTTTAAATTGGTTTATTTTGGTTTTAATATGTAATACGAGTAATTTTAATACATTTCTCAATGAATTATCGTTTTGGAAATATTTACAAGTGCTGAAAAATGTGTATTTAAGAACTAATGTTTTTATTCTTATTATTTATATAAATTGCTATCCGAATATTAGTAATATGATTTTTATACTAATCAGAATTTATTTTATTCATGTATTGAACATATATTAATGTTATTTAACTGTATGCTTTATGTGTATTAATTTATTTGAAAAAAATCTCTAAATGATATAAAAAGTCTCTCAACACTTTTAAAAACGAATCAAGTATTTGAAAAATCCTTTAATTTTCTCGGGGTTAGTCATAAATATTTTAGCGCGATGAAATTTAAATGATTAATTAAAGCTTTAAGAAAGTTTAGTGTCGCTGTGTTTAAGAATTTATGTAATCTTAATAGTTTGTCAAATTCTTTTCCTGTTTTATTTTCATGTGATCTTTTAATTCAGGTAGCTTTAATTTGACATATCCCCACGCATACTCTTCTTAAAACAATACATTCATATAGTAGAAGATAATATCGACACGACAGACAACAGATAATATACGATAATATTCCTTTATTTCATTATCGTTTAGATGGAACGTATAACTGAAGGTATGTCTGTAAATTATTCACCTGTCTATCTAAAAAAAGCACCGCACCCACATGTCAGTGGAAAAAAATATATGTTCTGGCGTTTTGCCCATTCGCAGGACAAAATAAAAAAACACACATGTATACGTACACACATACATATGAACGTACAGTGTCCAAAATGAAAAATTATAAAAGACATTTCGTAGCGTATAGATTGAAAACTAATATATCGTTCATGAAATAATCAAGAAGTGGCGTCTGACCGTTTCTTGCCTCCGCATTTACTGTCAATCAAACATTTTTCGTGGTTTATTTTCACTATTCCAATAACAGTTTTTTGTAAAGTATTAACTACATATAGGCACGTGCTTGTTAAATCTTAAAATAAATGAAAAAAGTAATCACAGATTTTATATTCATTTTTTATCTTTATTATAATACGTTAGATGCATAACTAGCTTGTGAAGTACCTACAACCTTTACAAATGATTTCGAAACACAACTAGTTAATTCACATATTACGAAAACAGAGACGAACTTAACATTCAGATTTCATAATAAATGCCAACAGTGTATCGTGTGTTTTATACTACTAGACCGAATCTGGGACAAACAGTGCGATAAAACGAATTACACATGATTCCGTCACTATATAACAAACATATTTAGGTATATGTTTAAGTACGTTTATAGATATATAAGAAAAAATGTTTCCTCTTATCTGTAATATGTATCAGGGAAGATAGTTAAGTTATTTTTTATGTCTGTATTCATCTATACTTTTTAATAAAGTAACGTGAAATACTATTTCAATACTTGTATTAATTTATAGAATATAGACACTAAAGAGGATGTATATATATATATATATATATATATATATAAATAATACATTTTTCATATTTTGTTAGCAATAATTAAAAGTTTAAGTTTTAAGAGAAGTTAGTATTTAGGTCTGAATTGAAAGGGAAACCCAAATGTGTGTTTTTAGCTTTCTGTCCATAGGTTATTTGTTAATCAGTCTGAATAAACATAAATACATATTTCGAAAGAAAAGTCTCATTAACATTCTTTCATATATATATATATATATATATATATATATATATATATATATATATATATACTGACGATGAGATCCTCTTTCGACGAGAATTTCTTCCCACCGAGCCAAAGTTTCAAGTTTGGGAAGAGGAAGAAGTCGCACGGAGCCAAGTCCGGAGAATGGAGTGAATGAGGAATCAATTCGAAGTCTGATTCGTGCAATTTTACCATTGTAACAGTCGATTTGTGGGGCAGCGCGTTGCTCTGGTAAAAGAGCATTTTTTTGTGAGCCAATCTTGGCCGTTTTTGTTCCAGCTGTTCTTTCGAACGATCCAATAATGTTGCATAAAAGGCTGCTATTATCGTTTTTCCCTTCGTAGTCGATTACGATGATTCCTTGTGAATCCCAAAATACAGTGGTCATCACCTTCCTAGCCGACGAAACGGTCTTCACTTTCTTCGACGCACTTTCACCAGTTATTCGTCACTGCTTTGACTGCTGCTTCGTCTCAGATGTGTAGTGGTGGATCCATGTTTCATCCACGGCGATGAATCGATGCAAAAAGGCCTGCTCGTTCTTTTCCATTTTTGCGACAACTTCTACATGCTCGCTTCAAACATCTGATCGCTTTTGGATGAAATTTCACGTATACTAGTTTGAAAAATGACACTTGATAGCTGTGACATTACCAATTGAATGATGCCGCCACATCATAGAATTTTACCAAACTTATCATACAACCCACGTGTATATATATATATATTTATATGTTTCAAGTTTCGTATAGTACTCCTTTGTTAATCAATGTCAACGAGTATTCAAGAAGAGTTATTTTCGGTTCAGTTTTGTATTTTGCTTTTATTTACAATATATTTAATATGATTCGCACAATAGTGGTTGGAAACAAGTGTACATGAGACCATATATTGCGCCCTGTGTGGCATTGAAAGTATGAAAATGATAGTGGTTTGAGAAAAGAGATTAACTATTTGTTGTTGAGTAGTGTTAATTTATTTGAGAGGATTGTGCCAATATATTATAGAAACATTAATTTACAGTCAGACTCCAATTTATAATTTCTCAACAACAATATGAAATAGTTTATTATAATAAATTATCGAAACGTCAAATTATGAAGGGGACAAACGTATTATATTTTATACAGAAACTAATTAATAAACTTTTCTAAATATTTGTAGGTTCCAATTTTTGAATGAGTGTTTTGTTTGGTATCAGTAAATTATATCATATATATATATATATATATATATATATATATATATATATATATATATGTGTACACATTTAGGTGAGGCCACATTTCAATAATCATATAATCAAACGTTATCAGCTACATTTGTACTATAATGTTGTCAGCTGATTGTATACGTTTATGAGTATATGTGGTGCTCAGCTGTTATCAGTCCGGTCGTCGACCCCGTGCCCCACTTGTCCGCACTACTATCATTGTATTGATGCGTGTGTTTTTGTTTAGTTGTCAAATAATTAAAATCGTTAAACAGTATTCATTTACGAACGAATTAATGGTTATACCAAAATAATTTGTTTTTGTAATTAACAAGTGTAATGCGCACGCGAAGTGCTAAAATGTAAAAAAAATATTTTGATAATTAAGTATGTTTAATTTAGTTTGTTTAATTTTCTAATAACTTTAACAGTTATGTAATGTTGGACATATTTGATGTTTTTTTTTTATAATTTTAAGAAATGCGTTTATAGTTTTAATTTACGATTGTTATATTTTCTTTATATGTCTATATCCGATGCTGTATAAAATACCTTTTTTTCACCATATTATTTTTTAGTTACTATTATCCTACTTCTTTATTAGTTTCTTTCATAATATTTTTATATATCTTCCTCCTTAGTCATAACTTTCTGTTGTCCATTCGTCGTTTTCTTTTTGCAACCAACAGCCTACTTTCATTACAAATTCTTTATTCTTGTCATATTTTTAAATTACGACTGTATTCCTATCTATTCTATTCATCTCTCATCCTTGTTTATTCTTGATCTGGGCTTCTCTAATTTCTCTACATTGGCCAGTCACTGAATATTTTTATCATTCAACAGCAGTTTCATGTTAATACCTAAGAGAATGTAGAATTCAATGATTAAACACTTTTATTTCCAAATAAGATAAAATCTTGAACTTAAATTTTGAAGAACCATTTTTTGGTTTCATAACAGTACATAAATTTAAAATCTTACTCTATTGTTTTAGATTTTTCTGTGTTATTTCTGTTCTATGTATCATCGATTATTTAATACTAGTAGTGTGCAGACCTCAATTAAAATTTATACTTTTTGGAACCGTTTGTCGATGAAGTGCGGATATATTCTATTATTGAATCCCAAAATAAACTATTCTTACTATTGTATGACTATTCCTGTGGAAATAGTCATGCAATTAAATGTGCCTGGGATAGAAGCAAATACTTGCTGTCATTCTTGCATCCATGGATCTCCGTCAGTTAAGGAACTGTAATTAAAAAACAAAATAGCTTATCATTTTTTTTACTTTTACTTTTGATTTTTAAAGATCAGTCAACTAAACTGAAAAGCAGCACTTGTTGAATTATTAAATTTGTATTAAAATGGATGTCTACATCTCCTATAAACTCTCATCTTGTCATCAAACTTAAATATTAGAGAATTAATATGACTATTTATTAATCCTTGATGAAAATGTTCTTATCTGAATTAGTGAGTTTGTATTACTGAGGTTTTACTCTTATTTTATTCTATTACTGGTTTCATAATTTCTAGTCTAATTTTTGTTCTATGTATTTATATATACATACATAGATACATATATATATATATATATATATATATATATATATATATATATATATATATATATGTAACTACATATGCAACAGGCAAATATCAGACACGTCCGGTCCAACTGAATAGATAATTAGTCTGTAATGCCGGTGTTTTCCAACACGTGCGCTAAAATAGAAAAAAAAATACCAAGTGTAGAATATCTAAGCTATTTTATTTGCAGATATTGAATAAACCGACTGTAGATGTCAATTGAATCATTCATGTACTGAACACAATAATATACTACTTTAGTTTCCTCTGGTCGGCTGTAATTTAAGTGAAATTGAGGTCAGTCGGTCGTATTGCTTTGGTGACCCAATCACACGGATAAAGCAAAGCGTGTATATGCATTCATGCTATAGTATTACAACGTTCACATACATACATTATATATATATATATATATATATACATATGCATAAATACTAGATAAATATATTCAGTAAATATTTAATATTAATGTATTTTCTGCTTTAAACAAAATAAATCTATAAATCAGAATCCAAAATATGCGAATTTCAACTAAGCAAATAGTTAATCAGATGATCAACGTTGACAGAAGTAGGTTAAAGAAATAAATTTAATTTTTATAACGATTTTTTTTTTGATTTTATAAAAGGTCATAGTTTAATTCAACCCATTGATACTCTAAATTGTTTTTGCATATTGTGATTTTTATTAGATTTTATGTACTCTACGTACATTAATTTACTAAGAAAAAATTGAAATATACGTATTTTTTCTAACCATTTTTCACTCCCTTATCAAGCGATACATTTTTCTTTGGTCTAATTATGCTAAATTTTTAAAACATACTTATGATAAAAATATACATTTTTTCAAATCATTTAAATATAATTTAAATAAATTCCAGTTCAAATATTCAAAAAAGTAAACGAATAATTGCAATACAGTGAGATATAATTACAAACAAATACATTTTAATTGCAGACTATTGATTATGAAATGCGTGGAAATTATTTAATGTGTTCAAGAAATTCTCTTAATATAGTAAAAAAATTGATTAAAATGTTCATTCTGAAGGGTACTGCGATTTTTGAAATTTTGTTAAATCTAAAAATATGTGCAGACAAATCGGTTTGTACACATATGTCAAGTTCTTGATTGTTAGTAAAACCAATTGTTTAATAATCATATAAATATTTAATTATATATAAAATTAATTATTGTTAGTAATGAATAATGTTTTTGGAGTGTGGTTGACTTCTGACTCTGTTTAGATTTGTAGAATTGGTTTTCTTCCTGTATATAATCTTAAATATTTTTACTTCAATAAGAATTTAAAAAGATCTGCTTATTTATTTACTTTAAAAAGGACTTTTTATTCTATTTTTTAGTAGAATTCTGTATAAAATCAAAAAGGAATTAAATAAATAAAAATTATTTGTCGAATATTATTTAACATTTCCTTAGATAATGTAGAAAACGAAATGAAGTTTTCATAAAAATAATTTATTAATGATAAAATGAACACAGATAGTTCATGTTTTTTATTATAAAATTATTAAACAGTTTTTAAAAGAAATAATTCTTTTATTTTCAAAATAAGAAATAACGTCTAGTTTTTATTAAAAGTTACACACTATGCTTCGCATTGTTTTGACAAAATATCGTTTCTTATTAAAGCAATCCGTAAAAAGTATTGTAAAAAGTGTGTAAAAAAATACATATAATTAGCTGAAAAGAAGAATATTAAAAAAAATATCTCTATTAAAAAAGACATTCATCTTCTTTGAATAATTTCGAAACCAAGTGGTCTACAGATGTGGTAAACGTAAAATAAAGTAGGGATTAACTTTCAAATTAACCCGTAGTTTGTTTATATGAAACCTTGTTGGACTAGACAAAAACAAAAGATATATTTTATATTTGAAAACGATTATTTATCTTTGTTTACTATGTAATATAATGTACAGATTTGTACCGATTTCAGTGTGATAAACCAGAAATTCTAAAACAAACACCTCAATTTCTGCTTCTGGTTTTAGTCGTTACTGCTATATCGATTTTAAGCGAATTTTTTGTCTAATTTTTTTGGTTTTATTCATCTCTTACTTGTGTATATTATAAATGCAATTAGCAGAAGTAAATGGATTCTTTAGAACGAATTTGTTTGTAAATTGCTACTAGTTAATTAAATTTATTGATAGAGGGAAAAATATGACGTTTTTTTGTATAATTAAAGATGATTGCTGTAAAGTATTATAAAGGTAAATAAATAATTTGTTAACTGATATACACAATTCTGAAAATAATTAATAGATTAGATATAATATTTATTTGGCAAAAAGTACGAACGTGTAATTAGAAATTATTTATATTTGTTTAAGACATTTTAATATTGATTTTTATCGTTTAAATAGATGTTTATTTGTACAATACGTTTTTATTATTTTATATTATTACTGATAACAGAGGAAGTGTCGATTTTAATTAAAAATTATTTAAAAAATGTTACCGTGTGATAATTGAATTTGTTTTTATAATTTGTAATTTTTCTTTTGTAGAATCTATATTAGTTGTTTCAAATTAATAATTAGATATTTTGTATATAATTTTTATGTTCAATTCAAAAATAGATTGATTTTTCAATTGCCCAATGTAAATTAATCACAGTTTTACATTTGAAAAATATTATTTCAGGTTATTATATATAGTTTTATATTAATTAAAATGTAGTGAGTTTATTTTCCTGCGTACCCATTATTCACGGTGGACATATCTTTGTGTTCGTCCCTGATCATACTTAGATTAACAGGAAAAAAGTTCAAATTTAAATCTAAAAAATGTATTTTGAGTGATATATTGCATTCTAAATTGTAGACTTTTATAAAACTATTTATTATCTATTAGTAATTTTCTACTTTCTAATTCTTCAAAAAGTATTTTGTAACGTTTTTCAGTGATTGCCATACAGCTTTTCCTACTTCATTTGACAAGTCTTCTGAATGTACATCATTCATGATTTTCTTATTTCAGAGAGTTTATCTATATTTCTTCATCGAATTTAGCTCTTCTGATTTATTTTTCGAACGAATAAACCGCGTTCTCGGTATTTTGATGTCTGTGTTTGAAATTTTTGTTCGTTAAATTTGAAATTAGAGCCATAAGATTAATAATTTAAATGGCATTTTTTTATGTTTGAGAAATTTTGATGCAGTTGGTGGTTAGTAGCATATAACATTTAAAAAGGTAAACAAGAAATAGTATTTTCAGAAAATGGAAAACTGTTAAACGTTAAAACAAAACGTGATACACATTATATGAAGTTCACCTCAAATGACGGAAGACACAGATGTGACTGTGACTCAGTGTCTTTCTAAATGCGTTATGACGTATCAACATGTTGTGTCTTGCAAACAAACAAATTTTGAATTAACTTACCAGACATGGAAAATTATGACTGAAGGTGTGACTACAAAAACATGCCAGTAATACTAATCGTGTTTAGGGTATCAGTTATAGAAATAGATTAGTTGATACATAAATTCTTACTTTATTTTTAAATAGTGTATACCAAATATATGAAAAATGTCAGGAAATTTTCATGTGAAAAAGTGTTTATTGAACGTTGTAATCGATGCATATTGATTTTAAATTGAAGTTAGAAAAACCATATTAAATTCTGAAGACGTAATGTAAAGTTTGTTGCTATTTCTGAGTATATTTTGTGTATGAATTATCCGCATTGATTATTCTTTATCCAAGTACGGTTACTAATTTTCCATTTCAGTATGTGAAATACATATATACACATATAGTATGTACGTTCATGTTTACATTGCAAGTGTAATACTTCCAAATTTAGTATTCGATAATATTCATGCGTGCATACGTATCGCCATACTGAAATCCACTCTTGCTTATTGACCTAAATTGTCGAATCTACATCGATGTATATATATATATATATACACATTAAAAGTACACGCATATCTTGTTAACGTTTTATTACTGCGGGCCCTAAACAGCGTACGAAAACACCGCGGCCTTCGTTCGAATCGTACGTCCGATTGATATGTTTGAATCGCTTTCATGTATTTCGCAAACAATTACAGTGTTTTTTTCGACGTAGTCCGATATCACTGGTTGTAAAGAATGTGGTACGAACGGACCGTGCATACAGTACGATCAGAAACTAACAGAATTTCTGTATGTCAACAGAACAGTAGCACTCGTGTTGTTCGTTATGTTTTTTCTGTTCTACAGAATTTTTAAATTGTTTACTGATCTTATCCGTTCAGTTTACAATTATTTTTTTTTATAATATTCTGTGAACAAATACAAATACAATTAAAGTAGATTCTTAATTAATGAGGTTGTACTTTTTGTGTGTTTATATTCTATATTCTAATATATGTGGCGTAATTATATTATTTAATTGTTTTTTTTTAAATAATGGACGTTTAATTATATTCGAAAAACAATTAATGTGAAGTTTACATTTGTATCTTGCGATATACATTAAATAAAATTGAATACATATACATTTCGACTGTACCATTCACTTAAGTTAATTTAAATAATGTGACTAACAATCACAATACACAGGAAATCATCAAATTGGACATTCTAAAGGAAATAATGTCAAAATTATAGAGTGATAGATTTTTTTAAATGTATTCTTAATTTATTAATCCTTATTTATAATTTATTTTCTCTATTATAGTTCGTAACAGTGTATTTAAATCATTTTTATAAATTAATTTCCATTCTTTTTAATCATAAATAGTTTTTTCTTATCTTAAAACATTCAATAATTGACTATTAATCGTTTTGACAATGTTCTCATACACATTTATATAGCGATTCTATTATTCGAAGAGCACTCAAGTACAGAAAAATCTTTTTAAATTAATTTTTATGCTGCTTTGATCTCTGGCAATGATGGTATTATCGTCGAAATGCTCGTGAGTTATTATCAAAACGATAAGTAATCCGCTATTGAACATTTTGATCAGAAAAAAGTGTGTGGAATGAAGAATTAAAATTCGTTTTTGAAAAGTATTGTTGATTTTTGAAATATGTTAAAATCAAATATGCATTTAAAAAGATCTCTAAATGTAACACATCATACTAGAGATCGTGTAGTTCTTTAATCATTGTATATACCGGTTATATTTAATAATCAATTAAAAAATATTATATACAAGACAAAAATAACATTCGGTGCGTCAATTATATAGACAATATTCTTTTTAAAGGTCCGGAAATACGTAAAGTTAACGCTTTGATCACAGACATTAAGGCGTAGTTTTTTTTTTAATAAATTCGACAGATATTACGATTGAATATGTCAAGTGAATGTGAAAATATTTCGAATTGAGGTAACTGTGTTAAACTCATAGTGTTATCAGCTTTTTGTTCTATATTAGCGTCACTAGAAAAGCCGACATATCGTGAATGCAGTATCAGTAATGCATTTGCGGAAAAATTACTATAACACAAAAAAAATGTGTACAAAGAATTACCGCAAATGAGTCGTCCTTGGGTTTTCATGTGAATAAACATGCGTTTTGATAGGTTGATAGATTTGAAATAATATGTTTCATAACATTTCATATTTTTTGATTCATTGAACAGTAAGTAATGACCGGTAAGATGTTTAAAAAGCGATTAATTACTATTTTGTATGGATTATATACATTAAGGTCAAATTTACTACTTTTTCGATTTAGATATTATAAAAACCGAAAAGTCTTATTTATAGAAACATTTGTATTATTAATCTATTGACACGGCGAATAAAAACAATCATTTATGCACAGAAACCAATATTTATCTTTTTTGTTTTTGAACGAGTAACAGAATAACCTTTTATCGATATTTCATTGAACCAAGAGAGATTATAGTAATATGAATAAAATCCATATTCATGGTGATAGAGTATAATCGCTTATTAATACAAATTAGTTCAGAAAATACGGGTAGATATCGAAAAATGAATGGATATATTTCCTGGAAACGAAATTAATTCAGTCGAAATGCTGGTTGTGTTAGTATATTCATAATTACGACAGTGATTTCATACTATATATATATATATATATATATATATATATATATATATATATATGTGAATATATTTGTTAAAAGTTTATATTTCTATGAAAACTACTTTATTACTTTTAAATTCTTTAAATAAAAAAGGCACTAAAATTTTATAACATAAGAATACTAAAAAGAAAAATAATATGAAACTAGATTCTATAAAGCAAAATTTTATATAAAATTATTCGTATATAGTAGATTGAATTACTTTTCCTTCTCTAAATTATTCTTATGATTTATAATAGTTAACAGTTTGTTCATTTACAAGAGTATTCTACTTTTTTACATCTTATTACACCGAGAAAAAAATTCATATCGTGTAATCAGTTGCCAAAAAGAAGTTAAATTATAGTGAACTGTAAGAATGGGTTTCAATTAATTGTGTAACTTTTTAGTTTTTCGATTAAATTTAATTATTAATATTATGCATGTTGAATGAAGTAAGTTGTAAATACAAATTGTTAATACAAATCTTTTTATTCGTCTGAAATATTCTAGAATATCTGTATAGTGATCGTCACATTTTGCCATTGTGTACATTTTTCTAAAATCTGTATAAATAGTACCTCTACCTTCTAAGGAGTGCAAATTCGGTAGAAGTTCTAAAAAGTACTAGTTTATTTTTACTGATCTATCTCTTCAATACGTTCTTAAAATTCTTCCCAGATGAAAACAATAGATTCAACATGCAGAAAGTAATTCATTGTAGGTACAATTTTCGATTGAAATTTAAGAATTTTCCTGTCTACTTTTTGTAATTATCTGATTTAATTTCAAATATATGATAATTCTTCTCATAAAAAGAAGTAGAAATTATTCTTTGATTAAATAACGATAATGCTGGATACTTCATAAATGATTTAGGTGTATAAGATAAATTTCTGAATTTGTTTCTTTTATCTGAATTTTTCCACTCGAGTTGCTCAATCATTTCATTTTGGCATGCCAATTTGAAATATATGTTTTAAATGCCCTGTTAATTCGTTCGATCATACGATTGTTCAAAATATAATACTCCTACCATACTTAAATAAAGATTTTTCTGGTAATTACCGGTGTCAATTTTTTTTTAGAATTAAGAAAAGAAAACAACTGAAATTTACAAACGTTTATGAGCTTTGTTATCAATATTAATAATATGCCCCTCTTATGATGAATGGGAGGGTGTAACATAATATCCAGGTATTGGCACGAAGTACTGGATACCATTTTCAGACACTAGATACTATTTCTACACCACAAATTTCGAAAATAAGTAAATCTAATAAAAGTATTCATTGATGAATTCAATTTTATACTATGGTTTTAGTTCATTATTTTTTTATTAATTTTACTTTGTAAGTTTCGAATATCTTATCCAATTTTTCCAAAAAAAATTTTCATCTCATGTCACAAACCACAGAAGTATCAAATTCACAAATGATTATTTTTATTTCTTGCTTATACAAAATTTGATGGCGATACCAACATCTTTAGAGTACTGAGGTATTGAAAAATCCTTTTTATTGGGAATTTTTTTAGCAGTTTGTGATTTAAATTAAATTTTTATTTGTTAAATTGAAGTTAGCAACAGTTCAAAAACTATATTGTAACTCAATTCTATCCAATCTCTTAATTAGTTACGAGTATATATCAAACATTTCATATTTGTAAATATTGAGTTATTTAGTTATTAACTACGAGTATATACCCGTAATTATAATTTAGTAAACTCGTATCTCAAAAAACTTAAAAGAAATGGAGTGAAAATTAAACAGCAGATTGTCTTTTCTAGATCTATTTTTTATACTTAGTTTCCTGATATAGTGGATAAGGTTTATTGTTATTTTTTAAAACAATGCCCGTGTAGGAAATAATGTTTTTTTTTAAAAAAAAAATCAAAGAATGAAATTGTGACTAGTATTTAGGAAACCAATTAATACTTAAGGCCTGGTGTGACTCGTGGATGAGTTAAATTAGTATTTTTTTTTGAAAATAACTTTCCAATAATCACTGTGAAATTCATTAGTGTATTTTTAAAGTTATAAATGTGTCTAATAGTTAAAGTTTAATAGAGTATTTTGAGGGGCTTTAAATAAATAGACTAAAGAATTATAAGTTGAAAGAAAGGGTACTTTTGCATCTTGAATGTAGAGTTCGTCAGACATAATTTAAAACAAACATCATTTTCATCTTGAAATAAATCAACTGACACTCTTGTTGATCCAAATATGGCAACTGTGTCGATTAACCTTTCTAATTCGATTAAAGTCAGTTTCGATATTGCTATTTCATCGATTCACAACAGTCGGTTGTTAAGATTGATCGTTTTTTTTTTATGTTTAGCTAGTTTTTAATGCCGAAGATGTATCAAGTATAATTTATTAGTCGTTAAGATTTAAGAATACGCGAGTGAATAGTTGAAGAAATTCTTTTTTTAAAAATGCCAGTAACATTTTATAACACAACTAATATATTTCAAATGTTAAATGTAGACTGTGTGTACGATTGAATTGTTAAATATACTTTTATTTTTATTATATTCCTGCTTGAAATGTATTGTCTAAAAGTGTTATTTGACAAACGTAGACACGCGGTTAGTTAACTGTTCTGTTGTGAATTAAAAATAAGATTCGAGTGAAGTATCAATTTTCATAAAAAAAAGAAAACAATTTATACAATGTTGAACGTCCTTCGTGCTCGATAGCATTCTGAAAGAATTAAAAAAAGCATATTTATGTGTTGATAACCCGGCTATCGATACTAATTCTAACCGTTTGTTTGTTTAAAATTAATTTTCCATTATAGAACGGCTCACGTGAAAATGTCTTTTTAAAGCCGTGATTCATTGTTCATTAGAACAAATCAAAGTCCGGCAAAAAGAAAAAAAAACACGCGTCTATCTATACATTACACCTATACATTTTCCTGTGTAAACTTTTAGTGCAGTGCCCTGTTTTCCAAAAGATATATGTATATAATACACACGTTTCTATCTCTATCCGTGTTTGAGAGAGTGTATGTATACATGAGAGGCGATCGACGGGAGGCAGGCGAACGTCCCGACGCTTTTCTGACGCCTTCTGCCGCGTCTATAAATAATGTAATGTAGTTTATTCTCATCTCTGTGTTTTGTACATTACTTCGATATGTCATGACTATGGAAGGTGTACCGAGCACCGTGCGTTAACGACCACTCTGTACTTTTAGACGTGCTGTATATACATTTTATATGATATGTGTGTGAACACTTTAAGATTTCGATATAAAATTTGGCATTTAAATGTGCTTTATGACGCTGATAGCCTTGTAAGTAACGTGCGCTTAAAAGAAATAATTACAGTTTGTACTTTCTCACAGTTATACTTTTTTAATGTTTATGGGTGGTTTAAAAGGGTCTTTGTTCATTCATTTTTATTAGTCACAAAGTTTTATCCATAAATATCCATTTATATATATATATATATATATATATATATATATATATATATATACACAGATACATACATTTATAATTTTTGTCATGGTAAGCTATCTAACATCTATATATTTTGTTTCACAAGACAAGAAAAATGAAAATTTAAATTATTTTATGGAAGTTATTAATATTAACTGATAATTTAAATATCAATTCTGCTTTAAATTTTTCCGTGCATATTTTTATTTTTAAGGTCTTAGAATAAAATTAATTACATAATATTTATTCTTATCTACAAAGTGTATGTATATTTGCGAAACAATTTATTTAATTCTGATTGATGTAAATATAGCACCATACACTATATATTTTTCCTATAAGTAGTTTGTTTATTTTTTTTTTAATTTTATTTCGTAATCTTTTATTAATATAACAATCAATGTTTCTGGAAATATTAACTTTTTAAAGGGAATTTATAAGATAAAATTAAAAAAAACGTACAAATTAGATTATTGCAATGAAGTAATTAATCCAACCACCTCTAAAAAAAAATAGAAAATGTTTTTGTACATTTTAAGAAATATTTTTTCTATTGAATTATTGATCGAAATTTTATTGTAATATGAACATAATGAAAACAATCTTACAAAATCTACTTGCTGTTGAATATTGTACGTTCATTACTTTATCGGGAGATTTTGACTTAAACCAAAAATTTACAGAAATTTAAAGTATGGCGTAACGACTTGATTTTGAAATTATTATTATTGTTTTTATTAACGTTTAAATATAACTTATGAGAATAATTAGACTTTTAAGCAGTTTCTTGATCGTCATAATGTTTCCGCAATGAATTTCTAATACTTGTTATTCACCCACTTTCCTTTTAAGTAAAAAATAAGGCTTCCATATTCTTCAAGAAGAGCGTATCAAGAAACTGAAAAAGTACACTTTTGAGAAATCCATTTTGTTCAAGGATTACGAATAGCTTTTTTTTAGTTTTGAATTCTAATTTTATTTTTGCTATATATTTAATGATAGCTACAACATTATGCTAAAGCACGTTTTGATAAAATTGTTTTTCAGGCACACAAAAAATTATTCTTATATAGAATAATAATTTTTACAATAATACGTTAAGAAATATTTTTTTAATTTATTTTACCCATTATATTCTGCATCTTTGTACAAGTTTATAATTTTATTTCTTCATATTTCTCTAGACGTGTTTTTTTTTGTATATTTCTGATTTGATAAAACTCAATGCTTGCCGTTCAATCTGAAAAACAAACTGCTGTTAATCAATAACTGACATGCCGATATTAATCACGAAGGGAACAATAATCGGCACAGCTGTCACAGTTGTATGGATAAAAAATATGTTTTCTTTAAATCGAACAAGGATTTTCTTGTGATTAATTTTTCGTTAACTACGCAAGTACTGAGTATTTATAATTGTTTTTCTTTAGAGGAATTCTAATGTTTTATGTGATTTTCAGAGTTTTTATTACTTTATAAAAATGTTATTCATTTTTAATAAGTATTATTAATAAAATTTGTTTCATATACAGTAGACTCTCACTGAATGACCGTAATTGGTGCAGCACTAACGGTTGTTCCTTGAAACGGTAGTTGTATAAGGCACTTATAATATGTGAACCTTCAAATTGGTACAATGTCGCCAATTTCCTAACCGTATAAGAAATGAAAATAAATTATTTAGTTTTACCTTTTGTTCCTAATAATTTGTTTTTATTTGATAGTGGTCCACACCAGATTTACCAATGGAAAAATCACCCTCCATGAAGATTTCTGGTAATTCACTACTAGAAAGGGAATCAATTATATCCCTCTTTGTGGTAGTGACATTAGATTGGAAGCAAGTTGATGCTTTGGTGAAAAACCTATCAAGAGAGGACTGCCTCTGCCTATTTCTTTTTAATTTGTAGAAGTAGGCAATCACATTGTCTTCAAACTGACATGTATGTACTTCAGTCTTTTCAATTTCCTGATCGAATTTCATTTTGATTTTAGCAGTTGTACATGCACTTAACAAGCTTTTTAATTCGTCCCTGCTCATAACATGTAGGTTTTCTTCAACTTTCCCCTCCCCACTATCTTTCTTCCCCTCAATCACATTCTCCAACTGCTGAACATACTTGTGCCCTCAGTGTACTTTTTATCACTTTGTGCTGCCTAAAACACGTGGAGTCCGTGAATGATACACGAGAAGAACCTTTAATTTGAAATCACCAGATGCATTACTCACTGTCAACAATGTTAATGTGACTTTCATGAGCTTATGTCCGGGTAAATCGGGTTCTTCCTTTGTTACGATCAGGCCTCATAAATCCCGGTCGTTGTGCAATTAGTCGTTCGGCGAGGGTCTATCGTATTTTTAATTATATAAATATTGGAAGTCGATATACATTTTTAAACAAAAATGTCTATCCTTTTTTAATTCAGTATATTTTTAAATAGTTATAATAAGAAAACAGTGTTGTTTATCTCTAATGTCGTTATTTTGAAGAAACTCCAATTTTCAAAATATCTACTGTAATTTGCAATTTTTCATCACTTTTAAAAACAACTAGTATTTTTAAAACTTAACGAAATTTTGTGTACCGGTATGTTTAAGAAATTTTGTTTGTCTTATAAAATCTTGGACGCGGTTATCACTTTAACTAGTTTAGTGCCAAATATGTGATAAGTGAATTGATATTTTTTATGTTTTTAGTTCATTATATATCTGCGTATTTAAATAACATTTAACCATTACGTATATTTTGTGCAAATGATTACTCAATAAAAGTTTAAAAAAATTACTATTCGAAATGACATCAGCTATTTTTTTACATGATTTTAGAGCAACGGTTTACTTACGAAGATGATAACTTATACTGATGAAGACGATATTTTATATAGAATTAAATTTCGAATTTATACATATTCTAATAAATAATATATTTATGTAATAATATTTATGGTACACATAAAGTTACGTCACATATCGACGAGGATATATTGGTTGATGCATAAGTTTGTGACGTTTTTATTAAATTTATAATTTATTTTTTTAAATAACCAAAATACATGAAGAAATCAATAATATATTGTCTTCCATTGTTCACGATTGCCTCCCAACATTCTTCGGTGGTTTGGAGGTAAAGAAGTCGTCATTCCAATTTTGAAGATCAGCGCCATTAAAGGGATTCCTCGGTGATTGTTGCACAGACAGCGGAAAAGATGAAAATCGAATGGTGCAATATCGAGAGAATAGTGCGGATGTGGAATAACCTCCCAAAAAAAGTTCTTGATTAGCAGCTTTTGTAATGTTAACAGAATGTAGACAGTCATTACCATACTGCAAAATCACTTGATGCTGTCTTCCAGATCGTTTTTATTAAAATTCGGCCTCAAGGCGACGAAGTTGTTGGTAATAAACCTCGGTAGTATTGATTGACGTGGATCATCGTGAATTGAAGCGTTTAAAAGGTCTTCATCAAAGTCGGGTGGCTTTCCTGAATGTGGAGAATCGTTCACGTTAAAATGATCCTCTTTGAAACGAGAAAACCTTTTTCGTGCCATACTTTCCCCGATAGAATTCTCCCCGTAAACGTCACAAATGATTCTAGCTCTGCCTCTGATGTCTTAACTCCTCCGTTAAACTTAAACAAAAGGATATGTCGGAAATTTTGTTTTTTTTTTCGTACTTGACACTCCATTTTTGTTAACCAACCCTAAACTTAAACTTTCTACAAATTAAAAAATTCAAGAAGTATTCAATAAAACAATACTATGATATTAAAATGACATTACCATATGTCAATCAGGTTTCTTCCAGAACACTGTTGCCTTTGAAAACAGAAAAGCTACGAATTTATGCTTTAACCTGATATTTGGTGATGTTAATATTTAGATACACTTTTCATTACTGACCAAACATAAGTTCTGTTGGGATGGAAACAACTTGTGAGTAA
Source organism: Acanthacorydalis orientalis (assembly GCA_034766995.1). Classification (NCBI taxonomy): domain Eukaryota; kingdom Metazoa; phylum Arthropoda; class Insecta; order Megaloptera; family Corydalidae; genus Acanthacorydalis; species Acanthacorydalis orientalis. The sequence continues at coordinate 30,513,723 of CM068314.1, read as the reverse complement.
ACCAAACTCCGGCTTGTAGTGAGCTGGAATGATCAAATAATAGGTCTTTGGGTTGTTTTTTTTTTTTGGAAACAGTGTTAAAGACGAAACGTATATAAGTTATAGACCTATTGGATGCATTTTCTTAATGATTTTTCTTTAAAACGAAGAAGCATGTTCTTACAATAGTATGAAGTTACTGTATCCATTGTTAGTGCGAAACTATACAATGAAAAATTCCCTAATAGGTGGATAATATGATACAAAGTCTCATTAAATGACATCAGGTTATCAAAATTTAGACTTCTCGATTATTTCCTTTGTATTCAACGAAAGTCAATTTTTCAATTTATGTAGCAGAACCGATCAAGAAACATCAACGAATTGGACGAAGCCGTATCAGTGTCGTAAGATTATAAAACAAATATTTGTATGTGCCGAGGTATAATTTTTGTAAAAAAAGTATTTGGTGATCATTTTGTACATTTATTAAAATAATTTATTGCATGTGATTTTTGACTCGCCTATATGATGGTTAAAAAATGTAATATATACATAAAGAATAACAGTCAATATATCTACACCAACTTTTTATATTTTAAAATTTATTAAAAGAACATGCCATTTTTGGAGTGTTGTATATTCTAACACGTATCGTAATAGTTTTGATTTATTAAAACAATAAAAAATAAAATGTTATGTTAAAAAATCTGTTTCATAACAAGTTATACGACATCTCTAAGCAGACAGTAATAATATTGATTGAGAAATTAGTATTTAGGCAACTGATGACGTTGCTGCAATACCTGGTGATTGGTTGTATTTCACTCAGCGTTGAACATAAACGTTGCAAAATGAACAACACTTTTCTTGTTATTTTTTATTTATTATTGTTTTTACTTCATTTAGAAAATATACAATCTACTGTTTGTTTTATTTACTTAATTGGATGTATATATATATATATATATATATATATATATACAGTTTGAATTCTTATCTCATTTATTTATTAGTTTTTTCTAAACCTCTTTTTTTAGTTCCCATTCAATAATTCGTTTTATTGTCTACTGTCTTCCCTCGTAATATATATCCACCTATTTACATTCAAATTATTCGTCTTGTTAGGTCTAAAATCCTTGTTAATTTTTATATCCTTTTTATTCCATTATTCAAATCAAAACTAACTCGTCTTTTTTTTATAACATACTTCTTTCTGTTATTGTGATTGTTGACAGAGTTGTTCTATTATTTTTGACTTTCCAGTCTCAGATTTTATTTCTGCGTATAATAATACATAAGATTAATGGAAAAATTGTCAAAATGGAATATATATATACACGTATGTATGTATTTATGTATGTATGTGTATATAAATAATTCATATTTTTTACATCGTACTATTTATTTGATATAAATTACATATTTAATACAACACAAACTGCATATATATATATATATATATATATATATATATATATATATATATATATACATATATATATATATATATATATATATATATATATATGTTTATGTGCGTGTGTGTATGTTTTTATATACATACATTTATTATTTTTAAAATGTAATGTCTAGGCCGTCCAGACTGCAGATAGGAAATTTATTTGATAAAGTTTACCGCACGGCGATAACCTACTTTGTTCATTAGGGCAAACGATAATAAAAAATTATATATAATGTAAACTTGGCATGTGATATCTTGTTTCAACAGTATTATGTATGCATGTCTGTTGAACAAAACTTCAGGTAAATACATTATTTTACTTGAATGATAAGTATTACAAATAATTGAGAAAATTTATTTGAAGAATTTCGATACAATTAGCTCAATGTTATTTTTTCCGATTGTGTCTGTACATTTTTAGTTACATTTTATAGGAGTTAGGGGAATTCAATTAATATTTGAAATAAAATATATGATATAGGAAATAATATAAGAATTTTAATTTGGTATTTAATAAAATGTTATACGTTTTTTCGTAAGGTATTAACATTTTTAAAAAGAATTGATAAAGTAGTGAAGTAATCTTATAATTCAGTATATAAATGATAATGTTGATTTTTATGACTTAAACGAATTTACCTCGTACTTAATTCTCAATGCAACTATCTTTTTTCCGTTAAGATTTCCAGATTGAATATTTTTTGATATTAATTATCTGAATAATGGTTTAAATTATATAGAATTAATATATTAAAACATTAACATATCCCATGAACTTAAAAATCATTTCATAAGTAAGTTACTTAAAAATTAAAAGTCAAGTTTCTAACCTTTTTTTATACACACTTTTGTCGCAATATTAACCGAAAAAAACTAGTTTAATTAGTATTCCTTACTGGTCACCAATACTCTTTTAATCGTTAAAAATAAACCAAATAGCTGTTTTCGTGTTATAAAGTGTTATAATAATTTAAATATGTAATATATAATCTTTTTTTCTACTTTTTATCAATGTTTCTCTCTGTATGTATGCATGAATATATTATATGTTTTCTCTCGAGACTAATAACGTTTTTCAGTACGCAATCTCGATATAATTTCTAGATTTATATTCTTTTTTCAAGCTTTACATTGGTCGGCATATTTGTTAAGGTGCTAATGACTGATCGAAATTCATTCGACAACATATTGGCAAAATATCAGTTTTGTTTTATTACTGACGTCTGTCATTTGGGCATATGGTCTCTTAGCACTTGCTTTCACAACAAATTCTCGAATGTAAAATTACCGTTTATGTACGATCGAAATAAATATGATGTAAGATTAACATAGACAAACATACACTGACTCTCTTTATTTCCATATAGAAATATATATATATATATATATATATATATATATATATATATATATATAAGGGTTGTAATAACTGTTTGTTCTAAATTAGACTGTCTAATTTTTAAAGATAATTTAAATAAATGTGTAAATGAGGAACGAGAATGAAATATTTGTGATAAGTTTTTGTAACTTTTATTGTACGTCTGGCGAGGTGAAATATAATATACAGTTGAAAATAAGTTTACAGACGGTAATACCGCCCACATAAAATTCTTTTTTTTCTTGCAATGCAAAAAAGTTCACAATGCTTAGTAACCTATAATTACACGGCCGAAATGCACACCAAAAATGTGCATACATAATGTATGCATTCGGGATGCAAATTTGACAGATATAAAGATATATGAGAACATTTCAACATGTACTTTTCTTCGGAGACGGTTTGGATCGTGATAAATCCGTGAAAATGGCATCGCAAGACATATATATATATATATATATATATATATATATATATATATATATATATATATATATATATATGTATATATATATATACTTTTTTTAAATATGTTAGTGTATGGATAAAAAATAAAATATTTATCGTGCAATTTTTTAATTCGTGTTTGAAATTTTTTTGTAAATGTTCTTATCAAAGTTTGTAATTTAGGTTGTCATTGACCACGGAATATGATTTGTTTATATATATATATATATATATATATATATATATATATATATATATATATATATATATATGAAATTAGATAATTTTCAATATTACCTTTTTTAAATAAATAAAATTTCGTTTTGATATTTTATACAAAAATACATATACAGGTGACCCAATAAATTATAACTTTAATTTATTTACGCTGTATAAATATTTATATACAAAGTTAAATGATTATTTTGTAACAAGGAATTTTAGGGAATTTATAAAATGTTTTATTTTTGCATTCAAATATAGACGAATTTTTTTTGATTTGATTAGTAAATATTTTTTCTAAAATTACATTAGTAATTATTAAAATGAAATAATTGTAAATTAACGCAACTATATATAATTAATATCATATTTCATCCCTTAAAAATATTACAAGATACGTAATTCATTTGTAAATATTGTTATTTTTTTGAGAATCAAGTCTTTGGTTTATAATAATAATAATAATAATGAAACGATTTCATGGTATAAACATAGTTTGCGAATTCAGATTTAAATTTAGGTTCAGGTGACTAACAGATTAAGAATACCGATATTGACAAGAACTATTTTCGCTGCTTACTACCCTTATTCATTTCCATATATTTGATTTGTCAAACACCTAAATCTAAATCTGAGTCTATAACATCGTTATTTGTTTGAATCTTCATGATAAATCAAGCGGGTATCAGGCGTTCTCTTCAAAACAAAACTATTGTATGTCCTATATTTCCCGATTTAACCTTAAAAATATTTTCTTGTATCATTTCTGTAATATTCTGTAAATTCTGTAAATATTAATTATTCTGTAATTCTGATTTAAATCCGCTTCAATTTCTGATCTATATAGCTATACAATTTCATGGAATATTCAGAGATCGATTTTATTCGATAATTATTCGACGATTGGGATGTGATTTTTTGTACATTTTAATAAAAATTAAGAAATATTACAAAATCTTATGTTTTTTCATTGGAATAGATTACTGCTTTATTGAAAATTATTTTTATTGAGTATATTTATTTTTAGCTTTATTTGCATATATAAACATAGCCAAGTTCGAACTAACACACATACATTAAACAATAAATAAATGTAGAATTAAAATATCATGTGTACATATCTAAAATAATATCAATCTATCCATTAATTTATTTAATATAAATATACAGATAGTCTTCAATTAAAATAATAATTTAATAATTCAGTTAAATGTATATACACTAGTGTATTAGGATCCACAGCAAACTTATTTTTATACGTTCTAAAAAGGATATTTACTATCAATTAAATAGTAAATAAAATTCTTAGATCCAATTTACTCAATATACATACATATAAATATATATATATATATATATATATATATATGTATGTGTGTATGTATATATATATATATATATATATATATGTGTGTGTGTGTGTGTGTGTGTGTGTATGTGTCTGTATATGTAAAACGAGTTCGTTATAAAAGTGAGCTTTGTATAAAATATGCATGAATCAGTCTATGTGAATATTTGCTCGTTATATTTGCGAACACGTTATGTCTTTAATTATTATAATGAAATTAAATTGTATTTATGTCTGAATTTCTGTCAGCTTTTACATTTAACGTATTTGCTTAAAAAAATAGTATTTCTTTTGACGTTCACAACGTATCGCGTCCGCTCGTTTGAATGTATTGTTTTAATGAAATTGATTTTTATTTCTAATAACAAATCGATTCATCCGGTTCAGACAGTATTGTTCCAAAGTTTAATGAATTTAATTCGTTAATTTTTCTTATAATTGACCAATCATCTAGTAAACAATATAGTTTTGAACTTGTTGGTTTTTACCCTTCAAAGAAAGATTAAAATGGCAATTGAATTACGTTTAAAATTATGCGTTTATTTCTAGTCAGTCGATTATTGACTTACGTTTCTAGATCAACAAATATAAATTGAAAGGACCTTGTAACTTTATTAATTACATTTTATTATAACAATATACAATGACTACTCGTATTTATAATAAAATAATCAAATACGAAAGACTATATTATAATTAGTTGACCTAAATAGACTGTTTGCAATGTTTCTCGATAAGGTGTTTAACGTACGTTTCTATTATTATTCACTTGTATAATATTATGGCTCGTTTATAAAATGAAACAAAATGTTTTGATAATTAAATGAAAATCTTAAAGTTTTCTTATAGAGAAATGAAAATATTCTATTATAAATAGTCCTAATAATTATATTTTCTTTGTAAACACTTTTTAATAATCTATTTTAACATTAAACATTTTAAAAGCATATTATTTAAAAGTTTAATAGAATCCAAAAGATATAAATTATATTTAAAATATTTTTTAAAACTGTAAATATTTTTTTAAAAAAATATCTTTAGTGCTCAACAAAAAAAAGAACACCACGCACACAAAAAAAATATTTAGTTCTTAAAAGTCTTTTTATTTTATACTCAATACCTAAATATTTAACATTTTGTTTTATAAAAACATTAAAGACCTTCGCGCAGATAAAAAGGTATATTCTTTATTTGGAAAGAACAAAATTGAAAAATTTTAACTAAACTTTTTTTTATTAAGTACTAAAAATCTATGCCAATTTTTACAATTAAATTAAATTTAATTATCATAGAGTTTACTAATTGAAATAGTTTTGATTTTTAATTTATTAAAAGGTATGCTTTTAGTGAATAAATTCCCATCATTTTTTTTATTAAATATATGAAAGGTATAGTTTGTTTTGTTGTATACTTTTACGATTTAAATTCTCAGCCGTATCAGTAAGGTGCTCTTATACTAGTTAAGACTGTTCGTGTATAGTTTTGAATCAGTATATCAAAAAAAAATCATATTTTCATGCATGATTGATAATAGATAATTCAAGATATATTTCAAATTTAATTTAAAAATTAAATATATCAATCATATCAGATGACTTTCAATCTCTAAATCATTATATAATATGCATTTCAATTATTTCTTAAATATAATTTCTGATAGATTGTTTACAATAGGTACAATAAAAAAAATATAAATAATTTATATGGTTCGTACTTGAACGAATAAATTTTGCGATTGTAAAACGTCGAAGCTGTCTTCACAGACCTGCAGTTCAGAAAAAAGAACGAGATCCGGAGAGCCTAATCTTTAAACGTACGTTCGGCTCGCAGACAATGCAATTATTTTCACATCACGTCTGTGTTCATTAGCATCCTTGATACATTATATACTTTTTTCTCAGACATTCGTAAACCCACACTGCAATTTGACTCACTAAAAGAATCACAAAATTAGTAAGTTATTCGAAAAAAAAACATATATCTTCATTCTGTCAAGTTTCGAAAGTTTCGGTAGAACCCTGATAAATGCAAAAAAGTATATAGTAGGTATTAAAAACAATGTTACTATTGAAACGTCGTCTGTTTATCCATATTACTTAATAATTCATTAACATTATTTTAGATTTATACTTTTAACATTTGCTCTTTTAAATTAGTATTGTTTTTTTTTTACTATTTGTGATACCACGAGTTCTTAAAATGAGAAATTAATATTATTAATTATTGTATAAACAAATCTCATCTAGGATTCTATGAATGACATTAATGATGTGTTGTTTATTGTACAATTGTAAAAATTACAAAGTATTTCAATAACTTTGGCAGTTAATATTTTATTGAATAACCACAAAAAATATAAAATTTGAAATCACACTCTTCAATTTTATCTTAATGCGAAGAACGATATTATTTACTGCTACATAGTTTTCATAGTTAAAATACTTACTTGAAAAAATATAGGTTAAAGAGTGAAACTTGTGGCTTGTGATTTAATTAATGAAAAAAAATCTAAGATCTAACATTCATTTTTTACAATGAACGGAACACATATTTTTATTTTTTAACCATATAATCATATTTTCTTAAATTTGATTCAACCATATTCATCTACGTTCTTTTTTAGATAATTGTCGACCCATTGTTGGAGAATTACGGCTATTATAAATAATTTTTCTAATTAACATATATACTATATTTTTTATGTTTTATATTATTCTGTTTATTGATCATATTATCATTCTTTAATTCATCTCTTTAGTTATAAATATTTTATGGTAAAAATTCATTTGAGATAATTCTTCTTCAATAGCGCTAAAGGTCAAATCGCACTTTGACCTCCTCAAATTTCTGCCTCCAGACATTCCTCTTCCTGGAAGTCCTTCTCCAGTTCCTTACTCCCAACAGTTTCAATGCATCCTCTACATTGTCCATCCATCTGAACCGTGGTTTTCTCACAGGTCTTCTCCCGCCTGGTTGTCTAAGCAAGGCCCTTTTTGATACTCTTGAGTCCGCCATCCGCTCAATGTGACCTACCCATCGCAGGGGGAGCATTTTTATAAAGACCGATAGTTTTGGTTCCTTATAGACATCTGAGATAATAAATAAATAGAAATAGACAAATATCACAATAGAAGTAATAATATCGAATGGATAGCTTTTTAGAATTTTATCAATATATTTAAATTTATATTCAGGCTTTAGAATTTTTTTCTATTTCATTAATAAGCTAATCTTTTTGAAAAATGAAGTAATAATAGCTTTTAACTTGCAAAAAATCAATTTTAAATTCATAACTATTTATTTTTATTATGAATTTTATACTTTTAAAATATAATGTATAGAATTATCAGTTAATAACTTAATTTTTTATTACTCAAAAATTGAAAGTGTCACTTTTACACAATACTGATTATTTATTAAAATAATATATAAATACCGTGTAAAACTAAACACTTGTCTATAATTTAATTCTTATGAAACAATTAAATATCTAAATCTAATTAAAACATTAATTTTATAGTCATAAACGTAATTGAATTTTTGTTTTATTGAAGTAATATACAATATAAAATTGAAAGTAATTACTTGGATTAACTGACGATCAAAGGGTTGTATTTTTTTATTGTATTAAATTACTGACGGAACTGAAAGCTCGTTAAGCATTCGAGACGGTATTTTTTTTAATGAAAGATGCCAAATTTATTCATTTTGTATTCAATTCATGTGATACATTAGATAAAATTCCGTTATTTCAGTCACGTAATTAAACAACGGTCCTTTTATATTTTCAAATGAGTTTCTTCTGAGGTATTACGGATATAATAAATAAATTAAAAACGTGTAATTATCGATAAAATAAAATGACGATCGAGAATATTTGACGAATTATTAAAAATAGAATGCTTTGTTCATAAATAGACGTCGAGAGAACTTTATTTGTTTTCATTTTTTGATTGTTTTGATTTAAACTTTTTTTTAGATTGTCTTCTTGTTTTTATAAAAGAATGTTAATTTTGTATTATTATTTTTATTCAAAAATATTTATATAAAAGTATGTGCTTACAACACATTATACATCTTTTCAAGTATATATCATCTATCTTTACATCAGATAATATAATAATTATATATAACGAGTAATGAATATATGAACAAATATATAAACAAGTTTTAAAATAGTTTTATTGTATCTATTTCCAAAAATAATGGCCCTATATTTATTTATACAATAAACAAGTATATCAGCTATTTTTAAATATACTAAATACATAATAGTGTTATCAGTGTGATAAAATGATAACAATATACAATGTGTGTGTGTAATAATGCATATATGCATGTGATATACATTTTTAGTTACTCGTCATTTTTTTTAATTAGTAATTGCATTTTGTGTGACTCAGGCACCCATAATTCTAAATATTTCTATGATATAATCTTTTATCAAAAAAAGATAAAATGTGATTTACTTCATAAATAATATATTTTAATTAAATATTGTGTGAATATTGATATTAAATTTTATAAAATTATAATATTTTGGATATACTGGTATATTAATTTTAGAAAATGTTTCTTTGTCAGAAATATTTATTTTTTTTTTGTTTTGGGCAAAAAATATGTTTGAGAAACAAATTTATGTTCGTTTTTCTTTTAAATGTAAGCATAATAATTCATTTTGTGTTCATAAGAAAATATTTTTTTATTGATTTTATTAAATCCCTTAAGTTACTCTTGAGTTCTTGGTTTTTATAGCCAAAGTTAACTTGGTGGTTCGTTTATACTGACAGTAAAAGTAAGGAATCTTGGTTGGCCTGAAGTATTCTAATGAAATAATTATAAAAAACACCCAAAAATACACAAATAAAACAATAACTTTTTTTAAGTATATATTTTCTTTAAATTTAATTAATTTTTAAGATACAAATGCTTCGTAAAATATATCTTAAAAAGAATGAAAAAAAAAGATTTAATACAAAATGAATTGTAAAATGTTTCTACATAAGTATAGATAAATAAATTCAAAAATCAAATCGACTTAGAGTCAATACAATTCACTACTAAATAAGGTATTAAAAAGCCAAAGTAAATTTATTGTCGTTCGGAACAGACACATCGTTAAAAAAGAATAGAAATAGGAAAGTTTACTTGTCTATATAACTCCTGAGTATCTAAAGTTGGTTATTTCTACACTTTTTTAGTGATTGTATTTTTCGAACAACAATAAATGTGTCCTAACTTTTTACTAATTTAAGTAGCAGTGTAGTAGTATTCATTTTAGGTTGATTTGATTTTTGAAATTCTTTTTCTAGTAGGATATCCATTCTATTTGTTGTTCTGTATGATTTATTCTGAAAGAAATAACTGCTTTTTATTCCAAGAGTAATTTTGATTTTTTATTCTAGCTATATTTTTTATCTATTCTTATATGTCATTTCTAGTATTCTCTCTACAATGTTATAGGACTTGAATTTAAGTATTTTTTATATTTCTCAGTGGACCATTTAATCCTGATAATTTAAGCCACTTAATATGCACTAATGCTAGCACGAAACGACTTTCCAGTATGAAACATTTCTTTATTCTTATAAATAAGAAATCTCATTAAAATCTTAGAGTTATTTGATATTATATTTTACATCTTGAAAACAAAGACAATTGTCTTGTAATTTACGATTATAACGTAAAATAATTTGTGTTGCAATTTACATTGAATGCATATCATGTGCAATGCATCAATTGAATTAAATATCTCTTGATGTACAGAGCATCCATTCCAATGACGATAATTTTATTTTCTTCGATACATATTTTTATACATTGGTTGAATTAAAATTTTAGAAATTTTATAATATAAATTAAGTTAATATTAGTAATATTTCTTAAAAAAAATGTCAGGTAAAGTTAATTTAAGGCAATTTTGGGTTAAGGTCATTTACAACAGTTGTACATATAAATTTTATCAGAACTACTATGTGTAAAATGTTAATTAAAAATTAATAAAATAATACATTTATAGTAATAATTTCAAGTAAGAGGATTTGAAATGCTGAAATGAATTTTGTACCAGTTGCTTAAAGATTAAACTTATATTTTCTCAAAGTGCTATTTTTACTTATTTACCGTTTTTGTACATAACCTGTTCATATGAAAAATATTTTTATAATTAATAATAATTTAATTATCCATTTAATTGCATACCTGGTTTCAATTGTTATCTGCATGTATGATATAAAAAAAAATAATGTAATTTATTCTCACTCTGATAATATCGTTAACAGATCTATTAATAAAAGTTTTTTCAAATATTTCGCAATAAGTAAGAAAATAATATCTACATTTAAAACTAAATACTGTATAAAAGTGTATTTATTAAGGCTTTATGATTTTCTATTAATTCCATTTTTTAAAGATAGAATAAATCAGATGAGACAACTATGACTTTATAAGGAAGAAATTTCATTTCGTATTTTCTTAAAATTATTTAACCTGTTAGCTGTGTATGACGAGTATACTCGTCATGAAGGTGAATTTGTGTAATAAAATTATTGCTTTTTCAAAAAGAGACACGTTTCATTTCGTTACAATTTAATTCAATTTTACAGCACCTGCATATACTCCGTGTTTGATAAGTATTCTTGTTATCCGTTCATTTTAATGAGTCAATATAGGTACACATTTCTAATATAGGGCGACACAGCTATAGGTTAAAATATAAGATATAAATAAAAGACTGAAATTAAAATTTTGTTAAATGATTATTCAATTTTTATATATATATATATATATATATATATATATATATATATATATATATGTGTGTGTGTGTGTATTACATATGTACACATATTTAGCATACATATATTTGTATCTGTTTGTGTTGTTTGTACACAAGGTTATTCAGTAAACGTCTGTTGCTATACTACATGTCTAGATGTCGCAGCATTTACGCTTCTAGACAGACAGCAGCTTATCAGACATGCACGATTGACCTTATAGCCTATCAAACACTTGCATTATTATAATTCATGTACAGAGCACATGGAGGGAAATGCATGAGGGTATGCTACGACAGACCGTTCTGCCTTAATTCAGTCTGTCTATAACTTATTGTTATGCTATGTACCCAGTTTAATTTATTCTGTACGACCGAATTGAAAATATTGAATATAGTATCGTTGACTGTTTATACATTGAAATTCTGTAACAGTCCACATTTTTTTTTTTAGTTATTGGTTTTGAATAAATTTGTATTACACTCCGTCGATATATTTCACTGTTCGTATCGGTTTTAGAATAATTTATGTTCGTTGAATTTGTTTATAGGTTTAGGTAAACTATTTATTATGTGCCGATTAATTGAAGAATTTTATTTTCTATTCGTACATTCACTGTTTCGTACTTGCACTGCCGTAAATTTAAGTTAATAATGCATTATAAGTTATTTCTAGTACTTGTTTAATTTATAATTGGCAAGTGTGTTGAATTTATAAATTTAGTGACTGTCTGTTGCTATCTGCCCTAATTATTTTACGCCAACTATTTCAATCACAAGAGTGCATTGCAATGAATGTACCTGTTTCAGATATAAAGTATCCATGCACAGTCATACTCATAGAGACAAACATTATAAATAAACAAAGCATTTATATTACATATACATACATATTATATATATATATATATATATATATATATATATATATATATATATATATATATATATATATATACAGCAATAATGTTCTGTGTAAGTGTATTGTTTACTGGAAAAGAATGCTAAAATTCGTCTCCGAAAAGATTTATTTTCATATATTTGATGCACTCGAAAGATATATAATTATCTTTAATAAACTTGACATGCAAAAACATAAAAGAATATTATTGTCATTCATATCTCAGACGTGTACTAAAAATTTTTTGAATTTAAATTGGCCACTCTATTGCGAATACCAAGACCTCATTATAATATCCTTTTCAATTAACAGACAGTCGTCAACAGAAAAATATATCTCTGATGCGATCTAATAAAAAAGTATAATGCATTTATAAGTCAGGCGGTCTCTTCAAAAACAAATGTAAAAGACAAACATGCCTTCTCATTCTCGGCTATAAATAAAAATGCGATTTCAGAAGACATTTTTATATGTTTACCATACATATAAAGCACGTACTGAGCATGCACATGCAAACATGTATATGTACATACATACATACATATATATATATATATATATATATATATATATATATATATATATATCCATATACATGTGTGCGTATGAATAGTATATTAATCTTGTAAGAGACCAAACAAAGGCATGACCTCGGTCAATTATTCCTGTCTTGCGCATTTACACTTCTGGAGAGAGTAAAAGCTTGCAAATCGGCAGGCAAAGCAAAACAAAATGTATGTGGATGTATTTAAACCCATGTACAGTGGGGTCCTGTACAATTTTACTGGAGATAAAGTACTTAGTTATATATATATATATATATATATATATATATATATATATATATATATATATATACATATATGTATGTATAGTATGTGGACTGTGTGCTTGTGTGTGTGTGTCACGTGTGCAAGTGTATATAAGTATTAGATATAAAAAAATGTTCAAATGTTTACATTATTAAATATATTCTAAAATAGCACAAATAATATCAGACTATTATTTTTTTAATTGTAGTATATATTTTAAATTACAATGACTTTTAAGTACATTTTTGTAATAAAACTTAAGTAAATATGTATATCTTTGAAAATATATGTGTAGTTTTTTTTATAATTCATAGTAAAATCTATTAATTTATTTTGGGAATAAGTTTATTTAATAAAGAATGAAATGAAAATGACAGTTTATTGCACATTTATAATTTCGACTTATTGAAATTGTTTTTAATTTTTACAGTGTCTCCTGTAACACTACTTTATGCCTTCGTTAAATTGTAATTTGTTTTGAATATAATAATTATATGTAATAAAGTATAATTCAAGTAAAAAATGCACTGATTATCAGTTCAAATTCTTTGACATTTAAATAAAGAACTATATTATACATTTTCAATGCAGTTAAAACTAAAAACCATGTTATATAAGGACAATATTTATTACTGTCATAACTAGGTACCAAACTATTATATTTATATAAAGTGTACGTATCACCAATTTAATAAATGGCACAATACTTACGAAAGAAACTATTTATATTCAGTGGAAATACGAAGATTACACATCTATTTCGAGATATAATTGGTGTTATGATTTGAATCGTAAAGAATAATAATTAGTGCTAATAATAACGTATTTGTATTAAACGAAAAGCTTCGTCATTATTTAGAAATACTTTATAGGGACATTTTAATTTGATTCGAAATTCATTATCACCAGAACATTCAATGTTGCATTGGTCAATTAAAGACAAGAAAGAGTTGTTAGTGTAGAAACAGGGCCATGATTCAGATTTAGGTTTAAATAATTAGCAGATCAAATGTGCAGATACATATTAGAAAATATATCAGAATGTGCTTTTTATTAATAGCCAGACGACGTAATTAACAAGAAAGAGAATGCAATTTTTTAAATGCACTTCCCGCTGTATCTGTAAATGTGATACATTACTCAAAAATTCGAAATCTGAATAGCTGTGATAACTTTCTGTTTTTGTAAAGCACGATTGTACCTTTGAATTCAAAAGATTGGTTATATGAATGGTGATTGTCAGGACTGTTAAGATACTATTAAAAAGTCGATAAGAAATTTCGTATAACTGTTTCAAACATAAAACCTGATACAGAAATGTATGTTCGGAAAAGAATTCTAAAGTTTCTTATTCAATTCGTTTACACTTACGATTTTCGAATGCCACTATAATCTATCACAAGTATAACGTCATTAATGTAAAGTATAAAAGAAATGTCAATTAAAAATATCCTCTATTTACTGCAAATACGACCTGTTTTCGTATCCACACTGTATAATATTGAAATGATATTTTTCTATGTTTTATTCGTATAAAATATTCAACATATTCTCTAAACGATTCGTTTTATTTTTCTTGTCAGAATAATATAATTCTTTTTTTTAGTAAACCTCATCTAAACACTTCAAGTCTATTCTAATTGAGCCCACCGTATTCATTGTTTATATGTACAATGGTCTAAAATATATTACAGAACACTGATACAAATCTCAGTTTAATAAAATGGATGAGATACAACATCTTTTTTTGTGTCTTATAAGGCATGACTTTTTTTTAACATGCAATCATATTAAAAAATAAAACGAATTGGATTACTGATAGAATGATGTTTTTTATTTATCAAAGATACTAAAGTCAGATCGTGACCCTATGACTTAATATCGTACATTTTTTATAAATATGGAATATTTTATAGTAGATTAAAATAATGAAATGCAGTATTTTAAACATGTTTTTTTTATAACATGATAGTGTGATTTTTTCAAATATTTTGAAAGTAACCGAATTTCATACTAAAAAACATACAATCTTCGGATATCACTATAATCTAACATATAATAACAAGAGACAAGAGTTGTTAGATCAAGTAGTTGTTAATATCATTTCTCTGAAGTGCAAAAGAATTACAAATCAAAAATATTTCCCATTTATTGAAAATACGAACTGTTTTTGTATATCCACTCTGTACAAATGTGTTAAAAATTGTAATGGATTTTAGCTATACGTTCAGACAGAATGTACTTGTCAGCACAATAAAAAAAGTGCACATATACATAGAGTTTGTATATATAGTAGCAAATACAACAACAACCACTATAATGAGCTTATTATGTACATGATGGCAGACTAAATACATTCGACTGCGAACAAAACAGGATGCCCCTTCACGTTTTTAGTTCGTCGTTTATGTTTCAGCTTACATCATTTTCTCTATGAGTACATTTATATCTATAAACAGAATTATAATTGTTTACACTTTTCCACACACACGCACGTACCATATATATATATACACACATAAATGTGGTATTTATAAAATAAAAGATTGAAATGTATTTAATATATAATAATTTAGAATCATTACTCATTGGCATGCAAGTTATAAATAATCGAATTAAGATGTAAATATAATTGTTCTAATTAACATCTTCAAATTAATGTGAAATCTCAATTACTGATATGCTGTTACCTGAAGTGATAAGTTCTTAGTTAGGAATCATATTAATATTTTCAGTAAATAATTTCATTTCGTGGAAGTTTACATTAATTAAAATTGTTTATCACTGTTAATAAAATCACTGACGCTTTAAATGCCGCATGATTTTAGAAAACATCATGCTAAAGAGGATCCAATAATATGACTGTTTATACTACTGCTTATTAAAATGTGATCATATTTTTAAATCATGATAACGAATCGAATATGATCAGTTTGACCTGTAACTAAGATTTAATAGTTTCTTTTAAAAAAAAAATACTTTTATAACGTTTACTTGCATGTAGTCAGCTAGGCATTTAAACTATAATTAAAGATTATTTTTTTTAATTGGACTTGGTGATTTTCATTTTGATATTTCTTGCACGTTTTCAATAATGAATACAGAAAAAAATTGTTTTTTTAAAAAAAATTCGAAAAATCTATTTTTCCACTTTTCAGTTCAGTCTTTTTTAATTAAAATAAATGTTCCTTTATAATAATACATTTTAAGTATGTTGTCTACCATTTGGATTTGTATTAACCCTTAACGGTCGACAATTTTTTTTATACTGTACACCTACAAGACGACAGAATATAAACTAAATTTAGAGAAAACCTTAATAATAATTAAAATAACACGAACGCTTATGAAACTAGTTTATTTAATTAAAAATATAAAAAAATGACTGATGATCATCTGTGTATATTTTTGAAATAAAAATTAATTTTATAATTGTACAAACTATGGTACTTTGTAAAACAATCCCCAAGGTGCAGCGATGGATTCCCTGTACATGTTGAACAATATGTAGCTGTTTACTTACGACCGCCTTTATTTTTTATGTCGGAACATATTCGACAATCCTTCTTATTTCTAGAACGAAGAATATGTAACTTTTTATTTTTACTTTTTTTTATGAATGCTAATAAGAAATAATTTTTTTAGGTACATATACAGAAAAGTATGAAATAAACTTTCAAATGGTATGAGGTGATATAAGGTTTATTTTGTAAAATTAATTAATTAAATTATTTATGAGGTAGACGAATTCTTTTTTAAGTCATTGTATATTTCTTATATCGCATAGTATTATCCTAATCGAAAATATATTGAGATATAAACAAAATTCTCTGTATGTCCCCATAGTGAAGTTTTTCGGTTTCTATTTAATAAGTGTGATGTCCCGGCAGCGGAACCTTTCGACTGTTTAGGGTATATAATGGCTTATTATACTAAAAAATAAACATTTTACAAAAGATTTGACCCCTATTTTGGTTATTGATTACTTCTTGTATATTTATTGGGTATTTAGTAAGAATTAATCATTGCATAATATGTAATAACTAAAAACCGTGTGAAGAGTATATTTTCACCTGGTTTTATATATTAAGCACAGTAATTCCTTAAATTTATGTCGAGTACAATATAAAGATATCGAAACGCTACAGATGTAATGTAAATAAAGAAAAAAAATCTATATACGTATCTGACTATTTTGACTTTTTTAATATAATTTAAAATATTTATTTTCATAAAGTAAAAATGATTAACACTTGCGATTCCGTTGATACGTTATTCTGGGTGTGTTTTCCCTTTTAGATAATCAGAATGTTTATTTTCTGTTATTAGTATTGGCACGTGTTCCATTTTCAGAAACTAATAGCGGAGAATGCACTCAGATTATCTAAAAGGAAGAACAGTAAGTTGTAATTTAATTCAACAAATGTGGTAAAAAATGTCTGTGTGTATTTTATATATTTAATTTTAACAATTTACACTAAACTCGGTATATTAAATTATGTGTATTGACTAAAAAGTGAAACGAAAAGCCAATAACGTAGATTTTCGAAAGTTTTTAAGGCAAAAAGTGGATTTTGACAAGATCTACGATGAAATATGAAAACTCAGTATTGTAAATTGAGATAAAAAAGTATATTGAGATTCTGTTGTAATTTTGTTAGAATGTAAGTACCGAAATTGGAGGAATTTTGTCCAGTTAAAACTTATATATATATATATTAAAATATTTATTAAAATATTTATTTTTATTAAAGAATTAACTTTAAAAATTTAGCTACTTTTTAAAATAAACAATAATTTAGAGTGAAAAATACTCTATCTAAAAATAGGTGTTTACAGTTTATATATTTATACTCACCGCACCATATATTAAATTCATAATCCTTATGTAAGCGTATACTGTTCGTTTTTTTATGTGTAGAAAGGACAAGGACAAAAATATGTATATCTTCATTGATTGAATTTCATATACCTTTTATGTAACACGATCAAAATAGTATATAACTTTTGTTTATTACATGGTGCACATGCCTTGACCTTCGAGTGGACATCTATTTGTATTGAATCATTTGGCGTATGTGAATAACCGGTCTATTAAAACACATTTTTGTTGTGTTTTCTTGTAAAAACATAGACTATTCTTGAGAAATTCGCGACAAATTTCGTGAAAATTTAATCAGTGACTATTATTGTATTTTTATTATTTAACTTCTATATATTAAAGTCAAAAAATCAAAATCAAAAATAATTTTATTGTGATTTTGCACGTTACAACGTCGTATTAACTGTGCGTTGGATGGAAATTGGGGTTTGGTCCGGGGTCTTAACCGAGGCTTTTAAATCGGTTTTGACAGGAGAATTGTGTTTCAGGAAGTGGGTATAGTGGATGGTTAGAAGTGATGGAGTCCGGAAAAAAACCGGAACGAATATTCAATACACCAGTGAATATTTATAGTTATTTCTGATCGCAAGGTTAATGCCTCTAACGTAGATATATAGCTGTGCGTTATTCGATATTCGAAATAGTAGTATACGATGTAGTAATCTACTGGAAAAAGGTACTTTTATTAATAATTTAATATATTTTTATGTAAAAATATTTTTTTGATATTCTTGTAATCTGAAGTACTTAAATAAAGTGGTATATATAAAAGTAGATGTAAAGAAAAACTAAGGTGAAATCAATTTGATTAAAAATATCAATAATTACTAGACAGTTCACAATACATTGTATATAGAAAAATATGTTTTTCGAAATAATTGCAGTAATTATTAACACTTATAGAAGTTAACAAAAAACTTTCAGCTAACACGTTTTGTATTTTTCATATTCAGTGGTTGGTATCGTGTCCCTGCTTTTTTATAATTGATTCATATTGATAGAGCTACATTATTCTATTTTACTCCATTTCGATTAAATACACTATATATGTGCTATTAAACATTTATGTATTTTACTTTCATTAATTTTAATTGCCGACACTCTAACAAAGTTTGATAAATAAAATAACATTTTTTTCAATTATTTTCCAAATTTTAAATCAGAGTACCAAACATTTATTTTATAGTAATTTTTCAGTTAAAAGTATTATTGAAAATTAATTTAAAAAATGATAGTGGAACTTTCACACCTTCATGGATTACAGTTATTAGGTATAATTCTACATCTGCCCAACATATTGTATTGCACTACACAAAGTTTACATCTATTTATTACACATTATGTACACATTTTAATATTTTAAATAGATGAAATGTAACGAATATAATAAATATGTACATTTGTAAATTCATAAGAATTTATTAGATTTACAATTCTAAATGAGTCGATGGGATGCATCATCCTCAACCCTCGTAGCATGACAGAATCGTAATCGAAACAGCATAAACGACAATCAATGATCAACATTCAATTATTAAAAATTTTTAATTAGAATAATTATGGTTTTTGAGGGAATGATACTTCGTTTGTGAAAATATTTAACTTTTAATTTGTGTACTTAATTTCGGACGAAGTTAATTTAAATTAATTATATAGGATTTTTGTTGTATTTCCTAATGGAGTAACCATGAAAAAACTCTAGCATCATTATATGTCATAGTCTTTATCTTCTCTTGTTCTAGAAGTTACTCCTCTTCTTAATCTCCAAATATAAGAAATACCTGTTGACAATAAAAAAAAAATGTATACTACTAACTTCATTTACATCTAATACTTGTTAAATAATAATATTGTTTTCTTTTTACAGGTGAGTGTTTTACATAGTATGCTGTTGCCTTCTCTGGTATGTATTCAAATCGTAATTCTTGAATTATAGTATTTTTCTTTTAAAAAAAAATGAATTGTTTGAAACATTTGGAGATTACTTTAAAAGAATTCGAATAAAAGAATAACTTTAAGAAGAGTATTATATGAAAAATAAATATTTTTTATTCTTGTTTTTTTCAATTGTCCAGTATTCTGAGTTGTTGTAAATATATTTTTTTATTTGAAATATTTGATAAAGTATAACTTTACTTACAAAAAGAACATCCCACGGGACGTGTTCGTTATTTATGGTTGCGTTTTTATTAGTTATTTGTCACAAAAGTGTCTACATAAACAAGGGGTAAAATCTCGATTATAACTGGTATGTTAACATATAGAAACCATGCACGAGGTAAAAATATTCTATGGTTATAAAAAACATTTTTTGCAGATATCGGAAAAATTGAAAATGTAATATTTGTAAGTAGAATATGATTCTACGCTTGTTCGTTGTTATCGTTTATAACTCAATCTTACATACGCAAAGAAGAAATAAATACACATCGTTAACTTTTTAGACTGAAATGCTGAGGCTCGCACGTGGCAACATCACAAGCTAGGATGTGTTGAGACTCAATTGTACCAAATAATAAAGTTCCTCAACTCCATTATATTGTATTTTTCATAATATATTAATATTTTTTTTAATAAAATTTTATCGATCAAAATTTTATAGCAATTTCTTAGACAATTAAAATGGTCATAATTTCATGCTTGCCAAAAGTACAAAGACATTTTATTTACGGTTTCACGTTGGTTATTTCATTTTAATTTTTTAAATTTATAATATTAACATTTCTCTTTAATATTTAAATATTCTGAGGTTGTTATTTTTCATTCAGTTATAATAAGTAGATCTTGAGAAACGACTTTGATGTACAATAATTTACACAAAGTAAATAGTTTGTATTTGACTGACATTTGAATCACAGTGCAAAGGTTAATCATCGTGATTATTTTATACAACAATTTTAAATGCTAATCAAGAAAATGATATAAACAAAATGAAGATGTTCGAATTTCAAGTGGTTGTAATACTGTTAATAATTGAGATTTAGACTCCTGTTTATATAAATATTTTTGCAAGGAATAAGCAAATGAATCGGCATCGTAAATTTATACTTGTTTTGATAGACCCCTCTCTCTCTCTCTCTCTCTCTATATATATATATATATATGTGTGTGTATATGTGTATATATATATATATATATATATGTATATATATATATATATATATATATATATATATATATTACATTTGTGATATTAATCCTTTGATACAGATGCGACACTTATATCACTTAAGCTATGATTAATATAATTGTGTAACATATAAAACAGTGTTAAGGTTAGCGGTACAGTGAACAATAATGTAAAATAATTTAACTTCAAGTGACAGTAAAAAATAAAATTACTTTTTTCAGAAACTTATGAGTAATTTATTTTAAATAGTGCCTTCACGGGCCCAAGTAAAAAATGACCAGAAGCAGTGTCATGTAGCAATATTTCAGTAATTTATCATTACAACTTTAAAGTCTACTGCCATTATTCATTTTTGTATTTTAATATATTGTTTTTAAATAGTTTATTTTTAATACAATAATTAAATTTGAATTGAAGATTTCAAATAGATAAAATAAATTGCCATTGCAAAACATATATAATATTTTATTTCGTGGAAATAACAGAATTAATATACTTTTTTTCGAAATGAAAATAATTTATGTTTTATTAAAATAATAAATTATAACTTTGATTACATAAGTTCGCTGTTTTTCCTGGTATCGATATGGTAGTTTGATAATGTAAATTTTTTGATAACATGTTTGTTTTTTTGTAAACATATATGTATACATGAGCTCTAAATTCAATTAGTTACAAATAACCTTACCTTCTTGGTGAAACAAATTTGTGTATTTAAATGAGTTACTCATAATAAGTAATTAACATAATTTAAATAGAAATATTAATTGTTTTGCTAATTAAAAAGAAAACAAAGCTATTTTAATTGATATCAAAAACAAAAGACAATAATTTCGATATCAAAGTGTACAATCTTGTAATTAAAAACAAATTTATATGAAATGGGCTGGCGATGTAAGAAAATATATGGTTGTATACGAACATATATATACTAGCAAAAAACTTTATAAAATTGTACATTAAAAAAATAAAAGAAACATATGATAGTTTTTTTTTAAAAAAAAATCTTATTTCAAATAAATCGCTCATAAAATATGTTCCGGGAAGTATTTAGCAATGGAAACTAAATTTGTTCATTTATAAAAAAAATGTGTTGTTTTTTTTTGTATTCTTCTGTGCTTTATATTGACTAGTCACCTCTAATTGGACTAGGGAGTTAGAATATTTTAGTTCCAAAGACCTTTTATACTTATATATTTTTTTCTGTATTTAATTATATATATATATATATATATATATATATATATATATATATACATAATATTATTAATTCTTTTCACCGATTGAAAATATAAAGATGTTATTTGGCTTGAGCACCATGCATTGAGTATCCCTGTGTTAGAGCGAATTTAAACGTAATGTTCTCTTTAAATTCATAGCTGAATAAAAATAATCTACCTACAAATCATATATATTAATGAGTCTTGTATCCTGGGTGATCTTCCTAATAATGTTTCGTTCTTCAATTGATATATTGTCTACAAAACACATACATTTCAATTCTTGACACACGTCGAGTGACAACAATTCCACCCACTTTTTGCAATCAGTTAGCTTAATATGTGTACAGTAAAACTTGTATACCATTGTGTTCATAAATTACATATCTTGTTTATATTTTCCACCCACGACAAGTCTTAAATCTGACTGATTTTTAAACAGACATTTTGATAGATTAATTTTGGCAGTCGATCGGGCAGGTGAAAAATGATTAATGTGATTTATTTTTTTATCCCGTAATCTTTTCGATTATAACCTGCTTTAAATGACTCATCTCGAATATAGTCAACTTTAAACTAGTAATCTATACATAAAAACATATGTGTGTATGATGTATGCATGTTTGTATATATATATATATATATATATATATATATATATATATATATATATTTATATATATATATATATATATATATATATATATATAAAAGCTGAAAATATCTGACATTATAAAGTAATTTATTCAAATATTTTACTTATATTTAAGAGAATCATAAGATTTGTTTATTTTAAAATTCAAATTTATAAATAATGTATCAAATTACTGTAGTGTCATATACGAGTATATAAACTAATATATAGCCTGTCAAAATTGAATGAAAAATAAAAAGAAACATAGAAAGGAAAAACTGTTTATTTGTTTTTACAACATAATATATTTAAATATAAAAATTTCCTAAGAACGCAACTCAATGAATTAAACTTGAAACTTATGAGCTGACAAAGCAAACATTTCTCCTCGTCACCCTATCTTTATCGTGCGGACAAAGTGACGAGAAATGTGGATTTTTATTGTATAGAAATATATAGAAGATAGATAGATGGATTATTTTGATATATGTTAATATCGAATTCTTATCAAAAGTTTATTCGAGCCTGTAACAAAGATTACGGTTGTATTTTTTTCATAATTCGGTATAAATATTTATACAGACCTGAAGTTAGTTTTATGAGAAAATTACATTAGAAATATATATGTTTCTTATTTTTCTAAACACTAAACAGCTTTGACTAAACATTTTAGCAGTCTTAATAACGTTAATTTTAATTCTTATATAATATTGTAGGATTTTTATAATTTTGTGTTTATACTAAGTAATAGATAATTGATTTATATTAAATAATAAGTTATTTTTGATACAATAGATAAAGTACATTTGATCTTACAAAAAAATCTAGTAAAGGATATTGTAATTTTGTACGAATTTTAAAAATAGTTATAAAGCAACAATTCTTTTATAGTTTAGATTTTAAATTCTTAACAAATAAGTATGTAATTCTCGAAGTATCGAGTTACGTATGAAAGTTATACATAAGAAAAAATAAAAAAAAATATATTGACTGATAAATGTTTGCTTTATTTATTTAAAAAGAGAGAAACAACTTAAGTTTAACGATCAGTCAAGTATAAAATATTTCTTAAGAAGTGTAATATCACTGAGACACATTAATGCTTCTCGGTATGCAATTAAAATCGCTGTAAAATATTCCAAAATAGTTGAAATTTTCAACAGCGGGATTGATCTGTACTGACCTCGTTTTTATTTATGACATTTCTTGTTTAAATTTCTGAAATGAAGTCTTGTACTGATTTTAAATTTAAGATCACTTTACGTGCGTTCACACAATTTATGATTTTATTATTGTATATTTTCTATTGTATTCTCAGTTCCCATGATTCTACATCCTTGACTCTGTTACGCTAGTGTGAAAATTCTGACGTCAGTTTTCTACTTGGATATATATTTATTTATTTAAGAATGTTCATTGTTATATATATATATATATATATATATATATATATATATATATATTAATTTATATACGCGTGTAAAAAGAATGAAAGACATAACTAAAGAAAGTGTATTTAAATTTAGAATGTTTATTGTAAAATTAATAGCGTTTATTATTTTACTATAAAATTAATAAGTCATTTCATGCAGCCAATAAATTATTGCAAAAACATTTATTTTACATGTAAATATTTTAAGATCCAACACACGAACATATGTTTGAAAATTACATATGTTTTCAATTCGGTCACTCATTAAGTGGATATTTTGACGTTCGTGACTCAAGAACACAAGACAACTTCCCTCTGGTGTCGTTGTCGAAAGGGTAAATAGAAAACTAAATGACAATTCACAGAAGTGGCCGTCTGGTTCTATTTTCGGTCGGCTTTCTAAATTGGGTACATCTCCGCCAGTATGTATGTCCTTGCGTGCATTCATTCTGTCTGTACAAATTTGGCGCAATTTTTAAAATGCATTAATAGACATTCCGCATTTGACATGTACCATTCAAAACATATTTATCAATTTGTAAACGCAATACATATACATATAAATATATATATATATATATATATATATATATATATTGTAATTTGTTTTTGACATGACTGAAAAATGCAGAATTGGTTTGTTCATGTTTTTTGTAGTGTAATTAATTTCGGCTTAATATACAATTTCATTGTTTTTTTTTTATTATTTCATTAGTTAAATGTGCCTTTTCTGTGTATGTATAAATTACATTTTGTAACTTCATAAATCAATTTTGTATGCATCTGTAAAATGCAAGAGCGAATTTTTGATTTTTTTTCATAATTATTTTATTTGGTATCTCTTAAAAGTATTTTAAAAAAAATAATGTTTCCATTTTCTGTAACAGAAATAGTACGCGTGATGTTAAAGATTCAATATCTGTTAAATCATGTACATTTTTTGTATTTTTCTTTAATCTTGCACCATTGTTATATGTTCTAAAATTTTGATGATGAAGCATTATTAATTAATTTCATTTATATGTACTTATGATAGATCATTATTAATATTTTTTATATTAGTTATTAACACTTTACTTACTGCTTACAAATTAAGTCTATATTTAGAACCGATCAACTAATCCGAGTAAGGATTACTCGGTTTTATTTCTCGTGTGAGACATTCTTTATTTTCATTGTTAGTATTCATTTTATAGGATAAAAATTCAAAATTTTTCGATCCAAGAGT
This sequence comes from Acanthacorydalis orientalis, assembly GCA_034766995.1. Lineage (NCBI taxonomy): Eukaryota > Metazoa > Arthropoda > Insecta > Megaloptera > Corydalidae > Acanthacorydalis > Acanthacorydalis orientalis. The sequence goes on along the minus strand of CM068314.1, from coordinate 30,487,870 downwards.
AAAACACAGTCGATACTCACCAAGAGCAAAACGTCAATCAATGAGAATTTCGTTAGTAAAAGCTGCTAGAGAAAACGACGCTTTCTTTCAGTAAGAGCTGGTAGGAGAAAAGTTGGTAAATAGACTTCCGGTTAGTAAGTGCTGTCGAAAAAAGCCTACTAATAGGTTTCCGGTAGATAAAGTGTTAATATTTATATTATTTTCATATTAATATTTATATAATAACAGATCATTATTAATAATTTTATTTTATTATAGAATCATTTAATGATTGATAGTATTTTTTTTTATACAATTGTTGAAATTATTTCCTGATACCATGTTTCACAAATTTAACTAAATAGTTTTACATAATCGGATATTTTCAAATTTAGTATATTAAAGATTGTTATTGTGTTCTATTCTTGTTGTCTTTTTGGATTACCGACATGTCTGGTCTCCACTATTAATTTCGGTACGAGTGTTGTCTTCCGAGAGATGCTAGATATTACTTGAAATCTGATTCGTGTTCATTTATATTCGTTTTAAATGGATTGCTGTTTAATATTTTAAAGTCTAAAATATTGTGTCGCTATTATTTTTTATTTGTTCGTTTGATATTCTCTTTGATAATGGACAAGAAAAAAAATAGTAAGTATAAATTAATTAATAATTATGTTGAATTTGATGGTACTAATTTTGATTGAAAAAATTACTGTCAACAAAGTTACAATAGTTTTTTTTTCTTAAAAATCGTACGTTACATACGCAACAACCGTATAATATTTTTAAATAAAAAATTCAATAATTCGTCGTTCGTTTAATTCGTGATTTTCTTATTTTGAAAATTATTTATTTAATTATTATTTTCTTATTTTGAAAATTATTTATTTAACTTTGTCCGCAAAGTTTGATGAAATATTTCTTTAATACAGAACGTGCTAGTTCTCGAATTTGTTTCCGTATCTTGTGTCCAAGGTGTATAATATGAATTATAATTTATTTTCGTACCTGATATATTCTAAAAGTAATGTTATATTAGACTTTATAATTTTATGTTATTATAATATACACTGTTATTAATTATTTACCCTCCTATTTTTGCTACAATCCTCGAACTGAAAGATAATATCTTTCTATGTTATTTCAGTTTTTTCTTATTAGTTAAATATTAGAAAAAAATACACCGTATATCTTTTTTGTACAAGTGTTCATAGCTTGATCCAAGAAAAACTATTCAAACATGTATATCGGTATCTGACGTTATATTGTGTTACATACATCTTTGCTAAATTAGTTGACAGTAATAATGAAAATATATTTTGCTTTGAAGATTTTTTCAGTTTCAATTATTAATGAACTGTTTTTCTCGCTATTTTCTCTACGTATTTATTAACTATACTTAATGTTTACTTTATAAAAAATGAACCAAGTCTACGATTCATATTTATGTAATATAAAAAGAAACGCATTTTTTTAAAAAAAGGAAAAACATGGTAAAATTCGTGTATGAATAAAAATGGTTACATCCTGACAAACATTACAAAATTCTTTCATTCTCAGATTCTAACGAAAAAAGGTATATAAAAACACTGTAAATATTATACGTATATTGCAAATAAATACGACCAGTAAAAAGGGCCACCGAAGCGTATATCTGCACGTTTAAAAATCACAAACGGAACGTCATATCGAGCCCGTCGATGCGTACTCTCCATCAAAAACTTTTTAATTCTTGTCGAGTCGACGGCTCGCACAATACACGGTTTGTGTCTGAACGTGGGCGAGTAATACATAAAGATATGTCAGACGCAGGCAGGACGACGCTTGCTGCTTGGTTGCCTGTTGGCGGCAGAATTTTCAATCACCTCCTCGTGCGCTTCACTATTTCTATCCATAGAGGCACTGGCGATTTGGCTAAAAGCCAGAATCGGTTTACACGTACATATTTTTTTTCTAAAAGAATTATCACTGTAATCATTATCAACGATAGAGAACATTTTTTCACACGTTTTCCTAGATTCGTGCAAACGCGATAAAAAATAACTCTGACATATACTGATATTAGTATAAACATAAAGAGATACATTTACGACTATATATATATATATATATATATATATATATATATATATATATATATATATATATATATATATATATATATATTAAATACAAACAAAATAATAATGTCTAAAATAACAGGATTATGATGTACTGTCACATTTCTTCAAGGAAGAGTCTCCGAGTTATATAAAAGAACTTTCGATTGTATTTAATAATATACTACTTTTACTACTTTTTAATTTTTTGATGCTATGTTCATGAAGTTTCATTTTCTTCAATTTTTATATGTGAATTCTTCTAAAAAAATTGTTTATCAATTAGTTTAATACAATACAAACGATGAAATTTAATATAGGTAATAATTATAGTACCTTTTGTTTAATAACATCGGCAAATATGTTTATACATTAAACGTATCTTTTTCATCGGGAATTAATTATTTGACACGATAAAGCTTAGTTCAGCATAGTTAAAAATGATGTAAATACACAGACCTTCAAGTTTTTGTAACCGATTACTAGTTGTATTGTGCACTTAGTAATTAGTATTTGACCTCACAAGTGTTATTTAATATTTTTTTTGTACTAATTTTTGTTTTATTTTAACTCATTAACGAAATGATTTGAACCATATGTTTATGCAGCTTTTTTTACTTGCCTGTGGGTGTCAAAGAACAGACTTAATTTAAGGTTAGAAACTAAGAGATGTCAGTTTATATATATATATATATATATATATATATATATATATATATATATATGTTATTCAGTAGTCAGTCAAGTTTTTAATAAATTATTTCTTAAAAACGGTTCAAGTACAAAAAAGTTCGCCGATTTCAAATGAGAATCGCTAGCTAATAAATTTTGTAATAAATAATAGATACGTAGTACATAAATTATATGTATGATTTGTACTAAAATCTTCCATATTCTTTCAAAAAATGTATTGATTTATTCTTATTGATTTCTGATCAATCGATTTTTTTATTGTTTATAAGAAAATATTGAAATTTTATTTAGAAAAATGTACATTCAACATTAAATTATATATGAGATTTTTTGTAAGTTGCTAGAAATTACTATACATATTTGTAGGATTATGATTCTAGAAGTATCATGTTTATGATGAAAAATATTACATTGAAATTTTTTTTATATTATAAATATCTTGAAGTCGTTTTTGTAATATTTTTTTAAATTCGTTATAAAAATTTTTGGTCTAGAATGAATTCTGATTTTAACACACCATCACATTATTAACAAAATATAATTTTATCTTAAATGTGTAGAATGTGGTATATAAAGTATAGTAAATTAGTGTTTTGGTATAAATAAATTCCATTTTTACTTTATTGTACTGATAGTCATAATGATTTGTACTGATAATGATAATATGAATTATTACTTCTATATGGATAGCAGTTTTTTCTTTCCTTACATATGTGTAGTTTCAAATTTTTTTTTTTTAAATAAATCACATTTAGTTTGAATTCTTTTAAATATTGGGATGATAGGAAAATAATTTCAGTTTTTGTTTTCTGAATTCTAACCTTAATTTTTTTCAATGAAAGTGTCATTTCATCGTGTTCATATTAATATCATTTTAAAGTGCATTTTTCTGTCTGTATTTTAGTAACATCGACTTTAGTTTTATTATAATTTTATTTCAAATTGGCCTATTGAATTACAGATGGGAAAGAAGTAAATAAAAGTATTTTTTTGGTATGAGTTCAAAACGAGTGGTAAAGCAGTAGAAACTGCTTATAAATTAAACGATGCTTTTGGTGTGGGTACTGTTAAGGAACGTATGGTGCAATGATGATTCCAAAAATGTTGTGCTGGGAACGAGAACCTTGAAGATGAAGAAGGTCGCGGGTGTCCTTCTTCAATTCATAATGACCAACTGAAGATGTTAGTTGAATCATAACCACGCACAATTCGAAAGCATGCACAAAAGTTGTGTTAGTCACCTTATAGTTCTGGACCACTGAAAACAGCTAAGAAAATCAAAAAAGAGAAAAATGTATATGAATTTGAAAGTCACAAACCGCAATTATTTTTCTATCAACCTAATATATTGCTACATTTTTTTAAAAATAATTAATCTTGTTTCAAAAAGAATTATATTATTTACTGTAGACAATTAATCCAGTTTTATCTAATTTTCAATACCCTAATTTAAATAATAAACAATATAGTGTGCTTTTTTAAATTAATGAAATTATTATTGAAAAAAAAAATAAAAGTGTCTGACTATCTGAACGTACGTTCCATGATATTATTCTATAAAAATAATATTTCATATTGCAAAATCTCGAAAATGACATTATTAAAACGAGTATAGATATTGTGTAAATTAATGTGCTGTGACCGAAGAACCGAACAAAATACATCCTGTAAAATTTATGAACGTATATAATATTTTATCAGAAAAATCGTTTTAACATTTATATTGAAAATACATATATTCAATCTTGTTATTTGTATTGATTGATACGAATGAAAGAGTCTGTAACAAAATTTACTAGTTGACCTAAATAGTTAATTGCACTGAAAGATATGTCATATAAAAATATTTTATGTCAAAAAAATAAAATGGGAAAAGTATGTGTGTATTCAATCAAGTCAGAGTAAAATGAATACTGGTTGTTTGTGATATTTTGAAATAAACATTAAAATATATATATATATATATATATATATATATATATATATATATATATACATATATAATTTAAAAAAAGAGGGTCAAATTAGTTAAATTCTGTTATGAAAATCAAAGTGTGTATTTTTTCAATTCGGCAGTTGTTGGGAATAAAAACCCATACATATAAATGGTTTAATAAAAAACGAAATGTATTTTTTCTTTTTTGCATATTTTATTTAGTAAAAAATAATCTTGTTATTCTCCGATCTTTGTAATAGATTACTATAATTTATATATTCAATCTGATCTTTTCTGATTCGAAAACATAAAGCTGATTCTTTTTTCGTCTCACTTGTACTTGACGTTATGCCCAAATTACTAATATAACGGCTATTCTTACCGTATGACACATTTTTGTTTTTGTAAAAATGATGATATTCTCTGAAAAAAAATAAAATTCGACTACGAACTAGACTTTAAAATTGAAAATTACGCAGGATTGAATTAATGTAATAATGATCTTATATTCGTTTAATTAAAAAAATAATTGTAGGGTTTATTTTTTTAATAATAATATAATTTGTAAAGTGCCTATTTTATTTTAAGGTCTGTAGAATTTCGAAAACGTGTAGTTTTAGTTCACGTTCTAAAACGTGAACAAGCATTCTTTTCTAATTTATTTTCAGGATTTCTAAAACGTGAAAACGTAGTTAATATTTTTTATTAACAAGTAGAAAATTTAGTAAGAGCAAAAAATAATTTTTTTCATGTTATTGTTTTGCATTTACGAGAAAAGGCGTTCATTGCGAACATTCATGACGTTGATGTTGTATTTTTTAATTGAATGAATAATTTTAAAATTGTTTATGTTAAATATTAATAATTATTATGCTAAATTTTCACATTAACATTATATGAACTTTGTCTTGTTTACATTGTTTCAAAAACGTGAATAGGCTTGCTTCAATTGATTCTTAATGCCTAGAAGCTACTGTTTTTTTAAAGAAAAAAGAAAAAAAATTAAAAAAAAGAAAATTTTAATCTTTCGTTTGTGTTTACTTTTTTCCTTTTATTGGAATATTTCTCAAAGTGTAATCCGAGATCATCCAACAGGTGGTACACAGTGCGGATATGTACTTTTCAATTTAATACATTTCTATGTTTTCAAGCATGTTTAATTTTGTACTAATTTTCAATTAATTCCTTTTAATTTTTTCCTTTTAATTGTATTTTTTATGTCGTTTATTTTATGTGTAGTATATAAAATATATTTCACGAATATTAAATCATTCCTATTTTGTTTGATATATTTTATGTATTTTTTGCATTTAATATTAAATTTTCATCGGATTTCAATGATATTTTTTTGATTTTGATTACATACATTTACATTTTCTAAGTCTAAAATAAATTATGTTTATTAAAAGTTTATAAAAAAAGAAAACATTAGTCTTTAGGACAAAAAAGGGCATAGTATAATTATAATTTTTAAAAAACATTATTTTCAATGTTATTATTCTCGTCATATTATTATTATAAATTTCAAAAGTAATAAAACATTTTTTTTGTTATTTTCTCTTTCTCTCTCTCTCTCTCTCTCTATATATATATATACATATATATATATATATATACACATATATATGTAATATATTTTTTAAAATTTAAACGTACCAAACGTACATACGTATTAAAATAAATCCGATAAATCTACATCAGTTTCTAGTGACTGAACAAGTCGATAATGAAAAATAATTACACTTTTAGTTAAATTAAAACCAGTCTGAAATCAGTAAACGCACGAACGCACGCATGTTTCTACATATACACAGATACACACACATATCTGTATATATATATATATATATATATATATATGTATACATATATATATATATGTATACATATATATATATATATATATATATATATATATATATATATATATATATACACACACACATATATATGTGTACACATATGAAAAACTACGTAATGAAATGCTGGTAAAGGGTACAGCAAACTAAAATAAAAATTAACTCTATCAAGGTAGAATACATCCTTGAACAATCGTATAGTACACATTTATTCAAGTGCTGCATCGGAGAGCCAACATCATGACCTTTATTATTCATTACGCTCCAGTCGACCGTTGCGTTTTGCATCATTCACTTCTCACTCTCTCGTTATTTCTATCACCGATGCGATAACTCCACACATAATTCTATCTCCATGATGGTTGGTTATGCGTGCGACAAAGATGAACCGTTTTCTATCATTGTTTCCATTTTTCAATAAAGACGTGGAATTGCGTTATCATATTTAACGCCATTATTCGCGTATCGACTCTAACATTTACATACATACTGTCATATATATATATATATATATATATATATATATATATATATATATATATATGTGTGTGTGTGTGTGTGAGCTTATGTAGTTAAGTTAAGCTTTACTGTCTCGTGACCTTCCCCCACTCGCATACAAGTTCCCTTTTATCGACCAATGGCAGATGTTGATGCCAAGGTCATACATGACGTCACAGTTTCATTGCATTGCCCTCTACGATACTGCACTGAAAACAGAACTACATTGAACAAACGATTGCGCTTTCGCTGTTCTCATTCTAGTAGGCTGTGTGTTAGGAATAAATGTATTTAGATGTTAAATACGTCCAATCGTGTATGCTATTTTCAATTAAACGAATTTTATACTTGTTTCAATCTATTTTTTTGAAATTGTCGACTATAATTAAAAAAAAAAAACATATATAACAAACTTAAAATAGATATTACAAATATATATATATATATATATATATATATATATATATATATATATATATAGTATTTATGAATCATTGAGCTTATAAGACAACTTTATGCATAGAAATTACTCGTAAATTAAAGATACTTGTGAATTAGAAATATTTATAGATGAAAAATTTAAAGATTTTTTAGATTTTTTTTCATATTTTAAAATTTAGTAGTAGGTAACAATATGATGTGATGAAAATGTTACATTTCGAATGGACTGCATTAGCACTGATTGAAATAATGTAAAATAATATTTTTTAAAAAAATATTCCTGGATAAATAACATTTGGAAAAGTTATATAAAATTACAATTATATTCTGTAAAAAAGTTGAATTGAAAATGTATCTGTACATAGATTTAATAATTGAAAAAATATGATTGATATTATATAAATATTAATAAATATTTATGTATTATTTTTAAAACTATTTGCTAACTTCCAAGTATAATCTCGTTTTAATGTTCTTAAATACAGACATGAATTTAACATACAAATGTGACATAAAAAAATTCTAATTTTTTTTAATGATTTGCAGCTTGTATAAAATGTATATCCTATTTGCTTTGAATAGAGGATAATATGAAAAGGAAACAGCAGTTATTTTAAATTGAAAATTATTTGTAGAATGTGCACAGAAATGTTTAATTATGTAATTACATAAACAAAATAGAAAATTGTTTTGACAACTGTGGGAAAAGTTATTGCATATGTACTTAACTACAGATTTGGTCTGCATGTAATAAATCGCAGTAAAAAACTGTTAATTATAAACAGAATGTGCGTATTGTGTGACAATAAAATTGTTGCTTGTGAAAAAGTCACAATGAAAAAATTACGACGTGTACGAAGGTCGTAGTATTTTTTATATTTTTTTGAGAACAAAGAATAACCAAACTGTTAGGAAAGTAATTATGGACATTTATTAAAATATGTCCTTTTTTGTCAAGTATAAAATTTGCACATTGTTACACAAAATTATTTTTTTAAATATTTTGAGATTTATGTATTTTGAAATATAAAGTAATAGTGTACGCAGGTGTATATATATATACACATACATACATACATACATACACTTAAATGTGGTTAGCACAGAACTTTTTCATCTTACGAATAATTACAAAAATAATAGTTAGGAAGAATGTGGATGAACAAGGAAGCGTATGTATTTAAAAATGTGCAATAATAAAAATTGTTCTTCTTTTGGAATTCAGAATATAAATTAAAGATATTATAAGGTACTTGACAATTCCCACTGTTAAGAAAAATAATACTCTTGCCTCTCTTACCTTCATATAGTTGACGTATTGTGACTTTTCTATCTTTATATCCCATATATACATATTGTATATATATATATATATATATATATATATTATATTTATATATATATATATATATATATATATATATATATATATATATAATAATCAAAAACTGTACTACTGCCTCAAGCACAAATTTAATATTTCATCCGGCTTAACTGGCGCCGTACTCATTTTCGTCGTTCTTAATTTTTTATTAGCCTTGAGTCGCAGTTTTGACACTTGAACCCCAATTTTGTATAAAATATAAACTTCTATTCAAAGAATAAGGTTAACAATGTAAAATATATTTTAAAAATTGTTAAAATCCATAAAATATATAAAAATAATTTTACCTTTATTCAACTGCTAAATTTTTTTAAAATAAAACTTTCTAAAATGAGTTTATAATTTTCTTATTTTCAGCAACTTTTTTATTGTTCTTTCTCTTGCTAACATTGTAATTTGAAATCGTTAAATCCTGTTATAAAATGTACAAATATAAAAAAATATTTGTATTCTATTTTTTATTTTCACATATCTATCTTCATGTTTTTATCAGTATCTACTGTTTTCAGTATTTATCTATCATTAATTTCTGGTATTAAATATTGAAATATTTTGATAATTTTATTGATTTAGAAATTATTTATTAATCATTAGTGCTGAAAATGGGAAATGATTAATGCATTGTGATTTAAAATGTTTGTTATTCATTTTCAAGTCGCATTCCAAGTGCATTTAAAAAATAATTACTAGGTATTTTTATCAAACTATTGTTTGAGGTATAATCAATCAATTATTAGTGTTAAACGATTTTTTTATGCACATACACACATACATTGTGCACACACGCACATACATTGTGCACACATACACATACATTGTATGCACACACACATACATTGTATGCACACACACACTGGTTTTTATTAAAACGATAATTGTATACATTTTATACTTTTTAAATAACAACCTTCTTTACAAATGTATTCGAGTTTTTTTTTCTAATAGAAACTTTAGAATAGAATTTTTATTTAAAAAAATATATTAGTTATACAATTTCTTTCATCAAAGTATTACTTAGAGCATCTAGAAATGTGTTACTATTAATTTATTTTAATAACCATATTTTTGTATTTAAACTCTTGAAAATATTGTTTTAAACGTGTACTGTATGTGTTTGTACGTGGGTTTGTATGTTTTTTCAGCTCATACAAAGAAATACTCTTATTTGCTTCTTTTCTATGTTGAATTCAACAGTCGAATTTGAAGCAAAACTAAAAATAAAATCAAAGTAAATATTACCAAAACACAGACCGAAAATGCACTTTAAAATGATATTAACACGAATACGATGAAATGACACTTTTATTGAAAAAATTAAGGTTAGAATTCAGAAAACAAAAACGGAAATTATTTTCCTATCAATCTAATATAAAGAATTAATTCGTGCATAACAAGGAATTATAGATTATTTTTTTGAGTAATTTATGGCTGTGTATTTGAGTGTTCGGTTCTATTTCATTATTTATAGAACTACATATTGGTGTTTTTTTTTTAGAAAGTTATTTATCATTTGAAAGATTTAGGTAAATAAATGTTATTCTAATTCAGAAGTATTAATCGATAAAAAAGTATTTTATCATGAAATGTTTGACTTGCCTTTTCTTTTGGAGCAAGTATATAAACTACTTGAATAGTTTTTGATAAAGGGTCTAAATTTATATTTTGGAATATAAAGAAATTCAGTATGCAGAAAATCTTAAAAGTAACTTTTTTAATTAGTATTTCTTGTAATTTTTAAGTTTCTGTGCTAGTTTTGATTTAAACATTTTTAATAACTAGTCTGTGTACCTAAATTTGTATGTTTAAGAGAGAAATAAAACAGATGCTTTTTGTTATTAAAAGAATGAAAATTAAATGTAATAAATAAATGTACAATCCAACTTACTGCATTTTTTTCTAATCAAATGTTCAGTAATTGATTATTGATCATTTTGGTAATGTCTGGTATCCATTTTTATGATGATGGCATATTCCTTAAAGAGGATACAGAAATTTCTTTCAAAAAAAAATGTAAATCTAATTAATCAAATGACGTCTCCATTGCTTTTTAAATACACACAGTCAATTATCAAACTAATCAACAATTAATTACTAAACATATTGATTAGGAAAAAAGTCTAGTTTGAGAAAAGTTACAGTTTATCAGTAAAACTGTTACAAATATCTATTATATTCGTTTAAAGTAAGCTAGATTTATGATAATACTCCTCATTAACCGTTTCGTGCCTGAAATAATTATTTATTAGAATTAATCTGTTATTTACTCGTAACTAACACACATACTTATTTTATACATAATCATTGGACGATCGTTGTAAATTTAATTTCTACAATAAAAATTATGATGGAAACACTTACACGTGTCCATAACCAGGTAATAAAACATATTTTTTCGTAACCTTGGCCCGATCACTCTCTATCTCTATGAAGTCAGAAAACTTAACATTTTATTATTTTATCATGGTAACTTTTTACTTTGCGTGTAACAATCTCTTTAAAAGCATTTTAGAGTACTTTTTAAAATGTTGATAGATTAAAGTTTTATACACGTTTCAGTACACATATATAATAATTAAACAAATATATAGTGCGTTCAGCAGCTATATATATATATATATATATATATATATATATATATATATATATATATGCGAGGCGAAAATATTGTTTAGTGTTAACAAATTACATATAATAAAATCCAAAAATTCAATAAAAATCTATGTAAATTAAAAATATAAATTTTTCAATGAATTAATTTATTATTAATTCAGCTCAGTGAATCAGATGTTCTCTATAGTACATATCCTCGGTATAAAAGTATATTGATTATTTTAATACGAATATCGAGTGTTTTAAAATTAAATTTCGGAAAATATCAACAAAAAAATAAATGTTAATCGAAAAACGTTAAAAAATGATGAAAAGGATAAATATGACGCTAAGAAATTTTAAAAATAAATAAGTCATTTTATATCTTAAATATTCTGTGTTGCAGTTTAATTAAAGAATGCAATTCAAAAAATGTCATATCTATATCTATCTATCTGTATATATATATATATAAATTTGTTTGTATATATTTTTATATCGTGTGCTGTAAGCAGGTTATACATATTAGGCAAGACATACGCGGCTATTAATGCGACTATTAAACGAAGTACAGGTTGTTGGCCTACATTACGATTTTTTTCTGTGTTTAAAAAACTTGTTCTTAATTATTATTTACAGTAGACACTTGCGTTATTATTTACGTTTGAGATTACTATATGGTTAATTATAACAGCTAATAATATCTCATTCAGATACTTATAACAAGATCTGTTTAATTATTTAATATTATATATATATATATATATATATATATATATATATATATATATATATATATATATATATATATATATATATACACACATGCATATATATGTATGTATATTTTTATTTGTTTATACTATATCTATATTCAAGATATACACTATATATATATATATATATATATATATATATATATATATATATACACTACAAGAAGGAGCACTAGACGAAAACGTTTAGTCCCCCATATGTCCTTATATTCCTAAGAAGAAAGTTTTTTAGGGTTGAGTATTGGTTTATTTTAACAATGCACTGGTTTGTTGCGAAATAAACTTCAAATTTGTTGTTATAAATTTGTATATATATATATATATATGTGTGTGTGTGTCGTGTATGTCTATCTATAAATTTTTTAAACTTATAATCAATAAACGACTGGTGTTCACAGCAGAATAAAAATCTTAGAAACTTTAAGTAACATATGTGTGGATTATTGTTATGTAGTTCAGCACTATCCAGTATCTATTCTCCAAAGAGCTAATTTTTTTGTTTGTTAGTTGATAATACTCCATAAAAAAATAATGTAATATATATATATATATATATATATATATATATATATATTAAATTGAATATAAATTATGTCGTTTGCTGAAATTTTACATTTTGAAATAATTTTGAAACACGATTTCAAGCTTTGACCTTAAAGAAATGAAATGCTTAGTGTATTCACATTTTGATTTGTGTTCCACTCCTATTTCATTTATCTTATTAAGGATATTCTTTTATTATTTATTGATGACAATGTTTTATGATTATATATATATATATATATATATATATATATATATATATATATATATATATATATATGACACGTCTTTAAAAATCTTCCACCATTTCGACATCTTTGATATAGTATATTTAAAGATTCAATAGAAACTACAGAATCTTATCTTTTTTATTAATGAATTAAGATTTATTTTCTTCTCAGATTACTACTTTAAAAATCTGAAATATGTACGTTTTTTTATTATTTCTTAGAAATTTAATAATATTTATCTAAGTTTTTATTTGTACATCGATTTTGGAGTGTCACTTTATATGTACGAGTACTGTATTTTTAAATCACAACTTCTACACATGTTTAAAGTTGTGGTTAGATATAAATCTGCGTTCGGTCGCTAATTGGTCTAAAAGATCGATAAATATTCGATTCGGTCATATTTAGAAAATGTTAATTTTTTGTCATCGTCATCAGGTTGAATCAGATCAATTTTTTATGCAATGTGATTTCGTTAACGTTGATAAATATGAGTAATCCTTTCAAAAGAGCGTGTTTATCAAAATAGCATCTACCAAAATTCCTACAAAGGCACGCTTTATTCGTCCAGTATTTAAAAGATTAGAAATATTTTGAAAAGTTATAGAAAAACGTTTTTTTTTAATATATTTGTTTTGTTCCAATGAATACTGATTGAATTAAGAATTATATTCTCTATTAGATAATATTTATCAATGTATGAGTACTTATATTTTCTCTTATCTGATCATGTCCATATGATGTCATATTTATAATTTTTCATGTCCATTATGTGTACGTGATTTATAAAGGGAGTATTTGTAATTTATACGTTTCGAGTGGACGAAATAATAAATTCTAATATAATAAATCAACGACTATATAAATTATATTTAAAACACAGCCGCGCTCCAACATTTTCTAGTGTATGCACTGTAAACGCATATGTGTACACATAAGTGCATTTTTCCTCTACGAATGACTCGCTCCGACTGCTGCATCTGGATTATAATGCACCATCAAGGCCATACTTATTATGTTATATATATATATATATATATATATATATATATATATATATATATATGTGCATGTGTGTGTTTGTATATTTGTGTCGCGGGCGTGACGTTGACATGCAGCTAGAGAAATAAACTAGCTCCATATAATGTTGATTAGTTCTTGTCTGCGTGTGTTCAGTTTATTGTTGTACAAAATTCGTATTGCATTCAAAAGTTAAAAAAGTATAATATGTGTGTTTTTTGTTCAGTCATATGCTAGTGTATTCGCATTCTGATTTGTTTTCCACTTCTATTTTAATTACCGTATTAAGGATACACTTTTATTTTTCAATGATGTCAATGTGTTATTATATATATATATATATATATATATATATATATATATATATATATATAAGTGCAAACAAATAAAACTAATTGAAAAGTATACAATTTTATATAATTATTTTATATTTCTATTTATTTTTAAACAGTTTTTAAATAATCTTACAATATTACAATTAAAAATTTTCAATTTTACAAACTGTTTAATTTTATAAGAAGTAGTTATTCACTTAAATAATTAAAATTGTACAATACGTTATCAAATTATTTTTTTCTAATGTCCAAATGTTTTGAATCTTTGTAATATAGTTAATCGTCCTTGCTACATATTCTACTATTATTTTTCAGTAAGGTCTCCTTTTTAAAAACATTCTTCAGGGATCGATTTTCTTAAATCCAGCTATTTGTATACTATTTATAATCTGATTATAATGTTAGATACTAATTACAATACTGCAATTGATTTATTAAAAATAAAAATCCTAAACTCATTTGTGTGAATAGTAAATCTAATGACGAGTAACTGTCTCTGGCATCGATTTTCGTTGACAGTCACTTTTCCACAACAATAACTCTCTTAATTAGCATAAAATAATTGTCTCTTTCTCTCTTTACATATATATATATATATATTAGTATTTGTAACATTTTCTATTCTCTCTAATTGAATCTTAGATACAAATTTAACATTTTTAATATTGTCAATTACCTTTTATTATTACTATACAATAATGAACATTCACATATAATTAATTTATTACTTATTTATACCTTTGCTTGTGTGTAGTATTGTACTAAATTTTAGTTTTCATTTCCTGTTATTAATTGTACTTTGATTTTATATCAAATATCAAATAGAAATGAGACATACTTAAAAAATCTGTATTGTTTTATTAAAAAAACGATAATTTAAAAAAATGTATTTGCATATTGTCATTAGTCAGAGTAGTGGTTATTAGTTAGAATAGTGACACAACTATTTTCTTTTTTTTTGTAACTATATTTGTATCGCTTTTCTAGGTAACACACACATACATACACACACGAACGCACACACACACATATATATATATATATATATATATATATATATATGTATATGTGGTATGCATTAATTAGAACATTAACACAAAACACATTTCATAAATATTTTCAGTTATCTGTGGTGGTCATATGTTCAGTGGAATCCTTTAATACTATTTGGATAATAATATAATTCACATGAATCTCTGTGGAACGTGAAACGTGCTGGAGAATAATTTATGCATATTTAGCACGCATGATGTTTGATGAAACTCGACCAAGGGCACACGGTTTTCATCTCTAGGTGTATGTGTGTAACATTCATTTATAAAATTGTGTATCTATCATGCTAACAACATAGATGATTATAATGGGTTCTATTATGAGTTGTTAGCTGCTGTTGGCCATGTAGTCGGTCATCATAGAGTGTAGGCATGCCATGACATTAGTTGACCTCCACTTTATGTATACATACATGTTATAAATATATATGTGTGTGTGTATATATATATATATATATATATATATATATATATATATATGAATTGTAAACCGATTTTATATATCACTTTTATTGTATCGTTGTTAAAATAGATAAATGCATTTTAATTGTACCCTCATTATATTTATTATTGTTCTCTGAATAACCAATGAATACGATATAAAAATATGTAATTAAAGATTGTTGATAAGTGTCATTATTTGTAATTATCATATTTATTTAATAATTGTATGTATTAACTATGATTATATATATATATATATATATATATATATATATATATATATATATATATATATATATATATATATATATATATTGCATTTATTTATCTCGGAGTTGATGAGAATATTAAAGAATGCAGTGAAGTCAGGTCAAAAGCAGATCTCAATATATATCATAATGAAAGCTAACGAATTTGTTTGGCACAAAATAAAAGAATAAGTAATTTAATAATTTATTGATAATGTTCATTTGAAATATTATTTCAGATAGATGGATCATTCATAAAGGAAATTTTCAGAATGTTAAAAATATGATGAAGTTGTTTAGACGAAACGTCTCAAAATAAGCTAAGGTGTTCAAATCAATTTCCGTTTGTAGAGAAAAATAGGCGATATTTTATATATATATATATATATATATATATATATCAATACTACAAAAATGAAATATACGTTTTGAGTACTAGAGTAATTCAGTGATTTAGAAAATACAGAGAAGGATAGAGGAATTTATTAAAAACAGCAGAATAAAATAGAGAATAAAATGTATATGAAATGACATATGAATTGTAGGCATATAATGAGAGTAAATAGTTGGAAAAAATGAATGAAATATATTATAAAAAGTGACGAAAATAGATAAGGAACAGAAATTGTTCCCTGTGAGTCAAGATATATAAAAATCTTGACTAGCAATGTCATATCCGTGAAAAGAGTGAGGTGATGTGGGTAATTGCCTTGCTAATAATTATTTATAATGATTAATATACAAAATTAGGTTTTATTTTTTCTATTAATTCAAGAAGTTTTCTACAAGCATAATTATATTTTAAATTTTCAAATAAAAATTTAAGTAGCTATTTTGTATTAACGGAAATTAAATATCTCTCTAGATAGACCTTCTCTTGATGACCAGTAAACAGGTGAGATAATGATTTAAGAAAATATATTGAAAATAGTTAGAAAAACAGAACACTGAATCATTCTACTTAAAATAAATAGAGAATTGTTCTTAGATAATAGCGAACCGTTAAAATCTGAAAAAGATGATGAATAGTATGT
>CM068314.1:30465707-30468207 GCA_034766995.1 Acanthacorydalis orientalis | reverse complement strand
CATTTAAGGTTATCTTTATATTAAATAATAATACATACCTCTAAATGTCTTCTTAACTAATACACACCGAAACCAATGCATGTGTAATGTTATTTCTTAATTATATTCTCAGCATCGAAATATTAATTTTGTGGTTAAAAAGCAACACCAGTTGACAATTCCAGTGTTTTGCTTGTTGACAGTGTTTCCACATGTAAACTTATCTCGTTTGATTTTCCAAAAGCCGACCGGCTGTTAAAAGTTGATTACAATCAATTCTGCAAAGCTTGTCCATAGTAAGAATCAGTAGTTGAATATGTTATCATGTTAATCAGTCTGAAACAAACATTTTTTTCGTGCTAGGTATTAAAGAACTAAAGTACAAATAATTTTCGTCGTTTATATTAATATTGTTATCGTTTAGAACCAATTATTTTTTTAATTGTTTTAAAAGTAGCATTTTAACAAAAATTTGTAATGAATTTCTCACTCTCCCACAAACCACGTGCTTTTCTTGTGATCTAAATGTTCAGTAAGTGATTATTGATAATTTTTATTCTTACTAGCATTTCGATAGATATGCCGTCATCGTCATAGGATTAATTTATAAACAGTTAGGTCACAATCAATAAGTAATAATTAACTATGGAATAGTTTCACTAGAAAAAAATTGTTTTTAAAGGAGATTAAAACATTTATTTTTGAAAGTAAAATTAGCCACTGTACCAAACTTATCGAAAAATATCCATTCCAAGTGTTCTAATATTTTGAAAAAGAAATAGTTGAATTTATTTTGATCTCATAGTATATTTGCAGTTAAGTTAACCCCATTATTTTCTTGATGAATGTGTTTTATACTAATTGATGTATTCAAAACATTTAAATTTTGATATTTCATTCTTTATTATTATTTGAAAATTAGATGTATAAATTATTAACTATTTTTGTGTGTTCAGTAATACGTTTTAATTGAAAATATAAATTAATTAAAAGCTTCGTTCTCAATTTATTATTTTCTCGAAACTTTTATGATCTACTTATGGATAAATTCCTCTTTCAATTGGTTCCCGTTTCATTACTTTTTTTAGTGTAAACATTTTATCCATAAATACATTTCTAGTTTCACAAATGAATTCTTTTTCACTCCACAAACGGCGCCAATTTTTTTCAATCAAAAATATTCAGTAAATTATAGTTGTAGCTTATGCGTGTTTCAATGGGAACGGCATCATCTTCAAAGCGACGAGATATGGACAAATCAGTCTTTCACACATTGTTCTTTCACTTATTCATTGGTGTCTGTGCGTATCTCTCTTATATTTTTTTCCTAATTTGATTATTTATTAATTATATTTTATATAAAATCAGTTACTCAAAATACAGATACACAAACATATAGTATTTTGTAGTATAAAACAGAGAGTTGAATACCAAAACCAGAATACCAGATTTCAATTTCTAGTTATTCTGCTGTAAAATACCACCATAAGTACAGGGACTACAACAAATAGTTTATAAGTAGTTTTTATTTGTTTATTATTGAGAATTTCATTACGTCCTTTATAAAACATTATTATTACTTGTTTGTAATTAGTATTAACTTTTATATAGTATATCTATATTAATTTTTTTAATTAATGTTACTTCTTCAAGAACACTTATTTTTTATTCTATTCTTAGTACTGGGATAACTTGTTTATTGTTTACGTGCACACACACACACAAATATATATATATATATATATATATATATATGTATGTATGTATATAATATTTGTAAAAGTCAGACAGTTAAAATAATCCAACATGAAAGCAAATGGAACACATGTTTTAATTTTCATTCCAGTCGGTGGAAGTTGCAACTAAAAAAATACATATATTTTTTCTTGTTGTAAGAGAACAACGATTTTCGTTCTATTGCACAGGAAATAATAAATGTATTTGTTTTGTCTGTTGCCATTGTAAGTATATTTTTGTGATCATCTGATAAAAATGTATTTGCCTCAAATTAATTGAATCCCTCTCTGAGTAAACGTTTGTCATTAACATTTTGTTTGTTAATTTATTATGTTATTAATATTTTTTGTATAATTTATTCGAATTTCAATTACTGTTATTAATATTTATTTTTTATTGCAGATCTGATTTTTGAAATGTTTTTGAAACTTCCCTCGTTTATTATATAAGGTAAGATGAATTGTTTTTTGTATTCATTATAAATGAACCTGAATATAATTGTAAACAATTAGTAACTATTAACAGAACAGTAATTAGAAAATAAATATTTTTAAAAAGTTTTTGCGATAAACACAACAAATATATAATTGTTTAGTTTTTTATGAATTCACAAGTATAAAAATCGTATAGAATAATGAGTTATTTATTATTTTTTTAATATGTGAAATATGAGAAAGAAAACAAATTTTCAATTAATTAAAATAATATTTTCACTACTTTCACTATTTAACTATTTTCATTTCGAATATAAAGTACAGGGAAAAACAGCAATCAAATAATTTAA
>CM068314.1:30453207-30460707 GCA_034766995.1 Acanthacorydalis orientalis | reverse complement strand
GATTGTATGCATCAGTATGCAAATTGTGGTCTTACGTTTTCTGTAAATCATGCCAAAAGTGGGTGAACGCAATATATGAGTGTGGCATTGGACGGTGAGCTTAATTCCGACATTGGCAAATAAATAAAATCACATAAAAAGCATGCACGCGAACCAACAAAATGACAACAATGTTTTCAATTTGTCAACTGCTTCACTGTCTCAAATCTCATGTCTTCAACCTTTTTGATCTGTTTTGTTGTTTTTCTGCATGTCAGCGTTGAACACATGTATCATACTGGTGTATACATACATATAATACATACATATACAATCATACATACATACATATATATATATATATATATATATATATATATATATATATATATATGAAAACATACATACATACATATACAGTACCTGTATGTGCAAGTATGCATAGTTTTGTTTTGCATTTTAGAACAGAGTAAATAGGTTAGGAGTATTAGACGTGGCGCTTCGGTAATTTATATATTTTTTAACGATCTGTTTATTGTTGCCTGCAATATTTCAGAATATTATCCAAATATTTTTGATATTGTTAACAGATTTTTTTTCAATTTTATGTTCGTTCTATTTTATAATAGTTTATTGCATAAATAACAAAAATATATGTTTTTCAACAAATACACATATTCTTACATTGTCATAAAAATAAAGTCTATCTTTTTTACATCGGTGTGTGTTGTTATCTTTAAAAGTCATATGATAGTAATAAAATTCAACAGTGGCAGTTAATGATCAAAATACTGAGTTTTACTAGTTTGTTTTTGAATGCAGTGCACAGGATTTTAAGTTATACTTAAAGTTCATAACAGAAATCTTTTTTGTTTTTCATTTATTTATTTTTTTATTTATCGTCTCAGTCTAGATTATTTGTTATATTGTATGTATGCCGATTTTTCAAATATTTATAGATCATTATTAGATGTGCATTACAATGCTTTATGGAATCAGTTTTTTTATTCTTTTACTACTGTAACCAGTTTATTAGTTTTTGAATAGTTCTGATTTTATATCCACTGCATATCTAAACATATCATTACTGTATTTTGTTTTAAAAATTGAATTAAGTTTCGAAGACATCATTTATATCAATATTAAACGTATTTTGATACATAAATATACGATGGTATGTAAACTATATTTCACTTAGTACATGTAATAATTCTTTAAGTCATAAACATGAGTTTAACACAATTCTCCAAAATGTTACATGTAAAAAATATACAAGACGTATATTTGCAATTAGCGTGGTAATTGTTTTAACTTAAACTGGCAAACGTTTATGGACCTGACAAAATGCTATATGCATATCTCAATGACAGTTTGGAAGTTATTTTCAGAGCGAAGTAACAAATTGTTCTTTACTGTAAAAATTCAGACATCTGTTGAAATGAATTTTAAAAATTTAGAGTATAATCACAATTGTAGTTTCTTGACGTGTGGCTAAACTGACTTACAAGTAAATCGTTACTGTCTACATACCATAGAAAATGTTTCAAATTAGAATATTAAATAACTAATTATTGCTATTTTTGTAACGACTTATAGTCATTTAAATGACAATACCATCATTTTTAGAGTTTTGAAGTACAGAAACATTTTTCTGTACCCTAAGTATTAAAATATGTGTGTATGAAAATAAAAGTACGATTTTATATAATTTAATAAAATATGTGCGGTATTAAGATCAAGTGAGTTTAACATATAGTGTAGTGGAGCGGTGAGTAAAGGATAGAGTAACGAAAAAATAGAACAAAGTGGTGAAAACAAAAATATTATAAACATAGTGGATCTTTTCAGAGTTACTCTCTACATTACTATGAACATTTCAACCAAATAACTAAGGTCATTCTTAGTTCTATGTTTCCTTGTTTCGTATTGTTTTCACCGTTATTCTCTTTCCTTACTCTTTATTTGTTCTATTTTTTAGTCGCCATTTCTCTGTTACATAGAGTTGATTTTAGTTATTTTATCTGTTCGACTTTATCGTCCTTAATTTAATGTTAAATACTATTTTTTATGTCAAACAATATCATATAACTGTCTTTCTACTTCTTATAATCGTATATTTGGTCATCGTTTTATCTACTATTTACACATTTAACGAAATTTAATATCACTATGACTGGATTTAAATAGTCTTCAGTATAATGAATTACATAGTAACAACTGTTAGGAGGATTTTCAAAGTTTTTTATGCGAATTCAATATTTATGTAAATTTATGTCTTGAAAATCAATTGAATATCTTGCTCGTTTCAAGTTCCAATGTCAATTAGGTTATAGAGATCTTATGAATTTATACATCTGTTGTTTTATTCTATTTTTAATTATTGGTATGCATTTATTTATTGCGTCAAACAGGAACGGACCGTATGAGCTTTAAAAAGAATTCAATTTAATTTAATGTTTGCATATCATATATATATATATATATATATATATATATATATATATATATATATATGTATGTGTGTGTGTGTATGTAACACGCGCGTGTGTGTATGAATAAATATATAAATTGGATTTTGAACATCACCCACACACCGCGTTGGCATCAAGACTACATTTTGAAAGTCAACAACTGAACATGGAATGCATCGAACATATTAAAAATACTGCGTCATTTTCCATCTCGCATGTCAATGAAATATGGTTTCAGTGATCATACGTTGAAGCGAGAGCCGGTGTATATGATCACGATAATACGTTTCTATCTCAATTTCACGAATGCTGTTTCTTCGTCGCGCATGTGGTGTATGACCTCTAAAAACGTTTCGACCATTAATTCTTATTTAATTCGACAGATGACCTTCAAGTTCTTATTTTGGATAGGTAATTGTTTTTTAACGTGTTTTGTTTTATTAAAAAAAATCAAATGTGCATTTACAATAAACATTTTCGCGACGTCTTCCCGGTGTTCTTGTCATTGCGGATATTTAATAAGAATTGATCAATACATCCATAATAGATGTGTTTTAATATTTTAAGCGCATGTATCGACTGACCGAAACAATTTAAAACAAGAATCTTTAATATTGTAAATGGCATTATTCACTTTTTATTAAATGATTCTAATTGGAAAACACATTTATTATCTATTAACATGAAAAAAGTAAATTGAAATTATTTCTAAATTTTAAAACAAAAAAAATGTCTAGTTTATAGTAGTACATTAAATGTGTTATTTAAATCAGTCGAGGTAACGACATATTTTGAAACTCATAGACGTTTTTAATTTTCTGTAGAATATATAGATGTTTTTATTATGTGCCCAGTATAAAATAAATAAGTAATAAATCACTCAGTCCGACTAAACGTTATGTAGATAAATGCAAATCTATCGTTTTGTTGTAATAAAAAGACGGGAATCATTTAAACGAAATCCGTAAAACTGTCGTGTGAGTCAATCATTGCAAGGCATCCGTCGTCAGCCATTAAACCAATTAAAACCGATTGATGAAAAAAGTGCGGGCATTTATAGCCAATGTAAAAATAAACATTCGTTTCAAACATATGACACGTTGCGCCGCAGCTAGGGCGGCCGAACGAATAAAACAGGTTGCCAATTTTTTTCAGCACATTGCCGTTTGCTTTCACTGACACATAGCGCGCGCAGCCTCACCGCTTTTGATCTATTTATGTGTGTTTCGAGAAAAAAATGTATATGCTTATCGAGTGACCTTGGCGGTTCGAGTACATTTTTTATAAAAGTAAAATATCCTGGCGTATAATAAATTTCATAAAGTAAACCGAATCAAATAAATGTAACATTAGTTGAGATTTAGTGTAAACGTGTTTATTTGTGTTGGGATGTTTTAAATTATTTTTATATTATATCTTTTTCCTTGAGTACTCAGCAATTACTTAAAAAATATTTTTGTACTCCTTTTCGTGCACTGATCTTCATGTACCACTACTGCTACATAGATGCACAGGAATTTAAAATATATTTGTATGCATGTGAATGTTCCTAGACAGTTTTCTAAAATTCCCAAAAGAATTATTCATTTGGTGGGAAATAAAAACAAAAGATTGTAAGAAAATAAAAAAACTTTACAAACAATTTTTAGAGTCAAAATTGTTGGATTATGATTATTAAGAATACGATAATTCGATGAACAAAAATAATCTTATGTTAAATAAAATAAAGAACGAAATACATGACTGATCTTGTTAATGTAGAGACAAGAATCATATGTTAAGATTCATCTGCATAAACCATCTTCACGATCTTTGTTGGCACGAACCGAATTTCATAACCGTAAAACCAACGACAGAAATGAACAGAAATTAGGTAAATTAATGCCAACAACTAAATAACTCAAAACATACACATGTACACATACACACTATGAGTTTGTATATATATATATATATATATATATATATATATATATATATATATATATATATATTTGTACACTGAAGAGTTGTACCGTTGTATGTAAGACAAGATGACCTTGTGGTTAACAAGGGTGAAACGGCGTGAGCTACTTGCCGGAAGTGGTTGATTTGTGGTTAGACTGATAAAGTTCTGTTAATATTTAAAAACAGTACTGCTGCGGCACATTCACTTCAGTTGGAACGGAACAAATTTTAATTATCAACGCGTATATAAAATTGATGAACTTCTTTAGTCGTAGAGATAGGTCAGTTCATATCTAAATGTTTGAAACTTTTAACCGTATAACCGCCGATGCTTGACTGTTATAGCAAGAGATTGATTTTGAGATGAGCATACATTTATATATCAAGTTATAAAAATGTACATTCGGCAAAAAATATCAAAATGCTGCTTTCATTTCGTATATAAAATTTGGTTTACATGAGATTTGTTGTAATTTGTATCTGTATGTATTTTATATATTCAAAATTTATCATTCAGTATCGGGTTCTTTTTAGTACAATTTATTTCGGTCGCAGGTCACACTTTCCCTTACATGAAGTGCATGAGAATTGAATCTATACTGGAATTTCATTTTCGTCTCTATTCTGGCTTCTTCAATTTTTAAACAGTTTAAACACGAACATTTTGCACATGAAACAACTGATGAACAGACATATAGAAACAGACTATATAAAACGTGGGACGATGAGAAGGAAGGAATTAAAAAGATAAGAAGTGCACAGGATGTTTATTTTTTTAAAAATATATAGATTAATATGAAAATTAAGATATGAATAATGAGACAAGATTGTAAGATGCATGTTTCATGCGGATCTGATCTCTAAAAGCAACAAAAAAGTAAAACTGTTGACAAGAAGTATCAGTAAAATACATTTTTTGAATAAAAATATGCATCCGCATGTAGTATTACACACACGCATATATATATATATATATATATATATATATATATATATATATATATATATATATATGTATGTATGTGTGTATATATGTGTTTCAGAAATGTGGAATAGCATTGTTGACATGAATAATCTACGATAACAACATATATCAGTATATCATGTTTTATTGGGATATATATTTTAATTATGGAGGCATATTAGTTTTTTGTTATTTTTTTCTGCACTTTATTTTAGACCAAAATATTTCAGTAAAGATTGTTTTTATGTTCTTTTTAACTATATTGATTTTTTTCGTTGCATTTTTTTTTGTTTCTTTGATAACACTCTTAGTCAAAAAAGATTTAAAATCTTTCAGTTCTAATACTCGTTTTTATTTGATAGAAACAATATTCTGTTTTGTTAAAAACTATAAAGTGCTTAACAAGAACTTAGTGATTTCATCTGGTTTCCGTCCTCAATCTCCAACATATTTCGTTAATATAACATAATCGGCATTCGTTATGATATTCGTATACGGTAGACAACAACTCTATGAAGCCCTGCATTGCAGTAGATAATGCTTGCATGCTGTCAGTCGTAATGTCTGTCATTGGCACACCCTCGTCGTGTGCTACTTGTACCCTTGGATCCCCCGTTCTGTTCATCCTCATACCACCCCATAGTTCCACCTGATGTGGTCGACACAATAATACATACACATATACATACACGCGACATGCTCCGACCGTGGCCTCTGTATTCACGCAGCAGTACGCCCTTCGTTTCGACCGGCCTGTACCGTACCAATCCCTTTACCTCGCATCAAAACATGTCGTAAAACAGTCAGTCAGTCATTCGAACCAGTGACCAGGCTCACGCGAAGCCGTATTGTGGAAGGTCAGCTACCGTCTGTGTTTAGTTTGCTACTTGTCTGTAGGGGAAAATCACTCAAGAGGTAATTAATTTCGCAATCAGATTTATATGATTGTTTTGATAGATTTTCATATGGAATAATCATGTGTACAGATACTTGCAAGATGATGAAGGAAGATTCGTAATTAAAGTACTTTTGTGGGGGTCACAGTAAATTAGATCTTCATAAAACTCAAAACTCCGTCTGGAGTTAAAAATTTAAGTGTATGTATATATATATATATATATATATATATATATATATATATATATATATATATGTGTGTGTGTGTTTATGTTAGTGTGAATTTATATCAACAATGTATAATAAAATTCTATAAACTTTTGTATAAAGAGAATATCTATTATGGTAACATATTTTTTAAAAAAATATATGATAAATGTTCACAATGTATGTAATCGTTTATATTTTAACTCGTCACTTTTTTATAGTTTTTTTTATATTTTTATTTTATAACTATATTTACTCTTTAAGTATTGACTTACTTACTGTAAGCTTATAGTATAGTTAGGTAAATATTTATTTATTGTAATTTTGTTTTTGTTTTGTATCTTAATAGTAGATTTTAGTATAAAATTTAGAATTTTTATAATATCAAAAAAGTTTAAATTAAAACTGTATACTTATTTCGGTTTCGATCTGAAATCGTTTCTCTTATATATTAAAACTCAAATTACCCGTCACTTTGTCTGCAGGACAAAGTGACGAGAAGTGTTTTGCTTTCTCAGCTCGGATAAACGCTGTAGTGCATAGTTTCGTTTTTAGGTATTTTTTATGTTTAAATATATAACGTTGTAAAAACCAATACAGAGTTTATGTTTTCTATATTTCTTTTTATTTTCCTGTCAATTTTAACGGTGTGTATACTAGAAAAATAATAAACACATATGCGTGTGTATGTATTTTTAAATAATTTCGATTGATAGATTGAAACAAAATGTTCGAATGAAAGTAATAATTGACGAATGAAATGGACGAATCGTTGATTGATAATCCATCAACCGTTACTGATAACTGTTATATTTACTATATCGAATTCCAATGATGTTCAAAAATTAGTTAAATGAACCTGTTTAATTACTCATTAGAAAACAATTTATACGGTATAATATTTTACATTTATATAAAAACTGCTTAGATTCAATATTTTATTGTGATGATTTGATAACAATAGCACTTTAAGTGGTCTGACCTAGCGCTATAAATTCAGTGACAAGAGTTTCTAATTACTGCATTATTCCACCC
>CM068314.1:30438207-30448207 GCA_034766995.1 Acanthacorydalis orientalis | reverse complement strand
TATACGAATTATATAAGCTTATTGATTTTTTAATAAAAATATCATTCTTATAAGCTTGAATACTTTAATTACGTAGACGAAATTTTTCTGATAAAAATATATACATTTTCATAAAAGGCAATCAGCTGTTTTTTAACAATAAATGTGTAAAATTATATTTTTTGTAAACAATTTGATATGTTTCAAATAATATTTCTGTGTATAAAACATCAAACTACATTCTGTACTGTTTCAAGTACTTATTTTATTGGTCTTATATGGAGGGTATTCTTTTTTAAGTGGTACAAATTTTGAAATAAGTGTTCGAAAATAAATAAAGCAATAAAATTATTCAACTAGTTTAACTACTCTGTATATATACATCTATATAAAGGCATACACATAAAATTCATCGACGTGATACTTATTTTTTTATCAGGACAGAATTTCATTAAAACAAACACTAGACATCAATGTTCCATTCTGTCTTGTATATTTATTCGAAAATGTATTAGCGATTTCACGTTTTTGTCATTCCGATTGGAAAAACATGTACATATATAAAATCTAAGAACCGACAGTGAATAAAAAACACGTTCATTTATATCAATCTGTTAAACAGAACGTCAGTCAATCAGAATGAAATTGAATTTACGGAGCGAACGAGTGAAAGGAATGACCAGTTATTTGACCTCAATTTTACTCGACAATGAAATTGTCTCTGTGTAGATACGATTACAAATGTTTCGATATTTTTCGAAGCATTCGGCTTGCTTTCAAAACTAAAATTTCATTTACATATATATATATATATATATATATATATATATATATATATACACAAATATCTATATGCTGGTAGATTATGTTACAAAATTATGTTTCAAATAATTCTCAACTTCTGTAATTCAAAATGAAGCTAATAATGTACTGAAATTATATTTAAAAATCATACAATTTAGTTATAATTTCGATGAAAAATTTTTTTTATAATTTCATAAATAGAATTTTTCTCAGTTTCGATAATAAGTAATGCATTGTATTTAAAATTAAAAAAAAAAACTCCCTAATGAATTCTATTTTCATTCCATAAACCACAATTTTTTTTCTGGCCGGAAATAATCAATAAATAATTTTTGATTGTTGCTTATGCGCATTTTAATGACAATGTCATCAACTTCAGAGCGCCAGTGTAAATGACATTTTTCTGCATCGTAGTGCTCTGAATATGACGGTATCACCATCGAAATGTGCATAAGCAACTATCAAAAAACAATTAATAACAATTTATTCAAGATTTTTGATCAGAGACATTTTTTGTAGCTGTTGGTTGAAAAAAGAATTCATTTATGAAAATAAATGCAACAGTGTGAGAAATGTAGTAAAAAACATTTTCTATTTTCTTAAAGTAATTATGTAATATTAGCATAATTTTCTGTTGAATTTTGCAATTGTAACCAACACGTGAAATATATGTATATATATATATATATATATATATATATATATATATATATATATGAATAGGTGAGCTTATACATTTGTACAGGGACGACAAATAAAATTATGTGTACGAAAAGCTTCGGTATTCCAAAATTTCATTTTAATGACTTTTATACTCAGTGATTTCCGAGTCAACCGTGAACATACATACATACATACATATATATATATATATATATATATATATATATATATATATTGTGTGTGTTTGTATGTATGCGAGTGTGTATGTGCAATTATACGAAAGTGCATCCAGTCAAAATAAATTTATAGATATGATCTATCAGAGGTGAAAGACATTTGAATTCATTATAAAATTCTTAGAACAATTTACTACTATGTTTTTGTTTTGTTCGAAACTGACGTACGTACAATTTTAGTGTCCATTTGAGTAAACTATAAATGTGTATTTGTTTGTAGGTATATATATATATATATATATATATATATATATATATATATGCATATATATATGCATATATATATATATATATATATATATATATATATATATATATATATATTCATATTACATACAAACATAGAATCGTTTACTCCTAGACTGCATTCAGTGGTCAGCAGAATATTTAAATAATATTCGTCCAAGAGACAGAACAATAAAACCGTTCTACCTTGTCAAGTTCCATGAACTCTCCTTCGTGGAAATATGCATGCAGAAGTTTGAACATGCTACAATTATGTTTCGGCCTACGTCCATGAAAAAAGCACGGTGTAATAAATTATTTTTTTCAAATTTCCATTATATATATATATATATATATATATATATATATATATATATATATATATATACACACTTTGAATGTATGTACCTTTGTGGGTGTGTAAATGTATATTAATATATAAGGTTAAGAGATTGAGGCGGTTTTCTTTGAAAACTCGCGAGAGTTCATTCTTTGTGAAGTAAAACTAAGCATTATATGTATGTGAACATATATACATACATACATATATACATACATATATATATATATATATATATATATATATATATATATATATATATATATATATACACACATACATATGAGTGTGTATGTACATAAGTGTTCGAATTTATAATTTCATGTTTATTTTAACATTTTGTAATATATGAAATTCCAGTTATGACATATTTTTTCTTTATCTAATAGTTTACCTTTCATTTAAAGTGTAAATGCTCTTTCCTTTCACAAATTACTTTTTAATTGTTCCTCGAACCGCGTTATGTGTTTCCAATCAATATTAATTAATAAAATATGTATTATTATAATTACTACTTATGAGCATTTCGTTGATAATATTGTTATTCTCGGAGAGATGGATTATACACATTTTTCTGTATCTTAAAACTCAGATTTCTATACGAAAACTATTGTTATGTGAGGTGTCTTATAATTCTCCAAAAAATAAATGAAATGTTAATGTAGAAAAAATAATTTTTCATTTTCATACTTAAGTAATATTTACAAATGAAATGAATATTTCCATTAAAAAAAATAGTCATTACTTAACAAACTAAAATAGTTTTTATAGTATCAACTTCTTTGAATAGGGCGGTAAGCTTAAGAATTTATTTTTTTTATTATAATTATTGTATTTTTTTTAATTCTGTCTAGTCAATTCATTGTATTTTATTAATTACAAAAATCGAATTTTAAAATATATTATTACCTGTTTTAGAAACTACTTTATTCACTGAAACTCGATGGTTAAGGAAATCAATTGTAATCGAACAAGTCTGTATAAGATTTGTCAGCATGATTCCAAATTGTTTTAATAGCTTTTCGCCTTATGAAATGATCCATAAAATGAATTGTTCATAAAGATAGTATACTCAATTATCTGTCATCAGAACGATTAAGAAAATGAATGATAGTGCGTTAATATTTTTAATAGCACAACATTCGAAGATGATTTGTTTTTGTTTCATTTTTCTGATTTCTTTTGAACAAAATAATTTACAATGATATGATATATGAAATATAGCTATTTTGCTTCTATATAATACAATTTAGCTATTATATAAATATTATATATATATATAATACATATTGTAGAAAAAAAAATAAAGTGTACATCAGAAATTATCGACTGTAAATCAAAGAAATAAAAAGGTGTAAAAGGAAATTCAATGAATAATTGAGATAATATCAAAAAAACCATTTTATATGAATTATTATTAGTCTTAGATTAGTCTTGATTTTTTTTTTTTGAACAAAATAATTTATAATGATATTATGATATATGAAACATAGCTAGTTGGCTTTTATATAATACAATTTAGCTATTATATAAATATATATATATATATATATATACATACATATATATACATACGTACAATATATAGGTTAATAATACATTTAAAATTGTAAATACCCTTTATTTAATTATGTATTAAATGTTTTAATCGCACATTTATTATTTTAATTTTTAATGTGAAACATATTTATCGTAAATACTGAAATCTCATTACATCAATCATTTTTGAATCAATAGAATTCAACAAAAGTAGTGTTACCAAAATGATATCACTCTCAGTCTCTTTCTGACTACTGTTGAACAACGAGTGTAATGCTTAAAACGTTACACAGATCTATCCCAATTTATAATAGTGCAGTTTTAGAAATTCACCAGTTATTTTACATATAATTTTGATATCAATGCAAAAACAAACACTTTTCTCCAAAAAATAAAATGTTATATCTTTTTAAATTAATAGATTAGATACTTTAATGTAGAAAATGTAAGTTTCGTATTTTATCAGTTTTACTTACATTTTTTTTATACCTGAAACTGATTGTAGTTCTGAAATAGAATGTACTTTTTAAACATTTTTTTTTAAATTAAAATATTTTACATTTTCACTCATTGTGATTATTGGAATGCATGCAAGATGTTTCATATAATGGAAAATATTTCACTAATATCTCATACTCCCACATTTGTTACGAAATAACTAGTTTATTGTATATTTTTTCTGTGTTTGTATAATTAAGTTTTTTTATTCCAACATAAAGGTCAACATCACATAAAGATAACTAGGTTTTTTACACACTAGATGTTTTAAACACTTATGGGGTAGAATTTCTGGAATAAAACAGTAAATATTAGAAAATAAATAACAAAATATTTATTGAAAAAAATGTTGAAATATTCCACTTAATTCGAGTTTATTTATCATTTACACGTACTTCGAACATAAATTTTGTATTAAACATAAAATCCGACTATTTACATTAAAAAATAAACTACAAGCATAGCTACTGTTTACTGAATTCAGAATTCAATAAAAAACAAATTTTACTGTGGATTAATTATTTTCAAAATCAGTGTGATGTTAACATCAATTAAAAAATTGTAGAAATGATAATAAATTTCAATATTTATATATATATATATATATATATATATATATATATATATTAGATTCAAACTTGAATTTTATTTATGTGTCTCGTCCTCTATCCTCTGTATATATATATATATTACACACACATACATACATACATAATGCTTTTTTAACTAAACGATGGATAAAATTCATAATTTCAGTAAACAAAATTTGAAACATTGTTAATCTTCACAAAATTGTTACAGTTGTACTTGGAAATTCAATCGGAATTATTTGTTTGATATAAAATATGTACAGACAGCGTTGTTTAAACACACATTAGTTGTGAATGCCATAAAAACAGTCATAATTTACTGTATCAGACGTATTAAACGTTAACAGACGAATTTATTTTAAGCAGTAAAACATTTAACTAAACAAACACGTTAAATATTTAACATGTCAATGTCAGTTTTTAGTTACACATGTCAATTATTAGTTACACATTCACATGTGTATAACTAAAGAATTCGAGCTACTAAATGTTTTATCAGAAATATAAGAATTAAAAGAATATCAGAATTGATTTTCAGACATTTAAAAGTATTTATACAAATCTTACTTTGTTTTATGACAATAAAGTTTAGCTATTAATAATTTAATATAAATTATAATTTAATATTCCAATTAAAGTAATTAAAAATCGAATGGAAAAGTTTATTGGATATCTGTGTCGAATTTTTTTTATTTTATTTATATAATAAGAGTACATTATATTTTTGTTTAGCAAATAAAATTTTAAAACACACAAAGTTTGAAAACCCTACATAGAGTCTTTTTGTAACTATTAACGTAAGTGTTTTAATAATGGAATTTTATATTAATAACTTCATTTTTTCGAAATAGAGTTAGATGAGTACCTATAATGTTTAAATAATTAATGTTTATATTCAAATATGATCTTATTAAAAAAAAACTTTATTGTAATCAAATTCAAAATGTTATAAAGAAAAAGTCAAACATTAGTCGATGAAAATTATTCACATAAAGGTTGGGTTTGAAATAGAATATGTGGAAAAATGAAGACTCAAATGAAAAAAAGTATTACTTATATTTAATGTTTTGGTGAACTTTAACTTTTTGAATCACAGCAGTTTTTTCTCTTATGATTAAATCAACACGTATGTCAACGCCAAGTAATTACTCTATAGTTATCTATTAGATTATTAGAAAAATAATTGCAGCTTACGACCTTCAAATTTATAACAAAAACCGCAATTATTTTCCCACCAATGTAATACAACTATCTGAAGACAATATATTTTTTTTTATATTTAGTTTTAACTTGCTTTAATATATTTATGTGAGAAATTAACTTTTATTTATATTTTATTATATTTCAACTTCGTTCAGATTTATTTTCAAGTATCTACATTTTTATATTTTAACTAATTTGTACATGTTTTAACACGAATGAATAGTTTACAAAACATTCATATACAAAGTAAAAAAACCCTTTCATACTAATTTCTATACAATACTGTATTTTAATTTCATTAATGTTTGGTTTTTATAAAATGTTAATAGAATTAACTCTGTATCCGTCATGATTTATATTTTCATCCTGTCAGCAATTTCAAAATATTTTTTAATTATATTTTCATTCATAATCCTTTCATATCTTCAACATTTAAATGATTAATTAGTCATGTGTATATTTGAAATTTTCGCATTTCACAGATGTTATATTTTATAAACATATTAGATAAATAGGTAGTATATGTATATACATACATACATATATTATATATATATATATATAACATTTTAGGTTCTTTAATACATAAAATGTATGTTTCAATCCAAATACCCAGATATATAAAATGTTAATAATGTATGTGTTTTTGTAATGTAAATTTTATTTTTTTTTTAAGAAATTCATCCATTTAAATTAGGTATTGTATTACTCTTTAATAATATTGGACTTATTTGCCAATGTTGCACGCAAAAATTTCACTGAAAAAAATGTCGATTTATATTAAATGATTTACATTTAATCTGTTTTATCGTTGAAACTTTCTTAGTAGGATTTCTTTAATTAACAAATAATCTTTGTAACTATATATATATATATATATATATATATATATATATATATATATATATATATATATATACGTATGTGTGTGTGTATGTATGTGTGTATGTATATGTGTGTATATGGGTTTTTGTGTATGCATGTGTGTTCGAAAAGTTATTCTGTGTATTCATACTATTGTGGCATCCAAATTAAAGATGTTAAAATATTTTTGAAGAAATTAAAAATGAATGAATACCTTTTTTGTAATCTTAATATTATTTTTTACGAAACAACGTATATAATGGGTTAGAGGTATTTCAACATTTTGTATGGGTATCATTTATAAATAAGAAAATTTTGGAGAACTGTCATTCATTTTAAGCGAGACTCCACTACATTTTTCTTAATTGTTCTTGTCTGGCTTGATAACTATGTTTATTAATTCAACGTGGACAGGTTTCTGAACGATATTAGAAATCCATGCAAAGTTCAAATTATACATGATTTATTTTTGTGAGATTGGTCAAAGATGAAGTTTACAGATCAACCCCAAAAATAGCTTCCAAGTTCATAACTATTTATGAACTTTACAGCAAACTTCGTGATGTTCTTGGTAATGTATCGGATATTTTTAAGGAAATCTGTTGAAAATGACTTAAAGAAAAAAATATGGAAGAGATTATTCCAAAATGTGTCAGTATTTCGTTGAAATCTGTTAATAAAAAAATCTCTGGAATAATGATAAAAATCTGGAATAATAATAATAGTAGAAATATGGAAATATAAAATGTGTTAAGAAGTGTTAAAATGATTATTCATGAAAAATATTTCCAAACATAAAATATTTGTAAGTAAATGAGATTTGATTCTAGTTTGATCTGAACTTAATGAAGTATAAACATTCACAAACATATCTGATCTGAAATGCATAGTATACAGAATATAAAAATTCATCAATGTTTTGAAAATAAAATATTATGAAAAGTATTAACATACAGACACGTGTACGAACCTTATTTTGACTTATACATCCATAATACTGTTGAAAACAATCCGTTCAGTAACCATAAGGTATATCTCAGCCGAATCACATGTTCTCTTTGTTAACAAATCAGTTGAAATGGAAATTGAACTCGTTTGTAAGGCAAATGTACTGATGCGTTTCTGGATTTCGTTCGATAAATTTCTAATATGTATGACAAGAATCAACGCGTGTCCAATGTACGGCATATCTGGATTATATGCCGATGAAAAGGTCACGTTGAAATGTTCTCTGGCTCGTTCAGAATACATTGTTTCACATTTATGTTTTTGAAATGTTATAATTAGGAATTGAGCATTGTGTGTAACAGTCCATATATATATATAAATTGGTTTTATATGTGCATATTGTTTTAAAAATACTCCGAAGACAACCTAATTTTAATTTACTTTTTTACCAGCTATACAAAATAAAAGTATACAACAGTTAGGACTCAAATGTTCATACTTCAACTTTTAATTATTTACCCTTTTTTAGATCAACTAATTGTACAGTATACTCGCATATTATACACCAACGGTGGGTAAACTGCGGTTCCCAGAGCTATTCTGTGCGGCTTCAGAGACAATATTGGAGTTCATCGTCATTTTTCCTAAACATTTATATTAATAATCGATAATAGTATGGTATGTACCAATATTAGAATATTTGAATATAAGCGGATAATAATTATTCGCGGATATAATAATTGACGTTATCCTTTCAAACATCCATATTCATTGTGTGTCCAAACTGCTGCTTAAGGTGGCTCAACGGTTATGGATAATCCTTAAAAAAAGATATGAAACTAAATAATTTCGTTAAGTAAGACTTGCTGAATGCAACTTTTAACACGGTCTCTTAGATAATAGACAGGAAAATAGACATTTATAAATACAATTTTAAAATATTCTTTTCTGTGGCTCGTGAACATTCAAAAATGTATGAAAAGTATAGTAATTATAATCGAAGAAATTGCCCACCATTGTTGTACATCATAGTACTCGTAGTTACGTTCAAAATTAGTACACATGAAGTTAAGTATTAATTTATTCATGAATTGACATTAGTAACATTTATGTGTAACATTTTCTCATCTTTGTCTCTAATATGGTAGTTGTATGGAATACTGGTTTTCTATCGAATTATATTTTTTTCGAATTATATCAATCGTTTGCTCAAAAAAAGGATGTTCTTTTAAAAGGCATGTACTTCCTTTCATCTATTTTAAAGCTGATTGTGACTCAAATGTATTTTTATAACATTTTTTTTTTCGGTAAACTTACAAATATTTAATTTTGTCATTCACTATCATGGTTGTTTGATTGTACGACTCTTTCTTCATAATGTCCCCTTCATCTCTTGTGATTTCCTCTTCTGATATTCCCGAGTCTACTCTCTCTTAACTTATATTTGCTCAGCAATCAACGTCGACTGCTTATTTCAATATAAACCTATTTTTATCAGTTATGATAAAAAATAAGGTTATTATAAGATTAATTATACATTGAATATTAGATTATGATACAAAATTAAAACAAAAAAAATTAATCAACGTCTTCATTGAAACATTTGATTTGTAGTTGTATTATTAAAGAAATCTAGATATATTTTAGAAATTTTGTGTGTATGATTTAGCACGAAATATATTTTCTTGTATTAAACCAATACCCCAAGGAATAACTGTTGACTACTCGCTTATAATGATTGTTATAAATTGAAACATATTTATAATATGCGCCAACATAAGGTAAAGAGATCAGATGGTGAAGGTAGACCTTATTTTAGTTTTAAAAAAAATTGTCAGTAAAAATGAAACCGTCTAGTGTAAATTACACCAGTACGAATACTTCATGTTTAATTATCTCATTTAGATAGGGTTGGTATTTGTTTATAACTGAAATATCTAAAATATTCTGCGTAAAGAGCAACTAATTAATTTAATATTCATTTGAGTAAAATATCGGTTTTTTTTTAAAAAAAAAATAAGGAGTTAAATATAACTTTTCTTATTTAATAGACGGATAAGACGATTTGAAAATTTTACATAGTTGAAAACTACTTTAAATTTAATCTCAAA
>CM068314.1:30345707-30433207 GCA_034766995.1 Acanthacorydalis orientalis | reverse complement strand
ATCATGTAAATAAAAAAACACGTTAGAGTTGTTCAGGAATATAATATTACTGTTATTTTAATGATTTCTTTTTCTTATCGTTATAATATGAAGATAAAAGAGAAAGTAATATTTAAAATAGCAAATAAATTATTTATGCTACTACTTTACTTATATTCTATTACTTTATTAATATTAATTTTTTAATTAAAGGTGTTAGATGTTTAATAAATAATTATCAAAATAGATACTAACTGATAAAAACTGATGTTTTTCATAGTTAGCCAATCACTGTTTTTAAATCAAATCTTAGAGATCAATCTTAATGAAAAAGCAATGTTGTTACTAATAACATTCTTAGTTATTTTTAAACAGTTAGATTCGCAGCATATGTGCTTTTAATATGAGTATTATATATAATAAAGCCGTTGTTGATGAAGATCTTAATATTCAAGATCTAATTTATTTGAAAAATACGCTGCTATTTTTAAAACAAAACATATATTCTCAATCATCTGCTCTCGGCTAGATCGAACATATGTAGTCTGAGATGATGTGCTTACAATACGATAAAAACTGCGTTATCTCGTTGAAGAAAACTCGAGTTTTGTGTTTAATGTATGAATTTCATCATACGTACAACTACTGGTTGCTTTGAACAACGCCGCTCAAGTAATTTGTCTGACTTTTCAGCTGAAGTTTGTTGGAAAAAAATGTACATACTATTCATTAAAATGCAGGAGTTGAACAGCAGAAAGCATTGTTGTAGCGTGTGTGCATCATACAGCAAGCCTACAGAATACAAATGAATTTTTGCAAGCAGTGTTCTGTTCAACAGAATGCAAGTAACTGTTTTTATGACTAAATATATTCTAAACAAAATATAATTCATGAATGCATAATGCGTAACTCGTTTTTTTTATGAACAGCGAGTTAATTGAATCTTAATTAACTATGCTGTCTGCTGGATTATTCTGTATAAGGTAACCACATTGGTTTCGATTTTCAACTAAACACCCGTAAACGAACGTAGTTGACTAAATATTTGATTTAATATTTCAAAGAGTTCAGTTTCAATAAAGAATGAATGTTTGGAATTTTTGTTTTAACCATAAATTTCGATTTTGAGTTCAAATTCCGAAACAAGAATTATTTTGAATTAATGTCGAGATTTTATGTAAAAATTCAAAATAATACATGGAATTGTTTTAGATGATATAAAATAATTCTACATATTTGAAAAAAAAATGTTTAACTTTTAGGAAAAAAAACCTGTGGAATAAATTAAACGACTATAATCTAACGTGTCAAATCAATTCAATTGAATGCACTTGAAAATACTTCACCTGTACATTTCGTTTAAAGTTCAGATAAAGATTATTTATTTTAATCGTATAAATTGAAAATAAAGATTATATACAGTTATTCAATTGGATAGCTGGTAAACAGGTATTCATACGAAATAAAAAAAATTAATTATCCATCTTCAAGGTAGTATACACATATGTGTGTATATATATATATATATATATGTATATATATATATATATATATATATATATATATAATGAAACCAGTAGTGTACATTAAGAAAAATAAATAAAATAATAGGAACATGTTTAAGAAGAAAAGATTTTAAATATAATTTCTCTATTTTAATCTATTGTTAGAAGCTTATATTAAATGAAAATTGTCATTTATTCCATGTTCTAGAGACTGTTATTATTTGAAGAGAGAAATTATGGTTGTATATATATACTCTGATCAAAACAGTGTATTATATAACGGTTTTTATCACTTTAAATTCTATTTAAATCTATTATTACTAGACAAAAGTAAATATTTTTCCTCCCTGCTATTATGAGTATTTGTTAAGGTATTTATTTGTTTTGTTTCATTAAACTGTCGACTAACACACTGTTTTCTAATGTGTGGCACGTATTCTCCTAGAGGAATGTGAATGAACATTTGTAATATATAATACCAGTGTTCTACAAATCCACTATGATATTAAAATATACACTGCGCTCTCATAATATTTATTAATTTTTCTAAGTATTTTTTAATTTTTGTTACTTCTTTAATTATTGTTCGTATGTGTTATGTATGTTTTTCCACATATACTTTTTCTTATAGTCACATTTTGCGTTAGTTTTTCTGAAACAAATTTATTAAAATCGTTCCCAAATTATCTTTGACTAAAAGGAGTGCGCTGGCGAACTAAAAGAGGCATAAGAGGTTTTAAAAAGGAATGGAGATTATATTAAATTGAGAGAACACTGTTCTAATATAAGTGTTAAATTAATTGAGGTGGTTTATAGAATTGTACAATAAAATGATTTGTATACATAGTACTTTATGGTTATTTTTTTAAATTTTATACATAAAATTTATGTCGTAATACTGTTATTAATGCAGTTAATAACAAATCCAAAACTATTAACAGTATATCCCATAGATTCGTATTATATTGTATATTATTTAGTAAAGAGTTTAATAATAAACTTATACAAAATAAAATATATTTTTATCTTCTATGATATATTTAAATGAAAGTAGCGTCTTGTGACAGAATCATCCAGTTTCTGTTATCATTTATTTATTCATTTTAATTAATATGACAGAATAGTAGAAATTGATTTTGAAATGTACTGATATATATGTTTAATATACTTGAAATAAACTTATTCGCATGGAGTATAACATTATAAAAAGTATTCATATAAATAAAAATAAGAATATTGAGTGAAACATTAAAATATGTTCATCAATTCTGAGAAATAATGTAAGAAAAAAATTGTATTATTCGAACGAAAAGAAACATAAATGACTACAAGTTTAGTAATAAAGTACAGAATTAATCCCTTATGTTTGAGAAATCCTTTTTAATTAGTAAAATGAAGAGTTCTCATCTGCAATGAGCTCAAGATCACCTCTTGTAAACTAATGAGATCTGGGACAAGGTAATCTTTTTAGACAAGTAGAAATTTAAGCTGATGGTGATTGTCGTATAGCCGTGCATGAACAAACAGAGAAGACTCTGTAGAGTAACTACAAGAGATACGACTGCATATATGGTAACAAAAATATCATTAAAAGTTCTAAATGGCCATTTATCACAATTTAACATTCAAAACATTATAAGATATTAAATTAAAAAAATATTTTTATAAAATCTTGACTTTTAGCTTTATATATATATATATATATATATATATATATATATATATATATATTATATGACCTGATTGTTATATATTTTTTAAATAACACATAAAAGCAGTAAAATATAAACGATTTATTCTGTAAAATATGAAAATATTTTACTTATAATATTGATACGTCAGTGAAATAATAACAAAATTCTGACATATTAAATAAAAATTTTAAAACATGTATACAGGGAATCGTCATTTAGAAACTAAATCGAATGAAAACTTTTTGTAAACAATTTACATCGTACACGTGCACACGATTAAAAAAATTAAATAATGAAAACTTCGCTATACTGTTGTAGCTGTATATAAAATATATTTAAATATGTAATGAAAAAAAGTAGCAACTCAACAGGAAAACATTTTTCCTCAATATATAAATATTTCCATTTAATTTTCCATTTTAAAATTTCAATCTGTAAATATTAGTTTTGTAGACATGCCAATGATGGCGCTGTCTGCGAACAGATATTAAAAAAATAAAACAACGAACGAAGTACTTGCTAGATAAATAACGGAGGAAAAAAAGCTCACGTTACAATTTCACTTTGTGTAATTATTTGCGCAGCCTTCTTAAATATTCTCATTATAAATTGACTTTCAGACTCGAAAGGTTCTGACATTAAGCGGCGAAACTTTTCATTATTTCTTCGAATCGTACACACCGTATTTACGGCTAACAGTTTTATTTAATTAAAGATAATATTATCTGCTGTTTTACTTCTGTCCGTTTCTTTGCACAATGTAATATACATACATACATAAATATATATATATATATATATATATATATATATATATATATATATATATATGGATGAATGGTATCTGTGGATGTAAAGATACATGTATACATATATTTTTCATAAATAAATGGATACGAATTCAAATTTACAGAACAAATATCTTTTTGTCTTATTTAAATATACTACTAAGTTGAATTAAATGCAATCAAGACGTTCTCTAGAATATTCTACAAATTCTTGAAAGACCTGAAAAGTTGTAGAACATCCAATTCCAAATGTTCTTAATCGTTCTAAAACTTTTTAATAAAGAATTCAAAAAGGATGCTTGTGGTTATAGAAAACCTGAATACGACTACAAAAACAATTAGTAGATTGAATTTATTCACACCTTTCCCAGATATTCGCTATTTGAGAAGTCCAACAAAAAATGGTAATAAAGACACAAATGTGATAAATTATCACACGAAAAAGACTGTTGTTGGGGGTCTTGTATCTCCAGGAATGGCCAACAATAACACGACGACAATACAAAAGATGTCCAAATACCTCAAATATGTGAAAATAAAATACGAATTTATTCACACGTCGAGTAAATGAGGTGTCAGAAATGATGAATAGTCAAAAAACTAATGAAACAAATTAATGAAAAGATAAAAGTATTTGTTATTCTTTTATTTAGTTTTTAAAATGTAAAATAATTTTATAATTGAAAAAGAAACGTTATTTAAGCGTATATAACATCTTTCTCTCCTAGAAAATCGTGTAACATCTCACTATGACCGCCATTGTTATTGAAAGAACAGTGTAGTTTTTTGCTTTAAAAATTGCTATAGTTTTGTATACATATTCTCAAAATTTGAAATCTTAAATTATATTTTTACATAACTGAAAAGCTAAAGATTGGATTTAATTGGAGAAAATGTAAGTAAAAGTTAAACTGAAATTCTAACCAAATATCGAAATATTGCAATTAAATACTAGTTATTCTCAAGTATTCAGTTTTCCATTCTATTTAAGATAGAAAACTTCTAATATGTACATAGGAAAGTTTAACTAACTTCCAATATTTTCACGAAATATAGTCCCGTATTTCCTTAAACGGTACTTTAAAATTTAAACGCTTCCTTTCAAAGTAGCATTTTACAAGCTGCTTGGCATATCTTAAAAACTAATGATCAGATCGAATAGAAAGTTTGTCCATATTTTAAAAGAAAACATTATATCTTATTAACTTTAGATATATAACATATTTTTTTAATTCATAAAACAATTATTTATTCTGATATATATTTTTTTAAATTCAACATTTTTTATTTTTTTATGTATTGGATTCTAGTTCATGTCATATTTATTCTTATATAACTTTAATTGGTTATTTTATTTCAAATGACTACTGCAGATATCTTGCTATCTCGCAACAAAAAAGTTGGGCATTGCATATAACCAAAGGACACGCTTTGATGTTGGAGAGAA
This sequence comes from Acanthacorydalis orientalis, assembly GCA_034766995.1. Classification (NCBI taxonomy): domain Eukaryota; kingdom Metazoa; phylum Arthropoda; class Insecta; order Megaloptera; family Corydalidae; genus Acanthacorydalis; species Acanthacorydalis orientalis. The sequence goes on along the minus strand of CM068314.1, from coordinate 30,427,794 downwards.
ATATTAAGTTGGTAGAAAAATAATTGCGGTTTATGACCTTCAAATTCTTATACATTTTTTTAAGTCGTTTTAAGTGGTTCAGAACTATTGGATGACTAACGCCTAACTTTTGTGCAAGCTTTCGAATTGTTGTGCGTGGTTTTTATTCAACTAACGACTTCAGTTGGTCGTTATGAACTGAAGAAAGACGGTCGCGACCTTCTTCATCTTCAAGGCTTTCGTCCCCAGCTTAGAATTTTTGGAACCATTATTACACTGCACTCCTTAGCAGTACCCACGCCAAAAGCATCGTTTAGTTTACGAGCAGTTTGTACTGCTTTACCACTCGTTTTGAATTCATAAAAAAATTGAACTTATATACTTCTTTTCCGTCGTTAAGTCTATAGCCCAATTTGAAGCAAAATTAATATTGAAACCCAAATCGATGTTACTAAAATACGGACCGAAAAATGCATTTTAAAATGATATTAACATAAACACGACGAAATGACACTTTCATTGAAATAAATTAAGGTTAGAATACAGAAAACAAAAACCGAAATTATTTTCCTACCAACCTAATTGTATAGTTTCTATAAACGCATCTGTAAAATTCAAATATCTGTCCCGAATATTTTTTAAGAAATCACAAATTGTGGCCAACTGTACCATCCGTTTATTTTAGCTGCAACATTTTTGTAACTATTCTTGTTTATTAATTTTTTTGTTTTCGTATCAATTTAGAATAAATATAGATTATACAGACAACGAATGTGACATCATTTTGATTAATAAAGTATGATCATATAATTGAACAATATAACTTAATTAACCAAGATATATTTTTATATATCCATATAATGGTATTCTCATTATCGCATCTTACACGTTGTGTAAAATACTGTAATTTTTATTTATTTATTAGTAAGGTTTCCGTCAAGCTATCCGTTTGCAAATAAGTCGTTTCCTTAGAACGATATTTATTATCTATTACTGTATCTAGAATATAATAATGAATGCTGCATCTTGCTTTTTCGTACGCAAACGTCGCAAGAGATGCAACATCCATTTAAGAGACACAGTAAACTAGAACGTGATTATTACGTCAACTGATATAAATAACTGTTCGCCTCGTATAATTTTCATAATGTATAAAACGCATATTTTCGACGACCTATCCGTATTGTATTCTATGATTGTTGCAAAGTATTCTGATATCGACACATTTTCTGCAAGTGAACAGAAACACATGCTCGGTAAGTGAATCCGTTACAGAACGAGTCTGCTGTATATAAGTAGATCTCGGTTAAAGCGAACGTTATTGAACGGTATATCGTAACTCTCACTGGAAGACGAAACCAGACCAACAACTTCGATGTATATACATATATGGTCATCTTCTTGCAGTTGTTATTAGCGCACTGTATACGTACAACATTATTCTTACAGAAACCAATTCTCGTGGTTAAAATTAATGATAATGGCGAACAGTTATGTCTTTTTTAACTATTAAAAAGATTGATGACTCTCTTGATATATTTCGCTCTTCCTCTGCATGTGATTAAATAAAATCTGTTATTTTTTTCCGAAAACCGAGAGTATATATTAAGTACACCCTTTTCTTATCTAGTATAGACATTTAACTAAGTGGCAATTTCATATTTATGAGATAATTTTAACTATGAACACTTTCTCGAGTAAAAGAAACTTTTAGCATAATATTTTTAGACAATAAAAAGGCTCTGCTAACTACTGTATTTTTAAGCAATATTTTATGACTAAAATATTAAATGCCATCATTTCATTTGAGTTAGGTAACTGTAAATATTTCTAAATTTTTTTTTTAAAAAAAAACAGTTTTTTTTTAGTTTATTATTAATTCAGGAATGTTCGATTTGCCATATAGTGTAAATTTTTAATACATATTTGTTCTAATTTTCAACAATTGAGTTAGTATGACTAAAGTATTTATAACATATATATATATATATATATATATATATATATATATATATATATATATATATATAATTATATGTATGTATAGAAAGAGAGAGAGATATGTTGTTTAAATCCGTTTGGAAAGATTACTTGAAAAAATTAAATAATGGATAATCAATGAAGTAAGACAAGAGAGTTAAGTTTAATCCATGCATGTATGCTGTTTGTTAATATTTAATATTTTACATTGGGATTTAATATTTATTTAACTCTTTACGTTGGGATTTTAATACATAATTTCACTTTTAATAATAATTTATTTCCATAATTCCATGAAATATATTAATAACATGAAATACTTATGTTATAAACATGTCTGATTTTCGTGATTGTTAAAAAAAGTTGAAAATTTGATAATGTTGTAGAGAATTTTGAAGTTCGAAAATATAAAATAATAAAGCTTATCTAAGAAACCTCTAACATTATTATTTTACAAGTAATAATTTCGTTTCACTTATTAATTGTTTTATTTCGTAGGTAAATGAATTGTAAAGTAGTAAAATTAATTGAATATCAGATAATAAAAAAGTTTTGTCAGCAAGAAAAATATTTTTTCTATAAATCATTTAAAAAACACATGACGAAGAATGAAATGTGCTATTACTAATTATCTACAATATATATATATATATATATATATATATATATATATATATATATATATATATATATATTGGAAGAGAGAGGACGCGAAAGATTTCAACATAAAACCACAATAATTATTTGCGGTAAGAGTTTTCGTCATGAAAAGCAATAAATATTTTGAACTCCTTTTAAAATTTAGCTCATTAATCACCGGGCTGTTGTGTTAATCATTCTACTTCGTTTAATATTTCTTAAATTTATCTTCATTTATAACTTTCAAGTACTTAACGGATGGATATTCGATTAAAATTGATAAAAGTAATTTTCCTCTTTTAAATTAATCTTTCGGTATTTTTGTATATAAAATATTTCACCACAAAAAAAAAATAAAACGTAAACAATATAACATTTTCAGTGGCTTGAAATTTGTTTAACATCTGTGTATAATAATTAACTACATATTAAAAGTTTCTTTAATTAAATATAATAATTAAATTATATGTTAATTATGTAAGTATAACTATGGCAATTATATTATATGGCAATAAAATAAAAACATTTATCTACGGATAATAAAATTTCGGGTCTTATTTTGAAATACTTATTTTAGTATTTTGAATTTTATATATGTAGTTTTTATGAAGTTAAGAAATTATACGTACAGTTAATGTTCTTAATTGGGTTTGTAAATCTAGTATTTAGTATATTGGACATGTGAAACCAGATTACTGATAATTTTCTTTTTGTTACAGGTAAGCAAAAAATAACCAGCAGTTATTGACAAATATGTAAGTTTTTTCTGATAATAATACTTAACATTAGACATATATACATTAATATTATATTATATATAGCTAAAATAATTTATTTTTATTTTGACAAAAAGATTATTTTTTTAAGTATACCTTTCAATTAAAAGAAAACTGACATTTTATAATATGAGGAATAAAAATCTTACATTAACTTAAATTATTTTTAATGTATTCATAATAATGGTAAGCTAGGTATTATCAAATCTAGGTATCATAAAGTCAAGATAAATATTATATTTTTTATCATTATATAATCGCAACATGTGTTACAAGAAATATTAATTATTGTATATTGATTTTATATAAAAAAATCGAAAAAATTGGTCACCTACACTTATATGTATGTATACATACACACACACACACATATATATATATATATATATATATATATATATATATATATATATATATATGTATGTATAAATATATACATTTACACATATTCACATGTAAAAAATTCTTAAGCAAGTAATTATAATTGAAAGTCGAGTGTGAGTTATGAACTCAAGACCAAAATATTGAACTTTGCCATCTCTAATTATTAAATGTAAAATAAGATTTATCCTTCACGTTATTTTAAAGTAACCTAATCGGAAAATGAAATTTTCTTTTCATAACTTCATTTTTTTTGTTTATAAACATGTTTGATTAATATATGGATGCATATATATATATATATATATATATATATATATATATATATGATGATTCAATTTAGGATTCCACATGAAAGCATTAAAAGGAGGCTTAGGGGTTAAGAAAAGTCATGTTATTTTTTATTTAGTATTTTATTTCAATTCAGTACTAAAATACAATTGAACTAAAATATTAAATGGGGGATAAGATTTTTTTTTTAAATTTTTGTGTTTTTTTAATAACTTCATGTGGAAACCTGCATTAAATCATCCTATATATATATATATATATATATATATATATATATATATATATATATATATATATATATATACATAGAGAGAGAAAGAGAGAGAGAGAGAGTATGAGAAACCCTCAATCATAATGTAAACTACATCCTGCGTTTTATTTACTGAGAAAGATATCGAAAACAACAAAAAGAAAATTTTCATCCTTATTGACTTTTCATTGATCCTGTGAATATCAGAATATAGAGTTTCCATGCATGCGTTTTACTGATCTTCGAAATAAAAGCTGTTTTACTAATAAATTGGCAGCGGATGAAAAAAGATTATATAAATTTATATCCCTAAGTAATTTCCTTTTTAATAGGGTAGCATAATAGGATATTTTTGTCTTTAGTCTATTTTTTGACGTAGGAGAACCAAATTATCAGTCATTCTTATCGTTATTGTCAATATACATCATGATTTTTCAAATTTGAAAGTAAAAAAAATTATTATATAAGTATTTAATTTGGTTTGTTATGTCTAAAAATTATATTCAAGAATCGGATGCTTTTTCAGAAAATGAAACATTTTTACTAGTCATCTTCATTATTTGATTTATTCATTTTAATGCCTGTATATAGTTCTGCCTTGTAATTTTCAAGTAATAGAAAACAAAAATGTCGCAACAATCGAAAAAGTGCTTCTATCAAACCCATCTAAAATTAAAAGAAATTATTCCATTGCAATTAAAAATGATTTTATTTATGTTTCTTTAACGGAATCACTCTTACTCAGACTGGGATACTAGATACATCAAATCGGATAAATTTAATACTCACTCGAAAGCTAAACATATTCATAACAGCAAACAACTTAAATATGTGTATTCCATAAAATTTATGATCAGAATTGTTTAGATTTGAAATAAATTACCATTTTTGTAACTAAAAACGTATAACAAATAAATCACTATAGTATTGTATTATAGTCACTTTTTTCAAAATTCTACACCTGTTGAGTCGATGATATTAAAAAATGACAGTTGTGCAAATTGAGTAATTGGGGGTCGCAAGAAAATTCTTTTTGACTTTCTTCAATTCATCCATTACTTCTATTTTTTTTAACCATTTTTGTTATGTTTTTTGTTATATCACCTTTTTATTGTCTTGTTAGGACATTTTTTATACTTTTTTGCTTATAGTCAGTACTTTCCACATTTATTTTTAATGATTTCAGTCTCTTTATATATATATATATATATATATATATATATATATATATATATATATATATATATATATATATATATATTTATGTATATATGTATTATTGAAAAGGGATATAAAATTCATATTATGTAGTATAATACGAATATGACATAAAAAAAGAGTATCTTAGATTTTATTGTTTCGATTTAATTCATTCCATTGCTAAGAAATAGTTTCTTTTATGTTACATCATATTATAAATTGTACTAATTGTGAAACAAAACATAAATTACAAGTTTTGCTAGACACTGAAAATACATTTATTTGTTATATTTACATCAATATAAAAGAGACAATTAATGCCCTGGAATTTATTTGCTTATTATTTCTTCAAAAGTCTCTTGGGATGAGTGTTGTTTTTCTCATTGTTGACAAATAATAAAATATATCTTTGTTTTCTTTTTGCTGTGTTCGTGTAATCGTATTTTTTCTGTCTCATATGTATATATATATATATATGTACTATGAAGAATGTACACCGTACATTTCGTAAAACTCATGCGACAGGACTGATACCAGCGAACTGGTATAGGAAAAAAAGAGAGACGGACGTCCCCTGCGGGGTGGCGCCGATACGCCCGGCGTCGTAAAGTTCTACGAACGCGCTGCATTCAGTGTGCGTACGTTCGATGTATGCGTGCGAGTGCGTGTGTGCAATGGCGATGGTGTCATTCGTCCCGCTTGCCCACGTAGTCCCCGCCACACCGTGAAAAGTTCCCCGTGACCTGATTCTTACGGCCTGCCGGGTCGATGCCGCCCGAACGTACACGAAACGAGACGAACGAAGACGATAGTGATCCTGTTGCTGTGATATAGTTTGTCGTTATACGAAATGTGCTTTTATATATATATATATATATATATATATATATATATATATATATATATATAAATATATATATATATATATATATATATATATATATATATATATATATATATATATATATATATATATATATATATATGTTTGTATGTACGCGTATATGTTATCAGTAGATTTAAAATTAAAGAATTAAAGGAAACTAGTTGAAATACAGCTATCTAAGCTAATATAAAGAATATATTTAACTAAAATAATTCAAAATAAACGTATTTGTTATCGAGCAATTTACAGAATGTGTTACTTTATCAAGGATTGATCATTCAATAAAATATCAAAAAAAATACCGAATTGTTAGAATATATACTAGCCTAGAATATATAATAGAGGGCAGGAATTAAACAGAATTATTCGTCATGAAAATAATAAATGTACAAAAGAAACGGCTAAATATACCATAAATTTAATAGTAAAGAAGTGTAATTATTTATGAATGAAAATAGTAAATTATACTAACAATGAAACTAAATATTATTTTCTTTACAATTTAATGACATGTCATAGAGTAAAGCGTGCACAAATATCCCAAAATCGTTCAAAAATTATTTCAAAGCAAATATACAGAACAATAATACACATTTAAATCTTACAATTTTCTTTTAAATGTGCTTATAAATGGTGCAAATAGATATTTTAAAACCTTTTTCTTGAAATTAATCTCATTTTATTATAATAAAAGAACAGGTCACTAGAAAGATAAAAAAATACCAGTTTCTATTATTATTGATAAATATTTCATGCTATTTATAAATCAAATATTTCAATAAAGTTGTAAAAAAAATCAACCAGAAATATTAATAAAAATTAAAATAATTTAAAGGTGTTTTATCGATTTCAGCATATGAAAATGATGTCTGCTGTCATGGATAAATGGAAAAAGTCGATTTTTTTTAAAAAAAATAATTTTCTATTACTTCTGTGTTATAATAAAATTTCAAAAATACAACTACTTGAGTATGACTAGATTGTCTATTTAAAAAATAACCTTTTTTAAATACAAAAATAATAATGTAACCCTAAAACGTTTACTTCTAGCCAAAAAAGATCATGTGGTTAATATGTTCGCATAATTCCTGGTCAGTCGGATAAATATTTCTTCAGTTATCGCCGACGACCGTTATAATAAATGATGTTTAGAGCAAAAATAGCTTTAAAAGTGTTTACTAAAAATTGAGGTCACAGCAATCGATTTTTATACTGGTGTAATTTCTCTAAAGGTCGCAGAACTCTTACTGTCATGTGTATATAAGAGATTATTATAAAGATCTTATATTAGTTCTTATTAGCCCAGAAATTCAAGACTTATCGTAACCACTCGAAATTTGATCTTAAATAGCCTTTATCGAGATGTGGGATGTTAAAAAGTCATAATGTAGCTATTTTCTCGAATATTTAAAGAAGACAAAATATAAACTTATCTGAAGAAATGAGCTTGTTGAATTATGCAAAATTAATTGATTTTTTAAAGTTTTTTCGTAGTCTTCCTTTTTAATAAAAACGAGTGTTTCCAATAATTTCAATTGAGTACTGAGAACTCAAAACTCATTAAAACGTAATTATTTATTTATTACATCACTATCATTGTAGTTTTTACATTTTTTCTTATTTCATCAGCAGACAATTATTATTTATATTATTCCATGTTTAAATACTAGTGTGTATATATATATATATATATATATATATATATATATATATATAAAGAATATTAATTTTAGACTTATTTTACAATATTGTGAAAAGAATAACGCATATTCTCTTTCTTCTACTCTTAAATATAAATATATACTTTTATAAATCTACATACTTTGAATCATTCTTAATTTGTGTAGAAACATAATCGCACTTGTTCAGTTATCTCCACAACGCTTGCAGTTACTTGAGCAATTCGACAAGGATTATCCTTAATCACTCTTGTGTACAGACATCATCAATTTCGATAGTGCTCTCAGAAGCTCTATGAGCTTTGTATTTAAGTACCTTTGCGGAACAAAACTAAAAAGTAACAATAGCGAATACAAACGTTACATAACAGAGAACATGTTTCTTTGTAAATATACATGTTTTCTGTAATAATATTACTTTATAATTACTCTTAATGTATTATTTATAAAATAAATACTGTTTGAAAACCAAACAATGTACGAATATTATATATATATATATATATATATATATATATATATATATATATATATATATATATATGTATATATACTAATTATAAATGTATACACAAGTTTTTGAACACTAACAAACCTTATTGTGTAAATATTTAATTTAATTAATTATTGGTATTAAACTCTATATTTAATAGCATATATTCATTTTATAATAATTGTTTATATTTTCAATAAATAAATATGTTGATTTGTTATGGTTAAAGGAACAAAAATATGAAAACAATATCTATGTATTTTTTCCTGTACCTTTTTTTTAAAAAAAAAACACTTTTATTGTAATTGTTATACACAAACGCGTTATTAGTGTAACTACCAGTGTATTTTACATATATATATATATATATATATATATATATATATATATATATATATATATATATATATATATATATATATATATATGACTATTCAGACGTTAGTCTTTACGAGACATAACTGTTAATTCCGAATGGAATTCATTTACACATTTTTTAGAAGTGTGTTTAAACATAACAATTTGATAGTGTTTACAAAATCTAAATATAAAATGTTTGTAATATTATTTCTTTACACTATCCATAAATATTATACTTGTTAACTATTTAATAGTTTCAATTAAAATTTAAATCAAAGTTTTGATTTCCAATAATATACTTGGAACATGAAATTTATTTTCATTTTCTGTATTGATTAATAAACAAGCTAATCTATACAGTTTAGGGAACAGTCTGTGAATATTATTTTCCAATTATGAAAATGGTTGTCATTCATAGAGGCCATTAATAACTAAAACATTTACAAATATGATTCGCGTGTCAAATTACTAACATTGAAATACAGCGTAATTAATTTATTACATCGTTGTGAATTCCATCACTTTTTGATTTCGTCGTATTGAGTTTTTAATGAAAATTAATATGTAATTGATGTCAATTATTTGTTAAGCATAATATGCATGGCTTAACTTTTTATTTGTATTTGCTCTAATTGTGAAGTTATAATATCAATATAGCTATTTGTAAATAAAAATTGATCTATTACTTTTTGAACGTCCTGTTAAATTTTAATGAAATTAAATAAATATTAGAGTCAATGTAAATGAGGCCCTTTTTAAAATAATATTGTCATTACACTGTTGGGTGGACTGTTTTATAAATAATGTATTATTTATTTTCATAATTCTTTCGTTTTGATTAATAGACATACATACATACATACATATATATATATATATATATATATATATATATATATATATATAACTGATTTCATTTCAGATTTTCATTCAATTTTTTGCTCGTGTATGATTATTTACTGACTTTTTCTGAATAGCGACAACATTCACAAATGAATCTCAAACTTCACACACCACGAACTGTTTTCTTATAAAAATGTTCAATGATTTGATTATTGTTAACTTTGGTTTTCATTTATTTCGATGGTGATGACATTCTCTTCAGAGCGGTTGAAAAGTCTGCGCGCTTAGTAATATTTTCTTAAAGTATTCAGTTTTTTAATCAAACTGAAATTAAAACTAAATCTATTTTGTCATTTTATGTCAACTCACTATATTAAATAAACATATTAATATTTTTTAATAATAATTGATTGGTAGCTCAAAAAAAATCGTTCAGTTGCAAATTCTTCATAAACATATGTTTGAAACGTTTGATTATATTATTAATAAATATAAAATGTATTATATTTCAATAAAAATAATACCATGTAACAGTAGTATGTAAAATGCTGCCGACGATATAAAAAAATGTTTTTTTTGAGTGTTCTGTGTTGGGAATTGTTTGGCATTTCATAAAGGGTAGACTGTGTATGCGCGCGCGCTTTTATGTTTATATGCATGTGTGCGTGCACGATGCAAACAGGCGGGAGAAAGGGTCGAACGTGCGCTCAGTACCAAACGACAACGCGGGGGTCTTTGTAAACTGTGTAGGAGCAGCGGTGGCGGTTTGTTCCATTTATGTTCTTCTCATATGAAAGTATTGATTCATACCTAGTTTCATAATAAATATAGTAACATATATATGTGTATATATATATATATATACACACATCAGTGCCACTGTCCTTTCGATGCAAGATTGTGTTTGTATTCCACGTACGGGCACTGGTCAATACACTGTCATCAAATTGAATAGGACAAACGTTCAACTTCAAATGTAATTCTATATTATTGCCGACATAAATTGCGGGCTTATGTATATGAATCTATGCTCTGTATGCGCGTGTTTGCGCGTGTCTCTTGTGCGAAGAAAATGATCGATATTCTATTTCGATCAGTGTTCATAATTTTCATGATGTTTGCTTTTGTATTCGCGAACGTATATTTTGACATGCAAATTATAACCTCACTTTAATTTAACATCACGTAAATAAGTTCGTGATGAACCAGAAACATGAATCTTTAGGCATTGTATTCGTAAATAGAAATTGTAGAATTTATTTATGGTGGATTCGTAAAATTTTTACGTTAATGTCAGACTGACTGACCTAAATTTCATTTGTATACGCGTCCTTCTTTTTCCTGGTGCCGTAAATTCAATTATTTCATTATAGAGCGATGTCGGTGTCTCGATAATATTTATTATTCTTCATAATTTCTTCTAAAATATTCAAATCCAGTATTTTTCAATGTAAAAGATTAATTAGATCTACCCACATACACACACTAATTAGATGTATATACATAATAACATAATAAAAATATATTCCCACATATATATTTGGGGTGCACACAGCTCGTATGAAAGAAATTGTCTTATTAATTAAAGCTGTAAGTGGGTTGTAGACGAATGGCTGCACAGTGAGTTGTTAACCAATTTGTCATTTGATTGAATTTGACGTTACAGCAGATCTCATATTTCATTACAAATCGACTGTCAGACCCTTTGAGGAAATGGGGTTATGGATACAACTAATAAAGTTAAATAAAAACAGGAACTGTGCTTTAGGTTGAGAATACATCTCGTGACACAAAGGTTAATTGTAAAAATATATTTTTATTTATTTCACACAAAGAATTCTTTTTGTTTTTGAAATTTTCAATTTCTAGTTGATACATTATGTTATGTAGTTTTTTAATTTGGTTTATTTCTTGTGAATTATATTTGTTAATAAATAATGATAATCTTTACGGTGGAATATGCATATATATATATATATATATATATATATATATATATATATATATATATATGTATGTATGTATATAAATTGGTTGATGCACAAGTTCGTAACGTTTTTATTAAATATAAAGTTAATTTTTTTTAAATAAACAAAGTACATAAACTAATTAATAATACATTCTCCTCCATTGTTTACGATTGCCTCTCAATGTTCTGGCAGTTTTTCAATTCCACGCCTAAAAGAATCCGATGGTTTGGAGGTAAAGAAGTCGTCAAGCCAATTTTAAAAAGTACCATCGTTATTAAAGGAGATTCCTAGAATATTGTTGGATAGAGAGCGGAAAAGATGAAAATCGTATGGAGCAAGATCACAATGATAGGGCGGATATGAAATAACCTCCCAACCAAGATCTAGAATAGGCATATTTGTAATGTTAGCAGAATGTGGACGGAGATTATCATGCTGCAAAATCGTTTGATGCCGTCTTCCCGATCTTTTTTCTTAAATTTCAGTTTCAAGACGACGAAATTGTAGTCAATAAACCTTGAAAGTATTGATCGACGTGGATCATCGCGAATAGAAGCATTTGAACGGTCTTCATCAAAGTCGGATGGTCTTCCAGAACGCGGATAATCATTCATGTCAAAATGGTCCTCTTTGAAACGAGAAAACCATTTTCTCTCTGTATTTTCCCAATGGCGTTCCTCTCGTAAACGTTACAAATGATTCTAGCTACTTCTGATACCTTAACTCCTCGGTTAAACTCGAATAAAATGATATGTCGGCAATGTTCATTTTTTTGTACTTGACACTCCTTCTTTTTAACCAACCCTTAGTACAAACTTTCTACAAATAGAAAAATTCAAGAAGTATTAAATGAAACAATACTATGACATTAACATATGTCACACAGATTTCTTCCCAAAGCACTGTTCCCGTGGAAAAAACGCTTCAAACTTATGCATCAACTAATATATAATGTGAACAAAGTGTATCCCAATCGTTATGATAGTATGTAATTACCAGAGAAATAAACAATATAAAAATACACAATGAGGAAATAGAAAGATAAGTTTGTTTCCTGTAGTAGGCTCCCTTTTATTCATATATTTACCTGATTATTAGATAAAGACAAGGTATGTTATACAAACACAGATGGGACATCGTATGTGTGTTTCTGTATATGTATATATATATATATAATTGTTTATGAATGTGTACGTTTGAAAATTATACGATTAGCTCGAATATTTTGATGATATAGTTGAGGTATTACAGTTTCAAAACAGTTTTGTTTTATGTTTTTATGTGACACGAGATAATATGTAAAAATTATGACATAAAAATGTCATTCTATTTTTGTTGAGATTAATATATATATATGCACTATGTACTTATGTATGTATGTGTATATATTCAATGAAGTATATTATTTCGAACATATATCGAATAAACATGTTTAATTATCTGAAGTAGAATATAGAGCTTGAATTGATTCAATATTGAAAATTAAACATTTACGGAAAAAAACTATAACAAAACATTGTTTGAAATAACAGTATAAGTAACTATCTAGGTTATGTATCTTTTATAATACAGAATAAACAGTGATATGAATTATAAAACAATACAGTATTGGAAATGTACGAATGACCTATTTTCGAACTTTGTATATATCTAATATCTAAATATGTCATCTTTCATTCTTTCTTTGCTCTTATAATTCTTATGAATTCGTATATATATATATATATATATATATATATATATATATATATATATATATATATATATATATGTGTATATATAAAAAGGTTTATATTAACCTAAAAATCATCGCCATTTATGATGTCTGTTTTTCATTTACCCTCTTCGCTTTATCATGTGAAACACAAACGTCAATACATGTCACAGATATATATATATATATATGATGTGTACGTATAGATTGTAACCTACCCGTGACCTTTGACCCCGGCCCACTGAGGAGAACAGGTCGCCGGGCTTTGTGAAGGCTATGACCTAGTTTCTCTGCAAAGCACTGCACAAACTGACACCCTCTTGTTCCGCCCGCCGATGTATTTCTGCTACTATGATGATGCCACCACCATGTATCTCCACTTCACCCCTAACCTACATTTCACATACCGATAGCGGCACATTCCGGCTCTACTCTATACGATTTTCCTCGGGCAGGCCATGACGTATTTCAGGGGTAACAGGTTCAGTGCCATCCAGCGAAATTAGACAACTCGATGTACTACATAAAACGTAGTGTCGGGTAGCGCGCTAAATGGAACAGATACGGATTCATTTAATTGTTTGTGCTATAAGGTTTAGTTTAAATGTATTTTTTATTTAAATGCGTTCAGTACATTATCGAAATTAGTTCATTCGAAAACACTATGGTTATGTATTTTTTTCAATGTACTACAAGTTTCAATTGAACTTCAACGACCTACATTCACGGCGACCTAATTTTTTTAATGTATTTTAAAAATGCTGGTTTTATGGACTCTTAATTTAGAGTGTCCTGGATGAGTAGATACAATGTTAAATTATAAATTTTTGTAGTTGTCAGTATAAATAACACGTTCTAAATAAAATTGTATTTAAAAACAGCTGATTCAGTAAACAAACTGAATATTTCACATTGGAATGATTTGTTTTCCTGGTGTGCATTTTAAAGAGTGTGTCTTTTAGGAATATAAAGAACTACTGTAAATACTTTTAAAGAAAAAATGTCTGAATGAATTAATCGAATATAACTGTGAGTATTAGTGTAAATGTAAAATAATAATAATTGTATAAACATGTGCGTATTTATACGACATAGCAAATAAACACTAAAAATATTATTTTTTTACTTTAGTCTTTCAAAAACAATATTTCAAATTGATTTTTGAACGATTAGTTAAGTTATTTGAATTGTTTAGAAGAAAATTAATTTTTAAAAGTTTAATATATTTATTTCAAAAATGAACAAATTTACTGGGTAATTAATTTAAAAAATATGCAGTATATAAAATTGTAACGTAAAATAAACAACATTTAAAAATATACAAGTATAGGATTAGTATGTATTAAAAAATAAAACTATTTGGTTATAGAGTGTTTCATTCTTCCAAGTGTATTTTTTGACTGTTCAATAAACTGAGAGTTTCTTAAAATTCTAAATAAAACATTTTGAGAAATTATAAAAAGAAACGAATGAAAGTCGTTCTGTAAACCGTTCATTACTAAAAGCTCTTTATAAATTATAAAACAGAAATAACAAGATATATCAATATGTCTTCCATGAGTATTGATGACGGTCTATCGATAGATGCTGATGATATATACCATTGAGTTCTAAAGTAAACTACATAGTATAACGTTGAGTAGAGTAAAGAGAAAATCAACGGAATCAAATTTGAAAAACCATTTGCTTTGCTTATCGATACCATAAATAAAAGCTATATGCTCTTGCTTGACACTATCGATTCTGCTGCTTTATTCATACATTAGGACTTAAGTTCTATCGTTTCTGTATTGACTTCTTTTCATCTCTTTGTTATATATTTTTCTCACTACTCCATTATATTCATAGTCTTAGTACTAAAAATATTTCTTTTCAATTTATGCTTGAAACAAACAAAAAAATTTATAACAACTGAAATATATCATATTTAATTAATTCTTTCATAATTTATTATAAAGTATGAATCAGTATGTGTATATATATATATATATATATATATATATATATATATATATATATATATCAATCAATGAATAATTATGAACTAATAGGTCAGTAATAATAATTTAAATTTATTCGAATGTTTTTTTTTTTTTTGTTAAAATATCAAAATTAAAACGCATGTCAGCAGTAACATAGTATATAATTTCATAATAGTTTGCATCATTTATAAGAAATATTAATTGAATTAATATGTAATTGAGTAATGCTAATTTGAATATATAAATAGGTCACAGATTTGTGATAAAGAATATTTTAAATGATTAATTTTAGGAACAAATTTCGAAACACAATATATATTAAGTGGACCTATTAAGATGTATCAGTTGTTTAAGATGAAACAAAATGTTAAAAAAATAAATTTTATATATCACAAATAGTCACAGTAGTAAGACATATAACCTATTTTAGTTGACACATAAATGTTTGTGAATACAATCCATATATTCAATTCATGAGATTGTTTCGTTACAAAACAATTAATTAATTAGCTGTGTAAGGCTTCATAATGTAGGTTACGTTTTAGATCTTGTCAACATGGAATTCGTATTATAATTTGTCTTTAATATTTCGAGGAATGCTGTAATGAATTTAAATAGAAATGTAATATTTTTCCGTTTATAGCTAGTTTTAATTTTTTAATTTCTCCAAAAAATACTTATAAACGACGACTGAATTCTATAAATGCTTTGAGTTAAGATACAATTACTTACTGGCTCGGTACAGTTCCTAAACAATTTCTATACTGTTTACAAACATTTGAAGATGTACTTTACGATAATATCAGATTTATATTAAATCTGTATATATATATATAGTTTTCTGGTACAGAAAAATGTTCATAGCGAGAACGTGGCTTCAGGTGCTGATATGTTTAAATCTTATCACAAACTTAAATGCAATGCTTTTATCTACAGATTTCAAAAAAAAGATTTTAAACGGTTCAGTTTTGATAATACTTTGTGTACTATAAATAGCATTACGAATGATTGTATCAACAATATTAGTATAAATTGATTGACTCATTTCACTAATATTGTGTATTAAGTTGATGCTCATGATACGCAAGGTGTTAATATTCTTGTGAATATATAAAAGTGTCTATCAGTTTCAATACAATGTCAAAACTGCATAGAATAAGATATAGTAAATAGTATATGTTTTATAGCAAATATGATACAAAATATTGATAATCCAAAAATTAAATAGATAATGTTATTGTTAATTTATAAAGAAGTAAATAAATTTATTTCTAGAATATAAATTGTACTTTAAGTTATTTATTATTAATATAATAAGATGTGCATTATGTGTACATATTGAAATACATATATATATATATATATATATATATATATATATATATATATATATATATACACAGTGTGTAATATGTATATACACATAAATTACATTTAAAATTACTATTACTCATAACAATGTCGAGAATTTTTAACAGAACAATAATGATGAGCATTCTTGAAACCCCAAAGATGAAATACTGAACATATTCTCTGCAATCTCTACACGTCTCATTTAAATTCCTTTTTTATGTTTTCACTTGTTACGATATTTGTATAAATTTCAAATTATTTTGTTCCAAATATGTGCAGATACACACACACACACACACACATATATATATATATATATATACACGTGTGTATGTACATATAAAATGGGTTCGTTCTTAAATATTTATGTTATGCTATTAATTTTAAATGCTCCATACACATATACACAGTACGATAAAATTGTTCGGCACACAAACAAACAAATTAATTTCTCTTCGAATCCTTGGAATACCATCTACCGTTCGGCATTAAAATTAATCCACAATCCAAATAAAATTACCGATCACATGTTTATGTACACTGGCGCCCCCTTCTAAGAGCTTTCTGAACGAAACGAGGGATGAACACCCACCACTACATAACAATCCCCACTACGATATAAACTTTACCATCCCTCGTTGCTCATCGATTCGACCGACCTCGACTCTTGCAGCGCTAACGTTCGCCCCCGCATCACCGCCGCAGATGTCCAGGACTTTGCGGTATACGCATACATATATGTGTTAATGTCCTGTTTACAAATATGTAGTTATATATATATATATATATATATATATATATATATATATATATGTATATAATGAACTTATAATACCTAATTATTCCATGAATAGTTCACAATATTAAACATTATACTTTTGATAAATCCACTGTTATATCAATGCTATCAAAGTATTATTGATGACATATTTTAGATCTGTGATATCTGATTCTAATATCAAAACGTTCCAGATTTTTACGATCGTTTTCATAGATTATTAATCAGTTCATTCCCTTGTATAAGGGTATATAATATATATATGTTTATAGATTATCGTTACATTGTGAAATAATCGTTATTTTTTATTAATATTATTTTTTTTTACTCACTTCTAAACGAGGTTGAATATATCGAAAGAGCGTTTATTTCAGTAGTTATTGATAATCGATATCCGTATGCCCGCTTTTCGAAAGGATTTATTTACCATCAGTGATTTTCTATCAAATAGAATTATCTCGAGAATTTTATTCAAGACTAAGCGATATTTTATTTCAAAAGAATGTCAGTTTGGGTAATAGACTGTAACAAATCTGTGTATTTTATAAATTTTCGAATTTGAGTTAAATAAAGGGATGCGAGTTATATGAAAGAAGATAAACTTGAAATGTATTATTAAAATGTATACAAAAATCTTTCTATATTAAAGATTATCAATTATTTTATATTATAGTCATTGTAATTTATTGTATTTAATGTAAAATTGACCATGTTTTCTTTCATAGATACTTTTTTTCTTCTATACACCACACGATTTGTTTGGATCAAAATTTTATATAAATTTATCTGTATATTGGCGATTAGTGGATGACATTGATATAGAAATGCACAGAAGCCAAAATCGAAATAATTGAATATTTTTGATCAGGTTTTCTTTATTCTTTGTGGGAGAATAAACTTTTAAAATTTATTTTCTCAACATTGATTTTTAAAAGTGAATTTAGCTACAGTGTCAAAAACTCATCGTGGCTTATTTTTCAGGAAATCATTTCAACTGAATCGAAATTAGAATTGTAAATAAATATTTTTAACTTTATTTATCTTAAATAATACTTTCAAATGTATTTATTAATGAAATTCCAAAATTTAACATGGTTTTGATGTTAATTCCACACTACACTGAATAATTAATTGATTCTATTAAGACATAACTGTAACTTATACAAAATTAGGTATTTTATTCAATTAAACTTTGAAATTATGTAAAAAAATATACACGTTTTTAATAATGATACTTTAAACATCACTGATAGTCATTCTCTTTCAAAGTGTACACTTTTAATCAAGTATTTATATGTATGATTGTTTAAGAAATATTTGAACAAACTCATCTCTAAACTTTAAATTTAATAGAAGGTACTACAAATATTTGCTCGAATTTATATTGCCAGTTTGAACTAAATAAATCGATTTTATTAAAAAAAAGTATGGTATCGAATTTAAACAGAAATATATATTCGTATATTGAAAGTTTTTTTTTTGTTCTCTTTTTAAATTAAATCTTGTGGATTTATGAATTGACTTTCATTTTCATTCAACGTTTCTATTGTAAAGAGAGAATATTGTTTATATTAAGAAAGAAATTTATTAGATTATAACTATAGAAATTGATACACAGTATTTCGTAATATTTTCGAATTTACAGTACTAATTTAATTCGAGTCAGTTTTATAGAAATCAATAAATAATATGATCATATTTAATAAATCATTATCAATTATCAATAAATAATATGATCATAATTAAGTCTATTTCTAAAATAAATTTGATTCGTTTATTCAATATTTTTTATAGTTAACTTCCTAAAAAGTATTAATTAAATATCATGTACTGGTTTTATTTACACGAAACAGTTCTATGATAACAGTATTACGAAATCAAATTTTATATTCGTTTTTTTATATAAATGTTATATTCGTATTTTTTTAAATAGATGTTTTAATTTTAGAAAATTAAAAGAAATAAATATTAAAATAAAAGCATTTGTGAAATTGAAATATAAAAATAAAATATGATTAAGTTATTAGTCGAAATCGATTTTTCCTTTCACACAACGTTTTTGTTATAACAAAATTTATCCTTTTATTTATGAAAATCGTTTTAAATCCGAAAATTAACGACGATACGAAAATTATAATATGTTTAAACGAGAAAAAATATCCAGGCAAACAACACAAAAAAAAAACGGTATATTTTGGTAGATAGCAAAAAAGTATATTAAAGTGCTTTTTCATGTCAACCCCAATAACGATAAAATAATAAAAATTAGACAACTTTCTCAACGTTGTTTCCTAATTAAATTTTAGCAGAAGAACTCGAACGTATATTCTTACTCACGTGTACGTGAGGACATCTGCACTGAAATGTAATATTACATTTTCGTTAGTTAACGTTCTCGTTATACAGATTGTGGCATTGTATTACACGTAACGACGTGTGCGAAGAGTTTTACAATTACGGAAGAAAAAAAAACATATATATATAGTAAGCTGTCAAATAATTTTCGAGTTTACCTAATGATCACAGTTCATTTTTATTGGCGTTTATAATGATTTACGGATCAATTATTTCGGTGCGTTTCCTCGTTAATTTTGTAATTACTTCCTTGTAACTATGTTGCTATTTTCATGCTCGATATATGTTCGTGGATATTATCGACAAATTGTTGTTTTGTTCAGACATTGTTAATTTCTGTCAGTTACTTTTTAACAACAAACAACGTGGGCACATATTAGTATCTAATTTTTAAGAAATAGATTTTTTTTAATTTACATTTTAATTAAACTCAGACGTATTTAAATAAGCAATAATGTATATAAAGTGACAAATATAATTTTTGTTCTTCTATTGAAAATTTAATCACGGTTCTACTTGATCGTCAATTACTATTTATTAACAATTAAAGGTTAATTTAATTCACATTTGTTTTAATATAATGTATCATATATGTATATATATATATATATATATATATATATATGTATATATAAATAAATTATTTATGATTTTGTTAGGTACGGAGACGACTTGTTTTTATTTTATGTGGATTTAAAAAATGTTTCTTAAAAAATTTTACGTAGTATTATTATATAATTTATATATTAATAACTTAAAACATTTATATCTAAACAAATTATAAAATTTTATATTTTATTATAATATGTAACTTATTTAAAATGTTATATTTAGAAGAGATGTCTACTCGTAATGTATAACTTAGCCATAGACAGCCTATGGTTCAAGTTGGCTTCGCAAAATATTTAAGATAAATTGTAGGATATTTCCAAACTATTATTGAATTTTCATATGGAATCTGATTGTTGAATATTTTTGA
Source organism: Acanthacorydalis orientalis (assembly GCA_034766995.1). Lineage (NCBI taxonomy): Eukaryota > Metazoa > Arthropoda > Insecta > Megaloptera > Corydalidae > Acanthacorydalis > Acanthacorydalis orientalis. The sequence goes on along the minus strand of CM068314.1, from coordinate 30,406,906 downwards.
ACTAATTTTTCGAATTTACAACTTCAAAACCGATTCCCGGAAGACACTGTGACACTGGGCTTACTAGCCAACTATAGACATATATATATATATATATATATATATATATATATATATATATATATATATATATATATATAATATATATATATATATATAATATATATATATATATAATATATATATATATATATATATATATATATAATATATATATATATAATATATATATATATATATATAATAATAATAAGTGTATGTAATAATAATTATAGATGCACCTGCTTAGAACATGAAATTTAGTGACAGAATAAAATAAAGATATATTTTTTATTGAGTATTCTCTTCAATTTATGCTTATCACTTTACTCTTCAATTTATATCACTTTGTAGTTGTTGATTGTCTGACAAAAATACAATTTCGTTGTAAATGATCGAGTCATCGACAAAAGAAAGAGACAAAAAATTAGAGATTGATACAAACTAGATTTTCTTGCACCTAAATTAATCGAAATATACATAAGTAATAGTCAGAACGATTAATAATTAGTTATTGATTATTATTATATATTGATTATTGTGATTAAGAAATATCGTACGGTTTGCGGAGAGTGAGAATTCCTCTGTAAACAAGTATATGTCTTTTATTTTAATCTGGAAGTCTATCTTAAGTTGTATATAAAATAATAAAAAAAAGAATCTCAATATAGGGTTAATCAACCTTCATGAAAAATAATGATTTAAAAATTTGATCTTCGTTACAATCACTTAAAAACGTGGATATTTCATTTATTTAAGATTATATTATTGATCCTTATCCATTAATTCTCGTTCGTTTAGTCGTTTTTAGAGATTTTTTTTCTAATAATAATTACAATGATGAGTGACTCAAAAACAGTAAACGAAAAAAAATGTAAGTTGATTCTTATAAAGAAACATAGGAGATTGTTAAAATCATTGAAATAAAGCATGTTATAGTACATTTACTTCGAAAATTGAAAATGTTTCTCTTATATATTCAAAATTAAATTCACCATTGTGCATATTGTATTCAATTGTAAATGTGCATTCGTGCTTAATAGCATAATTCGTAAGAAGCTATTCACATATTTTACATTCTCTGCGGTGTGTTTTTCGATGTCACTGTTTTAGATGTGCAAGTCGGTCTCTATTTAATTCTCTTTCGTTTTCTATAATGCATATTGAAGTGAATGAAAGTGACATTCAGTTTTTATTATACTTTTTTCAGTACATTCTCTCATTTATAATTATAGGCAGTAATGTATTCATACTCACAGTATAAACTTAATAAAATTATCTGTGTCTTCTTTCTAAAAAAAAAAAAATAGAATCGGTTACATAAGAACGAATTCGATGAACTTTGAACAGTTCTCGGATTCTTCTAAATATAGACCATTGTCTAGATAGGATCAATTAAGTATGCAACGAATTCCGTTAGAAAGCAGATAATAATGAATACATTCGTCGTTGAAATAAAATCAAACAAAAAATAACCGTAAATTCCAGCACACTTAGCACAAAAGTTCGACCAGCGCGAACGATAAAAAACTTTACCATCATTTTAACTACGTAGCGGCGTTCATGGAATTCATAGCCAACTATTATCGGTCACGCTAAAAACAAATTAAGCAAAGAATGTCCAGTTTTATGTATGGGGCAGCTAGTTTCCGAAATAAAATTTATTATTTCTCCACGTACACACAAACATATGTATTTATATATATATATATATATATATATATATATATATATATATATATATATATATATATATATATATATATATTATTTTATATACTTGTGTGTATGAATTTGATTTGTCAATTCTTACATTTTGTGTAAATGTCAACTGCATTGCAAAAGTACAATTTCAGATTGTCGTTCGTACGAAAATATGGAAACTAGGGAATAGTATGTGTTTGTAGAGTTATTACGGCATGAGGTCATCTCGATAAACTAATTGCATTTTATCACGTGATTGCATATGAAATGAGGTGCAACAATGCACAAATTTATTGTTATATTTATCGAACCGTCTGCATACAATGCATGCAATGTAGTTAAAACGTCAGTCGGAACGGTGGAATTGGAAAAATTATCTGATAATGCATGTTCCTTACTATTATCATTTAAAATGTAATTTATTGTGTGGAATGTCAAAGCTTGTGTTTATTTATCACTATTTTTTGCTTCACATGTTCTGTGTTTTAATATTTTGTCGATTGAAATTGACAAGTATTTCAAATATATGTAGAAAACAAAGGTCGGCCATTTATTATTAATTATGACAAGGACTATTTGAAATATTGTTTAATTCTTTTTATTTATTATCGATTTTTATGTTATCCAATATTTGAATTATTTTCTCATTTATTAATATTTTTTCTAATTCGCCACCTGTCACTTATTTCTCATATTTATTATATAGTAACATTATGCAAATCAGTAAAGCATATAATAATAACATCTATTTTTGGCTTAATTTGTTTTTATACTAATACATTCACAAACATTTTTCTTCATCAGTATTTTCAGTAAGGCTTAGGAAATTTAGTATTAAATGATTATATTTTTATCACAATGGAATATTCGTTATTAGTAAGTATGCAATTTTTCTAAAGTGATTTTTTTGTTTCAAAAACAATTTTTTACTGTCTTATGATCTACATAACTTTTTCTAATCAAAAATATTCAATATATTGATAATTATTTGATTTTCAATAATAATCATTTCGATGATGATCCCCATCATCTTCATAGCTAAGCTATAAAAAATATTTCTGTAATTTAGATTTTAAATATGCGTGTATAAATATGAAAATAAAAGTACGGTTTTGAGTACTCTGATAAAAATTAATTCTATTCAATTGAAATCTTTAATTTCATTCTACTTCATTTGATACTAAATACTGATATTTATGTTGAATAATTTCATACAAAAATTACCTTCCGCTTCTAATAATTATATATTAGATCTTTCTTTTATTTGGTATTCATAGTTCCTTACACGACATATAATATACGACCTTTGAAATTTAATATCATTATGACAGGGCGTAATAAACTTCACTACCATAAACACCATAGTAATTACTTTTATGCCGATTTTCAAGGTTTTTAGATTTTTCTAAACCTTACCATAATCAATTATTGAACATTTTTGATTATAAAAAGTTTGTGTCGTTTATAAAGTAGTATGAACTCATTTATGAAAGTAAATTTAGCCACAGTGCAAAAACGATATTTCTGATCAATTCGATATAACACTACTTTTAATTTAATTTTCAAGCGAATGTTTGAACTTATAGAAAATATGACTGCTGGAATGGATTATGAGAAATGATCTATTATTTGATATTTGAAGTATTTTTATTTTTTTTGAGAGTAGTAAATTTATGCACTGAGCTTTGTAAGTTAATAAATATATTTTATTTGCTACATTTCATCATAAAATAATACTTTTTATTTAATTCATAAATTTTAGTCGATTATCTGTATATAGTGCTATCAACAACCGACTGTTAGTTCGAATCCCTGCTTATAAAAGATTCATCTTTCATTAATAAAGCGATTGTTTCAAACGTTCAACACGTCAAACGTTTGTTAGTCGAATACACTTGCCAATAGTAATGTTTCTAAGAAAGTCGATGGCACAGCGCCGTGCCAAGTGAATAGAGTTCTTTTGTATATTTTTATTCCACCGACCTCTGGCATAATATCATTCAAGTTTCTGGCGTCTGTATTGAAAAGTTCAATCAACACTTTGACAACCACCGGTGTTCGTATAAGCCAGTACTGAATTGTCCCGTTGGCATTGACACTCAAGGTGTTAAGGAATTTCTGTCTCAGTTGTTTTCGAAAATAATATTACTGAAAAAGTAAGAATATTACCAGTTATCCGACCGTTTGTTCCGACATTGTGAAATAGTTCTATTCTCTTTGTTTAACGTTTGACAACTTTTATGACATTTCCATCTTTTTCGAAGTATTTTTAGTGTTTGTATCAGAAATGAAACTAAATATATCTTTCTATAAATAAAATATAATTCCACTGTAAATTTTCCATAAAACCATTTTTTTTTTAATTTTTCGTGCAGACCACCTTCTTGCAACGCCGCTCCCCCGCTACACTCTACAAGTAGCACGTTAACCATTTCCATTCCTAATCATCAATGATTGGTTGATGAATATTGCGTGGTCTTTGTTCTGATTGGTTGACATCATTCACATATATGTAGCTCTCTCACGGTATACAACGAAAGAGGTTATACAATTTGAGTGTAAAACTGATAGAAAATTTATTCAAAATATTGTATTCGCAGAAGTTTTAAAGTAAAAAAATTGTTACACACTTTACCATTATATTTTGTTGTTAATTTTTATAAACTTTTCCAATAAAAAATTTACAACTTACATTTTATTTGTTCGTTTAATTTGTTAATTTGTGCTGTTTATTAGGGGAATGCGAGCGTCAATGAGCGGGGCGCAAAGCCTCCTAGATCGGCGAGCATAGCGAGTAGGGGGCAAAGTCCCCTGGCTTTTTAAAAAATTGAAATTGATATAACTATTAATGATGTGTATAACTTAATAGTATGTGAAAATTGAAAATTAAATAACGAATAAAATATTAGATATAAAAATTCTCTGACTTTAAATTGAATCAGTCATAAATCTGTTTTAAATTAAAATATATTCTCGTCATTTTAGGATAGTGAAGTGTCAACCTTAACATTTAAAAACATTATATATCTTGATCGAGCAGTTGGCATAACCTGACAAAACAGTATTGAACACGATGGCGTCCAAAAAACACCATGTTAGGCATTGCATACTTTTCGCATTTCAGTTGAAAAAAAATTCTACCGAAGATGTGGGAATGATTTGTTCAGCTTTGGGGAATGTTGTTCTGACCCATGAAACATGTAAAAAATCCTAAAACAATGGAATAGGTCCGAAAATGTATTAAGACTTCATCGACTCAGAGCTGTCATTTTTTTCGACAAGGGATTCGTTAGTTACTCGACAGATGGAGCAAAGTTATACAAAATAATGGGTGATATTTTGAGGATTGAAATGTATTTAATTTTTCAGTAAACATTCATTTTCTATAAAATAAGGTACAGAATTAATTCGTATACCTAATAACTTTTTGTTTATAGTTTGGGTGTTTTGTATATGCATTACAAAATAGAATCGAATTAAATTAGGCAAATGTATTAATAACGAATGAACTGTTGTTTTATTATATTTTGTAGATAAAAATTGACTTGCTTTTATTATAGATCCAGTTGTAAGAATAATATACATTCAAGATTAATATTTCATTGTATTATAAAAAGTATATCACACATGAATAAATGATTATGATGAAATGTCACAAATTATGATAATTAATATTTCAGTTTTAATCTGTTGAAAATGAGTACAATGTAATATTTATTTATAGTAACGTTTTTGGTTTATTTTCACAAAAATAAATTAAAAGAAACGGCATATTTTTTTTAAAAAAAATGAGCCTTAATCTTTCTTAATTTCGATATAAATTTCTGTACAACTCAGTTTACAAGATCTCGAGAAAAATAAGTTGATTATTATTTTGCGTGTTTCTCAAATATAAAAGTACTAGAGTATTTAAGGGACATTATTTTCGAATATATAAATAGCAAAATCTGGAGTTAATTGAAGTGCAAAACTATAATAGAACTATTAGAATATTATAAAAGTCTGCATAACAGTATATGAAGTTAAACTTGTAAGATTCTAAGATTTCAAGAGATCATTTTGTAAAATATAAAAAAAAATGCCGAATCGAGATAAAAACCGAATTATGTTTTACGACATAATTAAGGCAGTTGTTTCTCTTTGTAACTGAGCTGTTCAAGTAGTAAAACTTCGTAAGCTCGCTGTCGTACGTCGGAAAAAGCTTCGACGTCAAATTGAATAGAATATAATATCTGTACTTGGAACACATCTTGCGTCTTTTGTGTGCGTTATGCTACGTTGCACGTATCTTTTTTCAAGCAAACACAAAAAGTTACTTCTTTCTTACCTCCTGTTTTTTTTATTTTTTTTTTTTTTTTGCGGGATACGGTTATGGTTGGACACTAATGGATATAAATTATAAAAGTTGGTTAAGTAACATGTTCGAGGAATCTTATATTAGATCATTTTGTTGAAAGGGGAAACTTTGTACAGATTATTTTTCGATAGTGACTTTCTAACAAGATTCACTGAAGAAATTTAAAATGTATGTATTAAGCTTACTTTCTGTCATTCGTTTCTTTGCACAATAAACATCTGATCTATTTGCATACACTCATTATTTTTTCATTGCATTTTACTTTTTATCCTACACATGCACTTTTACGTTTGTATCGTATGTAAAGTATTTTTTTTACTCCTTTTAATTTACATACTACCTCTTTCTACAAACAGATTATCCCACATATCTCCAAATTGGTTCTCATAATTATTTACATGTAATTAGAGGGCACTATTAATCATCATACTAGAAATCTTCGTTAATGAAATCACCTTTGTAATAATTAATAATTTAATATCAGTGTATTCAATATGCACTCCAGGCACGTTATTAAATCTTGTGTAGAAAATATACTTAATTATCAACATTAAATCTCGTATAGTAGTATCGCTTTATTGTAATAATTTGAAAATAATATTTTATTAATAATCGGAAGACATGTTTAACTTGTCTCATTTTGCTGATATTGTCTCTTATATGATTAAAAATGCATTAATTGAAGTTCACAAATGAATTTTCACTCGTAACATTAACCTTTAGCTACAAGTAAATGTGTACTTTATTTTTCTGTATTATCTTGGTAATCTTTGTTAGATGAGTGTTTTATCAACGAGGTCATAGATATAAATATAAATAATTACTAAGATTTCCTACTTTAAGTATTTTTTAAAAAATTATTTCAGTTGTTGATACTTTAAATCCTATTGTATTTTTCACACTTAATTCTTATTATAGATAAATTCTTGAACAATAACAGTAAAAACGTGTAATGTTATTCCTCATATTTACACTCGATGCGTATATTTTATTTGAATAGTAACATCTTATATTACTTCTAAACAAAAATCTATACTAAAAATTGGGATTCATTTATTAACATGCGAAAAAAATATTTAAATTTAAAGTATAATAAATTATTTAATTATTTTATTTTAATTCAATGATCTGGTTTTAAATCTGCGAAAATAATATTTTTTTCTCCTTGACTGCATTTCTCATTCCTCGAAGATCAATACATGATAATCATTTTCTCAGTAACAAAAACGATGATGTTACTCAAACTTGTAATTAGTTATTTAATATCTAATACTTCGACCAATTATCATTAATCATAATACATTTTCTTGATTTAAAAAAGATGATCTTTATTTTATATAAAAAGTAAACTCAAGCACTATAGTATTTTTAAATTAAAATATGTATTGTCTAGTAGTAAATATTTGCCATAATTTGATACTATAAATAATGGATTTCTATCATGTCTGTGAATATATGAAATATCTTATTTTAAAACATTATATTTTTTTCAAACACTTTGATTTAAAAATATTATAGTATTTGAGATCTGAGTTTCATTTTTATAGAGTAAAGTTGATCATAAAATTTATTTTTTATACGGCTTGTACATATTTTGTGATAAAAATCAAATCTCACTATAGAAAAATAATATCGTTCTCTCTCTCTATCTATCTATCTATATATATATATATATATATATATATATATATATATACGCACATATAACGTAATAGTAATAATTTAGTGGTTAACATAACGGATCATTAATCAATGAACCATGAATTCAGATCTATGAACTATGTCATTTTTCATTAACAAAACAATTCTCTTGAACATTTTAATGAGCGTCTATCTGTACATTATTTCGAAATAATGTTACAAAACATTGTGTTTTATTAGGTGTAGAATTTACTTAATCTTGTACGAAGACTCTTTGAACTCATTTCGAAAAATAAACAACACATCAAAGACAGTTTTATTTTTATAAATCATTGTTGCAGATGAAAATGTCTGAGAATATGTCAATAGTATATATATTTACAATGTTATATATTATACAAGTTAGTTTATGTGTGTCTCTCATTCATATATTTATATTCATCGTGCCTTTTAGATATCTTTTTGTTATAAAAAATATATTTGTTGAAAAAAGTATGTCTTTTATCGATTAACGTATAACCTTGAATACATTTAGCGATTAATATATTTAAAAATGGATGGTTAAAATTCAAAAATGCTTTTGTGTTTTAAAAAGTATTGTTTATTTATTTATTATTTTTTTTAAAAAAATATATATTAAGGACATCTGTTCTTAGAATTAACTCTCAGTTATAACGACTTTTATATGACTGCTAATTGATTCGAGTCTTACACTTATGCTGTATTTGTTTATATGTCTGTATTTGTAAAAAATGAACATATAAAGTTGATTTTTATTCATAGCTGTGAACAGAAATTTGTTTTTTAATTGGCTTGTTGATTGAGCGATTTTTTGAAACGATCTGAAAAAACACGATTTCTAAATAAACATATCTGTATATTCATAAATGTATAGTATATATTAACATCAATTAAAGTATCATACTCTTCATTAGTTTTAGTGTAAACAAATGTATGCACTTAGTCTCACTCTTAAATATATTCGAATATTTTTTTCTGTACCGTAGTCTTCTCTCTAAGCATCCCATAAAACATACTCGTATGTGTACAGGTATATTCACACATTCACAACAGGTCCGAATATTCTACAACGCAAAACAGACTTGTGAATTGATATCTATTTCTATATTTATTGACAGTTACAAATTTAATAGAAGCATTAACTGGAATTTGATATATGTCAAACAGACTTTATCCTCGCGTTAAAATGAAACAGGTTGATGTTTTTATTTGCTTAACTGATACATTTTATGTTATTCACATGTGACAGTTGGAAAGGACGAAAAATATTCAATTCAATACTATTTCAGCTTCGTTTATATTCAGATAAATGGAATCGAATAACATATATTACACAGTGACCTCATTGCAAATCAATGATATATTTTGATGATACAATGATGAATACTGTTTGTGCAGTATAAAAATGTCTCCCTAGTTATATATATATATATATATATATATATATATATATATATATATATATATACTCTAGTCTGAATTTTTGACTGATGACGCTTATAGCTTATTATATACACTTATTTCATTTTATATCAAACATATATTAAGTAAAATTGTGTGAATTTTTTTGTAATTTAAATAAAACAATTCGTGAGTATTTAGAATAAGATACATATATTGGTCTGTTTTCATATTGTATGTACAATTTGAACTTTTAAACAATAAATAATACCGAGTGTTTAAATAGACCACTCTTCCTGTTAAATTATTCTTATTAAATTAAGAAATAAGATAACTAGTGTCAGACTTTCTGAAAAAGATTATACATGTATGGTATGAATTGTATTTATAATATCTAGAGTATTAAACAAAGACGGTTTTTAAGTTCAGTTTCAGTTGTTTTTTCTCGTTTATAATATTTTAAATTTTCACATTTTATATCAATAGATAAAATATTAATCTAACACTGAATAAATTAATAATCGAAGGAGCACTGTACTCTCCTATTTCTTAAATTGGAGTTCACAAGCAAGAGTGCAGTTCTGTGTTATTGAGTTTAAAAAATTAAATAAATGATGGTACATTTATTTTTATCAAAAATAGCTAATTTTTTATTTGGAATAGAAGACTATCTATCGAAAGTACTTGAAATATCTATTAATTGAATAATTCTAATCTTTTATTCGTTGAAAAACGTTGGAAGAATTAACAAAATTCATTAAAATTTAATTAGGTGCTGTAATCGAAAAAATATTCGAAGAAAAATTACTTAAGGTCTCATTAAATTAAGAGGTTTTCTACAACAAATGAAAAAAATATCAACCTGCATTTGAGTAATATCTGGTATTGTCGTGAACTTTACAATAATTATGAAATAATAATTGTAAAATATAAAGTATTTTGTGATTATTTTATAGATATTTTATTTTATAAGTATTTTACACTTTCTTTTCGAGGTTTATCTGTTTTGAATCACTTCCATCAATCTTTAATTTTTGAATACATTAATAATTTGTTCAATATATTCCCGGAAAACTTTTATTTTGGTTTTTGTACAACCATAATTTTAATAGATTTAAAATAATCTAAAAATGTATATTTACAATAATAAATAAGCGTTTTTTTATAACCACAAATATATCGTATGCATCTGATTATCATATCAAACCCGACAGTGATTTCAATAAAAAAACAAAGGTTTTAATTTTTACTGATTATCTATCAAATTATTCTTAGATAATTTCATTAAAGAAGATAGTGGGTGGTCTTCAGATAAGAATTTAATTCATTCTAAGAATGAGTACTTCTATAAATGACTAATTATTTATTCATCTGTTTTTATTTATCTTTTTTTAATTTAATGTTTATTGTTTATGTATAAAATGCTTGAAATAAAATGAAGACTATTTATATTCTGTTAAGAAAAGCCATAAATATGCAGTCGTTGGTTTTTAATTAAACATACACGCGTTAAAGTAGCCCTTAAAAAGCCTGAAGACAGATGTATAGTATTTTTTTTTTATTTTTAGTAATTTTAAAGTAAATATTTACAGTAAAAAAGTAAAAATTGAACATTTCAAATAACTTTTAAATAATGTTAATGTTTGGTAGATTTTTTTTAACCAACTTTTTAAAGATTTATAGATCTTTCAGTAACATCAATCGATTTACTAACCAAATTAAAACAACTACAAATTATTTTAATTGCTGGCTATTTCTTTCAAGATACTTTTTAAATCTTTACAATACACTGAAACTTCCATATACTAAACTACTCTCTAATGAAACTCTATTTAAAAGTAGATATCGTCAGTAGCTTGTGCATACATTATATATTAACTCTTTACAACTCATTTTCTATACAAATATATATATATATATATATATATATATATATATCCGAAATAATAATTTTTAATATAAAGTACATCACTGTGTTTATTTCTTCTTTTTTCATAATTTAAGTTATGTCGTATAATTTATCATAATATCTTATTTATAATAAATAAATCTGATTTGAATTGACTTTATCTGAGTGGGTAACTTTCAGACATAAATTATATTAAAAAATTAAATTTTCAGAATATCCATTTATATATATATATATATATATATATATATATATATATATATATATATATATATATATATACATCTGTATGTGTTTTTATAAGTCAATTGCATCTAAATTTTTGATGCTACCGAAAATAAATGTGAGCAATAATATTTGATGCCACATCAAAAAAAAAGTAGCGTTACGCTTAAAAGTAGTAAAGATATGTTTATTTTCCACATATCTATAAACACAAATCAAATTATCTATCTATGTATTTATATAAATGTATATATATATATATATATATATATATATATATATATATATATATATATGTGTGTGTGTGTGTGTGTGTTGCAGACATTCTGATAAAATAGAATTTTTGCGACGGCATAATCTTAATAAAAAGGTCGTAAACAAGCAAATTTTAGTGATACAATAAAAGCGTGTCCGTAATAAGAAACTTGTGCGAAGAGCATCTGCGATATCAATCTTTATATTCTGCAAACATGCACGAAGCTCTGTTTCAAAACACGTAAACAAACTCCCCGACATGCACTTTTAATATAATTACACGTCATCCATTTCGTTCTAAATTTATCGTCACTATTACAATTATTTTAAAGGGCACTACAGGAATGTTTGTAGACCGGAGTAATGTGAAATCTGACCGAGTGTTACTTCTATTATAATATGTATTGGTTTCAATCGAATTTACAATAAATGATATTTATGATTCATTTTTTATAATGGAATAGTGGACTTCTCGATTAAGTTGAAGTTGATAAATCAATTAAATCTATAATTGTCTTGATTGATTTTTCAAACGACATACAAACAAGTAACAGAATTAAAACACAGAAATAACTGAAAAAAAAACAACTATTAACCATTAAAATAACCAATGAACACTTATTAAACACTTTAAATAGACAATTTTTTGTGGTATGTGGACGGTGAATTTCTTAAAATTCCCTGACAAAGTATTCATTATTCGGCTTTAAAGTAAATGTGTTAAACTGTTTATGTATATATATACACATACATACATATATACGTGCATAATTTTAGAAAAACCTTAGCTTAGAATTTCAATTCCACATCAACTGTCACCAAACAATTTTATTCTACGACAAGTATACATTTCACTGTAAGCTTTGAAATCTTATATACATACACAATCTTCAGATAGACCTGTAACCGTCATTGACAAACAAATGTTTGACATCAAAGTTCAAATCAAAAATTAGAGACGATCTCAGATTTACTTTTTCGTTCAAAACGATCAATTTATGAAAAACGAATTTCATATTGTACTTTGTTTTTCTTATATTTTATTTTATCTGCTATTAGCCATTAAAAAAAGAAAAATATTTATAATAAATATATTTTTATTTCTTTATATATATATATATATATATATATATATATATATATATATATATATATATATATATGTATAATGTTCTGTACACATTGGTTACACGAAGCAGGTTTAACTTATTTTATGAGAAAAACTTTGTTGATTTTACATAATTACAGAGCACTGAAATTCTAAAATTCGTATATTTTCAAATGAATAATTAAAATTCTCGAAAAGTAATTAAATATGTTATTAAGCTTAGTTCGTCGTACAGTAATAATATACAAGAATAAACTAATATTTACAAAAAATGAATGGTATTGCATCGGGGTTAATTGACATTATAACATTTCTTGATTGTAATTTTGTCTGTTGAATGAACAAATATTGCAAGTAGCTTCAGCTCTAAATTTTATTTTCTGTATAATATATATATATATATATATATATATATATATATATATATATATGTGTGTGTGTGTGTGTGTGTATTGTGAATAATTTTTTTGAAATTATTGTTTAAGGAAGTAATGAAAATCATTAATTACTATTTTTTAACTTTTAATTTTAATCTGTAATTCAGTATAGGTAGATTGTTATAGTTTTATAAATGTATAAAATATTAAAAATATTATGTTAATTAATCTAAAATATATTTGAGGTATTAATATTATAAATATAAAAAATAAGTCTGATATTATATAAAAAAAAGAAAAAAATGTATAATTTTGAATAGAAATTCATCATTACAATTATGTAGATATAAAAAATCAAAATCTTCTATTCACGTAACTGTTTATGTTCTTGTGTGTAACATTTTAGTATTTTAGTAACATTTAATATTATATTTTTAGAAAAGCATTCATGTTTGACCATTCTAATGTTCTTATTTGTATGTAAAAAATTCAGAAATTGGCATTATTTTTAAAATAACTTAAAACTTTGTAATTGTAAATAAATATTTTTTTCAGTTTTCGGTTTTTATTAATATTTTTAGTGTATAAAAAAATGATATTTATTATAAATTTGTTTGTTGTTGAAATGCAATCGCAACAGTCATAGTTTTTTTTTTTGTTAATAGAAAGGTAATGTTTAAAAATGTTGATCCATCTCTTATAAACTACCGTGTGCATTAAAAGTTTCTTTTGTTCCGAACGTGAAAATATTCGCTTTTATTTACTATAAAAAAATACAATATTCTCAAATCAAATATCCACAATGGCTCTGTTCCCCTACTGAAGTGGGAATCTTCGAAATGTACTACCAACACACGTACAGAATACCGTACTAGACACATAAACATCTCTGTTGTTATTAGGGTACTCTCTTCGTTCCTTTTCCCTCTCCCAGTGCACGCCCCATCTCTTTGTTCCTCATTATCCCAGACTGACGCTGTCTGTAGTCTCCGGTTCGACGAACACTTTTGCGTCTAGCGTATAGTTACTGTTCCTCACTACGTCAGATTACCACCCACACATTCACAACCACTCACCTCACGCACTCAAATATACTTACATGCTCCATTATGACAACATGAAATTTCCACAACAAAGACTATTATGAAACGTGTTATCAGTTTACCTGAGTTAATTGAAGACGGCGTGAATTGTTCTTTTTTCGAAGAACTGTCAGTGTTCGATATTTACAATGTGTTCGTTGATGTAACAATTCCAACTTTGAAAATAACCCACTGTGTTCTTTCAATCTTTCATTTTTTCTACAGACAGCTGTTTTTGTTTTCACATATTCGAAATTCGATAGTTATTTATTAGTAATGAAACTTAATTAAAATATACTCTCTATTATAAGTTTTTGTAAATTTTATCGTCAAAACTCATACATCTTCAAATAACACATTACAATAACAACATAAACATTATATTCAAATATCTAATTTAGTATCGATTATTAATTTAAATAAAAATCCGGTAATTTCTATTCTGAATTAAGTTTTAACCATTATTGTATAAACTCTTAACTTCAGCACTTTTAGAATGATCTGTTATTTCTTAAAATATTTAATTCTCTAAACTCGACTTTCATCAATGTTTCAAGATTTCATAAAAGTGTTAAATGGCAAACTGTTGTTTTGAATTAAATGGAAAATATAATTATCCCATTTTTTCTCTTCATTTTTTTAAAAAAATTGTCATTTTTAAAAAAAGAAAATCATCTTACAAGTAAACTTATCAATAAATAAAAATTCAGTATATTTACTCAAATAAATAAACATCGAAAATTAATTGAATTAATCTATTTCCAATTAGTTACAGATCTTGAAATAAAATTTTTAAAAACAATTTTTAAGCGTTGAAGTTTTTTTCATATTTTAGTTTGAAGTTAATTGAAAAATCGATATATTCACTCTTTGATTTCTGAAACTTATTAAATTTATAAAAATATATTCGTATTTATAAAAAAACATTTTCTCGTCAATACACAGAAACTTGAACGTTTATGGTTTTAATTAATTCTAGATGTTTATTCAAATCGATCACTAGCAGTAAATAAATCATAATACATCTTTTTTTTTTGATTTCAATTTTCACACTTTTTAAATAAAGAAGCACTTATCTAATAATAAAATCCCTTAACGAATATATCTTAATTTTTTGTAAATAAATTAGTATTAAAAAAATATAAATATATAAATGGATTATTAATTCATTCAGTTTAGTGTATATTTATTGAATTTTAAAAATATAAAATGCATTAAAATTTTATTGAACCTATTTGCTAACCAGTTTTTCTTTTGTCTACTTTTCTGATGAACCATTATCAACATTACTTAACAGAAAAATATTTCACAATAACGAGTTACACATAAAGAAACATTCGAACTTCAAATAAAAATACTTAGATGTTCGTGACTTTAAATTTAATCTTCTCTAAACATAGATCAAATTATTAATGAGAGTGTAAAATGTTTGTTACTAAATCAATTTAATATTTATGAGATTCGATATTTAAAAAAAAGTTAGCATATGTGTTTTTATTTTATACTCATTCTTTTCTGTTGAAATTATATATAAACAGGAAGTTGTGTTTATAATTACAATTAGTTTTTACAGGAACTAAATACAAATACAACGAAATAGTTTGGATGCTAGAACTAAATAATTATTACTAGTCACACAAGAAAACGTTGAGAAAATTAGTCTTACCAAATGATGTAAATAATTTGAATATTTACATTCGTGCACTTGTATTAAATTGATACTCTTTCGAGAGAGCTTTCTATAAACAGAATTTATTATTATATATGTATATATATATATATGTATGTATGTATGTATTTACATTCATATTTATTTGCGTGAGTGCGTTGTGTACATTTTCATGAGTTTTACTACAGCATAGTGCTACATGTGCACACATTACTGCAAACGTTTTCCCTTTTGAAGGCCGTCCGCATTCGGTTAAAGGCGAACGGGCTAGAATGGGAGCGTGCGGGAACGAATCGTGGGATTTTCGAGGCCGTCGGCCCCGACTTGGAGTTTGAGGCCCGACGTCTGCCCCCATGGCGGCATTGGGGCCATGGACCGCGTGCGCATTACTACGTCCCACCGCACTTTTGCACGACGGCGCCCCGGTGTATTTTATATATGTATATATATATATATATATATATATATATATATATATATATATATATATATATATATATGTATGTATGTATATGTATGCATATAAAGTTTGGTGTGGGGTTAATTTTGTAAGGGTTGTCTGAGTAGTAGTTTCATAAACTTACACATGTTCAAATGTTGTTATAAGTGAATTACAAACTAGTGTGTAAGTGTTTTATAATTCCTGTTTCCTTCATATAGAATTGTTTATTATTGAAAAAAGAAAATCAGTATATGTAATTTCAATAGTAATTAAAACGAATATTAATAAAAAACGTCATTTAGTATTTTTTAAATTACAATTTTCTCTTTAAACTAATAAAACTTTTCAGGCTATATTACATTTATAATTATATCACAATTTTGACTCGAGTTTTTTTCGTCAACAGGACACATTTTTGGATAGAGAAGGTTCTATGAAATATGTATCGAAATCCTGCTAAATGTTAAAATTTAAAAAGTTCTACGTCCATAAATATGCAATCATTATTCTACTATCATTGATAATTCGTACAAGTTATTATTATAATATTTTATTATTAATTTAACGAGTATGTTTTATAATTCTATAATTATATTTTACTGAATGATACATCATAACTTAATGATATAGAATTTTTCACATGCTTGAATAATAATGAATTTAAATATAGGGTATGTCTATATAATTTTTTTAATAATCCAGATCTGCTTATAGTTGTACAATGGCAATTTGTATTTTCAAAACACTAATTACTGCTCAATATTGCAAAAAGTATATATTTTTTATATGTTTTGAATATTTTTCTAGTTTTTACAAATCTGTTTCCAATGAATTTTATTGCATGGCTTGTTTTAATTCTTGTTTTATTTATGAACCCATAATTGGCTTTTATACAGTGTATTCATAATATATATTACATTATAATCAAATTTTGTAAATTTTTAAAGAATATAATTTAATTAATATATCAAAAAATGGGTTTTTTGATAAAATAACTTAATTTTTATATAAAATAGCAGGTAGACTTTTTAAATATTACACTTTTAACCGGTATCTCTTCTAATACAATTTAAATCAATAAGGTTATCAGTTTGTGCCACGTAATTTACCTTCTATTTATTTCATAGATACAAATATAATTGATGGTTAAAACTAAATTTCATTAAATTTATTTTATAAAAAGTCCTGTATTTAAAGTCTAACCTAAATTGCATCCTAGTATTTAATCTTGTATTTTTTAGTAAAAGTTTTAATTAACTGTTTGAATGCATGTAAGTAAAAGTTTTCTATCGTAAAGAAGACTTATCCTAAACTAATATGGTTTGTGTAGTCATTTTTATCAATTAATATATTTGAGAACATTGAATTATATCAATAATAATTAAAATGATTATTTTCAAGGAATGTTTTATTGTTACTAATTTAAAAAAAAATAGTAAGGGCTTATGATTTTTTATTGAGAAAATTTTATCTTTAGGATCCCAAATCATAACGACATAAAGGTTAAATAATTATTTAAAAATTAAAACGCACAAAATAAGTCTGTCTTGTAGATGTCTATTAGTTTGTTTATTTCTTACCTATGCATTCATACATTTTTTGAGCTATCTAAATTATTTTTTTCAGGATTATTCACTATGATCTTACTAGTAACATATGATATCTAGAACTTCAGCAACTATTCTATAAAAATAATTATAATATGGCATCAGATTACCAAACCAAACAGTGTATGAACAAGCGTATATGTGCATGCTATATACACGAAAATGAAGCTGGTTAGACCCCAAACACAGTCACAGAGGTATGCAAACGTTTACTACTAAACTACTTTAGCACATTAAAGGACATTTATTGACCTATCTTATACTTACCGTTCATAATTGGTACATAGCAAGTGCACATCTTTAAGATTCAATTAAATTTTTCAACAAACTTCTAATAAGAACGATTGATTATTCATAATAATATTTCATATTTTATCTTTTTTTAATTGTGTACATTTTTGATGCGTTGTATTTTTAGAGGTATACAAGTCCAAATTTTTTTTTGTGTTCGATCAGGTTGATTAAGTTCAAATGTGTTAACATTTTATATACTTAAATTATAATAATAATTGAACCGATCTAAATATATTATTGATTATTTAAGAAATAAGAGTATATTGCAGATAAATTATAAAATCACCTTCAAATCATTGAAAATATTATTTTATTAAGTAAAAATCGAGATGATAAGACTATCTTGCCTGGGAACATTGCGACATCCGAAACATCTTTCGTATTTTGCTTAGATACTGTAACATACGAGTTACTTAAGTTTCATTTCTAATTTGGTTTCTTTTTATGAAAATTTTAACATATCAAAATTTAATTCAGTATAGTTTTAAGACTGTTGTAAACATACAGATACAGAGAATCATTTAAAAATCCATCAGTAGCACATACATACGTAATGTTTAACCCTACATATATGAAACTTTGTAGGAGGGCAAAGATATTCAGTGTAGGCGGTTACATTTATATTAAATATCTTCTCTACACTGTATGACTAAAAAATGTATTATCTAATTTGACTTCTGTCTATAATTTCAATTTCAGTCTACTGCATTAAGAGATAGAAGGCGTGCATAGATACATCTATCTATAAATGTACATAACTCACATTCATATATATATATATATATATATATATATATATATATATATATATATATGCAATTTGACATTTTAAGTGAAGAGTGTTTGACATATCTATTCTGTAAATAAATCGACAAGCGGTAATTACAAAATACAAATAAAGAAACTTGTAAAAATGAAATGAACATGTATTTTATAAAGCAATCAAATGTATGAATTATTTTTTTAATGAGAAACCCACACTGGAATATATTAATGTATGCTTTTTTATCATTACTAATTTGTCGATGTGGGTTGCTGATCAAAAACAATCATAATACAATAAAACACTCAAATACGATAATTACATACACATATTTACATGTATATAAACACACAAGCTTAAATATATATATATATATATATATATATATATATATATATATATATATATATATATAGTGTGTGTTTGATTTTAAGTTTTCAAAAAGTATAAACTTATTTAAATATTTTTCCAGTCATAAACGTATTTCAAGCGTATTTTTACTAACTGAATTTTATATACCCGCTGTTAATTATTTTTATGTCAATGTTTAATTAAAACTTGGAATAAATTAATTGCAGTAATTTTATAAAGTTCTATACAGCTACATATCGGTCCAAAAGCAATACATAATTAATTTATTTTTTTAATATAACGAAGCGAGTAAATGTTTAAGTTGATAAATGAATTTCAATATTAAATAATAAAGCATACAGCTATAGACATGTTTATATAAATTTATTAGAGTATTTTTATAATTAATCAATATTAAAATGAATAATTACGTATGAATGATTTATAAATTCCAATATGTAGTATAACTAATAACGAACTAGGATATTATATATATATATATATATATATATATATATATATATATATATATATGTATATATATATATATAAAACATAAACGTTTGATTTTGTGAATGTATTCATGTTTGGGATTTTTAAATGAATTAACTCTGTCGTTCGTAGTAGAACTCGTCCTTTTATCACATAGTTGTTCTTTAGTAGATTGTTTTAGATTTCCAGGAAACCAATCGAGTATATTTTGTTCGTCAGTCATCCTTTTTTACTTCTATTGTACACATTCGTTTACAACTTATTTTTTTTATACTACGAATGGTATGATGAACTCTAACGCTGTCTTTAGTCAAAATATTTATTTTCTTGTCTACCCATTAAAAATGAGATGTAGTTTTGTTTTTTTTAAAAATTTAATGTAATTCTGTTTTAATACTTGCCATTGAACGAAAATAATTTGAATTATCAAATTACTAAATGCAGTCTAAAGAAAAATAAATCGATTCATTGATAAATATTCTTAATTTTTATAGATTATATATCATAAAATATATTATTTAAAATAGAAATGGAGATTAAAATCGTTTTCTATACACATTTATGTCTTCTTTGTTCTAAAATGCTGTAAAAAATCATATTTCTCACAAAAGTTTGTAATAGAAGAATAATAATTATTAGTTATGATATATTTTAATAAACTATTTTCAAAGTCTTCAAAAATACATTCATTTTATATTTACGATTTTTTACTTTTTAAAATATTCTCTTTTCTTAAAATCAGTATATTCTTCAAATAATAGAATCATTAGATTTATAAAATATAGTTAATGTAATATATAAACATTTTAGTATTTTAATCCGATTATAATTTATATTCCGATGTTATTTTGTGTATTATCGCAAATTAAAGAACATTTTTTTCTAAATATTAGTTTGATAGAAAAATAATTATGGTTTATCACGTTCAAATTCATATATATTCTTCCATTTTTTGATTTTCCTAGCCGTTTTAAATGGCCCAGAACTGTTGGATGACTAACGCCTAACTTTTGTGCAAGCTCTCGAATTGTTGTGCGTGATTTTGTCCAACTAACGCCTTCAGTTGGTCGTTATGGACTGAAGAAAGACGACCTTCATGTTCAAGGCTCTTGTCCCCAGCATATAATTTTTGGAACCACCATTACACCGTACATTTCTTAACAGTACTCACACCAAAAGCATCGTTTAGTCTACGAGCACTTTCTACTACTCTACCACCCATTTTGAACTCATATTAAAAATTGCTCTTTTCCATTTTTAATACGATAACCCAATTTTAAACAAAATTAATAATAATAGCAGTGTCGATGTTCCAAAATACATACCGAAAAATGCACTTTAAAGTGATATTAACATGAACACGATGAATTGACACTTTCATTGAAAAAAATTAAGATTAGAATTCAGAAAACAAAAACCGTAATTATTTTCCTACCAACCTAATACGAAATATTAAGCTAGCAATTTATCAAAATACAATAGATAAATATTGAATATTTCACATCCAACATTAATTATTTTTTTGCATCTTTTCATGTCAGACCCATAACTCTTTGTTCAGTATAATTCTTTAAAAATAAATTGATGAAAGATGTTTATTAGGAGTAAATTGTATTCATATTTTCATTTTTGGCACTTATTTTGTACCGCAAATTCTAAAATCGAAATTTATATTATATATATATATATATATATATATATATATATATATATATATATATATAGTTAAAAACGGTTATAACGTATATAACGAATTCATGGGTGTAGTGTGAAAAGATTCTAGATTTTTGTTCGCACATATCTCCATAAAAACACTCACTGATATAACAAAGACAATTTGTTCTCTCAAATAAATTAATGTAGATGTTTTTATGAATACTTCTCATTATGATCTTTTTTTATGATTAATTCTCATTTCTTACAAATCGTTGATGATTATTTTCATAAGTAAATGTGTATTAGTAAATATGATTTTATGGAAATTTAAATTACTCGAAAATAAATAACGTCAACATGAATAATGCAGCATTGTAATTTTGTAAGGTATTAAAAATCAATCGACCACAAAACTGTGAAATTTGAGTTACGTGTTACAAAAGTATATTAAAAAAATATTGTATACTATTATGTGTATGTATAATGCGCAGACATGTGTATAAATTGAACTTTGGTTCGCATGCGAATTATTATCGACTATATTGTTTTAATTGAAAAAATACAATGAATAAAAAAGACTGACTTTAATTTTTGGCACAGCGACGCATACTTATTTGTGGTATATATATATATATATATATATATATATATATATATATATATATATGTATATATATATATGTGTGTGTGTGTGTGTAATAATATATGTATGTATGAAGGTATATATGTATGTATCTGTATAAATCACGATTCACGAAAACTCATATCAAGGCAGTCAAGTTTCAGACAGTCGTACATCGCATTCACCTTGAAAAATTCCAGAAAAAACAGCATATATATATATATATATATATATATATATATATACATGTAATAAAATGGCGACGTAATGAGATACGCGAGACGATGTTGGAGAAAAGAACTACCGAAATTCGCAAACGTGACACTGAGGTGACAAATTTCGTACCATCCATCAAACAGACGCACGCGGTCGGTAGGCATTTCTTCATCGCGTCGAGCACATACAAAAAACAACGTACACATTTCAATTTGCATTCTTTTCGAGACTTCCTGTCCAAGGACATGGACAGGCGATAGTATTACCCATGGCGCGAATTATCTGCGGTATCGGCATCGGATTGACGGAACGTTTTGTCGCAGGAGACGTTTTGTTTTTACGTTTTTACAGTAGAAATTTGTGATTTAAAAAAAGTGTGTATCATAGTTTTGTATAATTAGATTACTTCATAATTATATAATCGTAAGATTTTATAACTGTAATCGCGTCGATATGTTATCTTTCATACTTTGAGATCAGCTGAGAGTTTCCTTGCTACGACCGGTTTCGGTACGATACCATCTTCAGTTGGAAGAATCGTTGAAATCTTCAAAATCTAACTGAAGATTGCATTCATACCGAAATCATTCGTTGAAAAAAGACTTCGAGCTGAGCTCAGAGAACGAAGCCTATCAGAGCAATAGATAACTTTAGGTAGTGCAATTTTAAATAATTAAAAAATATTTAAATCTATTACACAAGGTGGGGCATGAAGATCTCCCTTTATTTCGAGGGGGAACTGTGAAAGCTGTATTAGGGGTAAAAATGTGGAGTAGATTTAATTCGGTAGGTTAGGCTCTGCCGTTTTTAGTACCCATCATGAACTGGACCGGTGAATATCGGGACTTTGTTGTTCAAGCGTATTATAAGAACAACCGTTCTGTGAGAACGACGCAGAGAGCGTTCCGTACACGCTTCGCACTCGATCGAAATGTACCTTTACCAGATCAGGAAACGATTTTGCTATGGATCTCTAATCGTAACTGTTTGATGTGCAGTTGTCGACTTTGATGTGATCGGCTCGTATTTTTTTGATGAAGGTGGTGCAACAGTAACTGTGACCAGATGTTAAAATATTGGAACCTTTATGCGCCTCAAACTGGACAATGTGGGTACAGAACATGTGTGATTTCAAGAGGACAGGGCCACAGCTCACACAGCACGACGTTCGCTCAGTGTTGTGGGAAATGTTCCGTTGGCTTTTGATCTATTTAAGGGGAGACGTGGGGTGGCCAGCACGGTCACGAGATTTGAGCCCATGTGACTATCTTTTGGAAATACCTGAAGGAAAAAGTTTTCGAACATCGTCCTCGATCTCTTGAGGATTTGAAGGAAAAGATCAGACAGGAAATCGATGCCTGATCCGACAGGAAATCAATCAGACAGAAAATCGACCTGATGACCCGGAAAGTGATGGAAAAATTCTGAGAACGTCTTCAGCAATGTATTGGCAACGACAGCCGCCATTTGTCTGATATAACTTTTAGAACTCATTAAAACAAAACTGTTTTTTATGTACTTTTCGAGAAGAAATACATTTTTTTCTAAATAATTTTGTTTTTTTTATAATTTTTCAAAATGTGGGGGACCTTCATGCGTTCAAAGTCAAAATTCGAAATAATTTTTGAAAAAAAATCCCGAAGAGCTATAAATTCATAACAGTCAATTCATAATAATTTCTTTTACTTCTATAAATACCTATTATTTCCTATTAATATGCACTAGAACTGTATTTATGAGAACACATTACGACCCCGCTCAATCATACATAAATAATAAAATTTGGTCATGTAAGATGGATGATTTTCGAAACTTGTGGGGTACGCATCTTGAATTTTCATACGATGGTAGGGGTTTCGCAAAAAAATTATAATCTTAAGGGTTTCGTGAATCGACAAAGTTTGAAGACTACTGTTATAGTTTAAGATTTTTAATATATAAAAATAGATATAATGTATTTTTTCTAGATAATAAATTCGAGTCTTTTTTAATAATTTCATTTACAAAATTTCTTATCTAATTTTAAATTTTAATTAATTTTACTTGTTCTATCCAGCAAGTTCGTGCTGAATTAAGTTTTCAGTTATTTAATAATAAAATTTTTCAAGCTTATTAAATGATACTTTCTTTATTAAAATGTACATGGATATAACTGAATATACGTATAATCACCCACGCACGTGGACCCATGTATATATATATATATATATATATATATATATATATATATATATATATATATATAATTATGTATAAAGTCATGTTAGTATGTGTGTATATGTAATTAGAATACGAATTTAATTTAAGAATAGAAGTAGAAGAGAAAGGAAAGTGATAATGAGATAATGAAGTTAAAATAAACGCAGTAAAGTAGTATGAGTGGAGAAAATTTCGTTAGACCTCATCCTGTCTATATATTGAGATAACATACGGAGGTGCCATTTTATCGTAATGATGTCGCAGGAGACATTGTACCTTCAGGGCTTTCAAAGTTATATGTGTTCTTCTAAGAGATAGATATCCGTTTCATGAATTCTTGAAATTACTTGTGTAGAAGTGAACGTCAAGTCTGTTGTGTCAAATGAAATAATTTGAGACGGAACAAGTTACGTGTTCTATGACAAAAAATGAAACGACATGTATTTGTTTAAATGCTTTACAGTTAAGAAGAGTATGAGTTCTGTACGTCGTTGTGTTTTTTTTTGTGTTTGGATGTTTTTTGCACTGAAATATAACAAGATGTTTTATTTTTTACTGATGTGTAACTAAACAAACTAACTGAATTCTTAATTTAGTTGATGTATAGTAAGAGTTCTAAAAAATTAATGCCTTATGGCTAAGTTACAATTATTGTTGTTATGAAGAGAATATCTTTTATATAAATCTGACTTCTCATATAATAATAGTATAAAAAAATTTAAAAAAGCAGAATAAGAGAAAAACATTTTTTTTGATTACAATCTTTTATCTTTAATCAGTAATTAAATGAACTTCCTAATTTTTTATTGTTAGAGATGTTATGTAATTTTTTTATTGTTAGAGATGTTAAAAATTCATAAATATATGAAAATCATTTAGAAAAAAATCGATTTCACATTTCTTTAATTATCTTGATGTTGTGCACACTTCTCTAATTAAAATCGTACAGAAACACTTCTGTAAAAAATAAAAATAAAAATATCGTACAAGATTAAATTTGAATTAGAAATTGGTTTATTAGTGACTTTATTTGCATACCTACTTTATTTTGATTAGAATTATTTACGTTAATCACCTGTTCAGATTCAATTTTTGTCAATATATTTTTACTTGTATATTAGAATGGAAATTTGTTAATGTTTTCTGATTATTATAATGTAATTTTGACGCAACATGCACAAAAACAACATTCATGAGGAAACTTCTATTTGATTGAAAATAAAATAGAAAATGTTAGTTCGTTCTCACTGGTTTTCACATACTGTAAGCTACTTCTCAACTTAATCATCCCCTTAATTCAAACATTTATCGTAACATTGCACAAGTGTTTGTATCTCTTTATTGTAGAAGTTTATTGTTAACTTTTTGACTTAATCCCGCACAGTTGTCTTCACTTCATGTTGAATTACTACCGTTAAAAATCTCTTGAAGTGTAGAAAAACTTCGAAGTTACTTGATATAATATGAGGGTTGTAGGATAGATTTTCAGAGACTTCTCGCTATATTTTTAGCAGCTGACCATTTCGAACGGCAGCCATACGCAGTTCTGAACCAAAACAATTATCAAGTTGAGAGTATCTCGTATTTTGTTTTAAATTTCTGCTGTAATTGTGTAGCCACTTATAATAACTTCTTGAGCTAACCAATAAATTTCAAATGGTTAAACTTTTTGTCATTCGAGAACTTAACTCTCGACCATATCTCACAATTAGCGGGAGTTTTAATTGTTCAACTGATATTAAGATAAGATGACAAGATATAAATGGTACAATCTTCTTTATCGTAGGAGAGCATATTTACTGATGATCACACCAAGTGTCGTCCAGCTACACATTAAACATATTTAAATTATTACATGTAAAAATTTATTTTGTGCCTCAATCAGTCAGAACTCTGTTTTAAATTAAAATATTTTCTCGTCGTTATAGGATTTTGAAGTGCCAACCTTAACATTTCAAAACGTTACACATCTTGGTCAAGCAGTTGGCATAACCTCACAAAACATCAATGAACATGAAAGCGTCTAAAGCAGCATATTAGGCATTCCATACTTCTCGCATTTCAGTTGACAAAAATGCTGTCGAAACCGCGGTAATGATTTGTTTAGTTTTGAGAAAGGTGTTGTGATGCATGAAATATGCTAAAAAAATTCTAAAACACTGAAACAGATTCGAAAATGCATTGACTACTTCATTGTCTGAAAGCCACCATTTTTTTACAAGGAATTCGTTATTTACCCGATACATAGATGAAAGTTATATAAAATAATGGAGAATATTAAAATGTATTATACTTTTCTGTAAACAGTCATTTTCTATATAAAAGACACCGAATTAATTTGTACACCTAATATATTATAAAATCATCTTCAGACAATTCCCAATGACTCAGCTACATACTTTTACCATGCAAACTAAAGAAGAATGTATGTAATTACAGTTTCGTCCTACAGTCATAAAATAATATATAATTATAGAAGCTTCCTTGAATATACGATTAAATCCAAAATTCACATTCTGTCCATGTTTGTTCACATGGATCAGTGTATTAGTCTTACATATAACTTTTAATTTCTGTTTTTATTAATAAGAATCTAAAAATTGTATTTTACTATATTTTGTTATAAAAGTGCTTTCTATTTTATACTTGTTTATGAAATTGTAATCAACTCTGTCGTGCAAATCTTAGTATCGACAAGTTATTTATATAGTAATATTTGAACTAATTTCAGTTCTTCAATCATCTTCAGATGTCATGCTCTGTACTAAAAATTTAAACACTTTTATATTCACTTAAATACCTTTAATATTTACTTATTACTGAATTTATCATTTTATTCGTTAGTATTCCTTATTTTTTAATAACACAAGTACTTGAAAATGTACACTTTTTGAACCACGTACTTAATATCAATTGTTTCATATCCATGTTTATAAGATTTTTTCAAAAATTGTTTTTATAATTAATATAAAATATAAGTAAATCTTGCTTAACAGTTAAAATTCGTTCTTAAAATTAGCATTAAATAAAGATTCATTAGAGACCTAGATGAATAGAAATCTAGATGACCTCATTTAGATTTATTTAAATAGTCCCGTTTGAAAACCTAATCTTAAGTGTATCATTTAATTTTTAAATTTATTGAAAAAATATATTATAAAGACAAAATTAGATAGTATTCTTTCTTAAAGTTATTGAATGAAATAATTCAATTCTTTTCATAGAATATATATATATATAAATAAAATAAAAAAATAATTGAACAAGGTTTCTCTGTTATGTACATATATATACTCTCTCTCTCTCTCTCTATATATATAGAGAGAGAGAGAAGTTACATTATGAATAATAAATTTCATGATATGAATAATAAATTTCTAGTTTTGAAGTCGCTATTAAAAAGTTAATAACGTTGAGTCATTTTACTACATAAAAACATTTGTTTTATAGGTGAATAAAAATACTTTTTTGATTTTTCTGTTGTAAATAACATTTTCTTTCTATGAAGCAATCTATTATTTATAAAAAAAATTGAAAAAGATTTTTTAGTTTTAAAGCTTTTTTTATATTTATCTAATATCTATTTAAAGTAAAACAAGAATGTCACAGAATTTATTGAAAGTCTTATATGTTAGATTTTATATAATTATTGTATGCATGTAAGTATATAAAAAGTCAACAATGCAGTGGTTTTTATTGTGAATAATAAGAAATCGATTTTCCAGTAAAAAGGAATGTTTTTATAATAAAAGCTAATAACGTATTGTTCATTGTGCTGTATTTCCATTAACTGTTTTTCGATAAAATTTTCAATCCGTGTCTGTAGAATTGTCCAAGATAAGATACAACCAAGTCGTTGCAGCAATTTAAAATTTCATTTGCTGTCGACAATTTATTTCATTCTAGATTTTTCCTTCCAAAGTGTTTCACAACGACTCAAACCAATGATCGCTTGTTGATGCCAAGTTGGGCGAATAGGAAGAGAATGGTAAACTTCCTCCTTGCAGTTTGTACAATTTTTGTATTAGGTCATTCTTGCAGCGACCGTTTTATAATAGTACATTTATGGGTATTTCCTTTTTGTTCATTAATTCAAGTTGTTTTTCGTTCAACGTTTGAAATCTTAGCTTTTATGTTTCAAATTTGTTATGCAATGAATTATTTTCTTTGCAGCTCGTCTTTATATAACTTATTATTATTTCAGAATTTAGTATTTTTTCTGGTAGTTGTATGATTGTATAATAAGTTAATTTTGTATCCGACATATCTGAAATAATGCAACGACATTCATTCATCGAACAAGTGTATTTTTCAGAAAATTCGCCAATAACCCAACCATAACTTTTGAAACTTTTCCAATTTTTACAAGATAGTTTGAGGTACTTTTGTCATATATTTAAATTTATTGTCAATACTTCTCCTTCGAATATTTTTGAATAATGTTTTCCATTTCAACTAATTTGTTTATTTCGAATCTCGAATCGAAGTTATTCTTTCTATACTTTAATAAACAAAAACTGTCTTTTTCATATCGTATTCTTCTTCGTTACATTTATACTTTTTATAAAACTGAAAATAAATATGACATGATATCCAAATATTGTAATTTTATGCATTTGTATTTATTTTGAAATTATTATAAAATCGTTAAAGGGTATAAATAAAATTATTTGATGTATCGGTTTAGATAACAAGAATTTAATGTTAATATAAAAATTGAAATGATCTTTCAATTTAATTTTTCTATATAGTTGAAAATATACGATTACTTATTACTTAATATTAAAAATACTATAAATGTTGTGCGTATGCTCTCGTATATTTAATTAGCGTTTTTTATAAAACATAAAATGAGTTCTGTAGCTGAAACTATTTTAATATAATTTATCTTTATCTTTCTTAATCGAATTTAAAAAAATGTTCATCAACAAAAATAGAAATATAATCTTATATTTATTTATTAAACAATGTATATTCAATTATATTAATCATATCGATTTGTCGAAGTATAAAAAAAATTAACAAATATTTGTCCGAGCAGTGAACGGATCTCACAAATAATATGACTATTTAATCTCCTGTCTTTCGTCGTATCCGAGTCTTGTAAGTGTACTCTAGAAAAGAAGTTAAGCGAAAAAGGCGTGCATTATAGATTTTCTTAGATATTTTTTCCTTCCTATTACTCTTTGCTTACAGTCTCAATGACTATGAATACGATCCGGATTACGGATCAAGTAAGTTGATAGAAAATATTAAAAAAATCGTGTCTACCTCCGCGTCTAGACAGTCATTTGTCGCATGCTTTTGTTCCGAAGAAAAACTTATTAAATTGTTACGTTTATGTACAAAAAGTCCATATAAAATGTAGCTTTAAAACCGATCCGTCATTGAATGTAACATTGTTATTTTGTACGAATAACCTACGCTCGTGTTTTGTGTACAGTGTTAGTATTTTTTTAATCGTGTATGTAAAAAAACAATAGAGGAAGAAATTACACACACACACGTTTATATATATATATATATATAACATTTCAAAGAGAAATATTTTACGAAGTTTAATAAAGAAAATAAACATATTCGTAAAAACATCAAGTTTTAAACAAAAAATGTTTGATTAAAGTTCATAAATATTTGTAAATTATTATAACATCCGTTTTAATACAAATTTGTTCTCTAAATTTTATCCATATTAATATATTTTTCAATTATAAAGCATAGTTTACTTAAATAGATAGACGGTAACTCAAATTTTCAAAGAAAAAATGTTATTAAAAAAGCGCTTTTAATTAGTTTAATGAACAAAAATCAGGAAAAATATGGATTATGTTTTTTTTTAAAAAAAACAAATTTAATTATTTTATTATATTTTAATATAAAAAATTCATGTAGAAATTAATAATGATTTATTGAAATGTATCTCAGTAAAGCATAATTGATTATTCACTATGAATTTGTTTTCATATTGATCCGACATAAAAACAGATTCAATTCTAATAAATTAAACTTTAAGAGCCAAATGTAGTAAAAAATATCTAATATTAAATAATAAAAAATAAAACTGAATCTTTTTAATGATAAATATGAAATTTCGTGTCACTGATACAATTCTAGAGTTGTACTGATCGAAACAAAAGACCTTCATTTTCTATATTTGATTTCTCTCTGGCAAATTTCCACTTTTTAAACATCAGAACCTCTTTTACAGACGAAACAGTTCAAAGGTCAGAACGTCAGTTGAAAATAACATTAATGAATTCGGTTTTCTTAAAAATTCAAAATTTTTAAACTGATCATAAATTCACTTAAATTACTGTGACAAATGCACTCGAGTCATGATGAAATCACTTCAATTAACAAACTTAATAACACTGTAAAAAAACACGTTTTTACATTTTGAGATGAATTCTATGCTTTGTTTTTCAACAACGCAGTAATTAAAAAAGGACAGTGGTTCTCAAGTACTCGTGAACCAATTTTTCCTAAAATGATATATGGATTTAACAACGGTTTACTCATTTATTTATGAGTAAAATTAATGAAGCTAAATTACAAAGCAAATATTTTAGTATCGTATAAAATAATACATATTTTATTACAATACAGTTCTGATACTAACTAAATGTACTTCAACATATGAATTCTTTTGTTACCCTAAAAACCAAAAAGAAAATCCGCTCAAAAATGTTCAATTAATCATTGTTGATCATTTTTTGTGTTAACTACGTGCATTTCGATGAAGATTCCATCATCTTCAGAACGCTAAGGCACAGAAGAATGTAACTTTAAATTTTTCTGTACTTTTGAATCAAAAAAAAATAATTCATATGTGAATATTTACATTTTATTAAAAATTAAAATTATATTTGTCTCGTTTTATACATGTGGTCTCATTTATATATAGTATCCTGATGATACTTGATATTGGTAAATTATTTTTCACGTTTAGTTTCATAAAAAATGATTTACTTTCTATGATCAGCTATCTTCAGAAGTTATCTAAAACATATATGAGAGTGGCTCAAGAGCTAAAACCAGACGTGAAAGTCACGACCAGTTCTTTAATATCAAGACCGCCTAAACAAATTATTGGAAACAAATGAAAAATATAAAACTTGAAAGCCATTTGTGTTTCTTAAAAGAAATTATATTCATTAAAATTTAACCATATTTAGTTATAACTTCCATGGCATCTCAATCTATAATTTGAAGTGCGATATTGGAAAGCATTTTTTGAATTTCAATGTACATAAAAATATATTACATATTCGTTCAAATTTTAACAAACAACTTACAATTAAATACCGTGTTCTCTCTCTCTCTTTCTTTATATATATATATATATATATATATATATATAGTATTACAAAACAAAGTTCGACGTGCTCTTAAACCCCAAATAACTAACGTTATTTTAGATTTGCAAAACATACAAAAACAGAAAATTAAATTTTAATATGGAAAAAAGACTGTCGTTTCCGAGAAACTTATTTAATTTCGAACGGATTGTTAAAACTTTTCTTATTATTTAATTGGATAAATCGATACTTTCGAGAGTAAAAATATAGTTTTCAGTACACTATTTAAATTAGAGAATGAAAAATAATATAAAAGAATGTCTTGAATGGTAATACATGCAAAGAATAAAAATAGTCGTCCTCCAATTCACTATTATACTAGTTCTGTTTTAACTATACAACATGAATTACTTTTTAGATTTGCGAGTAATAGAAATGTAAATAACGTTTTTTGATAATTTTTAATCAAATAGAAGACATACAAAACATGCCATAAATGTATTTAAGTGTTTATTTTTTTTAATTAAGTTACTGTAGAACAGTTCCTGATTAATTAAACATTTATAAACAAGAGATATATTTGTTTGTACAAGTTTCTATAGAATTATAATCAATGTTTATAAATTTGATTAGTATATCACTCGCATCAGTTTATTATTTAATAGGTATATAACTCAATTAAGCATGTTATGGATCTTAATAATTAAGATATCATAATTTTCATACGATGTACTTACTTCCCAAACACACATACACAAACACACACACACACACACACACATATATATATATATATATATATATATATATATATATATATATATATATATGTATGTATCTATGTTTGTTTACAATATTGATTATTTTTGATGATTTCTGTGTATTAATTCCAGGTAATAATATGCTTTAATTTGTTTATATAATCATTTTTTTGTTGCATATATTAACTTTAACTGTTTTTCATTACTTAATGGAAGTGAGAGTATTTTGCATTCGTATCTTTCTCATTCCGCTAACGAAACTAGACATTTGACAAATAACTGTTCTCTTTAATGATTTTTTAAATTAACAGATATATATATATATATATATAACGTTTTTTTCTTATCTATTCATATTGTGTGTTGCATTTTAAAATTTACTCGACTAAACTTTCAATTGAATCAAACAATCATAAAAATATTTCATTGAAGTACATAATTTTAACGTATTTTACTTCCTTCTATATAATTACTTCCTTTTGAATTATATTAGAAAATTAAGATGAAAAAAATATTAAACATGTTGACTAAGTGTAAATAAACCTTTATTTCTTCATCCATTTTGAAACCCATCAAGCGAAAGACATTATATATTTGTTCCCTATTGTCATGGAAAGTTTTATATATGTATTTGTGCATACTTATGTGTGTATATGTGTATATATGAATGTGTGTATGTATATATATATATATATATAATACAATCATAGTGCATTACCACAATAAGTTAAGTAAACTTAAGAATTAAATACAGTATGCCTGACCAATTTTCAACACAGTTAAAATTTACGCACCGTACAACGAATTGTGAACTTGTGTTCTGTTTCGATTGTACTGTGAAGCGATGTCGTATCAAACGGCTTTAATCTTTCGGTAAACTGCTTAATGGACCCAAGAGCGAGCACAGGGGCGCTTACAGACACGGAAACTTTCTGTTTTACATTAACGCGATTATATGGATATATATGATGCGTGAAAATAACTTCTATGTTTACATGATTTTAGTGGATGTTTACATAATTTTAGTATTCTAGTCCATGTACATACGAAAGTCGTGTATAGAACGACAAAGATTTACATTGAATACGAAATGACAGATATGTATATATATATATATACATATATATATATATATATATATATATATATATATATATATATACATATACATATAAAAACTTAATTTTTTTAAATATTTCTTACTGTGCGCAAAGAGGAATTTAATTTGTATAAATTCTAAAAACGAAATATACAACGAAGTAAATTGAAGCAAATATGTATGTGTATATATATATATATATATATATGCGTGTGTAAATTGAATATTTCTATTAACTTGAAATCGTTGAATATATTTTATTTGACCTTATCTAGCAAAATAAAACATATATTCCTAGTGCCAACATAATTCATTGATATCAAATATAAGAAGTGTGAAGAAAAATTCTTAAAAGTAACATGAGGTAGAAAAAATGAAAAATAAAATGATATATAAACTTCCATAAGATCAGATATAAAAATAGAATTAGAATATGAAGTTTCAATCATAATAAGAAGAAAAAACAATTTAAGAGGAAATAGACGAAATGTAGTATGTGAAGAGAAGAAAAATATCATAAATTACTGAGACAAAAAATAATGAACAAGTGGAGTAAGGATATTAGAAAATGACTGAAGAATTCTACAAAACAGAGAAAATGAATAATTGGTACTTAAAGAATTTAGAAAAATCTCTTATCCATTAGTGAATGATCAGAAGTAATTTAAAATCTTGTAGTAGATTTTTAATTAGAAAAAAAAACGAAAAACAATGTCTGGAAACAGAATTAATGTATCAGTCAAACTGAAAGAATTTAGAAAAAGTGTTTATCCATCACTTCTTAATATTTTATTGGTTTTTTTCTGTATTTTCACTCACAACTTCAATTAATTATCCCAAGTTTTACAAATTGTTTGTATATTCAGCGGATACAATCGTTTAAGTAATTTTGAATATTTTTCATATTTATTATTACAAGAGATATATACACAATCACAACGAAATATTCGTGACAGTACAACGTTTTTTATTGTTCTTTATATATCAATAAATTACTGGTATTCAAACTTTGATATCACAAGTCCCTAAAATGCTAAATTTATTTTAGATATCTCACACTCCTTCCTCCATCAATAAAATTAATGGAGCTAAAATTGTATAGTAAATACATATATAAATAAATTTCGATAGCTAATATTTGATGGGTAATGGTCATAAAAAAATAAAAATTTGCAATCATATTTCTGAGATTAATATTTGTGTCAAGTATTAGCTTGTTTAATACTATATTATTTTAAAAAATTAGATTTAGTTAGTATAGCCAGTTTTAAATACATATTAAGATTAAACCATCAATTTTGACTATGATAGAAATTTTTTTTATATTTTATTTTTTACTAAGTACTTTCATAAATCACCATATTGAATTGGACGTCTCATTACGATTCTTAAGAATCCTTGACAAGATAGTAACCCATAGTTCAAGGAACGTAGTAGCGTTTATAATGTGATTTTCTGCCATAATTGAAAAAAATGCCATAATTTGAATTAAATATTTATTTACTGTCATACTGTTTTACTAATTATTCAACTGAATCGGATGCTACTTTAAAATACATAAATTCGATGTCTTGCAATACAGTATATTTTAAAGAAACTATTAAATGTATCTATAACTATACTAAAATATCTAATAAAGCAGTAATAATGTACACTACTAACTGCATATGTAAGATATTTGATTTAATTATATTATTAGTATGAAAATATTATAATATAAAATTAATAAATTTGAGAAAAGAAACATTTAAAAAAATGCATTTTAACACTAAATTATTAGTCAAACATAAAAAACGCAACACACTGTATAGTCGATTGACCATCGAGTTACATTAAAACGATCATATAGACATAATATAAGTGGGCCAGCCGTGTATGCTGACGTCACACCGGTCAATCTGGTTATATGTGGCCCGAGGCTCGGACGAGCAACTATCTACTAGTCAGAAAAAAAAACAAATCTTAGCACACAGGTATAAATACACACACACTTGTCCGATCACGAATACACATATATAAACTTATATATATATATATATATATATATATATATATATATATATATATATATATATATATATATATAGTACTGTACCTGACTGTACATTACATTTCTACTTGTATGCTACCTTCGAAAGATGTTTGCAAACCTGCAGAATTCCAGCGCATATATATATATATATATATATATATACATATATTCAAAGCGAAGTAGTTTTCAGTACGGGTTTTTTATTCATATCAATGATCGCATTCTTTGAATTAAGGATTTTTTACTATATTATTGAGTGGTCTTAATATTTTTCACTTAATTTTATGTATATATATATATGTATATATATATATATATATGCGCTACTCAAAATTATTGTAAAAATGTATTATTTATTTAAAAAAATCGAAATAAAAATCTAGCTTCCATCAATTTTTCTTATAGCTGTTAATTACATTTATTTTTTTCAATTTTTTCATTGATTCAGCAAATGTTGCAACTATTTTTTCTTATATTACATTAAATAATTATATTTTTTTAGCATAGTGCCTTAAGAGAATGTTTTCAATTCTATGTATTTTACTTTATTAAAACATGATTTTACAACAGAGTGTAATTTCTATTGCTTCGTTTTAATTATTTCCGCCGAAAATTTAAATAAATCTATTGTTTTATATTTTGGAAACCATATCTATTATCAGAATAAAATATTCGTTTGGCTTGACTTTTAAAAATCATTTTCTTAAGTAATTTCACGTGCTTCATAACTCAAGTAACATTCTTCATTAATATTATAAAAAAAAAACTTGAATTTACCTTAAATTGTTACAAAATTATTTAAAAATTGTAATAATATAGCAACATAATTTAAAACAAGCTCGGTCTTTAACATAGATATGGACATCTTTCAGAATGAACTCCAAGTATTTTATATATTTAAAAAGTACACTAGAAATTGAAATGATTGACCCTATATAAACTATTACGTAAATATATCAAATTGACTGATAAGAGGCTGTGGCACTCTGTTGCGCTTGGAGCTCTTTGCGGCCTACCTTTCTGTGAAACAAAAACAATTCTAAAGAGCCAGCCACTGAAGATCTATATGAGGCAGGAGACGTGAGCTCAATGTATAGCACTTCTATACAGCCGCAATGCACTAGTCGCAATAGACGAACTTATCGAGTTTATTTTCTTGAAATTTATATTATGATTCACATAAATATTAATCTTTAAAGATTTCGGAAACTAATCCACTGGAATATTAGACAAAAACGGAAACAAAACTTTTCAAATCAGCATAATCAGCAATCTTCGAACCGTAACAAACAATTTGAAACTTGATGTGAATCTTTCAAGACCACTTATTAGTTCCTCGTCATTGTTTTTGATCTCATTATTGAAGGAGCAACTTTCGTCAGTAGTTCTGTGTAATATGATTAATATATATATATATATATATATATATATATATATATATATATATATATATATATATATTTGAGCTTGATATTACAATATAATATTTATGAAACATAATATCTAATTTTATCAAAATACAGTTAGATGCCGCTTGCCCAATCCCCTTTTCCAAGATTCTCGGTCCTGAGTCATTCCCACGTTTAGCTATCTCTTCTCCATGGCCTTTCTTATTCCTTCGTTCCAGGAAAGCCGAATTCGTCAACGTTTCATTTTTCCTGGCGGGACCCATTTGAATATCCGCTGTGGCCATCGCTCTTCTGGCATTCGCATCAAATGCCCAAACCATCTTAAACTTCGAAGTTCTATCCTGATGAAGATGATTAATCAATTCGCATATTATTCATCCGATCGTTAACTATTACAAATATTAAAGGAATATTTTTTCAAAATTATTTTCTAACTTATTTAGTTCGATATTTTCTTTTTTTCTTTAATTACAATTACAATCTCAGTTGCAGCTGTAGACAGTAAAGGTAAATCAATGTAAATATTTTTTCACTTTTATCTTGAAAATTAAACGTTTCAGCAGTATTTTTTTACATAATACAAATTTACCAATTTCAACTGAACATGTAAATGTATAATTCTCATCAAATTTGCATGACAAAGTGACTTGATTGTATATATATATATATATATATATATATATATATATATATATATATGTGTGTGTGTGTGTGTGTGTGTGTGTATAAGGCTATGTTATATATTTATTTATAATTTATTTACCTTTTTCTATTATACGCCTTAAATTAATAAGACTCCAATATGTATGTGTATATATATATATATATAATGTGTGTGTGTGTGTGCGTGAGTATATGTGTGTGTGTATATAATGCTCTCACTTTTAATGTTCATTTCATGAATGGTTTCAATATATTATAGTTTTCCCAAAGGAACATCCTTCTGACCTATTTCTCTATAAAATGTAATTAGTTCGTTCTATAAATATCTATATAATATATTATAAGCTCATATTTATATGTGTGTAACACCACATATACACTGTCCGTCTATAGCAGGAACTGTACATGATTTCATTAATATTGTTCTGATTATATACTGGGAGTATCAAATATAAAATAGAAAGATGTTTGAATAAGAGAAAATATATACATTCTGAAATTTTAGAAATTACATACTATGAAATTGAAAAAGGTGTTATTAGTTTTCAATAAAATGTATGAAATCTTTATAAATTCGATAATTCGTCTTTTTATAAGGTAATTCTAATGGGAAAAAAGTGTCTTTCTATCCAATTTAGTTTTTAGTATATCTTTTTTTTGTTTCCTATTATTTATAAAATGAGTATTTTGTAAGTTCAGAAAATTAATAATTTCAGAAAACCTTCCATATTGCTGTGTTATGTTTAATTTTATTTAATAATACAGTTATTGACTACATTGTTCATATATGATTGTTAATAAAGGATGTGTGAAAAAATTTTCTAAATTTAAAGTCAGCTGATATCTCCATTTCACATTACTTACGTTCTTTTGTCTATCTAAGACATGGCATAGGGTTCGTGCCCAATATTGCCAGTGCTATCAGCATTATATTCTTAAAAGTGTTTTTTTTTGCAAAACTAGAATTGAAAAAGTATAAATTTTATATAAAATTGTTTTAAATTACTTTTTTCTATAACTACACTTTGTTATATTTGGATAATTTGAATATTAATATACATTATTATCCTGATGATTTTTGTTGTATTAAATTACTCAAGTTTTTATCTTCCACAACTAGACCTAACATATTTATCCTTTGCTGGTAGTTGTATTGTATTACATATAACTACCTAAAGATGGCGCACGTACCGAAACTAGTCTTAGAAAATACAATCACGAGCCACTGAAAAAGATGACTAAGACAAATCAAAAATACAATCACAGGTATGAAAACAAACAATTATAACTACACAACATACATATCTTATTAAATATTCTCATAAAAAGAGCATATGAAAGCGCAAACATATAATTACTTAAAAATGTATGTTTATAGTTTACCTCATTAATTATTCTTTGTATATATATATATATATATATATATATATATATATATATATATAAATATATATATATATATATATATATATATATATATATGTATGTACATACTTTAATAAGGTATATGAAAGATGACAGTAAAAATGGCAATTAAAATAAATCTATATATTTTATTTGTTCTTAATAACAACAATATCTCAACTATGAATGGTGCCGTAGTGATTCTTTTATTTTCTCTATACATTTATTCTTTTTGTAAAAAATATGTATCTAGATGTACCTACAAAACTGAAATAAATGTATGAATTTCAATGGTATTTTCGGCTTATTTCAATCACTTTATTCGACATGATATTCGATAAAACTTTCTATTTACTGTACGCTAATGGATTTCAAGATTTTAGTCTTCCTGTGAAGAGTGCTCTTTAACGCTTGATTAAAAGTAATTATATAAGCCTGATCAATAATCGTTTTTATTTTCACGTATCATATAAATTAGTAAATCAAATACATTAGAATAATTAAATGCTTCATTATAATTTAAAAAATTAATCATGTAATTATATCAGCCAGTATTTCAAGAACTGATTTCTGTATACATATTTAAAATCAGTGTAAATGGGACGATTATACCAGAGTAAAGTATAAAATGTTTTACGAAGTAGGATTTTTCTGGAATTGAATGTTTTCGATCATCTATATTTTGCTTGAATTTAATTGGAAATAAGTAAGTAGGGTGATACAATTTAGGCTTGCACATGAAAAAATTAAAAAGTAGCAAAAATTAAAAAATAACATAATTTTTCTCAATACTTTCGTGTAGAAACCTAAATTGAATCACTCTATACATTATTTTAATACTACCTGGTCTGATTTTTTAATGGAGACTTAAAATATCTACAGTTATTTTTGTACACATATTTTTAATAAAATACCTACTACAAAATAGAAATTAAATATTTTATACAAAAAATAAATTATATAATATTAATTTTCTTAAAAAGAATATATATTTATATATACTGGCAGTAAAAATGTATTATTATAAAATGTTTATGCTTATTTTTTTTAAAAAAATAATTTATATTTTAATTATTAATTTATTTAAAAAAATCAATTTATTTTTCGTTGAAAAACTGACATAATAAAATAGAAAGAAAGTGAAATCATTTATCACTGTGTTATTTTCATTTTTTTTAAAGTAATTAGAATTTAATGTATATTTCACCTAATTTCAATAACAAAAGTGTTATAATTTCATGAACTGCCTTATATCAGTTCAACAGTCGTGATAAATTATACAATACATATTCAGAACTTAAACCACTTATTGGCCATAAATACATATACTATCATTGAACTAATAAAATTCGCGTGACTTATTCAACTTGTCGTTCTTGTTCTAATTCTTTTTTTATTTTATTCGCATGGAAATAATAACTACTTTCATATGCGAATAAACACACTACATTTCACAGAAACGTCTATAATGCTACCGTGTCTATAATAAAGTGCTTCTCTTTTTCTCTTATACTGAATCAACATGCGAACTATTATATTTGAATTCTTAGTAATCTATCAAAGTAACTCAAACATCAAAAAAGTACGTCGAACATTTTTTTCATACACATACTTTTCGCATATGAAAAGTTATCTGTTCTAAAAAAAATTTTCAAATATTTTTTCTTAGAAAATCCGCCTTTTCATGATAATTTAGGCAGCAATTACCCTTTTATGGACACACACACACACATATATATATATGTGTGTGTGTGTGTGTATGATATATTCGGAAAACTCAAAAATTTTAACAAATTTGAATTTACGTATTTTAGTACATCTTATCCATCTTCCTTTTATTTTCAGGCTTCTGTATAAAAATGTTTATCTTTTTAAACAAATCTTACATCAGTTTTTTACTGCTTGAACATCTCGAAAAGTCTCAATTCTTGATGTCTTTTTCATTGATCAGAAAAAGTATAGTCGAATGACCTGAAAGTGGATATTCTAGCAGAGAAATTCAGTCATTTTAATGTCGTTTTTATTCGAGTCTTTCATGAATTTCAAGACAAAAATAATGTGTTTTTTTTTAAATAATTTATAATCAGACTTAAAATTATTTCAGTGTTATATACATATATATATATATATATATGTGTATATATATATATATATATATATATAATTTGAATAATTGTTTATAATCTGGATTATTAATAAAATAATCTTGTTCGTAAATATATTCACCTTTCAATTCAAAAATTCTTATTTTTATAGACTATTATATGTAAATATGCATATGTGCTTATTTAGAATATAAAATAATCATAAAAAGGTCATTACAACTACGAGCTACAAAATGTTTGTTCAGTTTTAAATTGAAGCATCATGGTTTGCGATCTATCAATATAGATTAATCGGCG
The DNA here is from genome assembly GCA_034766995.1 of Acanthacorydalis orientalis. Lineage (NCBI taxonomy): Eukaryota > Metazoa > Arthropoda > Insecta > Megaloptera > Corydalidae > Acanthacorydalis > Acanthacorydalis orientalis. Next base: position 30,365,408 of record CM068314.1, on the reverse strand, counting down.
CATATCGATCTTAAATTTCAAGAAATTAAAAATAAAAATGACTGGTTTAGATCATTATTGCTATAATGATCTAAACCAGTCATTTTTATTTTCAATTTCTTGTTTTACTGCTTAAAACAAGAAATTGAAATTATAAAAAAATTCATATCCATTCTGATCTATACAATTTCATCAACATATTTTTTTTTTATTCTGAGTAAAAACATTTTAAATATAATTACCTTTACATTACAATTTATTTCGAAATATGTTTATTAATAGCTTAATTACATTTTTTTGGTATCGACTTAAAAATGAAGTTAATTATTTATTAATTATTTTGATACTTATTTCTGGTTTTATTTTTATTATTTCTCAAAGTACAATAATTTCTATTTTGTTATAAATGGAGATTCTATCAATTCAAAATACTGTAAAATAATATATCTTTCTTTTTTAAATAGAAAATATTAAAATAATATATAGTTTATTCTACAACTTTAATTATTTTAACTATAACTGAGAAGATGTAGTAATAACGGACGTATTTAATATTTAGTTGTCAGTGCTTACAAGTGGAAACATAAAATTCAACTTTTAACCCATTTTAGAAAATAAAGATTACATTTTAATTCTTCAAATTATAAATTAATACGAGTTTTGTTTTTATGTATCTAAGAGTATTCATATAAATAAGTTCAATAATTTTATGAATATCCTGTTATTTCTTTTTTATTGGAAAATGACTTTACATTCTATATCAGCGAAGTAAAAAAAATGAATTGCATATTTACATAAAATTTTCCCAGTTTCAAACAAAGATTATATTACAGTACGTCTATAAATTTAATTAGCCTATTAAATTAACGATAGAACTATGACAGTATTCATCAAGATACAAAACTTCAACTGACAAATATCACTAAAAATCTTATCTCGACGAACGAGCTAAAATGTAACATTGCTCATCAATTTCTCCGGCATGCAGAATCTGAAAAAAATTCCACAAAAGAACAGAGTGGTTGACGGTATAGTCGGATGTGCATTTCGTTCATTTGCACTGACACAACTCCGAATGTATGTGTGGGTGTGTGTATGCCGATGTCACATAGTCTAAGGATTTAGTGTACATATATATACGATGTTCAAGGACTTCTCTTCTGTGTTCTGATTGAACGATCGCCGCGGGAAACACTAGATGGATGCACCGGCGAGATTAGATGTGGTGGTGTGCATTGCCCACCCGAGTAGTTCTTTCTACTTTACTGTTGAGGATCAAAATTGCCGAGAACGTTAAGTGCGATGACGTCACGACGTTGTATACATCCTTTTCATGTTTTTCAAGATATATCCATTCGTCCATAGTGGGATTTGTGTTGCCTTGAGACTACAGACTTTACATCAGAGACGGATTTCAGTGGAGAGATCTTAAATGTGTTCGTTAATTTTCTTAACTAGAAATTACAACGTACAATTGTATCTTACTTTTTTATTCTCTTAATAAAGACTATTCTTAATGAATATTATAAATAAATATTTGATTTTCATGTCCAAGTATTCGAAATTATCTCTTAAATACACTGCGTTTCATTTAACTTTGCATTTTTATGAAAGTCTACCTCTATCTTATTCATATACGGTAGAGAAAATCAATGAATTAATACGAATTTCTTACTGACTTTCATTACAAAATAATGAGAGTGTAAGTTATCTGTAATGAGTGCAACATCCTCAATAGTGAGGTTATATAGAAATAGGAAGAAACGGAGAATGTTAAGAATAAAGGTGGCTGAAAACAGTCAATCAATATACATATATATATATATATATATAAATTCTGACTAATGTATAGGTGGGATAAGGAGATTAAAATTTTTATTGAAAATCAGTGAAAAATAGAGGCTTTGAATCGTACAAAATGGAAAATAATGGAAGAAGCCTTGATCCAGCAGTGGATTGACAGAGGTTGATGCTACTGATGATGATATATAAGTAAATTTTAATTCATGAGTGAAATTGCTGTGTTTTGGATCTTTTTTGAATACATAATGCAAAAACAAAAAATGAACACTGTACTTGGAACAATAAACACTTTATCTACAATATATCTGTAAATAATAAGTACAGTCACTCGTATTCCCGTTTTTAACTTATACTGTATACTGTAAATTTTAAAACATGTTTGTATATATATATATATATATATATATATATATATATATATATATATATATATATTTGAATAATTAAATAAATTTTATTTGACACATTTTTACATATAAACTATAAAGGTGTATATTTGTGAAACAGCTAAATAAATAAATCCAAAATAACATTTTGTATCAAGATATTATTGTATATATCTCGATAATGTGATGTTTGTGAAGGTACTTTTATTTAATGTCATTCGAATTGTCGTCAATAAATAAATACTTATTATGCAATTATCATAAAATGTTTTTTTTCTATTTTCATAATTATAAAACATTAAACAAGTTTTTATTCAATGTATAATAATTATAAATATTTAATGCATGTTGATTATTAATGGTTTAAAGCAGTTATATATAATAACTGAGAGTTGATGTAATCGAATCTCACAAACAATGAACATTTTTATTCTTGTATACTCGTACATATTCCTGAAAATATTTTTTTTATAAAGAAGATTATTGTAAATAAAATTCGTGTTTAATAATACAGCGTATCAGTAAAATAAAAATATATTCTATGATAGTATACGAATATTCGTATGAAAAATTTAACAAGTTATGCAATCGTTATCGATTTTCAGACAGTAATACTATAGAAACCAATATAAAAATGTTGGTCAAAACTATTTATTAGAAGCATGTTACCGTTCCAAACGTGTATAGTTAAGTAATCGATATCTGTTATAATAAGCGTGAAAAGATGTATAACGCAAAAACAAGTTTGAGTAGTTGCGTTACATAACGCATGCTGACCGTCAGTGTTTGCATTCAGTTTGAACTCTTTAGTGCATTAAAAATATTCTATTTAACAATACGTATTGTGTATAAAATATAAATACAAATATGAAAATGTTACAAATACAAGTGTTTCAATGTAAAAGCGATCGAATATACGATCAGTTTGTTAATTTTTATCCAAGTATAAAGTGCATTGCTAATTTATTTGTTTCAAATACTATTTTGTTGGTGTTTAGTATTTTGAGTTCTTTGATTTTTAAAATAATACATACTGTGAATTGTAATTTATTATGATTTGAAATTGAAATGATTAAATAGATCATTCTTAATAATGAAGTTAATAAGTTATTATAAGGATGTCAACGCAGCGTTAGTATGATTTTTTCATTTTTATTTCTATCTTTTTAAAAAATAAAATTGTAATAAATAACATATTTTTTTTCTTATTTCAGCTGTTCACAACCAAGACTGCCGTGTACAGTACCAACAAGGATAGAAACACCACGTCAAACTCGTGTGTTATCAATCAACTTAGTGATAATACGCAATTTACTTGAAACAAAAGTACATTTTTTACGCGTAAACAAATCTTGCAGCAAAATAGACACACCTTATAAAATAAAAATGTACAGAAAATCTTTTGACGTCATAAAAAACGCTTACTCAAAGTGTCTTGTTTATAATACGAAATAAACTTGTTTTCAGTTTAAAAAAAAAAAAAAACTCTTGGACAAAAGTGTCGCGTGTTCATAACAATAATAACATATTGTGACATAAATCATGGACATCAAACATGAGATAATATATCGGGCTGGTACGCCCGTCGGTGGGGGAACGACACTTGGTTCTGGTTCTTTGGGCAACAATAATGCGCTCGGTTCGAGTTTAACACAAATAGGACATGGTATTACGGCGTCGTTGCACGAAGAGTTGATCTTAGATCAAATTAAGTCCGAACCAAGTTTACATAGTCCGTGTGGTGCTCCTAACGATATTCTTGTGAATCCGACGACGAGCAGTCATGCAGGAAGTAATGGACTGTTCAGTGGTATTTCACCGGCGGGTAGTGCGGCACCGACGGCGAGTAAAAGACCTAGGACCGATGGTTGGATATCATCGCCATCACCTGGAGCTGTTCCGGCACAAGGAGGCGTACCACCTCTGACGCCGTCACCCGGTCCTCCCGGACATTCATTCACAGTGATTTCGAACGGGTATTCGTCGCCTATGTCAAGTGGGAGCTACGATCCTTACAGTCCGAATGGAAAAAACGGTGAGTCTTTCAAATATGCATTTTTTTTACCAGTAATAATTTATTCGAATCTCTGTATGTTTCTAATTTAGTGTGTTTTAAGTGATTTTTGCACATAAAATTTTTAGAAGTCCAATGTGGACGTGGTTTATTTTTTCCCCTCCTAGTGGAAAATATATAGACTAATCTATTAGCAGAGATTAAAATACTAGTATGTCAGTTGATCGCTTCAGCTTACGTCATTACAAAACAAATTACTTAAAAATAAAAGTGTTTATACGAGAAATCTGCAAATTTTCTTGTACAAACGCAAATGAAAGAAAGGTAATTGATGGAGAAAATTTAAAAGTAATACCAGACACGTCATTCACTATAAAAAGATGAAGAATGATTATAGCTGCAGTAATGTCTATCGAATTCTTTTTTCTTTTAAAATCCACATTTAAAAAGATCCGTATTAAATAAAAAAAAAACAGAATATTCATGTATGGACGAGTTACTATTATAATTACTTCTTTCACATCCGAGTTAAAGTTTGACGATTAAAAGTTTGACAAATCCTGTGTTCAAGATTAGAAAATAATAAAAATTTATTATTATTTCGGTTCACCTTACCTATAGAATAATAAGTACAACTAAATATTTTACTTTTATTTTTTCTTGAAAAAATGAGCATTATTTTAATTTTCACTTTGTCCACCAGTATCAAAAATCCTAGATTTCCTGATGATTTATGAAATTTTTTTAACGTCGAATGAAAGGCAATTTAAAGATATTTCCTTTATCATTGTTTCTTCCTAAATATTGGTATATCTATATACAACATGTATATACATTTTCCAAATCGAGATATTCTTTTTTCATATCTTGAACTTGTGTACAGTATTTTGCTCGAAGCACGGTCAGTCTAAAGATCAAATGCCTCTCGATATCTAATTATCGGAAACATTTTAGTTCGTGTATCCTTAAAAGTCAAATAAACGATCATCTTTAAATTTTAACTTATCTATTTAGAAAATCGTGCGCTATATTTTTGTTTGGATGTCGTGATATGACAGAACTGTATAGAAAGTGGTCGTAACATTGTTCTCATACTATTAAAAGGTCGGCATGTGTCGGTGAAATCTTGTTAAAAGCGAAAAATGTCGATAAATGAAGTTGTTAATTTATTATACTATTCGTACAATAGATCAAATGGAGTAATTGTATGTTTGGCATTTGGTTTGTTAACTATTATTCGGGTTTTCGTTCATTATTAATTGAAATGTGTGTACTTCATTTCAAATTTATTTTCAATATAGCATTATATAAAAAAAAGATTTTAGTATGATTGTAATTTGTGAATATTACTGTTTATTTTGTGATTCTGTAAACTGTTTTAATAAATTATTTTATTGTTTTTTCATACATTATTAAGTACTTAAAAAGGTTTTTAATTATCATTGTATGGTATTGCTTTTATTATGTGTATCATAATATAAACAAGTCTATCTTTTTAAATAACATTGTTTTTTTAAAAAAAAAAAGTACTAAAACTTCACTCTACAGATTATTATGTTTATTTATTAAAATTGAAACTTAGCAGTATACTAAAAGCAGCATTTCAGCAACTTATTAACAATTATTAATAGTAAACTTAATAGATTAAAGATTATATTAAACTTATCAACTAGTTGAAACCTTTAGAGGCTTTTCTTTAGATGCGATTCAAAAAATTCTTATTAAAGGATAATTTGTCACTGTAGCTTAAACTCCCTTCCACAAATAAATAAATATCAAACAATTTATACATGCACAATGAAATGCACATTAGTGCTCTCGTCTCCAGCATAAAATTCTTGGAACCCTTATTGCACAGTACGTTCCTTAACAGTATCCACATCAAAAGCATCGTTTAGTTTACAAGCAGTTTCTACTGCTTTACCACCCGTTTAGAACTCATAAAAAATGCTCTTATTTGCTTCTTTTCAATCTTTAATTTAATAACCCAATTTGAAGCAAAATTAATAATAAAATCGATGGTACCAAAGTACAGACCGAAAAATGCACTTATTAACATGAACACGATGATGAAATGACACTTGTATTGAAAAAAATTAAGTTTATAGTTCAGAAAACAAAAACCTCAATTATTAATTATTTTCCTACCAACATAATATTTATGAAAATAACGTCTTGTAGTTAAGGACAAATACATACTGAATAGAACTTATATAATATTTACACATCCCCTGCAACGATTTAATTTTAATGTTACATTGAGTAACTTAATGAACGTTTACCCTAACATTATTCTTTTAAGAAATATGAATTGTTACTGCTAAATACAATGAGCTCCAATGTATATATAAACAACTCTATAATGAAGCAGGCGATAGGTAATATTTTTTGTAAACTATATACACTGACGCAATTACAAATAGAAAAATCTGAAATGCATATATCCTTGATAGTGATTTCTAAAATAAATTGTTGAATGCACATATATCCACCTCATAGTCTCAGACAGTTAATATATTATATTTAATGTGTATATCATGTATTATATCCAAGACATTGGTTCAGAGTGTTAAATCAGACGAGATGCGAATTTCATTCAAAAATTATGCAGCCTAATTTTTAATGTCTGACGTGTGAACCACTGATTGATCATTGACACTTAAAAGATGAAACTAATAAAGATTTGATTTGTTTTTAAATTTCATAGCAATATTCAAACAATATATATATATATATATATATATATATATATATATATATATATATAAAAGATATATATATATATATATATATATACATATAAGATATATATATATATATATATATATATATATATATACAAAATCTAAATTCGAAAAACAGTAAATCTATTTTAATCCATTCAGCGCCGCTATTGACTATACTCAACATTAACTTTGGAAAATTATTTCTCTGCTAAAAATAATTTTTTTTCTAAACTTTTTATATAACCGTAAACTATGATTCAGTAGCAATAAAACTACGTTATTATTTTTTTCAATTTTCCTAAAGTGAATAAAAAACGGTATAGTTGAAGATTGCAAGAGCCAGACCATACATATATATATATATATATATATATATATATATATATATATATATATATATATATATGAAGTGCAGCGTTATTATCCACACAAAGTGTATTAGTAATATCACGGCATTTGATTAGAATTTTAATGAAATAAATGAATTTAAAACTTAAAGCAGATTAATTTGTATTCACTTCTGACATTTTTTTTTGTTAATGCAAACATTAGTCGCTTCTGTTGTCTATACAAAACATCTCGCTGTGGAAAACCAAAATTTTTATTTTTTTTTCTTTCTAACACCAAATTAATTAGAAAGAATCTAGAACCAAACCATGTTAATAAGGGGTTTCGAAAATTTCTATGATTTTGAGTATCAGCGTTTAATGGATTAAGAAATCACATAAATTTTGTCAGCTAAAACAAAAGTGTATTTTTATCATTAGTATCAAGGGATTAAAAATATAAGTATTATAATTATTTAAAATTTCTTTCCTGAAATTCATTTAGAATTTATTGGATGTTTGTGACGTTAATTTAAATATCTCTCGCTCATTTAAGCTTGATTATGTATTTTTGAATAGAAAAATATTTTTATGTCAGTTCTCAAAGTCAGTATTCGCAATTATTAACTTTTATTTTAGGAATTCTATTTTTTTATTATAAACTATAAATTAATATATTTCATAACTATAATTTTATTTGTAAAATATACAACCATGTATTCGATTTTACAACTAACTTACCATAGAAAACTATAATGTATTAGTCATAAAATCAAATAAACTTTTATCAACTTTGTTTAACTATACAAAACTTTGAATTATAAGACGTTTAGAAATAAATCTTTGCAATATAACCTATAACAGTATTAGTATAGTTTCCTATTCTTGTTATAAGCTTGACATTTAATCAATAGATTTGGAATAAGATGTTTTTTTTTTATTTCGGTGCTCCGATAACGTACAGTGTAAATTTTCATTTGTGAAATATGAATGAAAATGTTTGTTTTGTGGCAGTGATTATTATTCTTGTATATGTAATTTGAGAAAAAATAGTTAATATACTGTTTGCACAATGGTTTTGTAATAATATTCAAATATTTTTACGTTACTTCTACAATTTATCTTACTACAGTAGACGCACACTTACGCCACTACATTCTATGTGGCCTGTGTATTTCGCATGTTTTCCGCAACGCGGCATGCGTGCACCGGAAAGCACATCCATACATCACATCGACACACTTCCGTTTGGCACGCTCGTACCGCCCGCACCGTCTTCCGCACCAACACCACGCACTCCTATGGACGAACACTAGACTTTCGGTCGCGTTTAAAAGCCATAACGCCGTTCTACCTGACATCTGAACTTAAATACGAATTGAGTTTTACTTTTTTTTTTTTTTGTTTACACCGCGTGTCTTTTGATTATATCTTTATTGTTTGATATAATTATTATATCTGCCACATTGTTTTGTTTATTTACTAAATCGCAACAAGTGATAACGTGTATTAGAAATGTAAATTTTTTGTGTAGTTGAAATTTAACGATTTTTAAACTTCGATATATATATATATATATATATATATATATATATATATATATATATATATATATATATATATATATTGATATTGTAAGTAATGGAAGTAAATAAAGAGATTCGATTTTGTTGGCGTTGTAAAATAAATAGTCTCTATAAAAGTACATAGATAAGAACATGTTTCAGAGAAAATATTACAGAAATTCTAAGAAGTGTATTTTCAGTTTTATTTGTTTTCTTTATTGTTTTCAATTTATGTTCGTTTTAAGCAGTTGATTAACAAGTATACATAATATTAACTATATATGTATGTATGTGTATATATATATATATATATATATATATATATATATATATATAATTTTAATGGAATATATTTGTATGTCATTTAAAATCAGGTTAAAATAGCTGAATTTAATATTCTTATATGTTTTCAAGAATCATAAAATTTAACCATGTATTTTATCATAAAAAGAACTCTTAATTAGACAATTATTTTAAAATTATTTAAAAATATTTCATAAAGTTTTTTACTTAAACTAAGATTTATTTATGATGGCTGATAATTTCTTTTTAAAAGTAAGTTGTTCCCGTGCATTGCTTATTTTAGTTTTGATAGTTTTATTGTCATTATATATATATATATATATATATATATATATATATATATATATATATATATATATATATATATATACATGTGTGTAAATTTAGTTTCATTTTATTATAATTTAGTAAAATCGTGTAAAAAGCATGAATTAATTTTCAATCCTGTACTGAAAACATATTAGATTGGTAATAAAATATTGCGGTTTTTTTCTGAATTCTAACCTTATTTTTTTCAATGAAAGTGTCATTTCATTGTGTTCATGTTAATATCATTTTAAAATGTATTTTTCAGTCTGTATTTGGTAACGTCGACTTATTTTTATTTTTTCTTCAAACTGACTTATTGAATTAAAGATAGAAAGAAGTAAATAAGAGCATTTTTTTGTACGAGTTCAAAACAGGTGGTAAAGCAATGGTGTGGATACTGTTAAGGAACGTACGATGCAATGCTAGTTACAAAAAGTTTGATAGAGACGAGTTCCTTGAAGATGAAGGTCGTGGGCGTCCTTCTTCAGTTCATAACGACCAACTGAAGTTGTTAGTTGAATCAGAACCGCGCAGAACATTTCGAGAGCTTGCACAAAAGTTAGGTGTAAGTCATCCAACAATTCTGGACCACTTAAAACAGCTAGTATATGAAGCTGTATATTTGAATTTCATAAACCGCAATTATTTTTCTGTCAACCCAACAGATTTCTACTTTATAACTCGAATGGCGACAAATTGATATATCACACAGATCTTCATTGTTGAACAACGTGTCGTATTTTTGAAATTTATAAAACGTCAAAGTAAGCGATTAGGAAATTGAAAATTCAAAAATAAATATACATACTCGCATATTCTTGATCTGTACATGTACATATTCATTGTGGTTACTATGGATATGAATATATGTATATATATATATATATATATATATATATATAAATGTATTTATACAAAATATGTTGACAAATAATTTTTAGAATAGATTTTTGAACTTATAAGGTTTTTTTCAAACAATCAAATGTACACTATTTTTCAATTAATACCATACCCTGTAAAGTTTTTATAACACGTTCACTTTCTGTTCCATAACTGAACTTTTGGCAAACTTGCACGACCTTGGTTTTAATTAGTTTGAGTTATAGCGGGCTCACTGTATCTGTATGAAAAATATTATTGTGACAAAAATAAAAATTGTATCATGTGTCCTACGAAATCGGTATTTTGAAGACGAGATAATTTTACATTAGAGAAATATATATATATATATATATATATATATATATATATATATATATATATATATATATATATATATATATCATTATATATAAAACTAATATAATAGAATATCCGCACACGTAACATAATACCTGTTCAATTTAGTGTTCTTGTACGTTTCGAATGATAAAACACGTTCCCCCTGAGCGAAAATCTACTTGGAATTCTGAAAACATGTCAAAAAATAGCTTAAGATAAATCTATACGTTATGACGATACTTTCGGGTCGAGCGAATCATAACCGACGGTATAATAACGTCAAGAATGCTGAATAAATATTCTTATATGGAATACGTAACGTACAAGAAGTCTATTTTATTTCAGCAATATATGAGAATTTATTTGTGGACTGCATGCAAGCAGTCGATGTATAAGTAAAGGACACAGTAAATGCAGAGCTCTTTGTAAGACTTGACCACTTTATATGAAACATCGACGACATTTATTGGTTTTTTTTAAACGTGACGTATTGACTATTCGATCTATGACATTTTTTTTTTGACACGTATTTGTCTACTTCTGATTCTTTCACTATTTCGCCATTAAACATAAAAGTTTATATATATATATATATATATATATATATATATACGTTATGTATATTGTACATAAATATCTGTACATTAAAATATCATTTCAATTTATTGATAGTATTAGTTTTTCAATAAAAACTAGAAGAGGTTCTTTATCTCGTTTAAAATGATTAGTAAAATTTCAAACTCTTGGAAAATAATTCATATTCTAGATTGAAGTAATATGATTTATGTACTAAAATATGTAATAAATATTCTGTTCATATCCTCTAGATGTATTGTTCCATTGTAGTAACATTTCTATACATTCAGTTAATTTAATCAGTCTATTAAAATAGTTTCTCACAAGTCAGATCTAATAACATTATTTGTACCTCTAGCTGCCTCTGAGCTATTTTTTATGAAGATTATAAAAAAAAAATATTATTTTTATTAAATATATTTATCGATTGGAAGTAGGTCACTGAAACGGTACAAATAATGTCTGCAATAAAACAAGTCCTCTCACCGCAAGAATCTACCTGTGGTAGAATTACTATGATTTCATAAAAAAAGCACATCTGAATCTTGGTTTAACGGAAATAGTACAGTTCCTTCAATTCGCACATAAAGATTGTTTTGCTATATGAATTGGAATTGTACAGTACACTAAACTGACAATAATCGTATTGTTTTCTTGAAATCTTCTGAAGTATGAAATGAATGTATACAAGCCAATAATTACGAAAAAAAAGCTTTTTTTAGTTTAATTAATTTAGAATTTAATTTTCACGCATTTATTTGGGATGATTTAATAATTAAACAAAAATTTAAAGGTCTAAAAATTTCTATTTGTAATTGTAATTTGCTACTGTGGCTAAATTCACTTTCATAAATTAATTAATTATCACAAATACCATTTTTCTTTAAATATAAGCTTTAATAATTATTATTTAAACTTTTGTGATGTTCACAGTATTCAATCCTTTTTAATATGCTTTTAATAGAAAAATTAAAAGAAATTTATCGTAAAAACCATTCATTCCCTATATAACAGATTTCGTTGTAACTAAATTATTCATTTAACGAAAACTAGTTTCTAGCAATATTTTCAACTGTCATCAACATTGTGTATTAACTATAATAAATTCTCTCTGTACAAACAAATTTAGATAGCAGAACTAATATAAAATATAGAGGTTTCACTGCGTGCTTTAAAATTAATTTCACGTAATAATACAGAATAAAATATTAAATATATTATTTTATAAGTTAAAAATGAAGATTAATAGTACATTCAGTTATAATACATTCAGTTTAAAAAGCCTTCACTGTAAGATATAATTAAATAATTTAATTCAACATTTTAAAAGTTATCTTTTTTGTAAGTCATGAAAACATTAAACATTTTCACAGCCTCCAAACCACACTAAACTTTTTCGATCAAAAATAGTCAGTAAATTATTGATTGTTTTCGATTGTCGCTTATGCGCGTTTCGATACCAACACTATCATCCTGTTGGCCAGAGTCTCTAGTGTCAGGCACAAAAAAATCTCACAAAATTCATTTGTGAAAGTAAATTTTACCACAGTATCAGAACTGTTTTGTAACATTGAACATATTAACTGATTGTGTTCAGTACTAAACAACAAATTTTAATGATTTTTTTACCGAAAACTTCAAATTTTCATTTTATTGTTTTATATATTATCTTAAAATCACAAATATATATTTAAAAAATTAACATGTTCTTTTTTGAAAATATTTTACATTAAAAGAAAAACATGAATCAAGAATCCAATGGCTCATGTGCACTTCGATAATAATGTCATCGTCTTTCAAGTACAGAGAGAAAGAGAGTGAGAGAGAGAAAGTATAGTCAAAATAGTAAAATTTTGATTGAATTGATTTATATTTATTATCTTAGCAAATGATAAGACTAAAAAAAATTAATAGGAAGCAAATTGTTTTTATATTCTAAAACATTAATTATATAATATGATATTTAAGGTTAAGTCTGTAGAGATCTTATAAAAAATTAAAAGTTAAAAGTGATCGAATTATTATTTATAGAATGATATATTTTTAACTCGTGTTTCAGCCATGAAAATGGTTAACTGACAATCTAAATATAACCTGTAAAACTCGATCACGCATAGACAATGTTCTATCTGTATAAAAAAGTGTTTAAATAGTATATATATATATATATATTGAAAGTCTATACGACCGAATATTAATATTTAAATAATTTTACAAGATGTATAGATAATTTATAATCGCCCACGTAACGAATAAAGAATACTTGTCATCTAATTTTAATCGAATGCATAGAAATATCACCTTCAACGCGCCACGCCGCTTCGAGAATTATATAACCGGTGTTCTAATAGCAAAAAAAAGAAAGGAAACAACAATAATCATATTCAAAGGAAATAAGAAGGAAAAAACTTGTAGACATTCAATCGGTTCAATGCTTCAGCGACGTCGAAGGTTACCAGTGTGTCCAGTCCGGTTGAATTGTTCTTTCGTTCAAGGCGAAACGCACGCATTGCGCTCGTCGCATCTATTAATAACCGATTATATTATTAACGTAACCTTAAAGTGAACGTATTTGTTCGGGCGCATGTAGTACACGCCCACAAACCGAATACAGTTGACTGACAAGTCCGAAGAACACATATACATTCTTTTTCACGATGTGCCAAATGTCCTTGGCTCTGGCCATCGTCTCCTCAACACATATATATATATATATATATATATATATATATATATATATATATATATATATATATATATATATATATATTTATATAATAACAGGACAAATGGCATAAAAATAGTCTCGAGCATAATTTGTTACCGTTTGTTTTTTTATGTTTTTTTTTTTCTTCAAATCGCAAATTATGTGTAGTTGTCAAATATTTTAGCGAAAAGCGAAAAAAAATCGGAAATTTATTTGTTTTTAGTTCGAGACAATGATTTGTTGAAAAGTTCTTTTTGATAAAATATTAGGTACAGTTTCATTATTTACTGTGATGCAGTCGTTTCTCTTATAAATATTGACCATTTACCAACAAATAAACGTAAAAGACAAGACGAGAATAAATACACGTATTTATTTTTAATCTGTTTTCATCTGCTATCTTCAAAATATTGAGCATAATAACACATTTTAAATACTGAAATAATTTACATAGGCTTCAATTTAAAACACTACCTAATTTATCAATGCCTTAGTGCTAAGTGTTAATAATTTCGATAACAAACTCATTTTAATTTTTTCATTATATTATAATCCAATTTTTCAATACATTAAATCATAGGTGTTATTTGTTTGACATGTAATGATGTAAGAAAGGTATCTTAAAAATACACACAAGCGTGTATATATATATATATATATATATATATATATATATATATATATATATATATAAAGTACATAAGATAGAGATAACACTCTAAAAAGAAAATATAGTATTTCTAAAAAAAATTCAAACGCTATAATTTTATATCAAATAGATTTTATTCCTTACACATTACCCAAATAGTTACAAATATCGAATGCTGTTTATTTATTTTAGACATATATATATATATATATATATATATATATATATATATATATATATATATATTCTCTATATCTCTTCTATCTCTATTCTTCGATGGCTCTACAGTCCAAATCGAGCCTTGACCTCCTCAACTTTCTGCCTCCAGACATCCCTCTCCCTGGCAGTCCTCCAGTTCCATACTTTCAACAGTTTAACTGTATCCTTATCCACATTGTCTATAAATCCAAATTCCGTATTAGTGGTTGTTTGCCGTTACATCCGTCAAGTATCCGAGGCTTATTTTGACGTTTGTTGTTTTACGACGTGGGATTGTTAGCCCCACGCCCAACTCCGTTTCGGAAGACCTTTCTCTCGCTTTCGCTAGCCCTGACCCCTCTCGCCATCGGAGTTACCCGATATTGAGTGAGGTCACTCAGGTTACCAGGGTTAACCACTTGGTGGTGACAGTCTGAATTGTGTAAAAGAGGCTATGCAACGCTAGTTGGAGCCGGTGTCGTGTGGTAGGCGTGCGATACCTCCTTTTAAACCCCCTCCCTCCATATATATATATATATATATATATATATATATATATATATATATATATGTTAAAGGTTTTTAAAATTCAAACAAATCTTCTTAGTTGACTTTTTATTCTGTAGATCATTTGAATGTTTAGTCTCTTGTGCCAGTGTCTGCCCGTATGATATTTTCATGTACATATGAGATTTTCTAATATCATCCTGAAGATAGCACATGTATCGAAACTATTAATGAAGATCAAACACTGAGATGATTCGAAAGAACGAAGACCATCAGAACAACGCATCTATGTTTTCATATATGTGTTCTGCAATATAGTACTATATATAATTTGTAATATATCTGTTTAGTTTCTTAACGTCTATTTTGTTTGCTGTTGTTATGAGCATGTTGTGGAAGAAAATAATTAAAAAAAAAAATAAATTATTTGCAATACATTCGTATTATATAATAAAATTATTTAAACGCGTTATAAACAAACTTTTCATATAGAATAAAAATATAAATAGTTTGCAATGAAACATACGTGTAGTAAATATGTATTCGTTGAAGGAAAAATACAAAACTGTCCGTAAAAATGTCTTCGATTTATGACAAATTAATTAATATGTAAAACGTTGATCTCTTGATAAAAAAAATAACAATAACCATATAAATCTAGAAACAACAAAACATTCGCGACGAATCGCTTCATAACAAAGTAATAAATTCGAGAATTGTCCAATTGAAATGTTATTCTATAACCGTGCGCGGTTTACTTACACAGTGCGCACGAAATAAATCTCTTGCGGACACATCTGAAGTATTTATGAATGCAAAATGTACTTGCGACAAAGATGCATTTTTATCCTACGCGACCTACACCACAGACGCCGAACACTGTGTCTACTGAACGCCATAAATTTCATTTCGGGCCGTTGAAATCTTTATCGACGTAGTTTTTTTCATTCTTTTTCGCAATTATAAATGATGAATATGATTTCGGTGACGCGTTTTGGCGCAACGTCAACTTAATCAACAATTCAGTTCGTTTCGCAAACAGCGTAATGGATCGTTTGATCGTATTGTCATATGCTAAATTTATAAACACAAGAATCTCTTTATAATAAATATTTCCGAGAAATTAGGGATCGTTTTTTTGACATCAACAAGTAACGGCTTAGCTTATCGTAGATATTATTCAGAAATATTAATTGGAAATCATTAATTATAAACTGGTTTTCTTTTATAACTTTTTATTTCGTGGCACGTGCAGATTTAAACATTATATCAAAAGAATATGCGAAAAATTTGAAGCGATTTTTTTCACTGTCATCGTTGTATTTAAAATGTTATTTACATTAAATCTGAAATAACAGTATATGATTAATCTGTAATATCACAGAATTTCTAATTAAAGCTTATTACAGTTGTTAAAATCGATACATAAATACTATGAATGTATACATTTAAACTGTCTGTTATTTTATCTTATAATAAACAGTAAAAATAAGACCAATCACTTTCTTAAGAAACACGTTTGATTTTCGTACATAACGAGACTGAATTATATTTAAATAAAAATACAAGTAATCGAATCGGTTCATACTTTGTCGAATTTATTTTTATCTCGACTCGTTTAATAAATTGATGACTCATTCTTCTATATGAAGAACGTGAAAAAGAGAAAAAAAATTCTTCGATTTACTTTATGTATTGTATACTTTGATTATATTTATATCTTAATATTTTTTGCGAGTAATTGAACCTTGAGCTCAGTTTAAGAAATCGCTAGACATGAGAACAGGTAATGACATAAGTGTTCATGAAATATTAAAGAGCATTCGTGACAACATTCAACCTGTTCTATATTTTTCAGAGGTGAATCATTTGGCTATATATTTCAACACGCATATTTATACAGCGTAAGCGTTTTAATTATAATTCAGATTCATTTTATATTGGCAGAATTACTGCCCTGAATAACTGCATGTTAAAGAAATCACAAATTCATAAGCTTATATCGCATTACAATTAATATAAACGCAATGAACGATTGATGAAAGAAGAAGAAGTTTTCAAATAAAATATCCACATATTCATTCAAAATAATTCAGAGACAGTATTTGTAAAAAGGTCTTACACGTTAAAAAAAGTAAGCTATATTAAAACACGCAATTGATTCGATTTTCACAAATTATTAATTCAAGGTTTCTCGTTTTCTCTAATTGCTATGAAAATTATGAATGAAAATATAATCAACGTCGAAATTCATGCTTTAAATATAAAAACGTTTAAAATGAGCAATTATGTGTACTTAAATCTTTTTTTTTTGTACTTTTCAGCATCAAATAATATTTGTGTCAGTCATTCAAATATAGTTTTTTTTTCTGTTTAGAAATTTTCTCTTCGGTATGTCTTCTATTTTATTTTCTGTTATAAGTCTATACTTATAAATATATATATTCTCAAGTTAAATATATTTACTAGCAACTGCTATTCTCACATCATATTCATAGATGGTAAGATAAAAATACATCAAAATCAAATTCCAAAATTCATTACAATACGAAACCGCGCTTGTGGTTCACTATTCATAATACACAAACTCTAATAACAACAGTAAAACCGAGCAAAAATGGTAGTAAAAATAATCGGTCGTTAACAACATTTAGATATAAATAAATTTTATAGCCTAAGTTCGTTTCATCATCTGGCGTTCAGCAAATAAAATGTAACTCGACTAGTAAACATGCAAAAAAAGCATATCCATGTTGCATCGCTGCACAAACGGTATCGCAGTGAGTATTTCGAAAATTCGCGCCATAAATTACCGATAATGTAGGTATTTTTAATGTGTTGTTTACAAACATTTTTGTCAATTTTCCAATTTCGTTGCCGACACACATTTTATTATCCGTGCATTTTTTCAGTCCGTGTGAATTTATGTTCCAAGCCAATATTTTTTTCGATTTTCTCGTTTTCGAACGGCAGTTTCTTCTTCCAATTTTGTTTAGTTTATCATTACAGATTATAAATTGTGAAATATTTTGTGTGTTTGTTTTATAATTCATTTAATTCTATTGAAACATTAATAGTCGTCTTTCTTGATTCTACTTAAAAAATACACTGAATAAATAATTTTTACATCTATTACCATTAATACTTTTTTTCATTATACACGAACATTTTACATGCATTTATAATATATACAAGTAGATCTGCACATGTTTATAATTTTTTATTTAGAAAGAAAAACCGCAAACACCTCAGAAAAAAATCGGATATAAGCGTACTTTTTTCTCGACAGTACAAATTATATACTGATTCATTACAGTTTTTTCAAGCAATTTCAAGTTGTTTTTTTTTTGGATATTTGTTGTAACATACTTTTTAGTTTTATATATATATATATATATAAATGTTTTATTATTATTTTACAATCTCTAAGATGATCATGAAACTAGTATGAATTTGATAAAATTTGTGATTTTTTTATTATAATTAAATGTAAATTAAAAATCGATCCAGTGTACCTCTTAGAGAAATTTTAATTCGTATTTTTAATATTTTCACATGCACTCTTATAATACTCTTCATATGTCAAGTATTTCTTAAATACTAACTGAAAGACTGGGTGTAAATCGTGCGTTTCGAAAGAACATTCCAAATTATCTCAATTAATAAATTATGCTTTTTATGAAATATTTCAACAATCCGATATTTTTTTGGAGATCGAATACACTTTGTAATCAAATTCGCACCGAAATCCCTTTTAAAGGATTTCAACCCCTTTTTATCATTCTGTTTAACAAATTATAGTGTTTAGAAAAGTTAACAATATATACGAGATTTTTTTCGCTCGAAAATTTTAGCTTATCTCTCATAATTTCGATTAATATCCCATTAAAAATTACAACAATTGTGAAAAATCAAGATAATACGGCTTTGTCTTTAAGGTAACTATAAAATACAACTTTGTAGATAATATTCATGTTAAATAGGAGCTAAATTAGGATATGTTTGTCTGATATTGGTATATTAATACATTGATATTGACTGAAGACTCGAGAACGTCTTCGTATTTAAAAAAAAATTAAATTAATTAAATAAATAAGTAGATATTATGAAATGTTTAAACTGGTCACAGTTTTTAAATAATAATATAATTGTAGACAAATCAAAATTGTCAATATGTAGAGTATTACTAAGTTATAGAAAAACTGTTCAAATTTATATAAAATTACACTGTTGACAGTGTCATAGTTTAAAAGATTTGTTGAGTAATTTGCCCCATTCAAATGTTTTATATTATGCAGAATAACTCTACAAAATGTTTTTCTCCTAATAGATATATTTAAAACTTCTGATTAATATTCCAAAATCAGCCATTTTCTACAATATTGAAGGAAAACATGAAACTCAGACTCGAATCAATATTTCTGTTTCGAGC
>CM068314.1:30225707-30343207 GCA_034766995.1 Acanthacorydalis orientalis | reverse complement strand
GTCGATTACACATATGTGACAATACATACGGGCACCATTATTGTAGATTTTACTTTAAAATAATAGTCAACATGTATAAAACATATACAAGGCCATGCGGGCAGTGTCAGAAAATTATCATTATATAGTTAATTGGTTCAGTTACGTAATGCACGTGGTCAATGTTTAGATGTCAGTAGAACAGCAATTGACAATTTCTGTTATAAATTATGTACTATTTATCTAAACTATTATGTTAGTTTTATCAGCAACTGTTTCCTTTTTAAAATGTCAGTCAATTGAATTAAGGACTTGTTTTTTACATGAATATGCAAAAAAAATAGATTGAATATTTAACGTTACATAGTAAAAAATAGTTTTATAATTTTAATTTAGTTCGTGTTTTAGTTGAAGAACGAACTTTTTGGAAGTTAACTCGTATACTTAAATTTAAAAAAATGTTGTATCTTGCAGCACAAATGGTTGTTTTGTTTTCATATTTTAGGTGGTTAATCTTATCTCTAGTGATTTTTCTAGTATATAAAATTTATCAACAAATAATGTTTATAAATAAATTCAAAAATTTCAATAATTAACAAAACAGATTGAAATATACATCTCTCTGTATATATAAAGTCAAAATTATCCATAAAAAACTATAAAACAGCACGTTTCAATATATCAGCGAGAATGAATATATAGACATACTAGCATATACACACACATATATAAATATATATATATATATATATATGACATTGAATATTTTTTTGCGACGAGGTTTCTATAATGCCCAAATATGTTTATTTCATTCGGTTACATGACAGTTAGTACTAAAACATTTTATTGAATACTTGTTTTCTTTATAAATTTACTCACTGGTTTGGTTTTTGTCAGATTAGTGATAATAAATCCTTCATTTCAACTCATAAAATATTGACTCTTTTCTAATTTTTTTTCTAACATCTTATTGTCCTTAAATATATTTTACTTCAATTAATATATAGCGCTACTTCTATTTTTAATCATATGTAACCAATTTTTGATTACATACTAGTCTTTTTAAACACACGTACCCAATACTATTTATTCAAAGCCTGAACTGAAATCTTATATATTCTCATAAATATTTTATTTACAAAATGATTTACCATTTACGAAAAATCCATCTTTAATACAAAAAAATAATGGTATAAGAGATGAGTAAAAAGGAGATTTATAGATATTTAAACAGTACCCTTATTCAGGAAGTGTTTTACTCCTAATTAAAAATTTATTAATGTATTTATTCTTCATAAAAATGCCAAGCAATTGTAAATATTTTTGGCGTAATTATCTAATGTACCTTGTTGAATATAGTCTCTCTCTCTCTCTCTCTCTCTCTATATATATATATATATATATATATATATATATATATATATGTATGTATCATAGCAACAAACATCAAGTAATTTTTTTGTGAATGCCCACGTACATTTCTTGTACGTATAATTTCACTGACAGTACGGAAAATATAAGACGAAAATATAAAAAGAAAATTACTGTTCTTATATACTGTACAAAGTTATCAACTATCGAATTCATGTTCAATAAACATACAAGCTCGATCACAATTAGAAATCATCGTATCGAAAAGATGTTTTCTTCAATTATTTACAGTAACAAATAATTAGCAAGAAATATTGATAATAATGAAAGTATTTGAGATTTCTTTCCTGTTAAATGAACATTATTGAAAAAAATTATTCCTTCGTGTTATCAAAGTTCATCAAAACATATACAGTAATGATTGAACCGTGCATTCAAAATAATATTTTTTTTAATTTATAAACTCGTGGGCTAAAAAACGAACACTTGATACCTATTAATCACAAACACGGTTTTTTTTATCTAAATACAATACTGTCTAATAGAAAGTTTTTAACTTTCGACCAGCATTTTAATCAGACTATTACATGTTTAATATGTTACATTCTGTGTGTATGTATCTCTACTATATATATATATATATATATATATATATATATATATATATATATATATATATATATATATATAGTACCGATATATACACATACATACAAAAGAAATATTCAAAGTGTGAAATAATTATTGGAACATGATTTACGTTTAATTTCACATTCTAAACTAAAAAAAGAAATGAAATGTTCAGAAATAAATGCAATTTAACGGTATGTTCTGTTTTATTATAATAAATTTATCTATCATATTCTATTATTTTGAAAAATATTCGTTTACAAATAGTTAATGTTCATATTTGTGTTTTTTTGGTAAAGTAAATTCAATTTTTTAACCTGTACTCTGAAAACGTTAGATTTTTCAAATAAAAAAGCTTTAAATTCAATTTAAATTGGTATATATATATATATATATATAGGTGCGCACTCATGATTGAATCAGGTTCAGGAGGGAGTTAAATGGATATTTTTTTAATATGAATTCAATAAAATTCATTGGGTGATTATACAAATTTATTTAAATAATAGAAGCTAGTTTTCTTTTCCAAAGCTCTTCAGTTACTTCAGTCGTGGTTACATTAATATCTCTGTATATGTGTATGTATATATATATATATATATATATATATATATATATATATATATATATATATATATATATTTATATAGGGTATTACATTAATCTCTCTGTATATATAGGCACTTTGGGGGTGCCAGAGCTCATTATTTCCCCCTGGATGCGCCACTGTATATATATATATATATATATATATATATATATATATATATATATACACACCTTTTATGACGCATTTTTCTAAAAATATTACATTTGTATCACAATTTCTTGTAAAATAGAAAGTCTTCTCACAAAAGTCATAAATTGGCAATACTCGGTATTTGTGTTAAATAAAAATTCATTTTAAGGCATACCAAGTAATGTATATTATATATATATATATATATTATATATATATATATATATATATATATATATATATATATATTAGTTCATTAATGAAAGGAAACACTTTTTGAGCTTTTTTATTATTTTTTTATTGATCCACAATTGTTGTGTGTTCTAAAACATATTAAATTTCAAACATTTATCGTATAAACGTCTGATTTACTTACCTAATTATTTAATTATTGTTATTTTTTATGATATTTTATTTTCAAATATTCTGTTAAAATAATTATTTTTGAATAATGTATACATTCAGTTGTATAATTATCAAAGTGTCAAAAAGGATGTACATGATTTTGACATGCTTATTAATTTTATTTTCACTGAACATGTCGAACAGCATTGGAATAGAAAATTTTAATAAAAAATATATTTGTTATCATTGAATAAATATATTATGTGTGCGTTGTGTGTGTATAACTTTTTCGATTTGAAATACATTTAACGAGAAGTCAATATTCATTATCTGCCAGTTTAACCTCAATCAAGAGCCCATTGATCTTTGGGTGTTGTTGTTGTAGAGACTTTGAACGCATTGCTATTTAGACACAAGAGTGCACTTTTGCAATGCAGCGTGGCCAAGGCCATCCTGTGGCATTCCTTGCTTGCATGCATGCACATGATACGTTTGTGTACACCGGAGAGCGAATGAAAGTTTCTGTAAAACCGTCGACGGCACAGAAATATATTTTATGTGAAATTTTATGACTCTCGCAGCTAGAGATTTGTGTTTTATAGCTTCAACTTTATAATTCATATTATATCTTTTTATTTCATGTCTTACTCGTACATATATATACTTGCAGCTATATATATATATATATATATATATATATATATATATATATATATATATATATATATATATACACTTGTTTGTGTATTAAATTGTTTCCATTTTATTTCATATACTTATTTAGTACAAGTACTATTATACAACAAAAAATGCATATATTTCTGAATGATGGAATTTTTATATAAATCATGCGAAGTGTTGTTCAAAAAAACTGTTTCCTTTTTGTACAAAAAAAAAAAATAAGATGAACATTTTTATTAATATTTATACTGCACGGACATCAACGGTCAGGATCTTTACATGAAAGAACTTATGTATACATATTATTTATTTGATCTTATGACAAAATGAATTGCAGAAAAAAATAAGTTATGTTGTTATTCTTTTAAGAATTTTGAATTGTCTTTATTTAGTTCTATCACATAAAAGTAAATACTTTTTTTCTGATAATATTTGTTTTTGTACAAATTACATTTTTTTATTGAATATTTTTAATTAAAAGTCGAAATTTTGTATTCTTATAACTCGATTGTATTTATTTATACAATATAGAAAAAAAAGTACATTTTTCCTTACACTATTTAAGTTATTTATAGTTTTAAAACCAACTTCGCGCTTTCATATTTGTAAAGTATAAATATATTTAAGTTTCATAATAAAAATAATAGTTTAGTCAGCAAAACACTCTAAATAATTTTATATGAAACAAAACTTTTAATTGCGAAATAATAATACTAAATTCAAAAACAGTTAAAAAGTTACACAATTATCTTTTTTTTATTTAAATAACGATATTGCTGTACTATAGTTTATTATGTTATTAATTTTCTTAAAGTCTGTTACAGATATTTTAAAACGGTAGAGATAATTGAAAAGTTCACCTTTACTAAATTACAATATACTTTAACGAGAATTTATATATAGGCTTCGTTCGCGGAAAATTACAACGAATAAAAAAGAAACAAATACACCTACAGACGACACAAAAACCCAAGTATACAAAAATATATATAAATATATATATTTGTATATATATATATATATATATATATTGTAGAGACTGTCAATATCTTTTATCCTGTCATATCTATTATCTAGTGAAAACATTTCAGTGTCCTATACTGGAAAATAGTAAACAAGCATTGATAAACAATCTCTATAATAACAGATCGTCATTAAAAAAAAAACGAAAGAATTCCATGAAACGAAAAATATACACATTCGGCATCCGATAAACAGAAGCCGTTCAAAACTCAAAATGGCGTTTTTTGTGCTGTATTTGACAAAATGACGCACAGGCGAACGTAGGTCTCCATCGACTCGTATTGGTTTTATTATATTATATGAATTTTGTCAACAACGTTTCACAAGTGTCGGGTATACAAACAGCATGAAATATCAGGATAGTGAATGTAGGGATCTCGCGATGTTTATTTTACTGGGATCCTGTACGTGATAATTTAAATTGATAACATGTGTGAAATGCATACATTTCACATGTGTGTATATATATCTATGCATATGTATGTATATATATATATATATATATATATATTTACATATATATATATATATATATATATATATATATATATATATATAT
Organism: Acanthacorydalis orientalis; assembly: GCA_034766995.1. Classification (NCBI taxonomy): domain Eukaryota; kingdom Metazoa; phylum Arthropoda; class Insecta; order Megaloptera; family Corydalidae; genus Acanthacorydalis; species Acanthacorydalis orientalis. Next base: position 30,337,880 of record CM068314.1, on the reverse strand, counting down.
ATATATATATATATATATATATATATATATATATATATATATATATATATATATATATATATATGTTACTTAAATATAATTGAAAATGAGAAATTTAAAAAAAAACGTACCAATCGGAAAGCAGATCACAACCAGCTTGCAAAATGTAATTTATTGTCCTTTGATATGAGATAAATTAAAATATAGAAATATAAAAAATAAATGAATAAATATTGATGATAGAAATATAATTTCAAATGTTTAGTTATGATTTTCATTTATTTCATATTTACAATTAGTAATAATAGATTTTTAAAATTAATGAAATTTACAAATTAATTACTTTATTATTAATTCTTATACTCGAATATACTTCAGTGATGAAAAAACAATTATTGCATTTTTCATAAAAATGATACATTTTGTTTGAAGTCAGAAACGTTAAAATGTAAATCTAGAGAAAAAAGTAAAAATTGAAAATCATTACTCGTTGTATTCTTATCACCATCGCATAGGATTCTAGTTCGACGAGAATTCAATCAATTTCAATTCTCGAAAACACTCCGTCTAACAAATATATCTCTACACCTTTTACGTCGTGTTGTATGCACTGGTTTGGGGCAACGTGGGAGTACGTAGACGGCCACATAGCTCAAGACACTGGATTTTCAACAACATTTTACCTACAGGTGTCTCGGAAATATAGTTTTTTTTCATAATACCTTTCCCACATTATTCAATTTAGTATATACAATGTTACAATGTGCGCGACGTTGACTTCAAATACAGATTTTTAAACAACATTCTAAATTAGATTTTATATTATTTTCTTAAAATAAATTATGCAATATGTATATATATATATGTGTATGTATGTATGTATGTATATATATATAATGTACAAAAATTAAACTGGCTCTTTACTACATGAGCAGAAAAAATTAAATAAGATACACATTTATTTTCAGTTACAATATAAAAGATTAAATTCCCATCAACACGATAATTCAGTACAATTTTAATAAACTTTTTCCATTAAGTAGTCAATTTATATTACTAAATTTATTTTTACCTTTGTTATTATAATGAATTTATTTATTTATATACCTATACATATATATATATATATATATATATATATATTTCAAATTTTCGTTATCTCCGCAACTTTTAAAAACTCATTTACCAGTTAATACGAAGAGTTTTCTTTTGAAAAATTTTCAGTTTGTAATTGAAAAAGTAATCTTTATTTTACATAAAATTATTTAATTTTTCAATCACCAATTTCATTAATTAATATCTCTTAAGTGCATCTACTTTTAATATGTGTTAGATATTTCTGTTCTATCCAAACTAGAAGAAGCTTGACCTTTTTCGTGTATATTGAAAAAATACTGACCTCCTTTGAATTAATTTCCTCTTGATTAATATTCATATTTTTCAGTAAACTTGTTATTACGGGAAGTGGATTTATATAAAATTAAATTATTTTTGAACGTTTTAGATAGTTTTATTGTCTCATTTTAGTTATATATATATATATATAATTTAAAATTGATCCCACCGTTATTCGTGCGTTTTATTCATTCTCTGATTGATTGATATCGATCACATGGTCTCTGGTCTGATTGGTTGATACGTCACATGAATAGTGTTCTGTTTGGTGACTTGAAAGAAGGTATAAAATTTTTGTGTAAAACAGATAAAAAATTTATTCAGAATATTGTAGTATTATGTTATGTGAATATTTATAAACTATTCCAATTACATTTTTAATACTTGTATTTTACGGGGATATTTGTGTGTATAATTTGTTAATTTCTGTTATTTGTTATTTGAGGAGAAGCGAACGTTATTAAGTAGTGGGCGAATCCTCTCAGGGGTCAACAGGCACAGCGATCAGAGTACGGAGCCCTCTAGTGTGTGTGTGTATATATATATATATATATATATATATATATATATATGTATATGCACAAGTATAAGTTTTTTTTAAAAAAAATCAAGCTAACATAAGCCATTGGTTAGTTTTTGAACACGTTAATCAGATAACCACAATTCTCTTGTTCTATTCTTGGTAAATACTTGTCTGTTAGCTGATTTCTTATCTATCTACTTGCTCACTACCTACTACTTGTGTAATTAATCTCTTTTTAATATAAATAAATAAATACAGAGTAATTTTAATGAAAATTATTGTATATTTGCGTCACAGCAACATTGAGTTTGTCACCAATAGTGTTTTCACAACATGTAAAATATTCTTGTTCACATCTTATTCAGACATATTTTTTATGTATGAATTTTGATTACACATCCGAGTTTTAATTCTTACTTAATTTAAATTATAATAAAATACGACATTGTATGTAATTATGTACAAACTTCGAATGGGTACAATCAACGCATCATACATTAATATACAATGATTCAATGATTTGTAATTCGTACCAAGTAGTATACGAGTATTTATGTTCTTGCACCTATATTCTAATTACGTAACTGTTGAATATGTAAAAAAATACGAAATCGAATAATTAACTTGAGAATTTATTCAAATGTATGTCTCTGGGTATCTGAATATTTATAAAAGTTATTTACATTTATTTTTATGTCAACAAATATTTTATATTTTGATAAATAATGCAGATTTCATAATGGATTCAATGTAATAAACAAACCCAATTTTCTGAATGAAACTTCAGTATTTATGGATGAAATATGATTTTGATTCTGCTATTCTATATATTTTAAAATTCACAGTTAGTTTTGTGAAAATGTTATTTTTATTTATTATCATTTAGAATATTTAAAATTATCTTTTATCATTAATGGCGTTGTAATGTTTTTTTTTAAAAAAAATACAAAATATATGAATTAGAAATATATTTTCCTCAAAGTTAAAAATACATCTTTCCCTATTAAGACACAGAAATCTCTCACATCTATTTTCATCTTAGTAAAGTGTTTTTTTTTGTGTAAATCTCATAAAACATAAATCTAATTCAATTTTTACAAAATACGGGACAATATATCAGTTATATTTTCTTTACAGACTTTCGAAAATCAATCTTTCCATCCAATCATGAACTATTATCTCAATCAATATTATTAATAGATTTTGACTCTCTGTATCTCGTCTATAAACATGTTTAAGAGATAGTTTTGTATAGATGGAATCTACATTGAATACAATCGAAAGTATCAACTGAATACAAAATGCAACAGATTGTAACTGATAGTGTATTCATAATTATACAGTTTGATGTTCATATTGAAAATGCAATGAACTGAAAGTTTTTAACATGATATGCATTTTAATATAAAAAAAAAACTATTCTTCAGTATAAATTAGAAAAGGTATTAAACTCTTATACGGGTACAAATTTTGAATACATGTGTTCGAAAATCACCATGTACTCGTAAATGTACATACATGTGTGTGTATACATATATATATATATATATATATACATATATATATATATATATATATATATATATAAGTGAGTGTATGTATGTACACAAAACATTTATATAACAATCGGTGTGAACTTGAACACCTCTTGTGTCGTCTCCACGTTCTCATTCCACCAATATCTCACAATCAATCAGACTGTTACGAAACTGGTTCGTTGTTCCGAGACAGTGAGAGTGTAACAGCAGTTCACGGCTCACGAGCAAGGCCAATGGAATGAAAGCTGTTGCTTTCATCAACAGAAGCGGCCGAAGCGCTTCTACAAGATCGCTATGTACGCTATTTACTTGCTCGTCTGTTGAACAGCAACCGTTGACGCACTACCACCAATCGTATGTCCACCAATCCGTTTACCAATCTAGTAATCACTTCCCAAGCGTTCGCCGTATAAACTCCCCAACCGATCGGCAGCCCAACCACCCACCGACGTGGTACGATAACAAATCTCAATTAGTGAATGTTATTTCTTTGTGTACTGAATCGAAATGGAAGTTTTTAATGGAATTGTGGACATTTCCAATTATGTTCTTATATATATATATATATAATGTTCTAAATATATGTCATAAGGGAGTGTTTGTCTTATGATCGAAAATTTCTATCCTTCAAATCGTAATCTTCAAACATTCTATACTTAATACTTTTTGACATAAACACTTGATAATAAATATTAATAAAATTTTAATAAATTTAGAATTAAAACCTGTTCATATCAAAAACACAAATAATTATATTTCTTGATGATAAAAAATATAATGTTCTGGTTGTTTGTTTCGCTTTATAATATATGTTGTATATATAATTATAAACTTGAAAAAATTACAAAGCAAAATAATATTGTCTTAAGAGTTATTTGAAATATAAATAGATTTCAAGAGTTATGATTTTATATTATACTACCAATTATATGATCGTGTCGATACATTTTTGTATTCATAACAACTCTAAAAAAATATGTTTGGTAATAAAAGATTACAACAGATAAAAAGTTGTTAAAAAAACGAACAGAATATTTCATTATTGAAAATATTTTCCATTCAAGAATATTCTTGAATTACATTTATTTTTGGTGTTGAGCACTGAATGCGATGAAAGGAAATATTATTGTATTTCAGATAAGAATATATTCATTTAAAAATATATGATTGTATAAAATCAGCGTTTCTGATTTTCTATTTAAGGAAAATGAATATTTTATTCGGAAATATTCATTTGAATTCATTTCGACAAACTGTCGATTAAACATTCGAAATAAATTTATCCAATTTTGATATTGTAATTAATCCTTTCGAATTGTATGTTTACTTTTTCTAATCGTCCCACGCAGATTTCATTTACAGTACGGCTGATTGATACCATTCAATTGCGATGAAATCATTTCTTCGCGTTTATTGTAAATTTGAGTTTACTTAAATATATCGTCTCTACTTCTTTAACAATTTAAGAAACAGTTGTCAAAAAACAAAAATGGTTATGCGTCAAAATATGTTATATTAAATTATTTATTTTTTTATTTTACAGTTTTTCTAATTGTATATTGAGAAAAAAAGCATAATCAATTCCTTTATAATGAATGTACGAATAAGATTGATTAAAAAATACTAAAATACTATTTAAATAATTTTTAGACTCCATCTGTTTGTAAACTAGGTGAATGTTCTAAATACAGTGCAACCTGTTGTACCGCAACATCTCAGTAGCACTGTTGTGGTGCGAAAGGGTACTACTTCTAGAATAGAAATGCCTATTTAAAGCCCCCCGGAAACAGTATAGCAGTTCATTATTCGGTGCCTCTTTTTTGAGGCGTTAATATGTGTACTTTGTAGAGTAGGGGTAGAGTGGAGAAGAGACATCGTTCCACTATCGCAGTAATTTTCGATACGACAGGGCGAACTGTAATTACTCGTTTAAAAGTAATAAATTTTAAAACGTCGAACCTGTTTAGAAAGTAAACACTCAGCGATAGGAGTAGCACAACTAAAAAAATATAAATTTTTCAGATATGCATTTTAAAGTTTTTGCTATACCAAGATTTAAATAAGTATCGAATAACTTCTCTAAATTAAATAGTGTTCTGCATATACTCTAATTAAGAGCCGCATTTGCACACCCACAGGTAATTTATCAGATTATGAATATTAATCATTTATATTTCTGATTTCCTTTTATTTTGAATTATGGCGTTCTTTCTGAAATGTATTTATCTTTTTTAAATTGCAAAAAAATGTAGAAAAATCATCGTTCTGTATATAAAAAATAAATCCATCGTAAAATTTCCATAAAACAATTTTTTTTCGTGTAGACCGCCTCCTCGCAACGCTGCTCCTCCCGCTGTACTCTGAATACAAGTAGCACGTTAATCATTACCATTCTCAATCATCAATGATTCGTTAATAGATATCGCATGGTCTCCGTTCTGATTGGTTGACATCAGTCACATGTATGTAGATCTCTCATGGTGTACAACGAAACAGAATATACGATTTGGTGTAAAACTGATAAGAAATTTACTCAAAATATCGTATTCACAGAAATTTTAGAATAAAAAAATTGTTACACATTTTAACACTGTATTTTGTTGTTAATTTTTGTACACTTTTTCAATAAAAATTCTACAATTGTCATTTTACACAGGTTATTTGTGCGTATAATTCGTTAATTTCTGTTATTTGTTAAATGAGAGAGATAGCGTCAGTGAGCAAAAGGAAGTGTCCCCTGATTTTATAAAAAAAATAATGCAGGATTCATCTAAATTTTAGTTAGATAATTTTGTGTCTGAATAATGTCAGATTTAAACTGATTGATCAAGACTTTTATATTATCGACCAGAGAAGCTATATTATACATTTATCAGGAACGAGAATCAGCTCTTTCACTACAATCTTCTTCTAAGCATCCGTTTATATCGTCAGTAATTACACAAAAGATGTCATGTGAATATTTATTATATTTTTTTTTATAATTCTATGATGTTATTAAAACATAAGAAAGAAATCATTCTCACATGATTATTATGTTGAACTACGTATTAATCCAGGTCCGACTTTGTAACATTAATCTTTCATTATAATAAAACGATCAATTGTATAAAGATCAATGCAATGTAATCATTTTATTTAAAAATATTTTAAAAGTGTCAATATTATTAGTACATTTTACTAAAAAATAAAAATAAAATTTACATCCAAATATAACAAGATATGTAGGGAAAAAGTTTACTTCCTGTTATTCAAGATTTTTTAAATATATTTATATCTCATAAAATCTTGAATACCTTAGCATTACCTCCTTACGTGATCATATACTTTGCAAATATTTATGTATTAGTTATTCATAAATATTTAACACATTAACTAGTACTTTGTAAAAACATGTTTGTGTATAATAATTTTTCCCACTTCGAACGAATCGACTTCTCAAAATTAGGTGATCACTACTTAAATAACATTGACAGTACGTAACCCATAGTAAAACTGATCAGTTAACACTTTACAAATGTTTACTTACATAGTAATTAGCACGTGTGGTTTTATTGCCTTGTAATTTACTTGTTCCTGATTTAAAGCGTATATGCTAAGATTTAGTTGACTATCCGATAAGGTAACATCGTATATTCGATTTAGCTTTTATCGTTTTAAATTATAATAAAATTTTCTGCATTAAAATCTCATGGATGAAATTAATTTCCATGCATTATACTCTCTAACTTGATTAAATAAAAATTATGATATTTCTAACATCAGAACATTAACTGTTATAAATACTTTAGAACTCAGTCCATCTAAGGCATTCGAATAAAAGAGGAGTAGCAAAAGTTTTAATAAACATCATAAAGGCATTTTTTATGTTGTGGATGTATTTATTTCTTGACGATTAAGAAATGCATTAACTTACAAATAAATATATTTATTTTCTTTATGAATTTATCGTTTTAGTATTTACGAGTGCTTCATGTATGCTATGTGAGTGTATACCAATTTCATTTTACTAACGATGTAATAACACTAACATGTCGATAAAAGATAGTTAAACGTTTAAAGGATACTTGTCGACATCTAAAATCCTACCTGATGATTTTTAAAGTTGATACCCTCAGTTGTGATGTCCTCAGATGTGTAGTTAAAACAAATATTAGAATTAATTACTTCTTGTCAAGAATTTCTCAGTGAGAACTAAAAAGTCAAAAACTCAATTAACTGCGGGCAGCTTCTTCGTAAAACAGTTCGCTTCGGAAACTCTTACTTTAAATATTTTACAGTATCCATGAGAAAAAAGGAGCGAAACATGGGTGCTTAACGCCAAAATAGTTCAGACTCCAAACAACACAACGAAGTATGGAAAGATGCATGTTGGAAATAACAAGAAGAGATAGAAAGAGAATAGAATGGATACGAAAACAAACAAGAGTCACAAATATAATAAAAAGAGTAAAGAGTCTGAAATGGAAATGGGCGGGACATATCGCAAGAAGAGAGGACAACCGATGGACAAGAGAAATTATTGACTGGGAACCAAGGAATATAAAAAGACCCAGAAAGAACCCAATGAACAGATGGGATAAGGATATTAAAAACTTTCTTGGAAATCTGTGGAAAAGAGAGGCACTGAATCGAACAAAATGGAAAATCATGGAAGAGGCCTTTATCCAGCAGTGGATTAACAGAGGCTGAAGATGATGATGATGATATATGTATGTATATATATATATATATACGATTTTTAAAACTGTTTAGAATTTCAAGATACAATCGATACTAATTAAATATCTTATCCGCTAATTAAACATAAGAAACAGGTGCTGTGACCGTTTTAACGCAACAGTGACTTCTAGAATATATATATATATATATATATATATATATATATATATATATATATATATATATGTATGTATGTAAACCAGACAGTTTTTCAATAATAAATTATTTCTGTTTATTTTGTCTAGTATTGAAAAGTGTCACGGATGATTCTTTCGTTTTGTAAAAATCATTGTTTCATTAAAATTTAAATTCGTCCTTGTACAAAATTAACAAAACGATGGCTTTGTCAGTTGAGACATTGTCCATTTAATGGAATACTTTTTCAATTACATTTCAGTAAACACTCATAGTCTATTCAATAAATACTGTTTTATGTTATCTCTGAGATAGTAATTGAAAACGTCGCCGGTTTGTTAGTTTGATACTAATCCGCTTTTAAAATGCCAAGAGTCGAATCCATGATTCATTGATCGTGCTTCATTCATCGTACAAATTAATCGTATCTTCTTTGCTGTTAATACAAAAGCGATTTAAACACATTTTATTAGTAGCAACGCACATGAAAACAATAAAAATATCTTAAGTACAATATTTACAGTTGTATATATATGCGTCAGTGTGCAATAAAAACCTCTCTAACGTATTTTTTTTGTTGATTTCACATATGTTGATAGTATACATTGATGCAATTACAGAGAAATACGCACAGAGATAGGCTTCAAACGATGCCTACTCACATACGTATACCATAAATTAATAACCGCATGTATGTTTCGCAAATGTAAACTGACCTAACTCAATATGACCCTGCGTTTCCGCCATATGCTCGATGTGTCATTTCCAACTGCATTTCAAATATTCGTTCTACATGATATTGACATGCAGGAAATTGTTGACATGTTTTTTTTGATGTACGCATTAAAATTAAATCGCAATTGTGTTAAGATATAAGTACGGAAAAGTATTCGTTTTATAATATAAATTCATCTAAAAACGATAAACTTTATTGTATGAAAAGTGCTATGAAATCACCGTCGACGTATTTAATTAATCTGTATTATATCGAAACTGAATTAAATTATCGAGCCAAGGACAAAAAATACAATAAACGAATTTGAATCTTTTTACAGGAAATTCAACTAATTAATTAGTTAAATAATTATTTCATTATAGTTTATTCAACTACCTTTTTCCGCTTTTATAATAAAAACTCTTATTTTAAGTTTAATGTGCATTAAACGCATTATTTCTTCTCAACTTTTTTCTATTATATATATATATATATATATATATGTTTATACATCTTCAACATGTGTACTATCCAAGAAATTCAGAATAAAAACTTTTTTAATTTGTTAACATTCTAGTCCTTCTGTTTCCACATACTTCTATATATTTTCTCATATCCTTATCACAACTATTCATGGACCTCTTTCTAAGTTTTTCAAATTTAAAGATTCCCTATTAGTAATTTCTATTACTTCTTTGTTCTCTTTATTCTGACAATATGCTCCGACGCTGTCTGTTTTAAACTCTTGTTGCTGTTATCTCTTGCTCTCTTGCTGTTGTTATCATCTTTATAAACAGTTTGTCTTCTTTTTCTATCCTAATCTTTTTTTGTTTCTTCTTGTAATTTCTAGTGAATATTTACACTTTTCTACAACATACAGTCTATGAATTATTCTGTGTATAGTAATATATTTAAACTACATTTTTTATTATAATTATTATTGAAAAAATAGATTGTGTTTATAGACGAATGTTTGGTTTTAAATAAATAATTAATAAATGTAAATATGTGTTTTAATGACAATAATTTTTTAAAGGATTAGTGCAGGTCTAGAGATCCTTACTCGTTAACTCTATTCATTAACTGACTTTATTCTATAATTAGTTTTTTTTAAAAAAAAAACGCAAATTTTCGCTAATTGCTTGCTTCAGTTATAATTATGTGATATTATTAGTGAAATTGTCATGTTATTATGTATAGTTGTATATTATAAGCCACTAAAATGTAATATAATTTCTAAACAGTATCGTCAGCAATCAGTCGAACTGAATAAGACACAAAATATATTTTTATATATTTTTCAATATATTTATTGTACAAATTATTCTATTTTCAATCAGCTGCATATTTTCTAGTAAATGAAAAATGCATCTCTCCGTCCCATATGTAAACCATTTATTTTATTTGACACTTCAGACATAAAGTTAAAGAGAAAAATATTTTTTTAATCATATGAATGCACTTAGTAAGATGACATATATAAATATATTTTTTATTTGTTGAGAACGGTGCGTTAAAAAATACACGGATACGATACTTCAACAAATAATTCCAACTTACAAGATTTATAACAGGATGCATTCAAGCATAAAAAAAACTTTTGTTCATTAATGACTTTTCTTTATAGAAAGTTTAAACATGAATTTACGTTTCTTTTGTACATTTCACAAGGTCACACCTATCATTGTCTACGAACGAAAACTAAAGAATTGTAATAGTCATACTTTTATACAGGAAAAAAGTGTGTGTGTATATATACATACACACACACGAGGATTTTTTGATAAATTTAGTAAATTTCTATGAGATAACGCCACTATTCATTTGGTAACATCAGGGCTATAAAGTGTCTCTTTTCAAACTAGCATAGATGAAATTTCAGCCAAAAACGACGCATTGTTCACGTTCTACAGTTGTTTGAAGCGAGCATTGTAGCTGTTGCAGTAAAAATAAAAAAAAAAACAAGTTCCGTACAGTAATAAAACATTTTTATTTGAAAAAGTGGACGGTCGCCGAGATCAAACCGGAGTTGAATGAAATTCATGGGGACTCCGTATCAGCGTCGAAGACTGTTTATTTCTGGATGATTGAGTTTAAACGTGACCAAAGATGCACTGAAGATGAAACGAGCTTTAGGCGCCCAGTTGAGGTCACCACGACGGATATCGTTGAAAAAATCCGTGGTATTGTTATGGAAGACCGCCGAGTGAAAATGTGCGAGATTGCTGAGACTGTACGCATCTCAACTGAATGGTTGCACAATATCTTGTATGAAAAAGTGCACATGAAAAAGCTCTGTGCGCAATGGGTGCCGCGATTGTTGACTGTCGACCAAAAACTCACATTAAAGGACATTTCAACACAGTGTTTAATCGCAATCCGCAGGCCTTTTCGCATCGATTCGTCACTATGGGTGAAGCATGGATCCACCATTACACCCCTGAATCGAAGCAGCAGTCAAAACAGTGGACCACGACTGGCGAAAGTGCGCTGAAGAAGGCGAAGACCATCTTGTCGGATGGGAAGATGATATCTACTATTTTTTAGGATTCGCAAGGAATCATTTGCTCGACTACTTAACAAAGGGAAAAGTGATAAACAGGATCTTATTCTGCAACATTATCGGACCGTTTGAAAGAAGATTTGAAACAAAAACTTCCAAGATTGGCGCCCAAAAAAGTCATTTTTCACTAGGACAACTCGCCGGCACGCGCCGTCACACAAATCGACCGTCGCAATAGCAAAATTGCACGAATTAGGCTCCGAATTGATTCCTCATCCACGATATTCTCAGGACTTGGCCCCGTGCAACTTCTTGCTCTTCCCAAAATTGAAAATTTGGCTCGGTGGGAAGAAATTCTCGTCGAATGAGGATGTGATCATCGTCGTCTATGCGTATTTTGCAGACTTTGAGGAAAGGTACTTTTCCAACAGGATGAGAAAATTAGAAACTCGATGGATCAAGTGTATAGCACTCAATAGAGACTATATTGACAAATAAAATCGTTTTTTTCCAAAAAAAAATCAGTGTTTAACTTACTTTTTTACTATACTTATCAAACGACCCTCACATGTAAATATATCGGCTATATGTCAATAGCACTGAGTTTACGATACACACCGACTATTTCTGTATAGACTGTATAAAAAATTAAACCTCAAGTTGCCGTCGCTATAATCGAATCTCTTAAAATATTCAGTTCTTTATAAATGTTTCGAATACAGGTTGCTAAATAGGTGAACATAATTGATGTATAGGATGTTTGTCTAACTTTATTAAAGAATATTGATTAACTTGATATTTATTTAAAATTAATTTTTAACTATTATTTAACTAACTCATACTTGCTTAATTTTCCATGCATGTTTAATGAGAATTTTTAATTACTCAGTACTAATTATTCCCATGTGTATTAACATCCTTACTCGATTTTTAATATTTGATATGTTAGGTATTATTGTATTTATATTATTTTAAAATTATTTATACATAATTATTAATCCACACATTTTAATGAACGTTAATCCAGTACGATATCAGATTAAATTAATATCATGCTTGAAAATATCATTAGCATTAAAATAATCTCATATGGAGTTTAAATTACAAAAATGGTAAAATCAGTTTTTTTTATGAAAATGAAAGCAGATTTTTACTCGGTTAAAACATAATACAAAATTATAATTAATAACATTTTTTTTAATGTCGTTTTTCAATATTGTTAAATTTATACATACATTTTTTAAGAAGATTATGTATTATGTTAAAGTAATTAATTAATTATCTATATATCTATATATATATATATATATATAATCCATTGCTTTAATTATACTTAAGCACGTACATTGTAAATGTTATTAGTCCTAAATTTCTGTAATTATTAGATTGCTTATTGAACATGACGATAATTCCTTACATCTACTAATAAGGTTCAATAAGCATTACTAAATAAACTTATGTATATGATTTATAGCCATGTGCTATGATTTAGGTTCCTAAATCTTAGTATATATCAATATTTCTTAATCAAAATTGTACCACACTCAGATCTTTCTTTTTATCGCACGGAAATCAAATCATATAGATCATTTTTAAGAAAAAGTTTATTTTTAATTTGAACTTATAAAAAAAGAATACGTTCCCATTTTCAACTGTCAAGTGAACAAAAAAATTAAAATTGACAAGAAAAATATACAATTGCATTCATGTATAACAGAATATTGGTATGAATATATTTCATAATATATTACAGATAAGAATCAATCAAGTAACTTCACTACTATATTGTCAGTTCGTTCTCATTGAGAATATTCTCAATTTTATGATTCGTTTTTTTTTTAAAATTCAGTATCTGTAATTTTTAAAGACTTGTGCAGATCGATAATAATTAATCGTCGCCCGATATCAGTTAAGAGTTCAGTGGTCGAAACCATGTGGTGTCTCTGTTGTGTTTCATTATTGAAACTCTTTTTTTGTAAAAAAGGAAACTGTTTAGTAATATTTTATTTGCATTTTTACTTGAACCAATTATGTATATATATATATATATATATATGTGTGTGTGTACATATATATAAATATATATATATATATATATATATATATATATATATATATGTCTGTAAAATCATCACCCATCACAATTCCTTCAGTATCTCAGTAATTTAAATTTTATTTTGCCTTTACAAACTATAATACAATTAAGTTACTCAAGAATTTCATGGCTAGGGACTTTAACGCTACATGCGTATGTATATATATATATATATATATATATATATATATATATATATATATAATCTCTTTATAAATACTTGTCTAAATTCATCCCCAAAAATGAATTAAAATATATATATCCTTGAAAATAATAACTTCCTCAATAAATTGTTTACATCAATAAAATGTTTTCAGAATGTTGCTATTTTTATTTCCCATTGTTTTGTCTTATAAAAAATACGTAATTTTCAGATTATTTTATAATTTTTACACTGTTCCAAAATACATAAAATGTGCAATAAAATTTACATAATACACCGAAACAGTTTTTTTCCTCACAAAACGTTAGTAATGATCAGTAAAATGACTTCTGTGTGTTTTGTTAGACTATTTATTTAACATTGTAATCAAATAAAATAATAGTTGGAATAAAATAGTGCTTCGATTTAATAACATCAAAATAAAGATTTGAATTAAAAAGTTTGCAAATTCTTTGACTTATCTATCGTGTACGAAACTATTGTGCCAGTTAAACAATTCTTTATATACATAGCTATAAAGAGCTATTTTTTATGATGCATCACAGTACATAAGAGGTCATATTTGTCAATATAAAATTCAGTAAATAAAAAAGAGTATTTTTTATGCTTTTATGCATGCTGTTTATGCTTATACTTATTGTTATTTACCCATAAAGATCTTTACTAAAAAATCATGCAGCAGAAAGTAAATACTGTGTTTATTGTGATATGATTTTAAGCTAAAAAATGATGTCTTTTATATAGAAGTAGCATAGTTAGGATGTGTTTAAATTTATAATTTGTACTAAATTAAATTACAGGTGAATTCAAAAAATATAAATTTGTAAATATACTTAACTTGAACATGTTATGAATATTCAAAAAAGTGAATGTATAAAACAGCACTTTAAAATTGAAAATGTAATATAAAATCTTCTACAGTATATGATTTAAATAAATATTTTTGTACTATACAATGAAAAAGTATACAATCAATATATCAACATCATTAAACGTTGGTATAATTGATATATTCACAGTATATTTATGTTAATAGTCATATTTTTAGATTAAAATTATTGTGTAAAAAACAGAATGTGTTATATATAGACTTTAATAATTTATTTAAATAATATGTAAAACTCAAGCTTTGACATAATACATTTTCAACATTTGGCTGTATTAAGATTTATTCATCATCGAATGACCAACGTTGATTAATATGTCATAATTTCTAATCCAAAGCTGTAAAATGTACATAATTAATATTTAAAAAACGTTGTCTTCAAATGATTGAACTTCCATCTTACACATTATCTAAATAACGTAATAAAAATGATAGCAGTATTCACATTATTATTTACTTCTTTTTTAGTGCGTCATTTTAAGTTGGAGTATTTTTTATTTTTTATAAACATATCAAATCATAAAAACATTGTTAAAAGTTATTATAAAGTTTAATATTGATAAAAATTTATGCAGTGGACTAATAATTCATATATAACGAATTTGACGTAATTATATGTATTGCTGTTTATTAACCCTTTCAGCCCTGAGTTGTGCGAAGTAAACCTTTAGCTGTAGATTTCCCACTTTTTGCGATAAAGCGCACGTTGGGCTGAATAAATTTGTAGTTTCGATGCAACATATATTGATTGTACTTGAAATAATTTGAAAAGTAAAATGCAAAAACTTTAAGAAAATCATTTATTTCTTTTAACTCGGAAATTAAGTAATTTTGTTTTGTATAGTAAATCTTGAAACAGGGTTCAGTACATAGATCAATGGAACACTTTTTGCATTCATAGCGTGAGTCAGTCCTGATATAATTTCTTACTCATACAACAGCTTCTTCTCCGTGAAGGGAGTTTTTTTATTATCTTTAGTTCTGCAAGACGAAGGGAAATGTCTCTCCGTTAATCGAAATGGAAGGTCATCAGAATGAACTTTTCCTCCTCTAGCCTCTGTTCTGCATCTCGGATATTTTTGTAAAATATAAAAAAATCATTCAAAAAAATATTAAATATTAATCATTAAATATTAAAAATAATTCATACTATGTTTTTTGTTTTTATATCTGGGCATACAAGCGTTGTTGGTATCGTATCATAGGCCAAATTGAATGGTTGTTTGAGAACCCATATATGTGTTCATAGGCCATGGTAAACGATTTTTCAGAACAAATATATGGATTCGTAGGGCTGAAAGGGTAAAGAAAGTGATTTTAGCCTTATTAATATTTTAATTCTATCCAATTGTAAAAGATTTTTTAAATAAATTGAGATTAAGAAATAACTTTCAAAATGACATTGTTCCATGAATTAACTACTCAATTTGTATACAAGTGTGGACAAATAGTTAGTGTTTAACTATTTGTCATAGTGAAAACTTGTAATTTTTTATAAATTTATCTCTGTCAGAAATACCTAAATCTGCATGTTACATAAAATTGTGTTTATATACCGACAAATATTCAATATTCATGCCTGTGTTTAACAAACATTTTCGATTTATCTGAATCGAGAATTTTTAGGTTAGATCAATATGATAAGTAGTTAATAATTAAATTCATATCTGTATCCTATATCGTTAGAATATGATTTAGGAAATCGTTGAGAAACACCGACAGCCCTGTTTAATATGTACAGAAATACACCGCATTAGACGTCCTGTATTTGATTATAAATATGAATAGAATGAGTAAGCGGCGGGGAGACACGTGAAAAAAATGTGTTATCGAGCGTCCACAATACATTGACCTACAAAAACCGTGTCCAACGCAATATCTATCGAATGTGTCACGAAACAGAGCACTACCCCTACAGTGTTTCTATTGTTACCACCACCACTGTTGTAGTCGCAGGTCAAACGACCGTACAAGCGGCCGCTGCTGTCCCAAAGGGCAATTACCTTTACCCTTTACACACGACACCTTACAATATACATGTAAAAAAATAATCGATATCACATTATAGTGATGCCACGCTAGGTCGAATGGCCTACTCATTACACTAAAACTGCTCTGCAGGTAATATTATAACGTTTTAACATTTGTCATTTTCGAAAACGAGCTTTTTTTAAATATCTTATTTATATCCACGAACGCACACACGTGAATTTATATCAATATGTAATGATATAATGCAGAATATGAAAATATAATTTGAACAAACTTCGTTGTATCAACAAATATTTGTATATATCTATTGTACATAAGAAAGTATTTGTTCGACAATTTTTATTGTATCTGTATATATCCAATAATTATATAGTTCATGTCGAATACTGAACATCTATAAAAATAAACTGAATCAATTCGATCGATTATCTTAAAAATATACAAGGCTAATGTAATTGAATATTATCTTACCCTACATTTGAACTGAATACAAATACGTGTCAATAAAATTTAGAACGTGTATAAATCATCTTAAAAACAGAAAATTAATGATAGAAAATATATACTTTTTAACATAAAAATTAAAAAAAAATTAGTCTATAATAAAAAATAAATACTATCCGTTGCAAAAATCACTACCATAAAATATATTTAATGTAACTTTTACTGTTCGTTTTATATGCTCCAGTTATATATTTTTTAAATATATTATTCATCGTATTTAGTATACATCAACTTTTTTATTTGACACTTTAAAAGAACATTATTTAACTATCCCTCTGCGGAAAACGTCTTCCGGCCCGCGAATAAATTTTACAGTGTATCATAAATTCGTACGCAACGATAAATGGACATTTAATCAATATTGCCTTTTTCCAAATCGAAATTTTTATTAATGTAATATTTCAGACATCAAATTTAACTGTTAATATTGTCAGCAACACTGCTTATTTATACGTTTTATATTTACTTTTCATGAAAATAAGAAAATATTAGTAGTTTTAATTATTGAAGGCGAACATTTATTATTTAAAAAGACAAATTAGAGGTTTGCAGCCAGATTTTCGAATAAAATTTAAATTAATTCATTCAAGTGTATTTATGTTTCGATTGTTCATTATCATTTTTATTTAAAAAATGAATAATAATTAATTAAAAAAATTGCATTATAATAATGTAAAAATATTTAATGAAGATTTATTTTTATTAAAACTATTTTTTTAGAAAATGATTGTAATTGTTTCATTTATGCAAGTATTAATTCTAATAGTTAAACTAAATAAACATATTTAATCTTCCTATTTATCTAGAATTATGATAATCCCCAGTGTCTTTTGATTATATCTTTTACAAAATGTTATAAAATGATGTTTTGATTATTAAAAATTTTAAATATTTTGTTATGTAAGAAGTGAAAATTATAGTCTGTACTGCTTCCGATGAGATCCGAAGGCTCAATTTAAATCGCACTTAATGTATAAAAAGCAAGACTAAAAATAAAGTCGTATATATTAATTGTTTTTTAGAGACTTGCAAAAGTTTTATAAACGCACAAGAAACGAAATACAAATCATATATTCGTTTAAGGAAAAATAATTTCAAATATTACAGTGTGATGAGTTTGTTTAATAAATAGAGGAAATAGATTTCTAAGAAAATTATAATAAAATAAATCTACTTGGAAATAAGAAAATGTGTACAGCAAAACAATTTATTGACAGTTATCTGAAAGAATATAAATATTTTTTTTATAAAAAAAATCTATTAATAAACTTCACAAATAAATTTGAAAAATACGAATTATTTTTTTGTTTATTCGTTAAATTGAAGCTTCAACCTACGCCAAAAAAATAATGGAAAATTAAAAATGTAATATACAAGTGACTTCAAATAGAATTATATAATGTAAACCGTATGGTGACTGGAAGATTATTTTGAACTTGAAATTATTTTCTTTTAAATTATAAAATGTTTATATGTGACATTGTGCTTTTTTCATAATTTAAGTGCATCTAATTATTTTCTATAAAGTTATCTCAAAAGATATATATATATATATATATATATATATATATATATATATATATATATATTAATAAACGCTTATTTCAATAAACTATAAGAAAATATAATTTTTTTCATCCGAAATTTCAATTCAAATAGAACGGAATATTACAAAACCACGGATATAACAAATATCTCACATAGTTGAGTAAATATTAGCTTGGTAGGAAAATAATTGCGATTTTTGTTTTTGTATTCTAACCTTATTTTTTCCAATGAAAGTGTAATTTCATCGTATTCATGTTAATATCATTTTAAAATGTATTTTTCGGTCTATATTTTGGTAAAGTCGACTTTGGTTTTATTGTTAATTTTGCTTCAAACTGAGCTATTGAATTAAAGAGAGAAAAAAAGTAAATAAGAGCGTTTTTTGGTATGAGTTTAAAACGGGTGGTAAAGGAGTAGAAACTATTCGTAAACTGAACGATACTTTTAGTGTGGTACTGTTAAGAAACGTTCGGTGTAATGGCGGTTTCAAAAATTTCATGCTGGGGATGAGAGTCTTGAAAATGAAGAAAATCGCGGGCATCCTTCTTCATTTCATAACGATCAACTGAAGACGTTAGTTCAATCAGAACCAAGAACAACAATTCGACAGCTTACACAAAAGTTAGGCATTAGTCGTCCAACAGTTCTGGACCACTTGAAACCATTTAAATTAAAAAATGTATATGAATTTGAAGGTCACAAACCGCATTTATTTTGCTGTCAACCTAATACTAACATAAAAAGTATTATTTTTGGTATAAATTAATTAATCTTAATCAATACGCCGCATATAAAAAAATGTAATGTAAATCTAAACATTTTTTGTATGTTATAATCGTAAATCCTTAGGTATACTGTCTTTTTTGTCAAGGTGAAAAACAAATAAAATATTTAAAGTGATTCATGGTGATATTATTTATTTTTATAGTTATTTTGTCATTGTTTTAAATCATTTCATGCCAGTGCTAACACGCACCGAAAGGGTTAAATATCAATGAGAGTATATTTTATCAGTACAACTTATTGTTTTATATAACTCTTCAAAAGTGTATCTGCACGTTATTTTTTAAAGCGTGTTTTTTGTATAGACAATATTTAGTACAAATTTTAACATTTAGACGTAGATAACGCATTAAGAACAACGCTAATGGGCAAATATTTTGTCTGTGTCAAAAAAACATTAAAATAAATTTAAACGCAGTATTTTAACAATGTTATTAACTTGAAAAAAATATTAATTGTAGGTTTAATCGAATATAATTTATTAATAATATTATAATATATTATTAATAAATTATATTCCTATTGTCATATATAACAATAGGTTAATTGTAGCTTTAATCGAATGTAAGTATGAACTAGTCGTACACTTTTATATTAAAATTGAATAATAATAATTATACGATTATTTGAAATATTAATTAATCAAGTTAACTAATTAGACATATAATTTATTCTTAATCATTATCAAAAACAAGAAGTGTAAAACACAGAACATAAGTGTTTGTTTAAGTGTCTGTATTGATTTTTTAGTCTGTATTCGAATTAATATGCACAATTACATTGATTAATTACCTAGCGACATGTATATCTATCAACCTAAATGAGATTTGTACAAATACTAATTTACTTCTGTGCATATTTATGATTATACACTCTGTCTTGTTCCGAATACATTTTATTGTTTATTTTGAATCCAACCCGTATTCATTCATCTTTTTTATATGACATTTCTTGGAAGTTCTAAAATAGATTGTTTTTTTATATCTCGTTTCGTAATAACAAATTACACGTATTTTTATTACAAGACAAAAACCTTGACATTGAATATCAATTCTTTAATTTCAACTAAAAGATGATTAAGCGTATAGTCTTAACGATTCGTACATAATTATACCTTGTAGTTTTATGTGCATGTAAAAGAAAAAAAAAGAAAAATGTTAATTTTTGATGGAAACATATAATTCGTCAGTTTTCTTATAACTACGCTTTATAATCTACTTCGCAGTTTTTCAGATATTTCTTTGAAGGGAATTTATATTCCGGCCTGGAGTTTCCTTGAATTATTTTCGTACAGTTTTCCTTCGTAAAATCGTCACGCACAAAGAACTATTCGTAAAAAAAGTTTCTTCAACGAATTCAATAAGATGAGAATGTAAGAGTGTATAACGACTGAACAGTGTGTGAAAGAGTGAGTTTATGAGCAGACATTTTTCAGTCTGTGAATTAATTTGCTATTATACTTTGTAAGTTTTCGAGGAAATTCATATACTCGTTTTGTATATGTTTTATATATATATATATATATATATATATATATATATATATATATATATATATAATGTGTGTATGTGCTGATTTAATAAAATATAATTTTTTAACACATTAACACTGAATACAGTTACAAGCAATATTAAAAGGAACTTTCATTTAATAAACTGTCTACCACAAAGAAAAAATGCCAATAACAAAAATTGTGTTAAATGGATCGCACCCATTCAAATATAAATTTATTTCGTCTTTAACAAGTATTAAATGCCTTTCTTGCTTTATCGTCTTACTCTAACAACGGCCCTTCAATTTATTAAGAGTTTAGAAGTGTATCTTAATTAACATCTATAATATTTGTTTAATTGTTCATCTACAAATGTCATTGTTGAAGATTAGAATACTAAATGTTATAATTTGATCAAAGACGAGTATAGTTATATAAGATGGTATGAACTGGTGTAACATTAGAACGGGCGAAAATTCTAATTGAACTTTTAAAAACTGTAACCTCGAATTCTCATAAAATGGTATCTAATTTCATCCGAACATAAGACTAGTATATATTTTTAGAAGTTAAATAGAACTTGTTTAATTCAATTGAAATCGTACTGTGTTTCGTTTTATAAATAAATGCATTTTAAACATTTATTTTATTTTAAAGGCTGTACTTTGCTTCTCCGTTTGATCTATTTTACTCACACCATGGTCGTAAACACATGACTCACTGCACTTGATCTTGTACTAACATTGCCATCAACCTCAACAAAACCCTGAAATCATCAATTAAAAGTCACGTTTTATTTCAATTTCGTTGCATGAATGTTTTTGTAATAATTCCATTTCATTCTTGGACACGAATATTTTTGCAATCTATTTTCAAGAGTAAATTCGTTAAAAGTACGTTAACAAAAGTACATGAATATTTTTTGACATATTTATGAAATTCGATCAAAGACTGTTTTACATATTGTCAGTTTTAAAAAGAATTTTATTTACTTTTTATATATACTAAAATAAATTGTCGAATAAACTAAACATTTCTGATTGAAAATTAACGTTTCGATAACACCGTTTTATCTTTCTCATTCATCGTCTGTCTTAAAAAAAATAATTAACAAATATTTTAGTTCGTGTATGAGTCTACATATAGATTCTATAATTTTTAATAATAAATAATATAACATTTACATGTAAGTTAAAAATTAAAACAAATTATTTCAACTGGATCCCACCACCATCATTATGTTTTAATTAAAGAACTAACATTCAATGTCACCGGTTTTGTTTTTTAAATAATAGTACGTAGTTAATTCAGTTTTTATATTGTTTTTTTTCTCTATTTCTATAATTGATTTTGATATTCACTTCAACAGTCTCGGACGATTTTTAATTATTGATTTACCGGAACGGAAGCAATGATGCAAATAAAAACAGACATTTTATTCTTGTTATTTTATTTATGAATTATGTTCTTGTTAGTTTGTTTGTGAATTAGTAACAGTCACAACAAATCCGCGTTCAGTAGAATAACGCACTTTCACAATTGAATTCTTTTCTAAAACAGGTGACTCGAAAGTTCATTAATGTTTTTTTTAGATTTTATTTCAAGGACATTTTTGTGTATTTTATAAGAGATACAAGAAATATTTAAGCAGAATGACTGTACTTACCTTATTTCCTACATGAAAAATTGGGAATTAATAATTACACTTGAAATACTTTCTTATTGATTGATTCTTATATCTTCAAAGATTTTTTTTAATAACATTTATTTTTATTAATATATGAAAATCTTGTCATGATACTATAACGTTAATATGTTTTTCTTATATTGAATACACATTTTTTGATTTTTAATGACTCAAAAAGTATAGTATAAAATTTTAAAAAAGTACATAAATTTCTTTGAAAATTCTTCAACTAAATTAAAATTTATCGAGATTTAATTTCACATATTGTATATACATGCAAGCATGTTAATTTGAATGTAACAAAAAACATGTATATAACTTTCATTGTTTTGATGTTAGCGAGTCATCCGTTTTGAATTATCAATCAGTAACGGAAACGCGTTGTCCTCTGATCCACCGACTTATTCCTATTAACTCAAATACATATACAAAACGGAAATCTATTTAAACAATGCTACTAGTTACTTCCACTTTCTCTTTAAGTTGTATTATAATTAAATCGGGTTCTATTGACGGATTTGTACTGTATTTTATATTTTTATCTTTGATTTTAGTATAACTCTCTGATGATATTTTCCAAAAGTTTATATTTAAATACAAATATTATTTTATTTGAATCATATAATAAAAATTTTCAAAATTTCAAAAAGAGATACTTAAATATGAAATAAACTAAATGTAACACGTGTACATTTTTCAATAAAAGCGTTCAATAATTGATTGAAATTGTGACTTTTTTAACAAGTAAAAGTGCTGTTCTTGATCAATAAACCTGATGTCTTAAACAGGCGCATTTCCTATATTCTTTGCCACATACTTCCCTGAGTGTGTGTGTATAAAGGAGAGAAAGGAATGTGGTATATTAAAACACTTCACAAAGTGATAACATAAATTGTTCCACATTAGAATCATTTGTTATTTATTGACATTTTATTGATAACATTTTTTATCACATATGATATTTACATATTATACTTTCAAAATAAATTTTATAAATTTTTACTTTTTTATTTGTGAAATATCATATTATTTAAGATATATAATTGTGACGTGTAATAAATTAATTGTCTGAAGAGTGTGTTATATGACAACAGACCAGAAAAAGGTTTCACTGTTACTAATATTTTCTCATGCGAGCCGAGTTCATAAACTCTGATACAGCATTTCTTAACCTTAACATTTATTTTGAATTGCATATAGAGTTGTCTGCTTCGATTTCAATGCCATCAATAAAATAACAAAGAAATATTGCATACCATTGATACTTTGAAAAATATACTTAAACATGTTTGTTTTATTTATGAATATACATGCATAAACGAATGAACGAACAAGAAAAAAATTCTGTACTGATTAGTTCAGTAAACATTACACCACGGCCAGCAGTAATCCAATTTCATCGGAAGCCCTTGTATCTACATTAAATGAATGCAGTTTGGTGACCTGATAATATAGAAGTGACTTCTCCCCAACATTACATACTTGTACGTCTCCCATTGTCCCGGTGCTGTGTACGTTCTCTTCGTATTTAGAGCATAGACCGTTTAGTTGAAAGTGTGTCGAGTACCACTTGAAAAGTACACGCATCCGTTTCTGTATGCGATAGTTGATAACGAATTGTACGTATGCGTGACGCAGATAAAAACACTGCATCCTACCATATGATAATGCATTGCACTGTCTGGAACACCAAGGTCATTAATAAAAAAATATACCGCAATAGATTCTTTACTTGCATTTAGAAAATTGTGTTGTTGTCTATATGCTTACTTTTATACACACACACACACACACATATATATATATATATATATATATATATATATATATATATATGTGTGTGTGTGTGTGTAAGAGTAATAACTTTGATTGTTTATAAACTAAATGTTATCCTTCTACAAAGTTTTGTTTATTTTTATTAATCATGTACGAAAGCGATGTGTCATAATTAAAATATTTATTTACTTTTAAATTCGTACAGTAGTGTGATCGTGAATTTTCTTATTTTATTTATATATAAAAAAAAAAACATATTTTATTTAGAACAAAACAGAGTACTGAGACCAATTTCAATTCGACAGTTCAATTTCAGTTTGTCTATTGGCATAAAATATGGAATTTAGAAAAATTTTGAACAAGTTTATAATTTATTTGGTATACAAATAATGAGAATGTGTACTATGTTCGATAGTAGTATAATAATAGACTATTGTATATTTTGTGTCAGTAAATTGGAGTGTCCATAAATTGGAGTCTGACCGGAATTGGTAACTCTGTCCTGTTTCAATTGTCTTAACACAAATAAGTTGAACAGTAATGCAATTGAATGATTTGTATTTACTTAATTTTAAACTCTGAATCTTTGAACGAAGAAAAAGTTTCGATTTCTAATTATAGTATTGTAATTATAGTATTCAATTGAAAGATTTTTTACAATTATAGCTTGGCACTATGACTAAATTTACTTTTATAAATAATGGCAGTACTACGCATTTTTCTTTTATCAAGTTGTCATATAATTGATTATTATTTGCTTTGATAAGTTAATTTACATTACGATGGCAAGAAAATATTTCTGTGCCTGCACTCTGAGAAATGATATCATTAAGTGGAAATGCATATCAAAAAAAAAAAAACTAATCAAATACTAATAAAATAAACTTCGGTAGTGCATAAAGTGTTAATTCATTTATGAAAGAAAAACTATCAAATTTTGCAAAAATACCAAAAAAAAAATAAACTTTATATAATTATCAGTATTTTATGATATCAAATATATTTATTCTGTTTCATCTTATAATATTTTATTATAACAGAACATCACTGATTTCTGTTAAATGATGTTTTTTAAGTTGTGTCTGGCCAAGAAATGTAATGTAAAATTCAATTTTTGACTATTGTAGAGATAATTTGTCTGATATTACCTTTAAGATGTCTCCTATTTCATGAATATTTGCACGTCAATGATGTTTCATAATTGAATAATTTATCATTTTAGTTATATATAATTTACTATTTGATACCATGCGATACAGTGATAAATTTCAAATAAATCCGTTATATTGTCCATGTATATTTCATTTTTATTGAACTCCATAAAGAGATATAATATTATAATTTAATTTAATGAATCCTGAAATATAAATTATGTAAACTTTATTTTTTAAATAAATAAATATT
The DNA here is from genome assembly GCA_034766995.1 of Acanthacorydalis orientalis. NCBI lineage: Eukaryota > Metazoa > Arthropoda > Insecta > Megaloptera > Corydalidae > Acanthacorydalis > Acanthacorydalis orientalis. The sequence continues at coordinate 30,312,040 of CM068314.1, read as the reverse complement.
TGAAATGTCGAAGGACGATAAGTATCTGCATAAAAAGTATATTTTTTCGCAACACATGTCAGAGAGCAGTTAGCACTTTTACAGTTAATGTGAAATAATTTAAAAATTAGATAAATCCAACAAAACAGGAGTACATGAAGTAAATATTGTACCTGTCTGAAACATAATTAACAGATTTTCTGTATATGATAAATGAGTTGTTTGTATGTAAAATAAAATCACCCTCGACGCAAGTGTCATATGTTTAAAATAAATGACACCTAAATAGTAAAATTGTGTTAAAAAATTAGTATGGAAATGAAGTATATAGATATATTTTTTTATTTAAAATTTACATAGATTTTTGTTATTAGTTTTTACTAATGATTAGTGTAAATATTATTGTTTGAAATTTATTGTTAACAGTAAATCAATTTCATTGAGTGAATTTATAATAAAAAGTACTTTATTGTGAATTAAACTTAAATTTTAACAATAAAAATTTAAATATTTATTCGGTTCTTTCATCTGACGGTTTCCGCTGTAAGGAATATTCGTTATAAAGAGATAATACACAAATAAAGCTGAGGCTACTGCCAGTATCTATCTTTCTTTAAAAAAATCATTTTGTTATAGAAAGTTTCATTATATGTAGGTTTCACGATATTAATCCTAAATGTACATTTGTATGTTTTATATACTAAAGATTTTACAAACTACTGTTTTCTATAATCTCTTTTCTTTTATTAATCGCTTTTAAAACTTATCAACTGATGTTTTAATTTAATACATTTATATATCAAATATAAACATTGTTAAGTTTGTAAAATTTTTATAATAAGTAACGCTATTTTTATGTTATCATTCGTTTACTGTTCATTCTTGATATTTAAAAAATATGGTATATTTCTTAATGAATACATCCATGGTAAAAAAATATATCTCTAAATTGTATTACTCTGCAAGTCGAGAACTTAAACACAATATCTTATCTACATGTTTTTGATCTTAAGATAATATCGGATCCATATATCAGATAATCCATATTTAAGATAATATCGGATCCTTCTCTATATTGTGTAAAGAAAACACGGTTTTTGCTGATTCAACGACGAATTTTCTTTTATAATTTCTTACTTTCTATAAAAAAAGAGTTTTACTACATAGAATATGACATATTTTATGACATCAAAATTAACTATTTAATAATCTCTTTTAAAAATGCTAGAAAATTTATATAAAACCAGCTCTCGATTTATTGTAACAAATATATGTGTCAAATTATTAAATATTTCCAAAGACAACAATACTGCAATATACTCGTATATTTTATAATTTTTTTACTCTGTATACTTTTAGTACACAATTGAAATACAATTTATAAATCATACATTATTCATTAACCGAACACAGCCTATATGGAAGAGTTTTCTAATTTCAACAACCTACAAGAATATTTATACGTTTTCTTACTAAAACGAGTTTATTTTATTAGTTGTTTTTTAGTGCATTTGTCCACATATAAACAAACTTGTTATTATATACATCAGTCACACCTACACGTGAAAATTTTTAAGTAATATAAAAAAGAATAAAACAATAATTTATGTACCTTAATTGTTGAAATGTGTATTTTATATCGTAAAATAATTTATGTGGCTCAATAAACATATATTCACATAAACTTCAATAATCACACACATGTGTGTGTGTGAGGGTTTCGGAGTTCTGTAATACATTGACATAAATATGCTGTACTAAGGCGTACAGGATGTCAACTATTCTTCTACAGATAATTTTCACTTTATACCATAACAGTAATTTTGATTTCTTTCTTCTAAGTACTAGCAGAAATGCTAATCTCATAAATATAGTACTTTCCTAAGTCAAATTACTCAAAATTGTTAAGTTAAATACAAATAGATGAAAAACAAGGTGTAAAAGTATGAATTCATCGGCTATTCTTGCTGTATTACATGCTAAACGAAAAAATTGATAGAATTTCTATTATTTGTGTATCTTATAATATAAAGGTTGGACACTCGAACCCCAAAAATTTAATAATTTAAATATTCAGACTTTGAAAAACACACACACGTGAAACACGTTTTTTATGTTCGAAGATGAGAAATCTCAATCAACAACAATGAAACAAATAGATTCAAAAACGAATGTTCGCGTTTATATATGTCATTTTTTCGTATACCCGGAATAAAAACGGGTACTATTCAGTACTCAAAAAAACAATTACCGGTGCATGGTACTATGAAATATGTCTACTTCATATTCTACATACTGGAAAAAAAATACATCTACGTTTATAAATGGATCAATTGTTTTTTATCATGCTAAACCACCTACGAGTCTAATTTACAAGAAAAATAAAAAAAAAATTAGATTATAATTATTTGAGCATCCACAATATAGGTGATATGTTTGTTCATTTTGTTTTTTTTTTTGTTCTGTTTCGTTCCAAATGTAAGCAGTCACATTAAAGGTCACTATTTTGAATATTCGCCACTTTTAAAAGCAACTTTAATGTCCCCAGAAGGGATGCTGGTGAAAGAATTACTACTATTTATACATACTGGTTTTTCATCTGCTAAGCATATAACGAATTGAAAAAAGTTTAAAAAGTGTATATATATATATATATATATATATATATATATATATATATATATATATATATATATATATAATGTACATACCTGCACATCAGATACGTACATATATTGCTGTCGGCGTCTCTGTGATGCACAGTGAAAAGCTGTAATATGTTTCTTTGACAACTAGAAAAAAGAATCAGATAAACATTAAAACACACGACGTACCCAAAAATAAAACTGCATCATAGTTTGTAAACAGCGGTTATGTCTAATGCACCGTCTTCATCGTCATGTATCGCTGGCGCGCCTGCCATCTAGAATCCAAGCGAAGAACTCGTGACGTGCCTAGTTTACGTTAACACTCACAGATGGTACACGTAATCAGTCATTCTTGTCGAATAAAAATAAATCATTATTTTGTATTTTGTGTCTAATTTCATTCGTGCAACAATAATGCATATGCATGTAAATAAAGTTTTATCACCCAACCATCAAATAGATTCAACAGTACCAACGTATTCATTACATATTAATGGTATAAATAATGACATGTAGTGTGTGCCAAAAGCATAGACCTGTACTACAACAAAACAAAATTGAATGACTACGCAATAAGAATACATTTCAAAGGAATGAATTTGATTTTATTAGAATATGTATATAAACGTTATTATTATTATCTTTTTATAGTTTTTTTATTCTAATTCGTCTCGCATCATTTTTACTTTTGCGAATAGTTTTATAATAATAATTTATCGTATTTTTTATCCTCCGAATAACGCAAAGTAATCATGGCGACACACTGATGGAATTTGAAACATATTTTTAAGTTTTGTTTTATCCGTATTGTTATATATATATATATATATATATATATATATATATATATATATACAATTTACTTTTTCTTGTCGCTATATTTATTTATTTATTATTTTAATCGCTACTCAAGTGTTTAATATCATTAAGGGTTTTAAAGACATCATTTTCTTCACATTAAATCATTACTTCTTCTTAATTCATTTTCAAACTAGTAACGTAATCTTTTATCTTCATCAATTATTTATAACTAACATTTCTTCTGTTTTATATAAAGCCCGCAAGTGAGAAATATGTATCGAAACGAAATTTTTCAGTACAAAAGTCGAACTAAATTCATCCAAATGAAAACAGTGTACTTCGACGTAACAGTAAATTAATATTCTTTTCGCAATCATTTTTATTTTAAAATGTATAACACAATTGCATACTGAAATAATACGATTTGTTTCAAAACAAGTATATTCTATAAATTAATAAAAGTATTTTAAATTCTTAAGTATATAAAACATGAAATGTTTCCTTTATCTAAAATTTAAATAAATATTATCCAGTCCTAAGATGTGGTTAAAAGAAAAATTAAAACATACTTTTATATTGTTCTTGATTAATTGTTTTTTTCCTTTTCTAAGTATTTAAATGTGTTAAAAACTCATGTGTCAAACACACACACGCATATATATATATATATATATATATATATATATATATATATATATAAAAGGTCGTTAAAGAATAATTCAACGCACTAGATTGTAAGAAAAAAGGAATAAAAATAAAAGCCGAAATGCTAAATTAATCAATAAATCATTTTACATATTTTTGCAAACATTCAGGAAAAGCTAAAAAGGTGATTGTAAAATCAGATGAATTGTAAAACAAGTACCAACATGAACTATATTACGACAAAAATAATGTTTAATTCGTTCGACTGTCAAAAAAAAAATGAAATAACGATAATAGTGAGCAATCGAAGAAGTTATAAAACATTTTTAAGATCAATTGATTAACGAAGATGGACCGTTCTTAGGAGAATTAAGTAGAAAAATAAAATTATAATTGACTTAATTTAGACGAAACACTACAAATACTAAATATATGTGGAAGATTTCACGTAATTTGAAAAGTATTCGATTAATATACTCTTCCTGTTTTATTTATGAAATTGATTCATAGATTTTTTTAATACTAAAATAATTCAGCGAGTTCAACCGAAATAAAAAAAAATAAAAAGTGAATATGAAATGTTCAAGATTTCAGAAAATTGATTGAAAATATATTGAAAATACAACCAATTATTTGAACGAAAAAAATTGAAAGAAGTCTTTATTCAGTAGTAGCTACTAAATGTGATGTGTGTGTGTGGATATTATATATATATATATATAAAAGTTTAGCTAAAATATCAGTGTGTTATTACAAAACCTATTTGATTTTTTTTCTTTGCTTGTATCGAAATTGAGTCCAATACTTGATATTAAAATTAACCATCTTTTAGTATATCTGTTTATGGGAAGAATAGGAATAAGAGTTTATAATTTCCAGAAGGAAATTACTGAAAAAAGGAAATTTTGTTTTACTCAGACAACAATTTTATGTATGTTTATCATTTAAATTTTTTTACTCTCCAATTAGTATATACAATTTAAAGCTACTTTCAAGTATTAAATATACCTATGAATGTATGCATTCACATACACGTTTATGAACATATTTTTAATATCTCTGTGTACGTATTGTTTGATAAATGTGTTGTTGAAAAGCTATAAAGTATGTTTCAGAATCGTTATTAAATTAAATGTTACCCACCACGCAAATATATCACGGATAGCCGAAACACATTAATTTTGATAACAAATATCAAAGACATACCATCACTGAAAATTGTTCGAAACATTTAGGTAATTGTTTAATTCTTACCCTATCATATATCAAAATTTATGGCGTTTGTGAAAGAATATAAACGTTTGTTAAAAATACGATTGAAATAGCTTGACGCGCGAAGAATTTTAACGAGATTTCACTATATTCCACCGACTCGCACATTCAGCCAGTTTCGCTTTTCATTAGACCGTTTTGCTACAACACCAATACATACGTGCGTATGTATGTGTGTATATATATATATATTGTGTGTGTGTGGTAGTGGCTGTGCCTCTGTATGTGTATGCACATTTGAACCATTTATTTGATCAAATGGTCACATGCGGCTATAAATCAGACAGAAGTAGCATAACTGAAGTTTGTATGATACAAAATACAATTTTGTACAATCTGTTGAAAAATTCAACTTTTTTAATATATACATATGTACATATACAAAGCCTTATTACACTAGATGCAGCCCTTGGGCCACCAATGAATTTCCGCCCCTTCCCTCCTCCAATTTTGTCCAAATGGATTAAAAGAAATCCATGACTGTTGATAATTTTAAGAATATTTCAACAGAAAAAAATTTAATGATCACTAAAAAATTTGTAAAATTTTTCCATTCATTTAATTTATTTAAAAAGTGCAAATCATGAAGTTCTCTTAGATAAATTTGAAAAAAAATTTGAACTACAAACATTTTTAGATTTAATTTTTCATTTCACATTTGAACTAACTATAAATCGAAATTATGATTGAAAATAAAATTTCCACCGTTTCTAAATTTGCCGCCCCTCTAATTTTGTCGCCTTCGGCAGTGGCTTATTGCCCCTGTCTAAATCCTAAGCTGTATATATATATATATATATATATATATATATATATATATATATATATATATATATATATATGTGTGTGTGTATGTATGTGTTCGTGTATATCGTGTAAATGTCAATTACATTTTGACAACTATTATGATTTGTTTAACATTTCAACACAGATTGTATGATATATATTTATTGTTACTAAATTATGTAAATGTGAATGAAATGAAAACCACACAATAGATTTTTCATTGCAATTCACATTGCTTATGAACAAAATGTAGTTTTTTAAAAAGATTACAATAAAAATGTAATGTCAGAAATACATTTATAATAAAAATAATTAGTTTTATATCTGAATATATATATATATATATATATATATATATATATATATATATATATATATATATATATATATATGTAAGTTTACATGAATTGGTTACTGTGATCAAACTTGACACATTTTCAAAGTAGTATGTTTGAAATAATTTCGTATTGACATAAATTTTTATTCTAAATAATAAAGAACTATGTTTGATTTCGTTTAACTATATTATCGATTGCTATTCTGTACATTTTTCTAGTAGAGAAAATGATTTGAAGATAATTAAATTTAATAACAAAAGAAACGTATAATTAGATATTTTTCAAGTATTAGAACTGCCTTTTTGAATAAAACCTTTAAGAATAAATTCAAATGAAAAATTAATAATCAATAAAAGTTTAATTTCTGCTAAGAGGTTGCTCTATTACTCTTATATGCACCTTTATTAATATTTATTAAATGGTTGTTTTGTGCTAAACCCTTTATGACTGACATGAATTCTTGTTAAGTCAAAACTAATAAAAATGTGTTGTCTTTGACATGAACGTCATTACTTATAGTTGAGTTTAAAATTTTGATAGAGGTAGTTGAAATATTTTTTTTATCTTATAATTATATACGGAAGTATTGTTATTAAGTATATGAAAATATGGATCGATGTTTTTTCTGTTTTACATCAATTATTTTTAAAGAAATTTTAGTAATAATGTACATTAAATAAACATACAATTTTAACTGCAAACAAAGTTATAATTATATATATATATATATATATATATATATATATATATATATATATGAAGAAATCTTGTTTTCTAATTCACTGAAAAAACTATTTTTTAAAATGTATGTGCAAAAAAAGCAGTTTATTGAAATGTATTATAATTGAAATATCTTATTTTTCTTAGTTTAAAACAAAAATATATTTAAATACGTGGAATAGATGTAATGAAACTAATTGTATACCATTAACATTATAATTCTACAAAATTGGTCCGATTATGTATTATATATCACTTAATTTATTGGTAATTTAAAAACTAATAATACCATTACATAATTGTAATATGTGCTACTGAAGAAAATCAAAATGAAATACATCTTTATATTGAGTACATAATTCTACATTTATAACATGATAGAAATAGAAAAAAAGTATTATTTATATTACATGAAGATAATAATGTAATCGTTGTTGTCTTGGAACATGGATACACTCTGACTATTATCTGTTGAAATCGCTGGTAATGAGTAGCGCGCTATTGTATAGAGATTGTTCACGGTCGGAGCTATTACGTGCGGTGAGTCGACTGCGGCGTTGATGTCGCTCTGATGCAGTCAAGGCCAACCGCGATCACGATAAACCGGCAACTGTCCATTGCTTTTCACAGACATGTACTTTCGTTGAAGTATACTAGAAAAGACAAGAATTTTATTCAGTCTCTAAATTTTTTTTTATGATATACTTTCATATATTAACGTCAAATTTCTATGAAATTATTGAGATAAATCGGATTTATTGATCGAAACAAAAACAATTGATTATAAAAAAAATTAACAGCAGAGTTCATGCGAGACGTATTAAGTTTAATAATGAAAAAACTCATGCAACTCTAATTGTCAACATATATTTATTTACAACAGAAAACCAATCAAGAGTGTTTTTTTTTTCAATACTGAATTTTTAATTCATTAAGATTATTTTCATTTTATCGTAGAAATCCTTGTAAATCATTGTAAAAATCCTCACCCTCACCCTGATTCATTGATAATACTTCAGTTCGTAGCAGATTATCTTATTAAAGTATTCAAAGAGCAAACAGTTATGAAATTGACCTCCTCTGCTGAAATTAAAATATTTATGAATTTACGAATTCCGTTTAACTAGTTTCTAACCATAAAATAAATTCTAACACGTGACTGTCTTGATTCTAGAAAAAACAAGATGACAAATGTTTCCACTTATTTGCTACATTTTTTTGTCAGTTTCCAACATTGAACAAACACTACATGAGAGAAATTCCATACTGTTTCAAATCAATTCTTTGACAATCTCGAATCTGCTCTAATCTGAAAGATAGTAGATACGCAAACCTTATATTATAATTCTCAGTCCCTCTGATTTTCAAATCTCATATGAAAATAAGTAGTGTTTCATTTTCATATTATTTGGCAAAATGACAATAAAAAATATTATCTTTATAAAAGATAAATCATTTTAAAATCTAATCTTTATTTTTATAAAAATGCTCTTTATACATTATACAAAGCTAAGTTAAGTTTCATATATACTCAAATATAATATATACATTCAAACATGTATGTAATATATATATATATATATATATATATATATATATATATATATATATATATATATGTGTGTGTGTGTGTACGTGTACGTAAGCTAAATTTCTATCTCTTTTACTTTCATTACACAGTCACAAACAGTTGTACATAGAATTTAGTGATTGAAGTTGAATGTCATTAAAGAATTTGTCAAGTACATAACTTAACTTTTCGTTTAGAGACTAGGAAATCTTTTCCGTCTTACTCTCACTGTTTCACACACATTCAATATTTTATTACTACTATATGGTAGTAGTAAATTAAATACATTTTTACTATAAATCTGTGGGACTTGACCAACACGTTTAACGTCAAACATTCTTGTCTCTATATTTACTATATTCATGGGTTGTAAAACTTCAGTACGAGTATAATAATATCCAGCCCTGCCTATTGTTTTCCACTATCGTGAACCACAATTTTTTTACAACCTGTACTTTTTACGAAAAAAATACTTTGTAGCTCACATTATCTCTGTAGTATACTCACCGAACTAGTTTGCTAAACATTCCAACCGTATTTTACTTGAATCTTCATAAAGAAGATAATGTAAGAGGTCTTCCATTATATCTAAATGTCATACGTGAAATACACATTATCTAAAAACAAATATTTTTTTATAGTTTTGACTCATTGTCAACATATGCTTGAACAAAAACTCATACTTTGTTTTTAACTAATGAGACAAATTAAACACAAGGAATACTTAGTAAACGTGTGTGTGTATGTGTGTATATATATATATATATATATATATATATATATATATATATATATTTCATTATCCTAGTATAACTGAATAATTTGATTATAATACGTACAAATTTAACTAATTTTTTAATTTATTTTTTTCGTATGATAAGTACTATTTTTTTAATTTCACAATTCATATCCAAAGAATTATCTGAATATATTCATTAAATGATGATGTAGTGCACATTGTAAAAATAGAATTTTGTTACAAGTACTTGACTCGGTTAATATTTATTTATAAAAGAAATCGATACTTTTTATAAGTATGTTCACATGTGCATGTTATTTTTTATGACATGAAATTAAATATCAAATTTATCATCTACATTACATTATTGTTAATTTGCGTGACAGTCGAGAAATACTTTTTTTTATATAGTTACAAGTTCATCGTCATTGTTTAACGTTATTTTTGTTTAATAATGTCAAAATTAAGTAGTTCATTGTAGAATTATAATAAAATAAAGTTGTATATATAACTTTATGTTAAGCTTTATTATATAACAACACAAAAAAATTCAAGCCTGAAAAAATTCATGCCATATACACATTTTTCTCGCCTACCTAAGAATTTATAGTTTATATGTACATTTTTTTTTCTTAAAACTTACATTATATTAAAAAGAATGTTATCAATCAGTGATAATTTTGTACAAACTCATTACAGTATGTAGATTTACTTCAATTGTATATATATATATATATATATATATATATATATATATATATATATATAGTGTGTGTGACAGAGAGAGATGGAGAGGGAGAGAAGACTGCTTTCCATTTTAAATACCAAAAAAATCCTGTACGTTTTTGTTTATTTTTATAAAGAGATTGTGTAATCCATTTTTATAAAATCCAATGACTATTATTATTTGTAGAATTGAGTAAAATAAAATTCATAAAAATGTAATTAAAAACTTTTTTAAAAAAAAATATACTACAAATAGGGTGAAAACAAAACCCTAGTCAGAATCTATTTTACATTCACTGTACAAAATATGGAATATCTTTTATTATCATAGATTATCAAAACTTATATTACAAATCGAACAGATGTATATCTGTTATTTACTCTGAGCCCAGTACATGTTTTTTTTTCAAATTTTAGATGCCATATTTTGTCTTAAATTGGAATCAGGAAGGATACAGGTGTTTATCTTAGATTACAAAAGTTTCCATCAAATTTATGATTCCTTTTGTTGATAATTATATAAAAATGTACGAACATATATTGCTTTTTTCATTATTTTTTTATGTCAATTCGACAAGTTAGAAATGCCTTCCTTGAAGAAAAATTTTCCAACATATATATATATATATGTATATATTTAAAACTATTTCAGTTTTGAAATATATAAACGCTAAAATAAATCAATATTAGAACAAACGTCAGGGATTAAGTTTTAAGTCTTAGTTTCACAGAGAATTATTTGGAAATATTGATAAACATTCAATTGTGTTCGGGTTGTATTTCTTTTGTAAAAGTAAATTTATCCAAAATTATAAAATACAACTTGAAAAGTCAGCTTAACAACTTCTTTGCTTCTACTATGATAATAGCTTTAATAAACAAATAAACTTAAGCGTATTAAAATAAAAAATAAATTGGATTGGTCATTTGGGTAAAATATTTTATGGTTTATAAATTTTTTTTAAAGAAAAATTTTGTATATGTTTGAAGCTAATATTGTCGATTTTTAACTTTTTCATTTAAATACAATATCTTATTGTTACATAAAAAATTTTTTTTATTCGTTTATATTGGCAATTCCTTTCTTAAACACAAATATCTAGTCGGGTTCTTCTTAAAAATATTTTTTTTTAAGAATACACTTTTATTATATTAGTATTTGATTAGTTTTAGTTTGAATGAATTTATAATAAGTTTCAATCCATATTTACTAGAAGAGCTTTTTTTTTTGAATATAACTATTTTTTGCGGAATCTTTAAGAATATCTTCATTAACTGTTACATCTATTAATACTTTAAAAAATATTATGCTGTATTTAAAAAAATGCAATAATTTTTGCTCGTCTGTTAAAAAAGTATACATACTAATAATACTCGTTAAAGTTATGGTTTCCACATATTTTCAATTTAAATACTGATCTGTATCAAATTTTATAATGCAAGCCAATAAATATTTGTACAAATTCATTATATATTGAATAAAAATCCTCCGTGAAATAATTTTAATTCCTTACCTATTAACTTTGATGAGGAGTCAAAAAGAATTGAATTTTACGAATAATAGTTTTTGACATTGTGATTAAATTTACTTTCATAAATGAGAGTTGTTATTTATTTTGAATCACATTCATTTATTTTCTTTTGAAATATGTTTCTTAACTTGACGCTCTGAGGATAACAGAATCGCCATATATGAGCTAGAATCAAAATGCTCAGTAACTAGTTAATCGACTTTTATTTATTTTTTAAGTTAAACTTCCCGTTCAAAGTCAAGTTCAATATTTTCATTTTATCAATAGCTCGTTGTTTGAAAATATCATATTTTCGATTAAAATGATACTTCTTTTTCATATCATGGACGACAGTTTTTTTTAAATAATTGTTTAATTAGTAAAAAGCGTTTATACAACACTAGCCTTTCAAATTTTTAATATTATAACAAAAATTATGTATGTATACTTTTCATTTTATAAAAATTTACTTACACAAAAGTCTCATTTTTCAATAACCTATTTCTTTTCTAATATGAAAAACATCTAACAGGCTGTACATAAAGTAAATTAGTAATTCACGACAATAAAAATAAAACACAACATATATAAACAGAGTATGTGCAAATGGTGCAGATCTAGTATTGAGTCGCTCGTTCATTTTCCTCTCTGACCTTTGTTCCTTACTACAACAGCACAGTATAATAAATATTTCAACAATGAAAAGGTCACCTCTGCACATTTTTAACAGTTGTATGAGAATATTTAAACCTGTCCTCTCGCTCTACTCATGTTTGACGCGATTGCATTCGTTTCCTGGCCGGAAACTCCCGACGGTGTACAGAAAAAAAAACTTATATGCAAGACAGGAACATATGTGCAGCTGATGCAGTTGACAATCATTTTAGTTTCTCACGGACGCTTTGATTTTTCTAATATTGTATGTACTTCCTAGTACTTTTTTTTGTTGGTTATTGTATGCTGATTGTGTTTTAACGATCTACTTTAATTTACATTTGATCTATATGAAAAAAAAAGATTTAAAAGTACGTTACTTCAAAGTACTATTTTTTATATATATTAAAAAAATACAAGGACGTTAAAAAAATTATATAAAGTACTTATCGACTAAAGTCAATTTTAGAAAATAACCAAGCTTCCACAAGTGAATCAGTACGTTGTGACATGAGCACTGTTCGTTATAATTGCAACTATTATAAAAAAAAATACTCATTTCGTTGACAATATCTTTTTCTAACCCCATATAAAATTAGTTTGTTATTAAACTTCATAACACAACACAAAAATGATTAGATTTTATTTTCAGTATTTTGTTTTTGTCTGAACTATTCCAATACTCATTTATGCGTCTTTTTAATTTTTCTAATGGATGTAACTTTATTCTTGATTTATTATTTTTTTTTCATAAAACATACAATTGTAATTTTTCTTATTCTTTTATAGCAATGTATTAAAACATCTATAGTTAAAAAAAATTGAACAATAAAGAAATAATAATTTCACATAACATCTTAGATAAAACATATGCAGATCTTAAAACTACAAATAAATTCCGTTTTAAAAATATTGTTAACATCAAGAAGTGTTTCTTTTTATAAAATGTTTCATGGAAAAAAATGATGTATTATTATGTCCGTGTAGTTAAAACGTGGAACACATTCTTCAGGTCGATTCAGTAACTTTATTTTCAACGAAACAGCAACGTAGGAAAAGAAACCGAGTAAGTATCACAAAGAACGCGAGAGTGAAATAAACTAGAATCGTCTCGCATATACATAATAAATCGGTAAAATAGTATAAGCAAAATGAAAATAATGGTTATGCTCACGTAACATGACATGGTCATCTAGTTCCATAGAGCAAGTTTGTTTTTTGCTGTTCGACCTGGTATCGTACAGTCGTACATTTACGTTTCTTGGACGTGCGCGACGCAAACAGGACGAGAATAACACAGAAGAGATGCCATCGTTGATTTGCAACAACTAGTTTACTAAATCACTGTATTTTAGCCGGCATCTTGCAATCCGGTATTTCTTGCCACGGTATGCGCAATCGTCGTACGGACGATATACACTCACTTGCGGTAGGTTTTAATAAATAAATAGGTTCTGTTTCGTCTTCGTCATAGTCGTATATATGTTTACTTATATGTCGACCAAGAAATTAATGTCATTATTTCTAATAACATTGTTAGAATCTATGAGTAATATAATTTCAACTATGAAAATATTCAATCGCAAATAATTTGATTTTGTTTTTTCATTAAAACAGATACTACCTTTGAAAATAAATCTACAAACTTTTATAATTGCCTATTATATTTATAACATATTGTTTATTAGACTGGTGTTTATAATAAAATATTTAAAAATCTCCAATCTCGCTAGTACTTGATAAATTTCATAAATGTACATGAAATCGACATAGATAATAATCGAATAAGTGTCATTATTTATTAGAATTTTAAAAAAATATATCAGTTATTAATACTCTTATTTAAAATTAAAAGATGAAATCAATAAGTAACCTAATAACTTAAAAATTGTTGTTAAAGAAGTGAAATACTTGTATGAAATAAAATGAAAAACCAATAAAAGAAAGTATTTAATTACATACTTATTATCACTTTAGATAATATAGGTATTTTATAGCTATCTGTAGCTAATAAAAATCAATCATATTCATATTTTATAAGTATCGGTATTAATTTTTGAACATAATATGAAATTTCCAACTTTATAGGACACATAAAAAACTCGTTTTTAATGAATAACAAATCAATTCTTAAATTATATTTTATGTCGGGTTTTTATAACTTAATGTCTGTTTTTTTTTGTTATTCGTGAAAAAATTAGGAATTTTTGATATTTCTTCCAGCCATATTTATTTTCAACAAGTAAATTTGTTTATAAACGTGTATATATATATATATATACACACATACATACATACATATACAATGTATTTGTTTGTTTTTTCGAAAAAGAAAAAAAATCGTCTTAAACGTTTGATGTTAAACGTTGATATTGGTACAATTTGAAAGCAACACGCAAAAAAGAAACGGATGTATGTCTGTCCGTTTATTTATATGTTTTGCGTTGTTTTTTTTTCATTAGATGAAGTACGATTAGACGGAACGACAAAATTGAGAAGACCAAAACTATATTATTTTAACAAGCGTCACTAATGGCGGTCACTTGTCGTGACATTCAGCAGTAAGTGTACTGTAACTTTTGCTCGGTCGGTAATGATGGCTATTACTGATCGAGTCCGGTGGTCTCTCTAACGCCTATCCAGCCGACCGTGTCGACACAATGTCAATGGCGCTTTCCCATTTCAGTAGTCATATACATGTACTCCTCCTCAGAATAGATTTTCAGCATCCTCGCTGTACTGCTAATAATGTGATCGTCTAATAGCAATACGAGTTAACAGCAGTAATCGTCTCTATTTTCTTGTAAAGACCTACACGCGCAAAATAACATATACGCAGTCTGGATGTGAGAAAAATACAAACGCTCGAAGACGGAGTTCAGCTGTGTTGACGAGAAATTGCAAACGATACAGTCAACTAATTGTGCGACGAAAATATCAATTTATATTCAAGGCAGTTTCACTAAAAATTTTAACAATCGATTCTTTAGAACTATCGTCTTTATTTTTAAAGCAATAAGTATATATCATACATTTGAGATGCAAACCTACTTGCTTGTTGATTCTTAAACATCGATTTGCCTTATTTATATTCTACAGTATCGTCTGCGTTATCTTCAACATCTCTTTTTAGTGCTTGAATAAATTGGATATTATTCGAAGTCTAGTCATAAGATATCTTTATTTCTTCATAGATATTCGCTAAAAAAATATTCAGAATACAAGTTTTCAATATCATCACGTACAACTGAATATGTGAGAGCTATGACTTGAACTTAGTTTACAAGTAACGTGCCGTATTTTATTTTACATGCTATTAAGTTAAGAAATATTCTTTTAAGGAGATATATTCGATTGCATTCAATATATATATATATATATATATATATATATATATATATATATATATACACGTACATACATACATATACAAACACACACATACGGTATCCCAAGGTAGTAATCCCTAAATTTGTATACAGAGTTAGGGATGTAAAATGAACAAAAATAAATTTAGACATGTGATCTCCAACACTTCATTAAAAAGATACAGATGTTTTACTTTCCTCTCATAGTATTTTTTTTATTTTACGTTACATAGGTTTTTCGGTTTTATGTCAAAAGCTGAACTTTGATTATATAAATAGACATTTTGAAATAAATTTATGGTAAATGGTCAAAGTGCATTTTTTTCTTAAATATGATTAACTATAATAATATAATACAAATAAATAAAAAATAAATTTGAGTTGTTTTACATCTGAGTGTAAGTACATATTTATGAAATACTTTTATGAGACACTTAATATCTGTATATTATACAAACATGAACGTATGTGTACGGATGTTTATATATATATATATATATATATATATATATATATATATATATATATATATATATATATATATATGTACAACAGCAATACCTAAACTTCCCTTATAGAAAGGATTTAGAAAATCCCGACGAAGTCGAAAACTACGCACATCAAGAGCATACATATTTCACTTACATGTAAAAAATAGAAATCGTTTTATATCAGTATCAACTTATTTCCCAATTATTGTAAAAATATTGAACAGAATATAAGAAATATCGTCATTTAACATAGGTAAAATTCACATTTTTTATTGAAAATGTATGTATGTACACAAATATAGCAATGTGTATTCATAGATTAAGTTATAATATAATTTATATGTAAAGTAGACCTGGTTTAGACATCCTTATTGAATGAAATAATTATAGTTCATTACAGTGATTGTGCTTTGTGGTTAAATCTTAAAGTATTGGTCTGTCTGTTCTTGAGACATTGATTTCATGTTCTTTTCAACTATGGTGTACAAAATACAATATAACCCAAACATACACCGCAAAAACTTGGATAGATGATTGACCTCCTTAAGACACGATGCAATGATAGTATTTTGGTCTGTTTTAATGCAGCAATTCCTATTAAAATCTTGAGTGAAAAATACTAACTTTCGATAATTTTTAAATGTAATCTGATAATATTTACATCATACATAAACATAAAATATCACCATTAGTACGATTGAGTCTTCTAAATGTTATAATTTCGATTTTTGATTGGTATTAGTTTTAATTACTTATTGTGTATCTATAGGTTCATCATATTACAACTTTTCGAGCTATAAAGAATGAATCAGAAATGACTAATTGCCACCATGTCGACGATTGAAAAAAAATTTGAACAATGTCTTCATATAGGCCCGTAGCCAGATCGTTATATTAGAGAAGGTCAACGTAATTTTTAGAAATATTTTTAATCAACAAGGTAAACCATTGAGAAGATTCTCCCAATGATTCTCTATGATTTTCAATTGTCCCAATATCGTAGATTTTATTGAGAGGGGAAGAAACGAAGCAATCGGGAGAATGCCCCTTTGGCCTGTCCCTGACTACGGGCCTGTGTTCATATGTTACTCTTCATATTAAACCGACACGACATGCACTGACATCCTCGTATTTGTAATGGCAACATTCTGAATATATTGTTTCATATTTTGTCGCCACAGTGTGGTGGCGATCGGTTATGCTTGAATCATATTTAATTCCTTATAGTAATTAACAGATGCATTTATTTAATATGTGTATTTCACACGTCTTGCATTTGTTAATTACAGTTAAAGAAATCCTTGAAATGAAATATAAAAATGAGAGTGCAGTCGAAGTAACAAAAATGTAAGTTGAAAGTATCGCAATTAATTAACGAAATTAGCACAAAAAGTTTAATAACGATAACGATTTAAGAAGTTACTATATATATATATATATATATATATATATATATATATATATATATATATATATATATATATATATAATATTTTAAACCAGTTTAGTTAAATTAAAATTAAAAACTATATTGAAGTTGAATTCACTCTCTTTGAAATAATAAACGAACAATGCAAAAAAGTAATAATAAAATAAGTTTCTAAAAATACTTTTCGACCATAAAAAAATCTACAACGATGGTTGACATATATACATATAGGCGGTAACTGAATTTAAATTCGTCTCTATTAGTAAGAAATTTTTCGTTAAAAAAGATTACATCTCGCATTTTAAATTTCTATCAATATCGGTAATATCTAAAACAATCTTCTGAGCAACAGAATAAAAGTATCCACCACATTTTTCGAACGATTTTTTTACCGTCCTCTTCGCGTATCTCGTATTTTATCTTTTTTTATCACTGTCTTATCAATTGTTAGGTCTATATTACTTTTATACGATATTGAAGATTTGATAGAAAAGTCGATTTGACAGAAAATATTTTTATAACACTCGTTTTATATACGGACCACTTTAATTTATTTACCATGTAGACAATACTTTTAACAGTTTGTTTTATTATTTTTCTTATATGACCTCGTTTTCTTATACGTTTTTATCTGAATCGTCAACATTTAAGCTTCCAAGAATTTACACTAACGACTACTAATATTTATTTCATCTTTCCTAACAACTCTCAAACTTGTGACCTATTTGTTAACACACTGTGTACAAAGCTATCATAAATCAATTTTTTTTATTTCTTTTTCGTTGTTATTTTTTTACGAACCAGATTTAATAATGACTACCTTCCTATCTATCATTCACAAAAAGTGTGTTTATGTGTGTATTTTTTTAAATTTATATTGGCCGGTTTTTAATAGTATGCATAGTTATGCATTTTAAGTGCCAGGAACACGTCGCACTGTGAATACAGAGAAGACCCTGCTATCCAAAAATATTAAATTTGAATTATTTATATATTTTTTTCAAGATAGTTACTTATATAAATAATTATATTGATTTATTATTACTGTTTTTGACAAAATAATATCCAATAATCAGTAAAAAATAATATTTATTAAATTTAAATATTTAATAATTTTAAAAAAGTTTGCATTTCATTCAAAAATATATTTGATTATAAACAGTAAACTGTATGATGTAAAAATTAATTAGGAGTAGGTAGTTATCAAAATCTTGTATTCTTAATAATGAAGTTTAAAAAAATGAACTGATTTTTTTTTATAATATAAGAGAATAATAAATTTAATTGTATAAGATTAATGTGAAACTATTTATAAAAATCATTAAATAATGAACAATGTATATAGAATATCAGTTTTAAATTTATTTTTATGGCAAAGTGGAGTTCAATTATTTTTTATTACATTACTTTTTCTTCTTTTATAGGTACATAAAAATAAATTTAAATATAAATTCAAACCGGTTACAAACACTGAACATTGATATCTCAATTAAAATTAACGATAATCTACAAATTAAATATATAGAGGTATTAAAAACATTCCGTTTGAAATTCCCATCCGTTTTATTCGATTGTTCCAATGTGCTCTGTAAAGGAAATATTGCGCTGTCCCCAGTAAAGTCCCTTTAAAAACCTACAGTGGAAAAAATATACACATCTGACGACTACGTCATAAAGGGTAGTAAAATTTAACCGGAAATAAGGCGCCATTGGTGAACAAACCATTGAAAAAACAGGTTACACTCATATGTATAAGTATTTTTTTTCACAGCATGTAAATATGCACTAATTATAACTTGGTTGACCACGAATGTTCTCACACAGACCCCTTTTTATTATTTTTTTTACAAAAAAAACATGCATATATATCTATATACACATATTATTTTGAAGGTCAAGTTTAACTACATTCAACATACAAGCAATAACTATAGATATAAAATCGTGTATGTTGCGTGTGTATATATATATATATATATATACACACACACCGTCTGGTTTATTAACACCATAATGTACATTATTGCCACCGTATGTGTAGTTTGTTTGATGGAAGTTGGTTAAGAAAAAAAGTGTTTCTCTTCCAATTTAATTCACTGCAACAAAATAAACAGTTTAATATATGAAATAAATGTAATTTAATCGAAGGGTAAATCTAAACAAATGAATTTGTAAGATACTGTAAGAACAAAGTTAATGAATGAATATAAACATGTTAAATAGAAATTGATTATTCAGTTCAAAATAAACAGGTATGATAATTGGCATGAAAGTAAAATATTTTTAAATGGTTTATAATTTTCACAAGTAAATCATTTTCTCATCATCCTAAAACCACAATTTTTATGATTAAAAATATCTAAATGAAATAATATCTACAATATACCAAATTATTATTTTATTTTTTATGTATGCTAAAACATTATTATGAAATTACAAACATTAAAACAAACAATTTATTTTCATCAGTGGTGATTATAACTTACATTTAGTATCTCACAGTACTTCAGAGATCAACATTTCATGAATTATCGTAAAAATGTACTGAAAGTCAATATAATTGATAAAAAATTAAATGAGTTGTATAATATTATTAGAAAAATATAGCTAATAATTTCATGTATAAATGTACATAAAAATGATAAAAAAATATTTATTTATTAAAAATATTCTATTAATAATGCCGCAGGTTTCATTTTTCATAAAAAAATGAGAAGAAAAAGTCAGAAAATTTAATCTAACATAGAGTACACACTCGTCGTACATTTGATTCATCACTGTCAGATTCATTAGTCATGTTTTAGTGTAATAAAAAAATACATTTTATTAAATGAAACTTACTAGTATTCTTATTAAAGTAATTTATATCAAAATGATATCCATCTAAAGAAGAATAGATTCGATTTAAATTATAGTATGCATTTCTTTATTAAATTTATTATTTTTTTAGAACTAAATTAATGTTTTATTTCGGTACAAGAATTTTACTATGAACAGTCTTGTAAATACTACCATTTGTATATTTATAGTAATTGAAAACTTTGTTTTTCTTGCACTGTTCTAATTTATATATTAATTGCAATATAATTGCAAAGTAAATTCTTGTTCACACTATTAACCCTTGGCACTCACAAGGCCAGCAATACTGGCCAGCCACTTAAAGGCGTTCTACTCATACGGCTAGTGTCACTGCCCACATTTTTATGATTTACAGATAGAAGCTATAAAAATAATTGTTACTGCAAGTAAATTGGAAAAGAAAACGTCCAAACTTTGACCGTGCAGAATCTAGTGGCGATGATGACTTTTATTTAGATTTTCCAAATGAAAATTTAATCAAAATTTATTAGTTTCTTTAAATTCTGATAGCAGTGCCGATGAAAATAGTGTGTTGGAGTTGACTACCAACATATAACCTAATTGGCTGGAGTGCATAAGGTTAACATCGTTTCCGAACATTGTGTATATACAAACTCAGTGCTTAATCGATACTGTTCTGAAACATATCAAATGTTTGTACAGAATAGAAATTGTATTGAGTCTATGTATACAATGTTCGACTACGATCAAATATCAACAACGCTTAAAAGTAAATTAATTTTCATTTAAATTGTAATGTTATTGTATTTTAAAAAGGTACAAATTTAAAGCAAATGTTACATATATTTTAATCGACTTTTTTTATCTATTCAAAATCTGTTAATATGTCCAATGGATTAAAATTACTCAACGATTTTCATACATATGAAAAGTATACTTTATTAAATATTTGTAAAAGAATTCAAATATTTCTTATTTTAGTTATTTCGTTTAGTAATTTTAAATATTCTATTTTATAAATACATTCAGTAAATAATAATGATTATGTGACTGGACAATATGTATCTATTTATATATAATATGTACACGTATGAGTAATGTATGAAATTATCTGAAATTAAACAAGAATCAAACAAACTATAGCCACGAATGTAAAAGCATCTGATTTATTTCGAGATATACTTTGTAAGTGGATATACTTAAAGAGCATTGTACTTTCATATGTTTTCATTGAACGTTTTTCTTCATTATTGTATGAATAACCGGAATTCACCCTTTTTATTCACCATCTTCCGTTTTGCATGGTGCACAGGAACCCCTGACCTATCACAAGTTGACCGTCAAAAGAGTATCGTATGACCTCGGTCAAAAATTATATTGAAGCTATGCTCTCTGAACATAAACAATGAGGGAATTTTTAAAATTTTTATCTCTAACAGGAAGGAATTTATTGAATACACATTATACAAACATACATCCGTATCTCTCTCTCTCTCTATATAGATATATATATATATATATATATATATATATATATATATATATATATAGTTCTATTTTCAGAAATTTGGAAATAATTTCTTTTCACATTTCATATTTTTTCTTAAATTTTTGATAACGTTTCAACTCTGAAATTTATTCGTATATATATTTGTTTATATTTTCAAATAGAAACACATATTTTTTATGATATTGTAACTGTCAATAAAATGTATTCAAAAAATTTTCATACGATTTACATCAGAGACATAAGAGTTTCATATTGAATGTAAACTATATATATAAAAAAATACATCGAACTCACAACACATCACATGGAAAATTGAATTGGGATTATTATATGACAGTATGTTGGCAGTGTTGAGAATAGAACATAACGAAAAACTGTTATGTACTCCACCCAATACTGAAATTACATATACATATGAACTGAAACGTTACGAAACCATATCGTATTAAACGTTTTTGGACGGCTTTGTCGGCCTTGTACATATACCGGTGTAATGTAGTATTCTTCTTCGTCTTTATATATATATATATATATATATATATATATATATATATATATATATATATATATATATATATATATGAAAGGGTGCTCGTAGACAGTTGCGTCAAATTAGAATGTGGAGTTACTAAAGTAGGTCATGGACAGGTCACCGAGATGCGTGCCCTGGGTCATGACCTGAAAACCAGTGAGCCAGGGGACGTTAGTGTGGTGGTACATTTGCGGTTTGTGGGTTATAAAGGGAGGATGAACTTTTAAAATTGAACTCTCTGTTTTAGTTACATCAAGGGGTATTTTTTATTCATTCGAAGTTTTGAAAAATATCCACTTAAACGTTTTTCATTTATATTCATACATACATACTTGTGTGCATGTATATATATATATATATATATATATATATATATATATATATACACTCAAGCGAGTTAGTATACTATGCTAGGAAAAAGTAATTAAAAATAGGAATTAAACCGAGATGTTTCACCCAAGTTATAATTAATTATTTAAAAAAAAAAATAATCTTTCTTACATAATTTGTTTTATCGTCAAATTTAAACATGTTATTTCTTTTATTTATATAGCGGTTAAGTGAGATTAGTGCGATATTTATCTAATTCCTATATCTCGCACATATGGGCTCAATATTCTATGATCAAAATCGAAAAATGACAAGTATATAAAGAAGCAGCATACTGTATTACGAACCAAATATTTATAAATAACTTTTATCGTTGTTAACTGAAAACAATAAGAAACCATTAAAAATTAATAATTTATACACTCGAGCAAAACGTATGGTAATATTTATATAAAGAAAATATTAATGGAAGCATTACGCTTGTACGTTTTTAGATATTTTTTTTTTCAAAACTTGGTGTTAGTTCGCCATGGATATTCGTAAACAGCTTGTAGTTCCATAATCAGTAAATAGTGTTAAATCAAGGGGCATATCGAGCCCACGACGACTCTATTTCTTAACTTCTGATTCCCAACGAATCAAAAGAGGATGTATAAGAATAAAATAAAACCTATTATTAAATTTAAAAATCTAATATTAGCTACGAAACCAATTAAAATAAATCCATTGAATTAAAAATATGCTAATTAACCTAATGTTTAGCCAAGAGCTACATTTATGTGAAAAATTATACGTTTAACCATTTTATGAAAGTTTGTGTCGATTAGTCAACCTGCAATATATATTGACTCTTCCAAACTGTTTTGATTTATTCTATTTTAAAAGTTTATTTTAACAATATTTATTATCAAACAGATGTTTTACAAACTTACATGAAAGAAGGCAAAAGTGAACAGCATGTCTTATGTGAGGATATTAGGAAAATATAACCAAATGTATCGAAAAGTTTTCATTTGAGTCGTCTTTTTTTATTACTAAATTCAATATGTAATATTGACCAGTTTCCAGTCGCGGTTTCGTTTCACCGAGAGCCAAAAATTGTTTCTCGTAATTTACGACCACATTTTCACACTTTGTATCCATTATAAAAGTTATCAGTACTTCTGGAATAGGAAAGTTAGCAATTGTTTTTAATCCACTGTTTATTTATATGAAAAATTTCTCAATTTCGAAAATTAAGCTTAGTATAAAGAATATTCTCATAGTACAGTAGCACAGTTACCTAATCGTATGTTTCAAGATTGTTTTATAAACGTCATAATCATAGTATATCATAACCCGCGAATTGATTAATCGTTGTTCAATGCGTCCGTCTCTAAACTAGTATGAAAATTTAGAAGTTGTCCATTCATTCAGCCAATCTGACCATTCAGAATTAGCCTTTATAAACAGATAGTTCATTAGATTACATGAATTTAATATTTTAATCAAAATATATTTCTTATTATCAAATTTTATTTTATTTTTTTTTTTTTTAAATGTATAGTAGCATTTCATCTTTCTATAAGTGTATATATGTATACATATTACATATATACATACATATATATATATATATATATATATATATATATATACACATACACAGTATATATAGGCATGTAAGGCGATTTTTTAAACGCAAAAAATTCTTCAAAAAATAGGAGGTCCTCTTATACGACCAATACAAAAACAAACTTCAAAATAACAGGAAGAATTTATTTTACTTATATAGAACTTAATTTTTTTTAAAAAACGAAACTTTGGTATATAACAAATTCATTAAATAATTCACTTTAAATAAAAAAAAACTGTAAAAATAAAATACATTTTGCTTATAGGTCTCGGTTTTATTGTCATCTGAGTCTAAAATGTCATGAAGTTCATTGTTTCAATTCTCGTCGTACGGGTCTGAATCCAAACCTGTTGAATCAGCTTCGTTTTCATTGTCATCAGTGTTCCATAATAAATCATCTTCCGTACCGTCAATAGCGTTAGAGATCCCACACTTTGAATGATTTGATTACACTCTACTTTTACCTTATTCCACGCTTTGGTCAGGAAATCACACAGTCCTTCAAACGATGGCGCCCGCATGGATCCACTGCTTGTAAATGTTTTTTCCTCTGTCAACATCCAATTGTTCCATTCTTCACGCATATTTTAAATTGTTTGTTCAAGCAGACATCTAAAGGTGGCAATAGTGAAGTTAACCTTCCTGGTATAATAGCAATTTTAGTATGGTTTCTTTTCAAATCAGTTTTGATGGGATCATCTTGTACGAGCGATATGTGATATGTATAAACTTTATCTTAAAATTTTGACCTCATCTTATACGTAGGTCACCTTATACGCCGTGATATAAGGTTATATATATATATATATATATATATATATATATATATATATCAATCTTGAAAGTTTTCAATTCAATTTCAATATAATATGGCGAACAAAGTTGAGTGTTGATGGTCAGGAGTCCCATAAGCCGAACGTTGGGCATGGCTGACCTATGAAGTGAAGTAATATTTAAAAAAAATGTAAGATAGACATATAGTTTAAACCAAATAGTAAAACAGTGGTACTAATGAAATACTTAACAATTTATAAAAAAAATAAATCATACTTTTACATATTGTTAATGGCGTTTTGAAACGCATTTAAATTATCGATAAAAGTCGAACAAATAACAATTATTTCATGTAATTTATATTTTATTGATTTTCGAAATCTTTTCAAATGAACTTCAGTTCAAATATAGCGACTTGTCGATTGGTTTTCGATAACTTGTCGACCTATTTCTTGATTGAACAGAAGGGAAAAAACGAACAATTAATATAAATGGTATTTACGAAATGCGAGCATGAAAAATTAATTATCAACTTCACTGCTAAGTACGAGTAATAGGTTTATTCAACTGTATTGTACCGAAACGGAAAAAATACACGGCCATTATTGCTCATGAAGTATGAAAATTCTATACAGTTGAAGTATAATATTAATTATATATATATATATATATATATATATATATATATATATATATATATAAATATATATACATAGTTTTTTTTTTACTTTCACCTTAAAGCAAATAAATAAATCACATTTAAATTATGTTTTACGTTAATATTACTTAAATTAAGGAATAAATTAGTTTCCCTCTACAACCATATTTAATTTAGATATTATACTCACAATTTGAATAAAATGAAAATTTAATTACCATCTTCAATGCTGTTATAATAATATTTGTTAAATAATCAACGATTATATTAACAACTCGTAAATTATTATTGTGTATAAATTAATTATTATTTTAATTCAGAACTCATGATTCTAGTGTTCTAATTGTTTTATTATGAACTGTTTATTACATAATAGACTTTTTTTTGTAATCCGTTTCCTTTATATATAATCCAAATATTGAAATGTCATTTTAAGGTCACAAAACTATGCAATATTTTCATATTTTTTTTATGTTTGTAGCCAATTGTAATTGATCGTAATTCATATGAAATAATTTCAATATTATTTAAATCCTAGACTATTAAAAAAATGTATATTATCTAAATTTATTATAACTTTTAAATTAGTTTCTAGTCCAAGGTTCAACCATGTATACTCATTTGAAACGTGTTTACAACGATAGTTTATATTTTAATTTATATTGAATTTTTCTTCTTATTCTCATCGAATGTATCTAAATATATAAAAAAGTGGTTCTTTTTGTCCAACAGATATAATTTATAAAAACTTATATCAAAATAGAAATATGTCGAATTCTAAATATGTTTTTATTGTTAAATTTTATTCACCACTTTCACTTTTCTTTTTATTGAATATACAAGTATATAGGTAAATAATGATTTTGTATAATCTGCGTAGTGAGATAGTTAGTTAATTGACTCGGAGACATTGTTATTTCACAGTAATGATTTTTAGAATCATAATACCTTCAAATCTATGGAAATTTATCACGTCTCACTATAATAAAAGTAGATAAAAACAAGATAAAAATTCCTGTTATTAATTTGAATAATTAGTTAAATTACTCTGGATAAAACTTCAAACATAATAAGATAAATATATTATTTTATATTCAGTTGGTACATATTTTTTTCTCTCCTTCCCTTTATACATTAAATAACTAGGCAGTTTCAGCAGTTTTTTATAATAAAAATTAAAGAAGTACAAAAATTTTCATAAAATGTTTTATTCATTAAAATATCCATCTTCACAATCTAAATTTTTTTTCCAATGATAGACATATTATATATATATATATATATATATATATATATATATATATATATATATATATATATAAATTAATAATATGTGAATTGGTTTTTAAACTGTTCGAATAGTCGAATAGAAAAATAATATATATTTTTTATTTTTTCAGGTGAGTGACACTACACATTCCGAATACCGGATGCTAAACTGTAAGTTTGTCGTATTTTTCAATTAAAATTAGTTGCTTTTAATTGGTAATGACTAATCAGAATATATGTGTATATTGTATGGTATTAAAGGTAGTGTTTGACATGTATTTTAAATTAAAATTATACAAGATAATGAAGTCATTAAATCAATATTTGTACTTATAGGCCGTATGTCGGACGATAATACGCGCTCTGTGCAAGTCAAATTAATGCGTTTACAATTTAAAATCTTATCAATGCTGAAAGTAAATGTGCACTTTCTAATATTTATTGAAAATTCATGCGAAATAAATTATCAAGGGTGACATATATTGTCAATCCGTAGATAAGATCGTTTCACATAAGATACAGTTGTTTGAGATGGTACTACGTCATAAATTACTGCACTGCACGTAAATGTGTATGTATAACGTTATTTCTTTAAAAATAGATACTTGTTCAAAAAAAAAAAGAAATAATATTTACCATTACCAAAACATGCACCATTCTAAATGTATTAACAATGTCGCAATAGTCGGAAATCGCACATAGCCCCCAAAAAAATCGTACGGTCATAGACCTTTCTCTTTATTTGACAGGTGTTATGACGTATCGAGTAAAGAAAAAAATATGTGATTTTTTGGCAAACCGTACTCTATTAGCACCCGTGAACATGTTTGTATATATCATATAGATATATTTCGTTCCTAATGGCTACAGGTATATAATATGTGGAATTTGTGTTAAAAAGGGGGCAATAACCTTAGATGATAACAACAAGGATGTGCTAATACGTAATGCTAATGTCTGACAAAGTAGGACACGTCTAAAAACGCAAACAATCCGGGATAATCGCTTGCAATTGTATATGTGTGTGTGTTTTTGTATCTGTATGAGTAAATATAGTACATTATAGGAATGTAAATGTATGAGTCTAGGCACCGTTAGCATTTCGTCACAGTAACCCACATTTATCTTGACTTGACAAGAGGGTTGTTTTAAGTATGATGGAAATTCCTGCAGTCGATGATTTTTTTATTATCTCTAGAGAAGAACGCTACGTAAATGAATAGGGCCACTCTTTCATTTTATATACAGTGTTTCGAAAGTAGTTCAATGCTAATTTAAATAAATTTATTGTTTTTGTATACCAATCTATTTAATTGATATTATGCGCCAAGTGTCAGTTAAGTAACGATCTTAAAAATGAAATTTCATTTAATTTCCCTGTTTATCTTTATTTACAATAACCAATAATGTGAACACACGCACAGTTTTATGATACATTTAAATTTTTTATAAATATAATTGAATAATATTTTTTGTATTTGTTCGTAAACGTTTTTAGTCAATAGGTAATTAAACAAGAAATCTTTTTTTACCCCAAAAACTTTAAAAAATAATTTTTATCGATCATATTTGATTTTTGCTCATGCGCATTTCGGTAATGATATTATTATCTTCAAAGCTCCGAGATCAGAATATCTTAGATCAGATGTCGAGCAGAAATATTTTGACTAAAAAAATTTTTTTTGTAGTTTTATATTTAATAAGAAAATAGCCGTTTGCTCTATAATCATTAAGCATTGGTGTTTTATAACTGTGATCTCCAAAATGAGATATGTAAGGCGATCTGAGATGAATTGATATTTAGTTTTCAATTGCAAAATGGTTTTAAATTTTCAAAAAATAAATAAATTGTCCTCCATATCTCTGTATCTTAAATCCCAAAAGAAAGATACTCACTAATGGTAGAAAATATTTAACTATACTTCTTGTATTAAAATATATATTATCTTTTTTAATATTTATCTATTTTTATGTAAATTTACATTTTTTTTTTAGTTTTCTATTAATTTTTAACGGTGATTCTATTACATTTAGATCAGAGAGTACGTGATATCTATTTTATTGCCATAGGGATGCACGATAAAAAAATTTTAGTGACCACTGTTCTATGATATTAGACAAACTTTCTTAATAACACCCTCAAAGAATATTAATAAAAATTTATTTAAATAAAAATCTTAATGAAAATTAATATTTTTAAACATTTAAATCATTGTCAAATAATACAAGAATTATTTAAATTAAGTAATGTGAGTGAACTTAACTATTTCCTTTTTAACGTGCGAACTGTGAGACAAGCATAGAATTTACTTCATTTTTTTATCCAATATTGTGTTTTAAAGTATAACTTTATAAAATTCTCTCTCTTCTCCCACATGTTCTTAATACACACATAAATATTTATGAGTTATCAATTACATTTATTATATAATTATAATAATTAGTAAATCAAACCGTATGTAAAAACTAGTACCGATCATTTACCTACATACCATACTCACTGTGTCAAAAACAAACAATAAATACTGCAATGATAAAAAAAAAACTAATTCGAATTACAATATAATAATTCATGTTTTATTATAATGTTTAGGTGGTAACAATTGATGTTTATTTAATTTAAACATTGTTCCATCTCCTACATGAACATAGTCTATATGTGGGTGAAACAAGTTCCTACACAATATGAAAAATATCTCATATACAACTGTAGACAAATCATTACACGACGATACACCGCGAAGACCTTTCGAGTCCCATCATACATTATTTGCATAGTGTCCTTCAAAAACAGTCAACATGTCTAGTTATCTAGTTTCTAGTTCGACGTAACAATCTTTCGAATTTATTAATCTTAAACGTGTGGGATGATTCAATAAATTGTTTCGGTCCAGTAATTTATAGGCCAAGGTATATATATATATATATATATATATATATATATATATATATATGTACTTTTTTAAATACTTGGGATTCAGAAAAATATGGGTAAATTTATTATTTTATGGAAATATATTCTTGTATTCAAGGTGCATTGTGTGATTATTAATTTAGAACGTTCACAAATGTCGAGACATGTTTCTTTTCAATTTTCTATCATAAATTTTATTTCAACATAAATTGAAGTTCGTTGTTAATGTCTTTCAGTACAATTCAGAATCGTTTAAATTGACACTAATAATAAAAAAAATGTCAAATTTTAATATTTAGTTATAAATAATATGTATATTTATTCCCTATTCCGAAATTTAATAGACTCATAAATCATAACTTTTTTTATTCGCGGAATATTGAAAAATAAAAAAAAACACTAACGTTACGAGTTAGACCATTAATTTATTACTTAAGCACTACTTTATGTTTAAAATAAATTTCGACGCGACTAAACACGTGTATACTGTGCATTAAATTCTCATAAAGCATTAGTTCGCATTTTAGAAAATATTGACCACGCATTGAAGTTACTTCATGCCTGACCCATACTAATCGATATTAGATCACACTTACTAGTAGTATATGTGCTAGTGAGAATTAACTGTCGAGTTATTGACATCGTACAATACACATACAGTGACCGATTGCGTATATTACACAAGTGGTAGTTATCTGGATGCTGGATACGTTCTCCTTGAGATTGTTGAAGTGAACGGCCCGGCTTTTTGCCGGTAGTTGATCTCACGGCCGACCAGACTTAACGTCTGACCAGTGTACTAATGCTACAGCATTCTTTGGTTAGTTTCGATGCTATATAGAAAACTATGCGATAAACGATTGTAATGCCTGTTCAAATGCCCCATCGACAGAAATAACACGATCGATGAAATAAGATTGAGAATGAGTGGATTTTATGTGCGTGTGTGTGTATGTATGTATATATATATATAATACATGCAGGCAAGCATGCGTAGAAGACAGGTACATTCGAGGAATAGCAGTTTACTTTTAATGTTAACTAATAATAACTTTAAAAAAAGCTTGTCTTCTTCTTATACTATTATGTTTTTAGATACATATTTTTCTTGTAAATACTTTTATGTTATTTAATTCCGGACATTTCCATTGATTTGTAATGATTTTTTTTCTTTAAATGCTTTTGTTTCAATGTAAGTTATTGAAATTTAAATTCGAAATTGTAATGAAATATCTAATCTATTTTATATTTTTTTTCAATTATAGAACGTTCACATTTTGTTGCTTTACCCGTAAAACACACAAAAAAATATTATTAATTGAAATTATTCAGATAATCAATACATGATAAAAATAAACATTGCTTATAGTGTTTCAAAAAAGGTATATTCTAATATATGAATTTATATAATAAGTGTAAGCATTTATATTTTTTTTTATATTCCGATAGTCCAGTGTCTTTGAATATAAAATTTAATCCGAGAAACTAAACTGGAATAAGTGTATATTGAACGCATTTATGTTTCTAATACTTTAACATTTTCATATATTTTATACACTAATTTATTTATCCATCATTATATTTTGAAGAATATCATTTAGGACGTATTGAAGTTTGGAGAAACGAGAAATTGAATAAAAACTTAACTAATATGATACAAAAAATTGAAATAATTCATTTTTACTCTTAAGAATCTTCTTCTAAATACTGTTTTAAAATCCAGATCTCTTTCTCATTTTTTTTATTGATAATTATAAGCACATCACAATGCTTACACTAGCGACCTACGTATTTTTTATGCTCTTAGATCTGTAAGAATCACAAAATATGGAATTTAAATCACATCTTCCAAACTAAATTCTATGGCTGATTCTTTTTCTCTCAATCCGTGATTATTTGTTATTGTTCGTATATACTTGGAACATTCTTCGGTATCTGATTGTTATAATTTCTTCAACACGATTTGATTATGACCTGCAGTAATACATACATTATGTTTTTTTAATTCACTTTTAAACCTCACCTCGTATATTTCATTTAATTTACAAATCTCACTTACACTTTGTGATGAGTATATTAAGTGATAATCATGTGATCGTTTTTGAAATTGAGATTAAATTCATATTTCTCTTCTATGAAACAATCTATTCTTTGACGCTTATCCTTCCACTCTTCCAAAGAACATTCCGTGTATATATGACTGTAAAATTGAAATTATTTCAGTTTTAATGAATCTATTTTAAGCTATATAATTTCAATTATTTTTTATTTATTACCAATACATAAATTTAATAGAGCAACACGTATTTACTGCATATATTTTTATAAAAATATAAGTAAATGAAACACATAGGCGTAAATAGTGCAATATATAAGTTGAAAGATTTGTGAATGTTGAAAATATAAATGAACAAATTTGATGGAATGTTTTGTTCGACAAACAAACTGATTAGAGAAAACGACATGTGTACGATCAGTATTAACGATAATTATAAAGTAAACCAATCAAAGAAACATTGGAATATTCGAAAACGTTCTATAGGAATTTGTAGATAACAAAAAGTACTGTTACTAATAAGATCAATAAATGTACAAGTGTTTCGTGTCAGATTTACGAGCGTTGATGTTTTTGATAAACGTATAACTGAAACTAAAAACATGTGCATTCCTAAAACAGAGTTTTAATCGTATGAAACACCTATTCGAGAAACAAAAACCGTGTATACATAATAGAACTAACAAATAATTCTATCTATGCTTGGCTAATTTTGATAAATATAAAAATGTTCGTAGAAACAAAATGCACGCTCCGTTGCTCAATGTGAACAATAAGTTTATTTTCGGTATATTTTAAGCGTTTACATAAAATCATTATATATATATATATATATATATATATATATATATATATGTATGTATGTATGTATGTGTATGGATGTGTGTATTTGGATGGATAGACTTTTTTCGACACGCCGCTGTTCCTTTTTTCACGGCAGACGAATTGAATAAATTAAGAACGAATTTGTCGAATCATATTATGTTAGCTACTGACGCAGCCAACTGTAAAGTTCACACAATTGTTGAAATGAGAAAACGGACGGAACGCAGAGCTTTTCGTGCAAAATACCTTTTTATGAATTTCATTTAATGAGATACGTCACTAAATTAAATACGTGTAGATCCCATATTACTGGGAATATTTGTTTCGTCAAGTTTCAAATGTTCATCACTCGTATGATCTGAATTTAATATATTTTATTAAATCAGATGTTTAATATTCGCATACATAATTTAATGTTTTATTGTACGTAGCGTGATCTAAAATTTCTGGATCTGGTGAATTTGTCTTCTGAAATTTTTCACTTTTTCACCAGTTTATGTATCTAACAATTATATCATATCTATATTCTAATAACGAAATGAAATTATAAATACCATTATTTGGAGTAATTGTATCTCGATAAATTTAGAAAAAAAAAATATAGAACAGTTAATAGATTTCTCGCAAATAAAGGAATAAATATAAAATAAATAAATAATAGAGTAGGTTTATGGTGACTCTTCTTCATTGTACATAACTATCGCGCACCGAGTGAAAGTATTTATGCAGAGGAGAGAGTCACTCGAAGATGGCCCAAATGAATGAAATCCTACTACAGTAACAATTCAGTAAAACGTCGATTTAATGAAAGAAGTTATACGGAATGGATTAAAAGCAAAAGCAAAAATCGAAAATCTGACATCTGTAAAATATATTTTGTGCATTCCTTATGAACATTTAAAAACGTCAATGGTGGATATCGAAAATTTTAATTGTAGTTCAAAAACGTCAAAGGATGAAATGCTATGAGAACATTTTTGAATCTTCGTAGTACTGGGATAAAAACTCCAAGTCCGTCGCTCCTTACAAGTGGTGAAACAATAATTTTGAGAGATTTCATAAAATAGACTAAAAAATATGTCAGATCCTAAAAAGGCAAAGATAACTTAAAGCAAACAAATGATTTTTTTAGAATTTCAAATAAATCATTTTAATAGACATTAAAGAACATAACTATACTATTAAACGTGACCTATTCTTCTAGTCATCTTTGTTAGTTCCGTTAATCTATTGCGGAATCGCGTCGAAGAAAAATCTCTTTAGTATTTCAAGAAAATACAATAAGGCTTGTTAACAAATATTAACGAATGTAGCTTCATAGAGATTGAACATCCATTTTACAATCGGGACTTAGCTACTCTCTAACAATAAATTTATATTTTTAAAAATGGATGCTAATCATAGAAGAAGATTAATTACAGGTGAAAAATTTCAACAAATTGTTTTTTTATTATTTTAAATGTATATATATATATATATATATATATATATATATATATATATATATATGGCAATGCAATTTAATTATAAATTTAAAAAATGCCATGAAATAATAAACAAATGATTAAAAAAATTAAAAATGTCGTTATAAGCGTTCTTCAATGCGTGGTCATGTGCATTTGGAACATTAGGCACAACACAACAGTAGGCACAAATTTTTATTTGTATATAAATAACTCATAAAAAGTAAATTATAATTTTGATTATTCATAAACCGTATTAAAGCACATTGATAATGAACTGATGTTTGATTGTGACGAGTTACGAGCATTAGGGTCTATAATGATAACAATGTCTTCTTTAATGATTTTACAACGCTTAATTCAACAACTTAGGTATAATCGTAGAGTAGAAAATGAGGTACTCTGTAAAATAATTAAAGGAAACAAATTTTATACGGAATCTAAAACATAATGTCATCAATAGTGTAATACATTTTAGAATTTCGCGATGATTACATGTCAGATAATATAAAATATACAGAAAAGACATTCTTAATAATTTCGACAAGGACGTTGAAACTTTTGAAAGAATCGCATTTGGCATTGTAAGATAAAATCTAAAGAAATACATTTGTGAAACATCGTAGCTTTTTAAGGAAGATTTCTCTGCTAATTAAATTTTATATTACTATGAAAATACAAATTTGTACTAGAAAGAATTGAAACTGTTGCAAAACAATTATGCCGAGTATTTAATGAAGAAATAGTATCAAAAACGTCAGACTAAATAATGTCGAAAGTTGATGGTCTTTCATTTCAATGACATTCTTATCTAATATAATAAATATTATTTAAGATTAAGTTTTAACAAATTAGATAAATAATTATATTTAAAACAAAATTTAATATAAAAATGTACTAAGTAGACTTTCTTGCTGTTATCGTACAAGTGTAATATTTTTTACATAAAAAATACATTTATTTTACTGTAGGAAATGAATAAAATCGTCCATCTGATGCTTTTTACGAAATAGCACTATTTTTTTAAAAATAAAACATTAGTTCGGAAACCACTCTATGTAACTGGAAAACATCCTGTTTAGATCCGTTCTTCTCATTTGATTTGATGTAATTCTAATTTTGTAATAAATGTATTTTGTTGCTGATATTTGTACAGATGTACGTACTTTTGTTACAAGCATTATCAAATAAATAAAATAGACGAAACTTGTATTACGTTTTTATTTAATCATGTGAGATGTGTCTTATTTTTGTTCATAGTGACACAGTTTGCATTGAAAATAGTTGTTTATTGTACGTTCACCTGCAGGGCGAATGTATTTTATATAGTTGAACTGACAACAAACGCTAGTGTATAAACGTACGACAAAGATCAACAAATAGACGATCGCAAACGGCATACGTTGAATGGAGATAGCGATAGAGCGATCGTGTAGATAGATCAGTGCGGGTGAATGAGGCGTGCACAGTCTGTTGTTCACGTACGAATGGCCGATATGTATCTTTATAAAATCATTATGATAGTTTCCACTTTCAAGGTCTTTCGATCCGCGTACAAGAAATATATGCGTTTTTTTTCTTTCGATTTACTTCTAGTCATCTATTGTTAAACTTACGTCCATTGCAGAGAATGTCATATTTTATTGTTACGTATTTAATTAACGCTACTATTAATTATTCTAAACCTGTTTTTATCAACACGCAAGGATTATACAAAAACGCTGAACACTATGTTTCTTAATTTGAAACCTAATATATATGTATATATTGGGTTGATGGAATATAATCGCGATCTTTGTTTTCTGAATTCTAACCTTAACTTTTGTCAATGAAAGTGTCATTTCATCTTGTTCGTGTCAATATCATTTTAAAGTGCATTTTTCGATGTGCATTTTGGTAAAATTGACTTTGGTTTTATTATCAAGTTTGCTTCAAATCGGGCTATTGAATTAAAGATGGAAAAGAAGCAAATAAGACCAATTTTTTTGTATGAGTTCAGAACGGGTCGTAGAGCAGCAAAAACTGCTCGTTAACTAAACGATGCTTTTGGTATCGGTACTGTTAAGGAAGTACGGTGCAATGGTGGTTCCGAAAATTTCGTACTGGGGACGAGAGCCTTTAAGATGGAGAAGGTCGCGAGCATCATCCTTCTTCAGTTCATAGCGACCAACTGAAGGCGTTAGTTGAATCAGTATCACTTACAACAGTCGAGAGCTTGCACAAAAGTTAGACATTAGTCATGCAAAAATTCTGGACCATTTAACAGCTAGTATATGAAGCTTTATATGAATTTGAAGGTCATAAACCGCAATTATTTTTTTACCAACCTTATATATATATATATTAATTAATTAATATATACATATATATATATATATATATATATATATATATATATATATATATATATATATATATATATATGAGGTAAAGAGAAAAAAGCGTCTTTTTTCCTTGTGAACAAATATATCTGAAGACTAAATCCATTTTAATTCAGTTTTAAAAAGTATTTAATTAATCTTTTTTTTAATAGTAGACTACATTAGTCATATGACAGTATATTTAAATTTAAAATAACTGATTTCTATAAAAAAAGACATGATAAGTAGAAAAGAAAATTCAAATCGATACCCATCATCAAAGTGAGAAAGAAAGCACTTGTTTTTAAAACTGTACTCCTGCTATGGCGAGCATAAATGCGACCTGTTCAGCACAAAGTTTAAAAACCGCCATAACTTTGAAATGTTTAAGTTATCAGAGTAAAATTAAATGATAAGTATTCAAAATAGGAATCATTTCCAAAAAAATAAATACAGAGGCTCTTATTCTTACATTGTTTCAGAAAAGTATGAAAAATTTCAACAATCAAGTATCGTTGTTTTGGTGTTACTGGTGCCAAAGATGAAAAACGACAGATTACTTTTTATTCATATAAAATTAAAATTTCTTTTGCATTTATTTCACAATTGAATTGGTTAAATAACAGGCGGAAGCCCAGTTCGTCTATAGGTTTCTGTTCTTAGACCTCTTTTTCGCACATCGACGACACAGAATGTACATTCATTTTTTTACAAAATTTTGTCTAATAATTAATTGATTCTATAATTATTTTTTTTAATTTATTTATCTAATAATTCTAATTTATTTGTTTTATTGCCGTGTAAATTATTTTATAATGTTGATATATGTACATTAATTTATTTAATCTTTTCTACAAAGCATTTATACATGATATATACATATTAATATAAACAGAATATGCCTTTTTTCCAGTTGACATTTTGAAATAAACTAAAAGTGTACATTTATAAACCTTTTAAAAATGGTCAAAGATATTCTAAACTTTCGTTCAAATTGACGTACAATCCAATCTTCACAGAACATACTAAACTTTAACGCGCCCCGCTTATTAAATAAGCACATCGGCTAGGTACGTTTTTTTCGATAAGAGTTGCCCCGCGGCATCACTTTCCACATCTTTTTACCGCCCTCGCACGGTATCGGCCACACGTCGGTGGGGCTGTCTGTATGTCTCCCCCCCCCCACACATAGTTTCGGCAAGTCGGGGCCCGTGACCTCAGAGTCAAATTAATGTCCGATTGTGAGTCGAATAAAATAATTGTGTAAATTTTCGATTTTGTTTATAGACCGGCAATAAATAGCATGTCGGACTTTTTCGTGAACGATAATCATATATGTTTTCAGGTATTGGCAATCATACACGTGTCTTAATTGATATACATATATATATATATATATATATATATATACAAATACAAATACATACAACTTAAAAATGAATGTTTTTATAGTAGCGGTGCGTTATGTTAATGTGTTCGAAATATTTCTCAGAAGAGATTTTTTTATTTTGAAATTGAATAAATGGATATAAAGCGCCATGTTAATTAATATGTAGTATAATTATAAATATTTACTATGTTATAAATACCACATCATCTCGTTAGTTTTTGCATTTATTTGTGTTTCTATTATGGGATAAATTTTCAATAAACCTCTCTGTATAGTAATTTTATTCAGATACAATTTGTTCAAAGGATACGATGTTTTCCCGTTGATTTTTTTTTAATTAAAATAAATATATATATATATATATATATAATTATATCAATTAAGAATTTATATCACGGAAAACTACGTGGATGCTGTGTGTAATTCATTTTATGAAAAAGAATAGATACCGCAAACAATTTTCGAAGAATTATTGTAGTTTGTGATTCATTATATTTATATTTAGTTATTTTTTTATGTGCGGATCCTTTATTTATATTATTCATCCAGTAGTTCTGTGAATATATGTTTTTATTTTTACCTACCATGATCGATTTCTATGTCCTCATTAGCTTTAAGAAGTATTTAATTGTTATTTATTTGTAATACTAGACTATTTTAAATAACCTACTAAAGACACTACTGAAAACAACGGTTGTCTGAAATATAGTATGAAAACTTTAGTATGATAATAAGCAGGCAAAACGTTATTTTTTTTAGAGAGTTCTTTTTTAGTAAGAATTGCTCTTTTCTTCAGCATTACCCTTCTATGATTTAAGTTACAATCTCCTGTCCTCTATTTATTAAATTATACTTATTACAAAATACGTTTTGTTATCTGTTGAAAGCGTTAACCATATAAAGGAGTGAGTTGTAGGTTAATAACGTAGACTGAAAGATTAGACAGAAACTATAGTAAAAATAAATGTTTTTTCAATGAATGTTACTTCTAAACGAAATTGTATTGAAAATGTTATGGAGTACGTTAAAATTATACAAGGATATTTTAATAGCTGCATTATAGATAAGTAATTTGGTTCAATTCGTCAACTTAATAAATTTTACAAAGTAAATTACAAAATCGTAATTTAAAACTTTTAAAAGATGGATTATGGTTTTCAACTTTTTAAAAAATATTTTTTATTCTCATAGACATTTAGTCATTTTTTGACTTTAAAAGCCTGGTTGCGATGAAAGCCTTGAAAGAACGTTTTCTTTATAAATGACATTTGAACATTAGAAAGATCCAAATTATGATTATTGGTCCAATATTGGTTGAAACACAACAGCAAAAATAATTATAAAAATTATTCTCAATTACACATTTATTAATGCATAAAGGACAGAATAAATTATTGCATTAGATACATTTTAATAAAAAAATACGAATATTAAACAATAAGTTTTTTTGAAGAGACTGTTAATTTTTAATAGTTGATTATCTATAATAAGTTTAAAAAACTAGAGAGATGTAAAACTTCAATTTTCATTAATTCGTGATATAAGTTTAAAAGATTTTACTAGCGAAGTTAGTAGTTTTATTACACAGAAATATAGTTCTTTTTAAGTAGAAGTAACCGTAAAACTGACGATTAAGTAACAAGTTTTTTATACTTTTCTGAACTAACCCTTGCTTTCTCCGACATTATAAGTATTCCACATTTCAGTACGTAATATGTCTTAATATATATGAGTGTAATTACTTTCAGTAATTATTGACATTCTCAAAAATGTCATTTTGAAATAAAAATGAGATCTATACTATTACTGAATTTGTATTTTTTTTATTCGGTAATCGGATTCAAAATCAAATAATACTTAGAAATTGAGCACATTTCATTTTTGATATTCATTATGAGTACATCTTACAAATATAATATGTACATTGAAAGACACAAAAATATACATACAGATACCCACACGTGTGCGTTTATATATTTGTATGAATATGATTGTCAAAACGTCGGTATATGAAATTAGTTCTTCAGAATTTATAATATGAAATCGATTCTTAAAATTTTATCATTAATGACTTAAAACGGATGCAAGTAATAAAAGACATACCAGCATTTATATATATATATATATATATATATATATATATATATATATATATGTATAAATGCAAACAAATAATTTATTCCATGGATGTTGACAGAAAAGGTTTTCATACATCCGTTTTATTTTCTTATATATAATTACTTTATTTTTTATACACTGGTTTAAAATAGTTTATTTTCTGAAGGTTGCAACCTACATACAAAATAAATAAATCATGTCATTTGAAATACTTTACTAATTTTGAAAATCATTTTAAAATAATTCAGATATATTTAAAGAACCTTTACAACAAACCGTGAATTATACAAAATAAATTTAATGTATATTGCAACGTAGTAAGTACGTCGGATTTCGTATAAAATTGTGCGAAAATCTTAGTACTAAAAAAATGTTTAGGTGCAATCGTTACGGTTGTAAATAGATTTCTTTCATTAATTGCCTGCCTGCCCTCGAAGCAAACTCCTCTTTTATTTAGATTACAATACATAGAATATATTTCTTTTATGTTATACAAGTATCAGATCTCAGAAATGAGATACGCGAGATATTTATCCGGAGTGACCCGTCGAACAATGTGTTCCAATAAGGTGTGCGCGCGGGAGGTTACACGTTAGCGACCAGAACGTAACAATCGGAACGCATGAAATGTACTTGTGCGCCTGTGTTGTTATGTATCGCGAAATATGACCCGAGGCCACAATTACCACACGATTGACCTTGATGGTCCAAGTCGATCGGTTCGATCGAAATGAAAAATAGCGCACCGTCCATGCGTCATACGACGGACCAAACACTGAAGGCCCTAATGTAATAACGATAATAAAGACTTGAACGAGGAGATGGTTTCCTGTTCGAGACGATTCGATGCGCCACTCAGTATCGAACGTTCGCAGATCTACCTTTTATTGTATCTCGTCTTAAACGGATGCTCGATATAAATTAGCAGGTGAATTTATGGCCATTATACACTATTCGTGAATATTTTTTTGTGTTTTCATTTTCTCACGATGTCTATCGTGTTATTGATTCCTTATTTGTTAAACAAATAAATTGTTATAGACATATCAGAAATCCATATTCAAACACAAACATTAACATACATATTACAACTTTGCAAATTTATTTTTTTCTGAAACTCCTTTGAAATTTGAACATCCGCATAATGAAGAAGAATTCAAGTAACATATTTCTTTTTTTTTATTTTGGAACAAATAAATGTTTCCCTTTTATATAATAACCTTCCTCACAGATAGATTCATCATTCATGATTATTTTTAATCTCAATCAGCATTTATATATTTTTTAAAGAAATACACTAATGCTTTTAATAAGTTTTTATAGTTTTTGCATTGCTCGTTTTTTAACTTTTGGAACAACCAAAAGTGATTCCATATTCAAATAGAGTCAACAGATGACAAAACAAAATTATTTAATATATACATAGAGAGAGAGAGAAATAGAAAAAGAGAGAGAGGAATTAAAACCGTTACCTTAAATAAACAATAGTATTTCTTTGAAGATATAAATAGTATAAAAAGCGTTTTTTTTATCAGCAACCATGTTTATTAGTTCATTAAAATCGATAAAATCAGTTAGGTTAGCTTTTTGTTGGCTTCTAAAACAGATACTTTGAAAATTTTCAGTACGATTGATGCAGTACTAAGGAAAAGAAATCTTTAGCTATTTAAATTTTTCACTATCGAATTGAAATAAAGATACAGAGCCATAAGGATAACTGGCTTACGTGTTATCGTAATAGATATTCCTTTGGTTATATGTACGATCATATTAATTGTGTATCACTTGAATCATCGTCCCTAAAATTTAATATTCAGGAAGTCTATCATAAACGGCAGAAGACACGATTTACCAACATTAATATTAAAAATGTTGTCTGATAAACAATTGACTTGG
Organism: Acanthacorydalis orientalis; assembly: GCA_034766995.1. NCBI lineage: Eukaryota > Metazoa > Arthropoda > Insecta > Megaloptera > Corydalidae > Acanthacorydalis > Acanthacorydalis orientalis. The sequence goes on along the minus strand of CM068314.1, from coordinate 30,269,833 downwards.
AAATTATTGAAGATATTGCCCATGTATATTTGTCAATATATATATATATATATATATATATATATATATATATATATATATAATTTATATTTTTTCAGTTAATGTCTTTGGAAAATTATGGAAATTAATGTAAGTTTAAAGGAATAAAAAATGAAGATGTCTCATAACCCAAAACTAATTTAAAAAAAAGTTTGAAAATGTTCATACACTCGAAGAAAAAAATAATAATGAATAGAAATTCTATGAATTTATAGAAAGAGATTAAAATGACAAAGAAAATAATAGGAAAACAAAACTTTTATAATAGAGAAATACACAAATAAAGAAACACTCTCTATATTTCATAATGTTACACACATACCTTCGAGTTAGAATATGATTATAGTATTGTATGGAGTTTTATGCTGTACCTGACAGTAAAGTAATATGAGGAAAAAAATATGAAAAATGTCCAAGACACTAGCCTCTGTATTCATTATATCACGTGATTTAATCTGGATTTGTAGAATATTTAGTTTTTTTTATAGAGTGTTCGTAAATATAAAAAATATTTTTTTATACACACACAGTTATAAAATACCTGGAATAAAAAAATGAATATTTTTTAGAAAAGTATTCATACACAAGATACAAATAAAACATTAGTAACATAGAATTCAAATTGTTTTTTTTTTGTTATTACAATTACGACTTTAATTTATTTCAAAATTCCAAACAGAAACAAAGTTTATACTGATAATTATGTTTTTAAATTCTCTTAAAGAATCGTAGGTGTTGTACATGGACACAGAATGTATTGGAATGTGAAAATGTTAAATTTCCGATAAACGCATTGTCATTAGAATCGATAATCAACAATTACAACGTTTATTACTGTCATTGAATTAACAATTTTGTAACAGGTTCGATTTTAACTTGCATGTTGAATGTTATTATGTAAATCAAGATAATGATGTCATCGAATTAAAGTACAAGATTTCATTTATTGATTTTGAAAATGTGTGTAATTAAGAAACGCGCACACCTATTATAACATTAAATTGATTTCAAATTGTCAATCGTATTTTTAGATGAATTTATGTATGTATATATATATATACGAGTATATATACACGCATATTTGAATATATACATTTTTAGGTTTAATTTATGTAAAATACCCATGATCATAAAAATAGTGATATGAAATCTGTACAGAAGAGCCGCTCAAAATATATGTGTATCCTAATATTTTTTACTACTTCCTGTGCGTCAAGGATTCTGTCTGAGACCAGGTCAACCAGCGTACGTTGAACACGTTGTCCGTACGCTGATCAGGTTTTTAACCCTTTCTGTTGATGCGGGGTTGTTTACCCCTACGTATCTGTCTGTGTGCCGTGTAGGTAAACGGCTACCACATGCCGAGATTCTTTGTCATCTCGATGCAGGATGTACGATTGGCTGTTACGTAACGCCACGCTTTCACCTGTCTTCCTTTGATTTCTTTACATCGCTCGAACCCCGTCCGTGTGTTTGCATTGTCCGCTAAAGGAATGTGGTCCGGTGGTACCTACATTTACATTTATTATACCGTAGTTTTTTCCACATGTTTTTTTTTCAATTTTATTTCTGGAGACGGCAGATATATGTGTATTTTATATTTGAAGGTTTTTTTTTATATATTATCGTGTTTACATCCAGACTTTTCGTCAATCATTTATAAAAGGATTCAGACAAAAATTCTAACACAAAAAATATACAGGCATGTTTTTCTCGGACGGTGATCAGATATCATTAAGAATATAGTTAAGTTTTTTAATTGCTTGTTAATTTATTTTTATGTTTGTTTTAACGATATCAGGAACGGATTTTATATAAGATTGACCTTACTGCCATTAAAACTATTTTTATTTCAACAATAATTACACCTTAATTAATATTATGTAAACCATTCTCCAACCCTTTCAACCATTAGGAGTTACAAAATGTACACAAAATAAAATATAAATTTCCTTGTAACTACGTATTCTCTTTTCATGTTACAGAGAAATAATAAATGCGATTCATATTAAAAATGTGTCTATGAATGAATTTCCTACTGATAACTCACATTTAAATTGTTGAAAATCATGTTTTTTTTGTAAAAAAATATATAAACTATTCTGTTTTAAAAATCGATGTTATTCAAATACCACCATCTGTTATTCTTTAACTTTTGTTGTTATCTCATGAATAATAAGAACTTGAAATGTTTTATTTTTCAGCATTTTCAAACATTTATTCGTTTATATAGAGTTCACTGCTAATATTTACATGAATTAAATGAATGTATATACAATATTCCTTTCACTTACTCAGAAATACTTAAAATGACAAATAAAATAAAAAAATGCACCGTTCTACGTAGTGATTGGTACTTAAACGCATACTAGAAATGTTAATAATGTTTAAGTTGCGAAGGAATTTCAATAAATAAAAGTATGTACTATTATTTTTCAAAAAATGGTGAAAAATCGGAACATTTTTAATTTTTCAACGAAATGTCTTAATTTTCTAATAATAATCATATCTGTTCTAATAATAATCCTATTTTAATCCACTTAATATTTGATTTTGAGGGTAAAAGAGTATGTAAAAAATGTAAATACGAATATCATTGTGCAGTAAAACATCCTTTTTAAAAAATCTTATATGATTTAAAAAAATGCAGATGCCGTTGTTTAAGAGTCTGGATGTTTCGAATATTTATGTTCGCTTCTAAAATACAAATTAATATTGCAATAAATAAACAGTATCTTAAGAAATTATAAAGATTCTTACATACTTATCATATTGTTTTGTTTTGAATATCGTTCAACAATAGCAAATATCTACGTCATTATATTTTTAATTCGCATTTAAAATCATAAATAAATATTAATCGGATTTATATAAGATTAAATTACCGATTTTTAATTAAAATCTAGATATTTTAAGAATGTAAAAAAGTATAAAAAAATATGGCACCAATACGAAAATAAGAATGTATTTATCAGTTAATGTATTTAGGAAGAAAAATTTTAAATACATTACATTAATTGAATTTTTATTAAATGTTAAAGGTGAAATTTTTGAAAAATAACAAGTAAAAAAGGTTGCTCAAACAACAAGTGTACGAGTGGAAAATAGATTATTTTTAATGTATTTATCGTAAAGATATGAAATTGTACATTAGTTTATTAATTATTACCAGAGGTGACCGCTACATGTTCGCTGCGCTCACCAGCCCCCGGAGGACTTCTTAAAAATAACATAAATTAACAAATTGTGCAAACAAATAATGCTCGTAATATATACGTCGTAAAATGTTTATTGGAAAAGTTTATAAAAATTAACATAACAAAATACAATGTTAAAGTATGTAACAATTTTTTTTACTGTAAAGCTTCACTGAATACAATATTTTAAATATTTTTTTTATCAGTTTTACACTAAAATACCTCGTATACCCTCGTAGTACACTTGTATACCCTCTTTCGTTGTACACCATGAGAGAGCTAAGTACAATTGTCCACGAGTAAAAATTGTACCTGTAGAACACTGATCATGTGATATCAACCAAATATAACAGAGACCATGTGACCCAGTGACGCACCCAGAATTTAATGTGGTGGGAGAGAAAGTTAAACGGATAAAATATTTTAATGTGAATTCAATAAAACTCATTAGATTGTTATAAAAAAATATTTAAAGAATAAAATCCAGTTTTCTTTTTACAAAGCTCTTGAATTACTTCAGTCGTGAGTCCATTAATCTCTGTGTATGTAGGAGCATTTTTGCGAGATGATTTTGTTTGTTTCCTAGTGTTTTTTCTCTTTTCCTTGGGGGAGGGATAACCCCTTGCATCCCCCCCCCCCGTTACACTACTGACGTGACCAAGAGGACGAAAAAAACGCACTCATAGCGGCATAACCATTTTTTTGTTATAGAAAAATGTGATTTATTAGTAAAATTTTCTTATAAATTTGTATTTTAGCTATTTTTTAAGTTCGGAATATTAAGTAATAATTAATTTCAGTAAATTATTTAATAGAAAGTCCCTGCACATTATATCCTCTATCCTAAAGATGAAATACAAATTATCCAAACTCAACACTTCGTATATACATTTATTATGAAGTAGCAACAGTTAAATGCATGATAGGATAACTATAAAAGTAATACCAAACGCAACCGGATTGTTCGATAGTGGTACGGACTTTTCCGATTTTCGGCTGAACGAAATTATAAAATAAAAAAGTTATTTCGAATTAATTAATTTATTATACACTGATTTTTCACTAAATATTTATATTCTATACTAGATTTATTTTTCTGTTTAAGATCACTATAAAGTAAGAGAAATATCTGTTTATTAGTTGTCAGCGATAGGTTCCCTGATTTTTCTAAATCCATATTGATTTTTCGGTAACAAATCGTATTCAACATCCCGGTTTTGCAGTCTGCTAACAATTAATCTTGTGAAGATTTTTGCGCAATTGTTAAATAGGTAATTATAAAACATCAATAACGTTATTCGTCTATAATTGCATGGACCTGTCAAACCTTAATTTTTCGATAACATCAGAATATCTATTGATGAGCAAAACTTAGTAGTAATTTCTGTCTATGTGTACATTTCCGTTAGTAATGTGGTATGTATTAAATTTAATTCACATCATATAACTAGTATATAACATGTCAAAATTGGCAAGAAAATAGAAAGGAAAGCTGTTTATTGATTTTTACAACATAAAATATTTAAACATAAAAAATAGCTTAGAACGAAACATAATGAATTAAACTTGAGACCTGTGAGCTCACAAAGCGAACATTTCTCGTCACAATAGATAAACAGTTCTGACGAGAAATGTGGGTTTTTATTATATTGAATAGATTATTCTGATCAGAACCAAAATTCGTAATCCTTGTCGACGTATGTCTATCAATTTTTTCTGCATTAATTTTCATAAAATATCCTGTTCAGTGCAGTCGATCTACGTACAAACCACTACATAACAATGCATTTTTCACGTTTGAATATATCGTTTATATGTGTGTATATATATATATATATATATATATATATATATATATACGAGTATATATATATATATATATATATATATATATATATATATGTATATATAATTTTCGTCCGTCACGTCGTTTGTAATAATAAAACAATCGTGAACGCCTTAGAAACCGTTATTAATTAAACAATTCGATCTTTTCGCAAATACACTATTGTCATTCCGTAAACGGCACCGAGATAGACGCGATACCGGAAATAGTTAATATTCGAATGTCGTGTACTCCGTCGAACGTGTAACGCGTATTGCGCGTACACGCATCTGCGTAACGCTCGTTCAGAACGAACAGTGACAATCCATTGTATTATTCGTTAATGTCGTACAAACATTTCTTGTAAAGACGGTACGTGATTTCTTAGACAAGATTTCTCGTTGAATACACAAACTGTAATCTAAAGAAAATTCACACTGCAGAGGTAATGTTTCACTCTGTACGCGACGGTTGAAAAACTGGTTAAGTGCAAATTGAGTTCTCACGTTTTGATGGATTTTCTTTTCAGACATTATTAATTTACAATTATTGTATGAAAAACTTAACTATATGAGCACTTTGTTTTAATTGATTCTATTTCTTTGCGCTTGTTTATTGTTTGATAAAATTTAAAGATGTATCTCTAATAAAAACTACCATCAACTGCACAGTCTTTCTCTCTCTCTCTCTCTCTCTCTCTCTCTATATATATATATATATATATACATATATATACACATACATATAAAATAAGAGGTTGCATTGAAAGCTGCTGTTCACATGTAGATGGCTCTAGATGCGTATGCTATGGGCAGTGACAGATGTCTCTTATGTCATTTTAAAGTGTGAACATTTTCCAGTAAATTCAATCATCAGACGCCATCCTTTGTTTACACAAGTGCTTTTCTATAACCAAATTAAAATGGAATGCGATAAGTTGTGTTTCCGGTGTGTCTTCTACACAATTTTGATTTTAAAAAAGTGCAGCTGAAGCTCATCGATTGCTTGCGAAAGCTTATGTCGAATCTGCTCCATCGGAAACAGTATGTAGAGATCGGTTTCGATGATTTAAAAGTGCTGATTTTGTTCACGACAATGGCCAGGTCAATCGAAAAGTTCGAAGATGAACAACTGTAAGCTCTATTGGAAGAAAACCGTGCTCAAACACTCAGAGTTGGTTCAACAGCTCTAAGTCGATAAATCTACCATTTTATAACGTTTACAAGCCGTGGGAAAGATCCGGAAAGGAATGAGATGGCTATCACATGAATTTCCATTACTAATCAATTAAACATCTCGGTTTCTTTGTTTAAAAGGCATAAAAGGAAGAGTTTCTTGTGACGTATCGTGACCGGCGATGAAAAATGGATCTATTTCGACAACCCAAAACGCAAGAAATCATTGGTTGATACTGGCCAAACTTCAACGTCGACAACAAAGAGAAACAGTCACAGTCACAAAGCAATGCTCTCTATTTGGTCGGATATAGAAGGTGTCGTGTATTATAAGCTATTGAAACCGAAAGAAACAATCACCACCGAACGTTATAAACACCAATTGGAGTGTTTGAATGATAATTTAATGCAAAAACGACCATCAGTTATATCAAATCGCCGAAAAGGGATTCTTGTCCATGACAACACTCGATCCCATGTTGCTATAGCTATGGAATAAATACTGATGGACTTCGAATGGGAGGTTCTCCCGCACCCACCCATCCGGACCTGGCCCCAAACGATTACCATCTGTCCGATCGATGAAACAAGGTTTGGAAGATACATATTTCCATTACTACGGAGAAATCGAAAATTGGGTTGTTAAATGGATTGGCTCAAAAAAAAGATCATTCTTTTGTCAACTTCTGTCAGAAAAGTGGAAAAAATTCATAGCTTCTGAGTACAGATACTTTGATTAATGTATTCACACATTTTGTTATTGAAATAAATGCTCAAAAAAAATTAAGCACAAAAAACAACGGTTTTCAATGCAACCTACTAATATCTTCATTTGTTACCTGTTTAACTATTAAACTGTTTTATTTTATTAAAAATTATTTAAACTATTCGAAAATAATTTGTGATACAATATGATGATAAGTACGAGTAATGTAGATTAAAAGACTAAAGTTCTACATTGTCTTCAATATTGAAATGCATATTCTATAAACCATACGCAATCGTGATAATTGAATTGGAAAATAATTCGAAGTAAATATTTTTTTTAGTTTGATTCTATTAAAAATGATTGACGTTTAAAAGAGTCGTTTATGAAATTCATCTCCAATCATTTTATATATCGAAAAGTGTACTTTGAAAATATATACGTAATTTGAAAATAATTTGGATATTTACAATACGCTTGAGGAAACAGTTTGCGTGCGGATCTTGAACAACTATTATTTTGTTTTGATGGTTTAGTATTTTTAATATCAAAATTTGTAAATAATCGCTAGCCAATCAAATTCTTTATCAACTTTATGAGATTTTTACTTAAAGATTAATATTTTTAACAGTTATTTCAAAATTCACATATTTTAAAAATCTTTGAAAATAATTACAAGAGAAAATAATTAACATGTTAAATAAATACCAAAGAAATTATTAAAATGTAATATTTCTGTTCGTTATATCTTCTCATTATACATACATATATATATATATATATATATATATATATATATATATATATATACAATTTTTTTAGTGTATTAATTTTTCTTCGAAAACCAATTTTAAAATGCGTTCCGATCAATACAATCGTAATTTTCTACATTTTCGTAACAAAATCATTTTATTTTTTTTCTTTATTACTTTGTATATATATATATATATATATATATATATATATATATATATATATACACATTTATTTATTACTGTATATATTGATTTTAATGTAATTATCTCAACAACAAACTTCTTGAAAACACCTAGTTATACTGGAATGCAGAAGACCGACATAGCAGCTACCAGTCGAATAAAACTTTTCTTTCATTATCTTTAATTATGGCTGCAATAAAAATTAAAATCGTAAGAATTTATTCTTTTACTCGTCTGTGGTTGACCGCTAATCAAAGTACAACAACCACCACAAGATGTTTAAATCATTTTACTAAGAAAAACCGGATCTGCGTTGTATTTCATATATAAAAAGTGTTCAATTTGCTTAGACTACCAATAATTATATATATATATATATATATATATATATATATATATATATATATATATATATATATATATATATATGTTTATGTGTAAAGGTTGATTATATAACTTGTTTACATACGAAGAAATATAGTTTTTATAGAGAGTTATTATTTAGTGTCAAAGAACATTCGAAGGAATAATCTATTATTCGAACAAGAAGTTTAATATGCCATTAAAAGAAACTGATCTTAAATTGATAATGAAAGTTTAATTTAAAAAAGTAGATGATGAACTGCTGATGTCCTATTTTTAATACCAGTGTTGCCATACAAAAAAAGTAATTATTTTAAATCATATTCATATTTTTTGAAAACAATGACACAATTTGAAGAATTTCAAACCTATATTTTGTTAAATCGTCAGGAAATTTTTTATGAATAATTATTGAAATTTGAGGACAAATTTGGTTGAAAAAAGTATTTTAATACAAAACCGATAAAGATATAATATGTGTAAATTTTTAATATTTCTTATAACTTATATATTTGAATAAGAATTATTCTGTTTTATTAGTAAATATATTAAATATTCTTTCAGTTTTTTTTCACTCGACAAATATTTTGTAAGTAAAGTTAGACTATGAATATTAAAATATCATTAAAAAAATATTGAATGAAATTTCGAAATTCAATTAACGTGAAACGGTTGAAATATTTTGCAAATGATCTCTTGAATGGTTTAAGATCGTGAGATGAAATAAAAAAAAAGAAAAATACTTAAAATGTAACATTGCAAATGATATATTGATTTTTCACTATAATCCCCGAGATTATAAATATATTTTTGATAACGTCATATTTTTTTTTATTTTCTTTATTGAAAACGTGATGATTCTTGCTCCAGACCATCCTTTACGACAAACTTAACTTGGTTGCCAAAGCAAAAGTGCCTCCTTTGAAATTACGTTTTAGTTCTGGAAATAAATTAAAATCAGATTGTGCTAGAACTAGGATGAAAGAAGGGGAAAAAACATTAATTCTGTTACGCTTCAAGTTTTCCTGTCTACATATTGAAGTGTGAGATATGCATTGTCATGTTAAAGCAGTTTCTAGAAAAATTCACGGCCAAGTAAATAATACCATAAAAGATTAACTAAAGAAAGAAATACTAGATTCTTCATTAAAGAAAAAACACTTGTTACATGTTAAAAAACTATTGATAATGGCGATGATTATATTGAAAAAACAATACATCATTTGAAAGCTTGTGCTCTAAACTTCCTTTCTTTTTTGTGTTTCATCCTAATATCTTCAACAATTCAACAATTATAAAGTTCCTATACACAATTTTCATCCCCGTACTACAAACACTTCTAAAACAACATTCAAAGAAATCAGCAAACATATCTGTTAAAAATAAAAAAATGGATAGAAAATGTACTAATTAGAAAGAAAGCTTCTATCTGTAGCCATTTTTTAATTGACAAACTTGAATGAAATTAATGCTATTTATATGTAAGAATGTGCAATACATTCCATACTGTTCTGTTTTTATAAAAAAAAGTGTGTTTTTTTGAACTTATAACTTTCTAATACAATTTTGTATGTGTATTTATTTTCACAAGACAAATAGCAATTTATTTTACAGAATCCCTCATAAATATTTAATATCAAAAAAAGTGATTTTTTTAATTGCTAAATAACAAATTATAAAAATTCAAATAAAATTGTTTCATAATACTATTTTTATATATTTTTTCTAAATAAATAATTCCAATTTTGTGACACACTTTTATAATTCTCGAATTAATATTTATTATTTGCTTTTAAATGCCAATAACTTTCTTTACTAGGCCATTCATGTTTCAGTTAAACATTATCTACATTTTTTTGTAATGTCAACTCTGTTATCTTTTACAATATTTTCTAGTCATAATCTATTTCAAACCGATTTGTCTTTCATTTGTTATCAAAATTAGGATAAAAAATGAAAGAAAATTATAAACAATACAATGACTCATGCAAGTATCATGGGTCATATTCCTCATGTATTACTTTAATGAATGAAATGTTAATAATTAACATTGACATTAGTATTTTTTAAATTTCATCATTTTTACGGTTTCATGTCTATTTAATTGTGATTTATGTAATTGATTGTCTGCATTTTCTTCAAGTTTTAATTCAACATATATATATATATATATATATATATATATATATATATATATATATATATATATATATATATATTGTTTGTGAATCTTATGAAAAACAAAGGCTTGACATTCACGACGGAAATAAAAGCAAAAGTTAACCGGAGCACCGAGTAAAAAACTGATTCTTCAACTTTCTTCACGCTGCTAACATGACCTTCAATCACTTTTGCTAGTTCACGGACCACGTGAGCGCATCGACGCCATTTTGAAACCGTTTCCGGTTCCCCAAAGGCAAGTGTATTTATATATACACTTTATTACATTAAAAATTCGCTATATAAAAAGAAATATAATAATTAAATATGACTTACGCGAAACATAAGCGCACACGTTTATGACATTTCGCATTGTGTAATTTTACTTTACAAGTCGAATTAATGTACAATTTCCAATTTTATCTCACAAAATTCACATACAGATGTTTTTTAAATTGTAGATTCGACATTGAGAGTCTTATAAAGAATATAGATTTTAATGTTTTTTTCCATATTTATTGAAATGTATGTGGACTTACTGTATGAAATTACAGATAAGGTTCCTGTAATATTCTCTATCGTCATATGCCATGCCTTTTATAGAAAATGTAACTTTTAAAAGACTTGAATATTTATATATGTATATTCATGTGTACACGTGTGTATTAAATAGTTTATCTCCATAAAAACTGTTTGTTTTCATCTTCGGAGAAATATCATACCTGCTTTATAACCTTTCACATTTCATCGTTTTAATTCATTAAAACTTCGTGAAGCAATTTCCTTTGACATTTGATTAATATATTTTTTATATTTATATAACAAGTAATAAGGATACACGCGCGTGTACACAGACAGATATAATACACACTGGACACTCATATGCATATATATATATATATACATATATATATATATATATATATATATATATATACATATATATATATATATATATATATATATATATGTATATATATACATATATATGTATATATATATATATAAATATATATGCATATGCATATATATATATATATACATATATATATATATATATATATATATATATATACATATATATATATATATATATATATATATATATATGTATGTGTATATATATATATATAACATGAAGTGCCCAAATTCATTTTTATTTTATATAACACATCACCTCGACTTTAATAATCATTCAAATATATGAATTAGAGGATTCTACTATAACAAAAAAAATATCATACTTTTTCCAAATGGTTCTCTCTTGTGATTACATAATTTCAAAACGGATGGAACACAAGTGTACGTACTTTTTGTAAATTGTACATTTCTTTTTTATATTTTATACTCTGCCACATTTTATTTGCGAATAAAAAAGTTTAAAACATATAAAATATTGTATAATTACTTATGATATTTGTAGATGAAAAATAACTTTCATGTTTATTTTTCTGTGTGTCAAATATTTGTAATTATGAAAATAGGGTAAATGTTTTAAGTAATGAATGCAGTCAATGTAATTTGAACGTGATATTAAAATTGATGAAAATTGTTCTTTGAAAACGTTCTATTTACTTTTTTAGAATGGTTAATTTTTAATTTGAAGTAAATTTTTTATTATTTTCTATAGGATTTTAAAAAAGCTTAATAAAAACTTATTGAAACAAAATAAAAATAAGTTTTTTATTGTACAGACCTAATACTGACCTAATATTGTACAGTGTAATAATAAAGTGTTTTTTTTGCCAAAATATGGTATTCCAAACATTTAAAAGGTTATATACTCTCACTTTGAAATGACTGACAAATTAATTGTATTTTGAAACATATCGAAAACAAATAGAAAAATCTCTTTTGACTCAGATATATTAGGTTACTATTTTTGAAACGATTTCGTTAATAAGTATTTTTGTATTGATAAATGCTTAAATGTATATTTGTTGCCATGATTTTAGTACATGATTTATATATATATATATATATATATATATATAGAAAGAGAGAGAGAGAGAATAAATAAATGATATTAGAAAGTGCTTTAAAAATGTTTGCGAAAAAGAATCTGTACGTTCTTTAAATTGAAAGAAATTAAAATAGATCTTTATTCATCAATGAATCGTCAATAGCTGAAAGTAATATATATATATATATATAAACTTTTACTTAAAAATGCAAATTGAATAATAAATGCGTGTTTTTAGCTTAGAAATCCATTTTAATGACTAAAAATATATTTATAAAAAAAACGTATTACTGAAAGAAAAAAAATACTAAGATGCAAATATGAAGTGTTTTTCAGTCGTCAACGGTTGTACAAAATTCGAATTTTTTTCATTACTAACTTTTTACACACGATAAAAATTATCTAACCGTATAAAATATACTTTGAAAATCTATATAAAAATGCGTTTTAGTTCAAAGGCCAGTAGATATGGAGTACAAGCTATAATTATTTCAGTTCTTGTTATTCATATATTTAATAGTGTATATTAAAAAAAAAGTATACTGCAATATTGACCGGTGCTTATTTGTTTGTATGTTGTTTTTAATCATAGTATTTTTCAGTAAATATCATATAAAATTAAATAACGAATGTGTAACAATTACTTTCATTCTAATCGAACAAATAAATGCATAATTACAGAAAGCTATTACATGGTCATTGATTTCTGAAATAACTTATCGATCAAAGGTACATGTTAATTAATTTACTACGATTGTATATTGCAAAACAATTATCTGAATATGGGTTAATACAAAAATGTTCCAAAAATGAATCACGTATTACGACAGATCCGTGAATGACCTACGGCTCCAAGAATTGTGACATACGAACGTAAACAAAACGTTCAGTCGACTAATGAGAGCTATGGTCGCCGGAATGGAAACAATCAAATAGTGCGCGAGGTAATAGACCTGACCAAGTGACGTATTCACCTGGCCTCCAAAGTCAGCGACTCAACTATCTCTCCTCACTGCCATTACCAATAGTAGTGTGGCCGCGACAGCTCTCTTCTCAAGCGAACATAGCAGTGCGACTGACGACCAAAGAGTATACATTATCATTACACGGGCAGTGGCGCACGATAAAGGTCTCAAGATGTACATTTTTTTACAGAATCCGCTCGTACATGTTCAATTCTTTGCTGTTCATTCACTCATAAATACAATTGATTACTTCATTTCACGTTCATCGAAGGCGAGATTATTTAAATCCACGCAAAGGGTATCAGTATGTTAAACTATTATTATACAGTTATAAAAATATGACATTGTGTCTGTTGAAATGTTTCTATTATTATTATTATAATCTACTCTTTTTGTGGTAATAAATATTATAAATTTGACAAACTTAATAAAATACTGAGATAATTAAATTAACAAAATAATTTATCAGTTTAAATTGTTTAATGGAATGTAATTTCTTGCAAGTAAGTTTGTTTTTATTATATCTAAATTTAAAATATAAAACAACTTCAATGTAGTAATTTCTAAAGTAAGGTACTCGGAATCGTTCTCGTTCAACTAATACTTTTTTTAATTATGGAGATTTTAAAATTTCAATAAATAAATAAACAAAAATGATTCTATTCTTATATGTTATTCAATACAATTATAAATGTCCGTGCTATTTATTTTTATTGTCGTAAGAGGACGTCTTCAAGAAATGGCGAATAACATTGCTCTAATGTAATAAAATTATTCGATCTTCAACTGGCGATAAATGTAATGAAACTCCTATAATATGCATAAGAGCTTAATTCAACTCTTATTTAAGAAAATATTCTTTCAAGTTAAGAGATAAAATTTCATACATTTTTTTCTATTTGAAATTTGAATAATCCAAGTTAATCTTGTGCGTTCCAAAAAATAAGTTATTCAGTTTTGAACAGTAAATCATGTATATTATTATCTTCTAAGATCTGGTTTATAACTGTTTCAGAAGTATTTTTTTAGTATGTTTAATCAGATATTTAGAATATTTCTTATTGAAAGAAATCTAACTAATATGTTTTTTTTTAATCTGCTAATTTATCTTTTCCTTATTAGATTCAAATAAGGATAAGACAAATTAGTTAAATGATATCCGTGTTTTGAAAAATCAGAGGAAAAAACATCAGCACAATTAGTGAAAAATGAACGAAGAATATAAACAATATTGGTTTGTAGCCGGATTTTTTTTTAAAAAAATATTTTAAATTATGCTACAGCTAAGAAAGTAAACTTCAACAGAAATAATCGAATGAAGGAAGAAATTGACTCTTGAACAATTTGTTATATATTTAAATATTTGTTTGTACGCAATCCTTTAATAAATATGCTTTAATATTATCAACAATTTAAAACAATTTATTAAGAAATTGATAATTACATATATGAAAAAATAGGGAATACAAGTACTTTTAATAATAGGTTGCATTTTTCATATGGGTTTTCATGAAAATCCGTTCTTCAACTAAACGTTGGCAAAGAGTTTATTAATCGGTACAAATTAGTATAATTCATTTTTTTTTAAAACAAATATTAATTGATTGAAATTTCCTCGTAAAAATGTTAGTATAGCTTGTTGAGATTATTAATCATTGTATAATCCGTACTTAGATTTATACGCACATTTAAGTGTCACTGAAACATTTTCCCGACCCGCCACTGCATCCACGTACACATATAAACGTACACACATAAACGTGCACACATAGATATCCGTACATATACATGCGTCTTTACGAACACACGATCATGGAGGTGGAAACTAGCTAAGCATAGTTGAGCTGAAGATATGAACAATACAATACTACACTGTTTCTTTCTTGATGTTCAGTGTACCAGTGACTTTCTTTAAATGTGTTTTTTTATTATTATTATTTTGAAACATTATATGGCGCTAAAGGTGTGATAATGTGTTTCAAAGTATATTCGAAAACATTCATTTAATAGCATTGACCGGTTCGACATATCGTTTCAAAATACGATAATAATTGTATATGTGTTGTGAATCTTTAAATTGTTTACTAACGAACTGTATAAACAAACTGTTTCTTTAAAAAATTAAACATATTACATTTGATGTTTCGGATCTTTTTAAAAATTATCTCGGAGAAGATTATTTGAGCATACACTCATTGAATTTATAAACAAATATATATATATATATATATATATATATATATATATATATATATATATTGTTTATTTAATTATTTTTATGTTAATCGAATTGAAATATACTTCCTAATTTAACGAAAAAATAATATTTTTATTTTTACAACAATCAATTATTAAATGTCAAAAAATACAAATCTGTAAATAAATTGTATTGCTTATGTTTAATATTCACCTTTTATACATTTAAGTCACGTCAAAAATAACAATCGTTTTTGAAACACACTAAAATTAATTTTAATCCCGGTTATTTTCTTCATAAATATTTACAACTTTTTTTACAGAGTGATACAAAACAGTAATGTTTCCGCAATTTTAAATTTATTTTAAATAAATTTTATTGTGAATGGTTTTATGCTAAAAGGATTATCTACCACTGTGTAAGAGATTTAAACTCTTTGTGTACACGTTCGAATATGAACTGTTGATTTTTCATACATGCTTTTAAAATAAACATTCTTTTTTTCCTGTACTCATTGTGAAACTTGAATGAAGGTTATGTTGTTTTATAAATATACTTCAAACGATTTACATATAGAAAAATGTTCAGTACTAATATATGTGTTAATGTGGAACCAAAAGTAAAATTGTGTTTTATATATGAACCATTCAGTGCGTTAGATGTGATCATTAAAGGATATCAGTGAATAATAATTGACGAAGACCATGTTGCTTAAAAGGATTAATTATGGTTTGTTGTGTTTCATGTGTAATTTCAGTTAAATATAATTGAATGACATCTTTTTTCATACATATATATATATATATATATATATATATATATATATATATATGTATATATATAAATTACATATTTACTCATTAATAAATTAATAAATCTATATAAAAAAAAGTTTGTATTATATGATTTCTTGCTTAGCAATAAATCTCATTATTTAAGATGCGAATCTTCACTTTATAAAAATTGCTTACGTATAAAAAATTACTTCAGTTGCATACAAAGTAACGCTTTCACTAGTTAAATAATTAAGCTTAACTTGAGTATTATTCAGTTTATGTAATATACTCTCACTAGACAACTATAAATTGATATCGCGTTATTATTTATAAAATTAATTCAATTAAGAACAATTCATTTTGTTTTTATTTATTTTTAAAATATACTGAATAAACTGGATTCAATTATTTTTATTATTTTTTTTCACTTTTTAGCGATTTTGTAGTTCTTATAAGATTATAAATGTCTCAGTAGCGTCAGAAAATTACTAACAAGTATATTAAAGTATTGATAAAGAGTACATTTAATAAATTTAACTAGAAGAATAGTTGAATACTTTTCTGAAATATGCCTTTTTAAGAAAATATTTTTAATTAAAGAATAGGGTAACAAACACAAGTATTTTTTTTTATTTCCATCACTTAAAAATCTGACAAGTAATTTTAGTTATTCGTAAATTTTGGAGCAACATTGTAACTATCTCAACATACTCGTACCTCATTTTAATTTTATTTTTTATTATTTTGTTCTTAAACGCGAAAAGTATTTAAATTGCACCAAATGTCTCTTTTTTAAATTAAAATTTCACTGTCTTATTTTAGTTAATAATTCGCAGATAGGTTTGTTCGATTTTCTACTCTTCTCTCATTTCCGCTTTCCTCTTTGATTTTTGATAGTTGTGGTATGTAAGATCCTCCCTTATATTATATTATATATATATATATATATATATATATATATATATATATTTGAATATTAGTCTCCATCTAAGGTTCTTCCTTTTCATTTGCCCTTCTATTAATAACACTATTTATTAATAAGATTATAATCTTTATCATTCGTTCATGTTTCTAAATCTTTCATTCGTCATTTTATCAAACTATTTTAAGAGTTTTTCAAAAGCACTAAATATCAAAAAGCTCCTATCTTTATTTCTTGCAAATGAATCCTTTCCTCTTTTCTCCTCCTTTCCTACAAACAACAAAAAAAATCTGATTAGAAATGTATTCTAATTGTTTATTGATCATATTTGAATGTTACTTATGAGTATTTCTACGGCGATGCCATCATTCTCAGAACGTCATGATAACTTATTTTTTCTTCTTCTTTCTTCTTTATTTACTACGTTCCTTGTTGATCAAGTGTTGCTCCCAAACAAAGATGCAAATCAGACATATAATTTCATAAGCCTTTTTATTTTTTCGTAAATTTGGTTGTTTTTTTTGTCATGATTTGTACATCGGTAGTGTTTGATGTTGTGACTATCGAGAAGTACGACACCTCCATAACCTGTATATTTCTTGATATGTGTTTAGTCTTGATTTTGTTTGGTTATATCGTGTCTAATGCATGTATATCTGGGAAAAGTTCTCAAAACCCACATATCAATGGTTAACTCTCTCACTGATGTGTTGTCGTCTGTCAGTCCGAGTTTTTTCTGTCGTTGATGGGATGTTGAGATGTTGTATTCACCTCGTTCACCGCGCACACACAAGTCCTCGTCGTCGCCTGTTACACATGTGAAGTAGTACGGCTACACAACTTATTCTTTCTCCTGTGTTGGCCCACTTTGTCCATAAGCCTTTTTTTACATCTAAACTAATATTCTTAGACGTAAATAGCTTCCCCTTTTTATTAAATGCATTTTTTGCTAACAGATCCGACTAATAATTTGTTTTTACCTTCACTGCCGTGATCCTGCTTCTCAAATAGCTCAACTCTTCAATTTTACATCATCGGATATATATGCTTTATTTTATAAATTTTTAATTCACCATACCTACATTTTATTAACTTTTAAGACACTCGTATAAGTATATGTTTTATAATATTCATTATTTGATGTTTCTCTATTAAGTTATGTATAAGAAGTTTGCATAGAAAAACATCTTGTTTCTTATTTCGCACAAAAACCGGTTATTTTATTGAAATGTTATATATATATTATTTAAAACTTATATAAATTTTGAAAAACTATTAGCTTATATTAAATTTCAATTATTAGCAAAATAATAGGAAATTGGAAAAGATAATATAATATTTTGTCCTGTTTTTTTTAAAAAAATTATATTTCTATTTTAAATGCCTATTACTAATGGAACTATTTATGTATCTATATTTATCCCTGTTTCTACAATTTCTGTACTTCATTTTATTATCAGTACATTAAAATTAGTTTCTAATAGCATACTCTCTATTTCATCATATTGCAAAGGGTTGTTTTACATTCAATTACATTAGTGGTATAAATTTACTCACATTTCACAATGATTAGAATGACATGTTTACTTGGTTCATACGATTACAAATTTGCTACAAAGCATTAACTTAAAAAACATTGCTTATGCCATAAGTTATTAAAAGATACATAACAAATTGTTTCGAAATTAATGAAATTTTATTTCCAACGTTTAACGTCATAGATCAAATTTTTAAATTACTTATCAAATTAGTTAATACGATTTCAACCAAAAAAATCAATTACTGACCTAATCTTTTTTTAATAACTGATCAATTAATTTTTCATAATATATTTTAAATATTACTTCATATTTTTAGTACATATATATATATATATATATATATATATATATATATATTATATAAATCAATAAGATTTCATCCCGAACACATAACTATTAATGGAAGAATTTCACTCAAATAAATTAATTAACCACATATTTAACTTGTTATAGTGTATTTCTTGTAGACTTGGACAAATTTTTATTACTTCTAACGAAATGTATATAACAGTTTGCTCAAAATATAGAAGTGTATTCAAAGTTAAACTTTTTTTTTTATATTTTTCTATACCATTACGTAACTAATTTTAATTAAATGAAACTCATTTACTCGAGTTAATTAACAAATTAATTGTGTTTTAACGTATTTTTTTATAATTAATATATTTAGCCCGCAAAAAAATGTTCTCACCCTAGATTAAAAGATGCGAAATATTTTAATAACTAATATTTACCAGTTGACATTATTAGTGGTAATTGATTTTCCTTTCGGATAGTCGTCAAACTTTTATTTAATATTTAACTGTTGTATTCATACTTTAGATTATGAACATAACAGTTAAGTTTGTTTTTCAGTGTTTTGTAATCAGTAATTCGGGCATAATACTCTAGACTTTAAAGAAACGTTATCTTTTTACAAATGTTCAATATTATCAGATATTCGGTGAAAGATTTATAATTTAAACATTTACATTTTATTACTGGCCAGCATGCCATTGAAATCAACAAGTATTCGTCATTGTCCTTTAAAAATAAGTTTCTCGGATAAAATAAATACAATTGATTTGTAGTGTTGGCAAAATTATTGTAAATAATAATAATTAATAAATTCAACATAACCGTTCACTTATTCTGTTGTTAATTGTTGTTTTCGTTACTCATCTCTTTCTCTCTCTTTCTCTATCTCTCTCTCTCTCTATATATATATATATATAATATGAAAAATATTATATCTCTCTCTCTCTCTCTATATATATATATATATATATATATATTTATATTTATTTATATATATATGTATATATTTATATATAATATGAAAAAATATTATATTTCTAAACAGTTTAGTTGCACTGTTTTCGATTTTTTAAAATAAAAATGATTGTACTTTTTCCATTATATTATCATTTATACTCTCGCAGTTGTGAGAGTATAAATATTATTCACACTCTCATGATTGATGCTCTAATTATTTTTTAAACTACCAATACAATAGTCTATTCATATTAACCAGTAAGTTGTTTACGTATGTGTTATATATATATATATATATATATATATATATATATATATATATATATACATATAATTATAAACATACATTCACATATCTCTGTGTGTATATAATATATATATACGTATGTATTTATATACTCCAGTAGCAATTTCCGCAATTAACTCAACAATAAAGCAGAACATCCAAATCCAAAGTTCAAGTTCGTTTACGTATAATTATTATCAAATTGTACATGCTATGATCTAAAGATAATGGCACATTATGTATATCTTGCTATTAATACACACACATACAATATATATATATATATATATATATATATATATATATATATATATATATATATATATATATATATATATATATATATAAATATATATATATATATATATATATATATATATATATATATATATATTTCTTAGACTGGAAACATATTTGTGATGTCCACTCATGGAAAAAACGTATAAATGTATAATTATATCTCGATGACGTCATCCTAAAAATATGTCACGTGCATTGATGTATACAAATGTACACATATAGGTATTAATATAGTGTGTGTTTCTGCCGGTGGCAATCGGAGATCTCGACGATGGGTAATGCCACGAACTGGCGTGACTCCATGTCCATACGATGGCACGAAAACAACTCTATGGTTTAGTGAAAGTTCACATTTTTCTGTGCCGGTCGATTACGTGAAACTGGAATTTTAATTATTGTTTTCTTTATAGACAATTTCAATCGCCTATATTTGATTGCTGATCAGTTTTCGTGATGTATTGACCTATATTAAATATAATTAATAGAAGATAGTATTCAATAAATTTAAATAATCTTTTATTAAACGTTATTTCTGGCATTAATTGTATTTAAATCCGTCGTTTGATTAAATTATCTATTCATGAGATTCTTGAAAAATATTCAGTGAATATTCATTTTATTAATCTATTATAAAAAAAAACTTGTATATGAATTTTGTACAAAGCATTGTTTTATCTCAAAATTAATTCCTTTGTAGGAAGGTAAATGAAGATTTAGTCGTATTACTGTTTCTACTAAAATTTTTGTATCTGCATCACCATTTTCTTTTCATCCATTGTCAAATAATCACTTCTTCTATATTCTTTTTCAGTTTAAACAACCCATTACTTTTTTTCTCACATTGTCAATACGTTTTCTGATTTTCTTATCTTTTCTTTTTATTGATCGCTTTCTAGAGTTATTTCTATTTCCTGTCTCTCAGTCAATAATTTTTATTATCTATCTATTGCCTTCTCATCTTGAAAAACATCTTTCCGAGTTTCATTTCAAATCTATTACTCTTATAGTCTGTTATTCATTTTTATTTTCAATCCATTCTAGTTATTCGACACGTACGTTTTTATATTTTTCAAAATCGTTGAATATTTTCAATATTTAGGATCCATATTATGCATTTCACGTAAATTAGTTTCCCGACTAACAGCGTTACATTTTCTCTATTTATTCAAATTATGACGTTGTTATCTATTGGACTCCGTACCAAATATTTTTTTATGCTATAGAATTCTTAGTTCGATCCAATTCACAATTTTCAGTACCAAGATATCTGCATTCGACTAACTCTATACTATAAACCTGTATAGCATAAGTATCTCTGCTAAGTGTTCATTCTTTTATCAACATATAGCTCTGTAGATCATTGCAGTAGTTAAGTTTTCTCACAGCAATAATTGTATATATATATATATATATATATATATATATATGTGTGTGTGTGTGTGTACGTGAATTTATTCATTCAAATATTTAAACAAATACTTAAAGATAATTTAATTTATGAACTCAAATTGAAATATTGTTATTCTCATCTTTATTGGTATTTCAGTGTTATAAAAAGTCGACTGTTAATAGTTAATGGTTTTTCTCTACAACATATGTTTTAAATATGTGACATAGCAAGCAATTCTAAATTATCATATCGAATATTTTAGTCCGTTTAAAATAGTTGAGACTTATACACATATTTTTTTATTGATTTTACATATACATATTGTTGTATAAATGTATGTATATATATATATATATATATATATATATATATATATATGAGTGTGTGTTTTGCAAACGACATTTGGTCAACTTAGTATTAATCAAGTGTTTGTAAATCATTTGATACTAGGAAAAGCATACTGTTTATATTAGTATTTTAATTTACCAGTCTCTCATAGATCTGCGATATAGTACAATCGCCTTGGATTTATATTAAAATAAAACTCGTTTGAATTTTTCAACATAAATAGTTTATATGTTTTTTTTATTATCTTACATAATACATCACGAATGCATTGTAAGTAAGAGAAATAATATTACATATATAACTTACAGAATCTACAATTTTTATCTGTCGTTTATTATCCATCTTTTTAGTGTTATTATTATGCTGCCAATGTCACCTTTATTGTAACAAGTTGCACAATATTTTTTAATTCAATGTCGTAGAAATTGTTTTCATGATTCATCTTTGAATGTAAATCAGTGTGACATGTCAAATTAGTAGAAAATATTTCTATAGAGTCACAAGAGTAATAGTGAAAATGGAATGTATGATATCATTAAATTCCACATGATTTTCAAACTTTATATATATATATATATATATATATATATATATATATATATATAACATTTAATTCATTTTCTTTATGTTGATCTTATTTTATGTAATTGTAAATTCGTTATTCAACTAAAGTGATATTTTTTACTAAAATAAACTCATTATTTTTTATGACTTAATTTAGTAGTCCTACTGATTAATTTGTAATGATATAAGCCGTATCGACGATTGTTATATATTCTTGTTTACGCGTCAGTTAAAAGAAGGAAAAAGTTAAAAAGTAGCAAACTCAATTATTTTTTTATTTTAGCCTACACAGTATGTTTTTATTTTTTAACACTAAACAAATTGTGTTGTCTGTAGCATCAAATCTGTAAGAATATCAACATATATATATATATATATATATATATATATATATATATATATATATACTTAAATGAAAAATTTGATATGGGTTAAGAAAAGTGTTGGTTTTTAAAAGTATTTTTTGTGGCGTATCGTATTGTATGATTATAGTTTAAAACATACATAAAGTGTTCTTAATTATTGAAATATTATACCACAATGGGTTAGTTACAGATTATTTAAAATAATTTTAAAGGATAAGTAGAATTAAATATAATAAACTATATAAGTACATTATCTTTTATTATATTTTCAAAGTAAATCAAAAATGTATAATGATTTCAATACATACATAAATAATGATACTTTTAATAGAAAATATATGTTTGTATATAAATATATATATGTATATGTATATATATATATATATATACACATGTATATATTCACATATATACATAATGTGCGTGTAAATAAATGCATACATATTAGTTTGTCCTTTGATTACAGTTGAATGACTCTGATATCACCCAATGTCCTTCAAGGTCAATCGAACGCTACTGAGCAAAATAACATAAGCCAGTGACTTGAACAAAAACTGTATTGCTTTATAAATTAATTTCAACGCGCGTCTTTCGTTTCCTTGTTATATATATATATATATATATATATATATATATATATATATATATATATATATATTAAAAACATAGTTTACAAAAAACTAGTCAAATATTACCTGTTGCTTGTATATATAAGTATAGTTTTGAGTTATACACGATTTTATCTAAAACACACATCTATTTTTTTGTAAAATTCTCTTCAATTTTTTGTGAACATACAATTCCGCATTCACAAATTTCGAAACATCGCACCAGATTATTTAAATTGTTTGGTTCACAATCAGTTCTTGAATGGGTTTGTTTTCAAATGTTGTATTTTTATTTTTAAACTATATATATATATATATATATATATATATATATATATATATGTATTAATCAATAAAATTCTCATTATTTAGGCATCTGGATAATATAAGTCCTTTTTAAATTAATAGACATAATTAAATTAATATACATAGATGAAACAATAAATAAATATATATATATATATATATATATATGTATATATATATATATATATATATATATATATATATGTATATATATATATAGAGAGAGAGATAGATAGATAGATTGATAGATAGATATAAACTAAAAAAGTGATATATAGCACCAAGGATCAAATTTAAACTAGTGTTATATTCTTTAACATGTGACGTACCTAACCGTCTGTAGGCTTCCTCAGCTGCATTTTTAACTATAACAGAATTTATAAAATTGATATTTTTCTATATAAATCTTCATTTATGAAATAATACTTTTAAATATCACTGTCGATATTTTAAACCCATCGTTTCTTACATGTGTCTAGTAGAGATATAAAAAATCAAATCTTGAAGAAAATAAAAGCTTTATTTAAATTACAGCCATTATTTGAGTATAATAAGTGATATTTGAATAATTTTTTAATACTTTTAATATAGTAAATTATTCTAATAAGAAACACATATTTATCAAAACTGACACTTTTATATATTACTAATTCAGTTTTTTATTAGCCCTTTATCTACTGTCAAGTCTTTCAAGTCCTATAAACAAAAACTCATATTAAATAATTCATTTCAACTCACGAGACTTCTATCTCCGAAATAAAGACTAACTATCCTTTAACTTACATTTTTTAAAAAAAAGATGTTATATTTTTTACTTTTTGAAATGTTATTTTTTTTATAATAATAATAATTTTTTTCTATTTTTGCTATTTAATTAGTCCAGTAAACAAAAAGTTAAAATAGATTTTTTTTATTTACGTCCAATAGCTTGGTATTATAATGACAGTTTCTTTTATAATAAATGAATTAAATTCATTTTTATTTAAAATAAACTTTAAAATACAATATGGATGTAGTTGTCTTTACATTATTCAAACCCAAATGTATTTCGCAGCTCCTGTTATACGAAATAAAATAAAGCGAATAGAATCACAAAAAAAGTTCTTTTTTTCTTTATACTATTTATTATATTGTGTTTTAAAAGATTTAAAAAATAAAATAAGGTAATTTCAGAATTATACTCAGAATTAATTCAGAATTATACTATTATATAAACTTTAATAGTTTAATTTGACTTGCTATTGCACCGGTCTTGTCAAAATGAGGAGAATTTGAAACTGTAGAGGTACGAAAACATAATTGAATAAAATGATCTATTTTTTTTCTTATATACATTTTCAATAAAAAAGAAACGGAAAGAAACGCAAAAAAAACCTATAAACAAAGAAACGATTAACAGTACCATTCAATTTTGTTCGAAAAATATTTTTGTTGTATAATGATTTAAGACCATGGTTTAATGATAAAAATAATTCAATATGATGCCAAACTACTACGTACAGCGTTTAAACTAAATCAAGGAAATTCTGATTATAATCAAATTAAAGTGACAAACTGTATTTGCCTCTCACAAAATCTTCTAAATCTACAATATTCTCTTAGTGTATCTAATCTGTGCAGCCATTTTTAAAATTCTAAATAAAAAATATTCAATCATATTCCACTTTTATCAGCATGTAAACTGGTTTTCGTATATGATAAAACGTATTATTTATATCCAAAAAAAATATATGCAAGACTAAAAAATATACAGATATACAAGAGTAACTTTATTCATTTATATTTAAAACATATTCTATATCATGAAAATTAAAATTAAAAAAAAATACTGAAACTATACTGGTTGAACTTTGTCCTTTAGTGGTTAGTAAAGAGATTGTTTTTTATTTTTTTTAAAAAACACATCTTATATTATAAATAGTCACGACAACATCGAACGGCATCCTGTCGAATCAGTACAATCATGCTCGTTTGTCGAATCATCTATAATATATATATATATATATATATATATATATATATATATATATATATATATATATTAATATACCTATTAGAGGTGTACATATTAGTCAGTAGGTTGTATACCTTGAATTAGTGTGTTGACTTTTGATTTTGACTTGGCTCCGCACTTGAACCCCGCTGTCGAATACATATTATTTGTTGAACGTTCACTGGCTGTTTAACAAGCTATCTGACATTTCACTAGCATCGATCATGCATACATTCATATATATATATATATATATATATATATATATATATATATATATATATATATATATATATATATTTCTATACGCGGGTACGAATTTGTATTTCTAAAGAGCAGTTGATTTTTAATGTGTGTATTTTTTTATTTACTTTTCTCGTCTTTTATATTTTAATGATTCTGTATAATCTCTGCATCAAAACTATCAACTATTTATAGAAATTGAAAATGTCAACTTTTTATGGCAGTTTTATGTTTTATGATTGACGTAAAATCGTTTCTGAAGCAATATTTTACAACTCGTATTACCATTTCGTGTGCGCCTTTTTTTATATTATTGTTATTTATTTCGACATATTGTTTATAAATTATTTAAATTGAATATTAATTTCTATAATAGAATTCGTATACGGCAGTAGAAATAAAAATTCTCTTTCACTTCTATGTGAAACAGTAATAATTAGTGATATAACTGTAAAAGTGGTCATCATTTCGATTTTCTTTTCTTAGATCTGCCATTAGGGCCACATTTTGAACAACTAGATCAACGTCCGTTGTATTGAGGTAGTTGTTTTGAACTAAATGTAAATGTTGGGTTTAGATATATTTATATATCTGTTTGTAGTGTTCGTGTAGTTCTTATTGGTATAAAATAGATTTTGATTCATAATTGATTTGTTCGTTCGTTATACTGTTTTTTTTATACATGAATCAGGACCCCGAAAATATGAATCAATTAAATGTGGAATTATTCATGTTTTTGAAAATATGTAAAAGATGCAATGTTTTTATAATTTTAATCTACGTATTTAACAAAATTTCATTAAATTATAGAATGGGTTTCTTGTATTTTTGAATTCAACGTTAAAAATTCATAAATTGTAGTCTGTCAACTGAAAATATTTTCACTCAATGCCTTTTTCTATAATCTGTGAAAACCGTGAGGTCAGAATGTACTTTTCTGAGTGCTCCAGTCCAATGCTTTATTAAACTCAGAAATTTGCTCCACGTGACTGATATGATTTGTACTTTTCTAGGACCACTAAATATTCTAGATACTACTTATTTTTTATTTTTGTTTCCGAATTGTAGATTGAATAACATTATACTGTTTTGCTAAAAATCTAATTCCCGAACATCGTCCTATATTCTCAATTATTTTTGTATTTTTTCCAAACTTAAAACACTCGCCTTTTCACTATTTTCGTGATTCATTTATGTGTAATTTCAACACGATCGTTTTAAAAGACGAAGCTTTATGAGAGGTTTGAATAATCAAGCTATTGTTATTACTCTTTAGTTGTTTTTCGCCCGTGACTAAAAATACATGTTCTCGTTTACGATGGTTTCATTCATTAACGTTTTAGATGTTCCAAAAATAATAAAAAAAGGTTGTTTACTTTTTATAACATATCATGTTTTTCGGGCGACATATTTTCGAGATTCTATTGTTTTTATAGTTTCTAATATGTATATGTATGTATGTATATATATATATTTATATATATATATATATATATATATATATATATATAATTGTATATTTAACATAAATCATTTAAAGTGTAAAGATTGTTTAAAACCATAATTTTATAATAAATATTTCTAGAAAATAACGCAGATATAAAACAAACTTTTTCGCAGTAGTAATTATTAAAAAAAAAAAAAACTATAAAAACGTTTCTTTGTGTTAAAGAAATAACCACCAAGTGCAATAAATGAAATCTTGTCAGTGTCAGTGTTTAAGAATCGAATACGTCTAAAAATACATTTGTGCCGTTTGTGAAACCATTAATAAGTATTCAAGTAACAGATGATAAAACTTGTTATATATCCATCGTTCCAATCAGACAAACACCGAATAACTATATATACACTACATACAAATGTGATAAGATATCGACAATGGTTTTAACGTAATTGAATCATTGATGTACACGTATTCGAAAATGAAACGGCGGTGGACGGGTGTGCAATCCGTGCACCAAATGACAACAGCATGTGACGAAAGTTCGCCAGAGGTGACGTCCTCGTCGACGGCGATGCTTATGAGTCCTGCTAATTCATTAGCATCGACGACTGATATTGGAGATGTTGTCGATTTGGAATTCTGGGATCTAGATTTACAAAACAACGGAAATAATGGCTCGCAAGTAACGACAGGACAACAGAATAACGGCGGACATATACAACGAGTTGGCGTTACGATAGTACCTGCAGGATATACGGCACAAGGACAGACTGTAATTACGACAAGTAGTCAGCAGTTGACCCATCATACACCCCGAAGTGATACAAGTGGATCTATATCAGGTCTGTTTTTCTTTCCTCCTCTTTTATCCGAAACATTTTTTAACTTAAAATCAAGTTATATAAAATTTATTCAATGTTCGTAGATGGAAAATTGATATGTATATAATAATTTATTTACTTCTAATTACTTGAAACGATATTAGAAATTAATATAAATTCGACTGATGGGCATAAAATGTTTATTTTGTTTCATAGAGTCTGAATGATAAGAAATACAAGAAAAATCCGTTTATAATTTAATGAACATTTCTAATATATCAATACTTCGAAAACACGTGTATTTGTTTCCTGAGGTTTCTTTCGTTATAAAATCGAATTGAAACAATTTTAATTTCATATAAGAAAAAAGAAATGTATTTAATTTTTTTTTGTATAGTAGTAAATGTTCAATTTAATATTTTCGAATCATACGTTTTTGACTCTGTATTCGTATACTTGGTGATAAAAAAATCTTTATCGTTAATCAGCAAGATGAATGGGAAAATGCATTATAAAAATTCTAAGTATACTTACTAAAATTATATTTTTTGTGGCTTATCTGTAAATTGAGATAAATCATATAGTTCTGAAAATAGATTATACATCGCTATTAATTCCTCAGAGTATATTATATAATGACAGTTATTAATAATTTCACACACACACATACATATTTATGTGTGTATATATATATATATATAAAGTGAATTTCCTGTTCGCATATGACTCAGAGAATCGATTTTTCAAGCAGGTAGTTTTTCCTTGAAATTTTCAAAGAACTGACACCCTTGACATATATTTCGGCATTTCTGTATGCATTTTACAATATCTTCATAATTGAAGTTTTCAGGTAATCAAAAGGCATATTTTTAACCGTTACCGTAACTTTCCGGGAACTTTGCAAACAATTTCTGATTAAAAACTAGGTAGAAATCATTAAAACAACGAAATAACGGATTCGGTGGTCAGAACAAAGTCGAATCTTTATTTCATTTCATATTACCGGGAAACGAAACCGCTTCTCTGAAACTTAGTCATAGGTGTAAATAACTGTTCAATGTTTACATTTCAATTTAGCGTAACCTAATTTCACGTTACAGACATTTTATTGTATTTTTTATGAGTAATATAAATATATTTATTGTTGCGAATGTGGCACAAGTCAAATTCAAAGATTTCTTTCGGCGTCGAAACGAGCTGCTAAAGATGTAAAAATGAATATTTCAGACATGTATCTATGAAAATCAACATTTATGTGAATACTTTTTTTAAAAATAAAGTTATAAAAGAATGAAATAGTCATTTTCTAAAAATGTAAGTGAAAATAAGTGAAAAGAGACATTAAATAATATATATTATATTTAGTTATACCTCAGTATAACGAACCACTCTGTAAGAAAAATCTCTTACCAATGATAATTTATAACAATGACTTTAGTGATACATTAATTATATATATATATATATATATATATATATATATATATATATATATATATATATATATATGTACGCACACGTAAACACAGGTATATAAATATTTATAACGCATTTATTAAAATATATGTATCAATAATACAATAATGTTACAATAACACAAAGTAGGATACATTAATTGAATATCCACATCAAATTACAATTGAAGAATTATGACGATGTAAATATTTTTCCAGGTGAACGACCTTTGATATGTCAAAAAAATGAATAAGCATCGAGAAATGATGAAATTGGTATCATAAATAATTTATAATTGAATCTACCTTGTCATTGCTATTAGAACGATATATATATATATATATATATATATATGTGTGTGTGTGTGTGTGTGTATGTGTATGTGTATGTATTTGTATTGACATACATATGTAGGATAATGGATAATTTTGTATTCTAGCTCTCCACATTATTAATAAAAAAAATTGGTTCGATAAAATCTTCCAATAATCTTATTTACTTATTATATATGTATGTACGGGTGAATATATATATATATATATATATATATATATATATATATATATATATATATATATATATATATTATATATATATATATAAATATATATTATATATATATATAAATATATATTATATATATATATATATTATATATATATATATTTTATATGCATTATATATATATATATATATATATACATTTTATATAGGTATTTTAAATTACAATAAAATTAAAAATGTGGTCTTGACATATAATAAAATCAATTAAAATTTTGTGTTAATTTATATTTACAAATGAACTTCTTCTATTTGATTATTTGTACTAATATACTGAACAATGTACCTATACAAATTATTTCTAATTAAAAACATTTATATATATATATATATATATATATATATATATATATATATATACATAAATTACTGTATGCATATGCTACCATGAAATTATTATTGTCTTATAGACTAATAGTATCGTGGAAAGTGTTTATCGCTAAACAATATATTAATGAAGTCGTTTAAAACCTATTACATTCATGTCTAAGGCCGGAACGATGTGTTAAGTCAGTGATAGAAAAATATAATGTATAAAAAGAAAAAAAATAAGTTATATGAATTTTAAAAATTATCAATTGCTTACTCATTTATTTTTTTACTTTCTTTTTTCAATCATTATAATACGTTTGTTTGTATCGTAGCAAAATGTTCTAGAAACACGTGAAGAATATAGAGAAAGTTAGTATTAACAGAAATTTTCTTTGCCTAAAAATATTTTTTAAATGTATTTGCATCATTTAAAATTTATTTTTACTGATTTATGTTATAATGTATTCTAATCGAAAATAGTTAGTGTTCTGTGATGAAAATCAGTGTGACTACTAATTAAGGAGTTCAGAATATAACTGTCTGATAGACTTTAATTATTCAGAAAACTAAAAAAGGATATTTATGTTTACATAGTTTTTTGAAGCTATGTCAAACATTGAAAATAGCTGTTTTCTTAATAGAGTAATACGGAACATTATTCGAATTCATGACATTGGTCACTAATATTAATCATCCATACTAATCTTCAACAATTTCATGTAGTAACATACGTTATTGGCATGAATTAAAAAAATATATCGATTATACAACACTCCGTATATTCAAGGAATTAATAAAATTAAAAAGTGAAATAGTATCTTCATATGTACTTGTATGGCTATAATAAGTGTTAAAAATGTACTACTTCTTCTCATTTTGTTAAAAACATTATTCATTATTAAATATATTTAAAACAAGTCGAATGATGAATCGAGAAAACAATTTCTTAATATGTCAGAGTCGTACAGAAAAAAATCACGCCTTCACGTCTAACACCGAGAATGGAGAGATGAACAGATTATTCATATGAATTTATGATCTCTAAAGAAACACAGTGTGTTTCTTTCAATCTCGTCAGCAGCAGTGTGTCTTAGAACCTTGACTTGTGGGCTGTCCAATGTAATTAAGTACACGAAGGATTATATGTGTTACCTTGAAATACGTGCGGTTGGAACGTATCATTAGATTTCTACATTTATTAAATATATTAATAGACCACAGGGATATAGAACTGTTTTTTTTTCTATATATCACTATTGTGAAATATTAGCTTAAAATGAAATACAATTTGTTTTCAACCGTCTTTTGAGAAATAATAAAAAAAAATATCTCCATTCATCTACTTTCATTAAAACTACTATATAAAAAAATTGAGCAGCGATTTAAAAATATACACAATAATATTAACAGTAATCATTTCGAAAATCCTATTTTTATAAAGTTCAAACTTTGCATAGAATAAGTATCTGTGTGTGTGCATGTAGTACATATATATATATATATATATATATATATATATATATATATATATATATATATATATATATTAGAATTATGTACACAATTTTTATTTAAATTTCGAACATGCAGTTGGTTAATTTATAATGGAAAACGATATTATAATAAAAAATTAATTAAAATAGCAATGTTAAATTTCGGTAATAAATAATTATGCCGAATTCAACCTAAATAAATAAATCTATATTTAGGAAAAAAAGCTCAATAAAGTGATTGTTGAGATATCAACATAAATCAGTTTTCTATAGAATTCTGATCTTTCAATGAAAAATTTAAAATATCTTAGATATTAAAATGATATAATAATTAACTATTAAAATTCTTAATCGACAACACAAAACAAACAACAAGACAATGATATTTACAATCTTTACCAAAATCTTTGATTTTCTGTATTATATTTTATTAATATAACAATTAACTTATAAGCTATCCAATTATCAATTAAGAACAAAACCGATCATTTATATTTATGATTTTCAATTTACACTAACGAACCAAAGCCATTTATTAATTAAATTACACCTCATGTATTTAAATCTTAAATATTAAAAAATAAAAATAAAAAATAATACAAAGATATGACATGTTGTAGAAAAACAACTAATTGTGTATTCTATACCATAATATATATACTTTTATTAATGATTTCATTAATATTTTAAGTAAATAAAATGGCATTTTAATAGACTGCAAACAAATGTTAGTTTCATTTAGCAAGTCTATAAAAATAATTCATTAATTTGTTATTAAAAAATTAATCACGAAATCGATATGACATAAATACCACTTTGTTTGAAAAGGTTTGTATTATACTGGGTCTGAAATTTTGATCTAAAACTATAACTTAACAGGACAAAACATTGTTGTTATCTACTTAGAACTTGTTTAAATAATTATTTCGTATTTGGTTGATTTTTTATATGATAGTATATTAACAACATATAGTCGTTATCATTATGTGTATATATATATATATATATATATATATATATATATATATATATATATATATATACGTATACGTATACATATACACACACACGAAAAGGTTTACTTTTCCACTCTGAATGCACTGAACTGCAATAGTAGCAGTTGAAATTCAGGTCGAATGGGAGTTACCATCGTGTCGTTTCAATTTCGGTGTCCACTGATAATTATAGGTCATTGGGCCAACATTCGCACATACACGTCTCTACGTAACATATAACATAAACATAGGCGTACGCATTCGACGAGGCTGTACGCCAAAGTGAGAACGACGTCGGCAGGACATGAATGAGATGGTTGTAGGTGGCATTAGGTGTGTCACCGTCATTTTGTGGTCAACGAGTTTTGAAATTAGGTCTACGCCTTACGTCATAATTATGTGGTAATAAAAATGTGAACGATCATAAAATGCATATATATATATATATATATAATTTATTTTTAAATTTAAAACAGTATCCTAAGGTTAATTTTTAAACTTTAATAACAATTCTAGTTTTCCCTTTTTCATAATTTTTATGCATGGACTGAATTTTCTTAGGTACAAACTTTACCCGACCTAATTTTTAAGGAACCAGTCATATAAGAAAGCAAACTCGTAAAACTAGACTGAATATTTTTTATAAATTGTTTCTGTTTGATTGTATATTTATAGAAGTATTACTAAAAAGTATTATTATTTGGTATTAAGTACTTAAAAATATATTGGGCATTAAGCAATTAAACAGTACATATTATTTATAATAATATTTTTAAATGAATATTTCATTAATCAGGACTTTACTTTTCATTACAAAATACACCAGATCTGTAAAAAAACATACTGAAATTATGTAACATTTCTGTAAAAAATATTTTCTTAATATTTTTATGTAAAATAGAAATAAACTTATTTATTACTTTCCATTTTAATTGTTTATTGGAGAATATCGTACTCTTGCTTCAAAAATGACAAGTGGAAAAAATGTAAAATATAAAAAAACAACGAATGATTGAAATCAGTAGTCATTGTAACTTCGTCATTTGTATCAAAACTTAATTGCTCTTTAACAGTTAGTATTCAGATCTTGCGGGTTACTTTCGATAATTAAAAGTATGCTCTTAAATTTTGACTTATGGCATAATTAAACGAAGTATCACATTTTTTCATTTTTATAGTAGGGGTTCCAAGTATGTATTGTTTTATTTCGAAAAAGTCTATTATATTAATAAGTAACTATTTACAAATTATTTCTTTACAGTTATATATATATATATATATATTTGTCACTTCTTTTTTTGCAGTTTGTAAATAAATTTGTTTGTAATTTTAATTTATCCACTATATTATCAGTTGAAACGCTATGCCCTTTTATAATAGTTTTTTTCCACGTGTTATATTTACATTACGTTTTACTTTACCGATATATTCATTATATACTTGACTTTTTGTTTAGAAATAACAAATAATTAAATATTTTCGAAGTGGACATTGATCTTTACGAAATTCTTATTTTTTCAAGGCTAAAATAGTATGTGAGTGATGAATTTATATTTCAATAGAGTGTTGATTGGATAATTGTAAAGAATTAAAACTGAATAAAAAAGCATAGTTATTGAATACCGACTACTTTGAATTATAAGATTTATAATAAAAAAATTTAAATGTCAAATATACAGTAATTTTTTGGTTTTAGAGACAATGCTCTATGATAATTGTATGTACATTTTTTATTCATTATCATAATTATTAAATTTTAAATTATTTAAAAAATACTTATATAAATCAATATTGCGTATTGTATGTTCATCTATCAAAATAAATATAATTTGCAACAAAGAATATACTCAACGTTAAACAACCATATTTACAATAATAAATATAATATTACATTATTCACTCTAGCTATCAAAAATAAATACTGTATATCTTCAAATACAAAACAGTAATTATAACATTCTTGTTTCGCCAATTGTGCTGTGACACAGTGTCTTCATGTAATATAAACCGCACAATAAAAAATGCAATTATCAAAAAGACCCGTTAGTTAATTATTGAAATTAAATAACTTGAATGTAGTATATGTTAGTAAATCGAATGCGTATTGCAATTAGATTGAGTAAATGTACAACTGATCTATTTTTGGTCTTGTATTCCAGTGGGAAGGTTTCATTGTGTAATCGAATAAATAAAATAATGAATATTGATCACCACGTATGACATTTCATAAATCGATTGTAAATAATGTGTTTGAATCGATTATAAATCGTATCAGTGTGCCTTTAAATGTGTATGTGTATGAAAATTTTTAAATAAATTATAAAGCACATACATTCAAAACGAAATATTTATACAATGAAATCATACGTATATACAAAATGGATATAAACTAATGACCGTTTGACCTTAAAATTTCAAAAATGGAATAGGATTACACATCCAGTTCGCAGCACATACAGACATAGTGATATGTTATAAACAGTAGAACGCTAGATATCCCTCTTACGCACATTTTACTACACGACGACTTCTCGGCGAGCAATAAACACGACAGTCGTAAAACATTATTCACCTATATTTTAGTAATGTCGATGGCCGCATAAGCGACAATCTCGCTTCACGTGCGACATGTCTACAAAAGTGTACTGAAACGTCGACTTGTTCTTACGCTCGCTTCTTGTTTGTATTGCGTACTTAATATCGTATGTATGCGGACAGAAAATACAGGTTTTCAGGTTTTTTTATGCTTGTTCGATTGCACTGCGATGAAAACGAAATGCTCTTCGAGAGTGATATTCACTAGTGTACACGGTTAGGTACTACATTCTTGTACAAAACAATTTACAATAGAATTTATAGATCCTTTCGGGCCTCATGGGTCATCTTAGTGTCAATATATTTTTTAATCCATCAACTATGTATTTAATCGTTTATTTTAGTCGACTAATTTTAAATTTTAACACCAATATGTTCATGCCAATCGATCTTAATTAACAACGTCATTTATGAACACGTTGATACATATATGCATGTCTGACATTTGTGAAAAAACATGGTTGGAATATGCATTAGAAATAATTACGTAAATTGACATCCTACAGACGGCAGCTTGCCAAGTCCTGGTAAAGATAATGACAGCAAAACAAACAAGATATATATATATATATATATATATATATATATATATATATATATGAACAACATTATAGATACAAATTTAAAAAAAGACTGGTATATATAATTGGAATGCTGGCCGGTTCGATTCATAGTCATTAAACACACAATATATTAATATAGAATACAGGATGTCATTGGATTTTTTAAAACAAATTGTTACGTTGTTAATTATTATTTAGTTTTTCTTTCGAACAGTGGTTGCGAATGAAATAATTATATGTTTAACAAAAGCATACAATTTTGGAATAAAATTGTGGTTGGATGTTTTATTAGCGAATTTGTTAATAGGGAATTAAAAGAAAGAATCTAATTGAAATCGATTTTGGTTATGTAATATAAATCAAATCTATTTTCGTTATTTACATAAACAGATTTTTATATTTTTTATACAATTGTAGAAGGCATATCTTTTTAATGTTCTTATGTCCAGACCGCTAGCATTATACTTTAGAATTATAATTCAATAACATTAATTTTAAACAAATGTCACTTCTTTTTAATTAAATCTATTTGAATTAATTTTATCATTGGATGGATCCCGAACGTTTTAAAATATTTTATACTAAAGATAATATTTTCTATAATGGGAAATGACTTACTAGAAGATTGTGGATTCAAATTTGTGACCCATTTGTCAGTAATTTAACAAACTGTATATTTAGTTACAACCGCATCAACCACCTCATATATAGTTATCTGTAAAAAAGATATGTCTACTGAAGTATTATTGTAAAGAAAGTAATAGTAGTGTTTTATTTAATGTAATTATTCAATTAACTATATTTTTTATTGTCAAATTAAGTACAAAAATATACTTATATATATGCTTTAAATTTTTCAAAAGATCTTCTTAGTAAATCAAATAAAAAATCAAAAAAAAATATTTCTTATATTTACATTCACATATTCAAATGTACATTAATAACAATTCTATAAGTCAATCTGTTTATTTTCATTTCGTACTTAGTTTAATTACTAAAAACTATTCTTGTTCACTTTTTTAAATTTAATTTTCTTTTCAAAGATTCAAATGATTATTTTAAACTATTATACTCGTATATATATATATATATATATATATATATATATATATATATATATGCATGTATGTATATATATGTATGTATGTATATATATATATATATATACATACACACACACAGGTAATAAGTCTCTGATTTTAATACTATTTTATTCCAGGAATGTTTTACCTGAAAATATTTATTTTAAAATTAAGATATTTAAATATCAAATATTGAATAATAAATGTTTTATTACAAGAGTATAAATAAGTTTTTTTTGTTACATTATTGACATTGATTCTTTTCATGTTCAGTGTGTACATATTTTCTCAGTATTGTTTCTCAAGAGTAAGAAAAGTATCTTATTCATATATATATATATATATATATATATATATATATGACGTATCCAAGGAGCTGTTTGGATGTGTACACCCCTCCCCCAATTATAGGAAAACTTGGAAGTATGCGGATCACAGAAAAATGTTAATATGGGGTATCGTAAAAAATCTTATCGAGATTGACTGTGGTTTCTATAGCATATATATATATATATATATATATATATATATATAAATATATATATATATATATATATATATATATATATATATGTGTGTAATAATGTATATGAAATATGATTAAAATCCTTCGAAAATCCTGACTACGCCACTGATATATATGTAATGTGTATATATTTGCATAAACTTAAAATGGCAAACTTTTGAGAATAGTTCTCGTGTGAATTTATATAAACACGTTTGTGTGCCTCTGTGTGAATGTAAGAACTCTGCCCTTGAGGAACTCTATTAGTAGGCAATTAATGGAACAGATTGCTAGCTGACTGTCAGACTACACCTTGCGTTTATAGTCAACGTGTTGCGAAATATTTTACATTGTTGCATAGCAATTTACATCTTACATGCATACAACATCGATGCAATATTTCTGTCTCAAAATAACCACGTGCGTTTATTTTTTACATCGTACATAATGCAACATGATACGTTTGTTCGAAAATGTTACTGCAAAACTAGTTTGCATAAATGTATGTAAATCGTGTTGTGCAAGTTCAAGAAATATAAATAAATACTGTGTGACATATTTGACGGCCGTCGTTAATTGTTTCCACTTTTATTAGTGCACTTATTTCAAGTATAACAAAAATACAGAGGAGTATTTAAATTGCATTGAAATATATTAACATTGTTTTTTTAAAAAGTATTTTTCTTCTCACGTTTCAAAACGCATTGAGATGTTTACAACAAATAGACGGCGTAAACATAGAAATTTACAAGTAGCTAAACCCACTCATTAAAATTGTATACCGAAACGAATCCATAACCAACACAACACAACCACATGACTACACTTGAGTTATACAACAACGCAATAAACCCTTCCCAAGTTGTATAGTGGCCTCTAATATATTCAAGGGTAATGCATTTAAAAACGGATTGTAAATAATGCACGCATGCAACTCATTTCAAGGTCACACTACATCGACCAGATGTGGCACCTGCTCGTACATATTCAGATGACGGAAAGGGTTTCTTAATGTCGAAAACCAGACCTAATGCAGTCAAGTGTTAATAGTATATAGAAGAAGCCTCTATAGCACACCATCGATTGTACTGTAACATCATCGTGCACCACCTCGCGATGGTCAATTTTTATTTTTCATATTTCCTGTGTGGTATGTCGTATGAGTAATTTCAACTAAATCATTTAAAAAGGAGCGTTAATTATATATTTAGTTCATTTATGATTAATTCCCAGGAAATATTATATCCTGTCGTTGATGATTAATATGTCAATTATGATTTCTTTGTTCGTACATTTATTATGTATGACCATTAAGAAATAATTTTTAAAATTTGAAAAGGACAGATGACGTGACAGCTTTGATAATTGTATTTCGATTTTTAATACTATTTTCTGTTTTCTATC
The DNA here is from genome assembly GCA_034766995.1 of Acanthacorydalis orientalis. Lineage (NCBI taxonomy): Eukaryota > Metazoa > Arthropoda > Insecta > Megaloptera > Corydalidae > Acanthacorydalis > Acanthacorydalis orientalis. The sequence goes on along the minus strand of CM068314.1, from coordinate 30,230,176 downwards.
TTTTGTCAAATGTATTATTGATATAAATGCAATTAACAATAAGTGTAATAAACAATACGTGGCAACTGTCAGACTTTTAGAATGATTTGTAGATAGAATTATGTAAAGAAAAAAAAACAAATTATACAATTTTATTATCTGTTTTAAATCAATAACAGGAAAATTAAATTCTTTGTTATAAAATATGATTTTTTTTCTTGGACACGCTTCAGTAATTGTCTGTCGCTAAACTGGTTGTGCAGTACTGATAATAAACTGAATGTTATTTTTAATGAACATGCTCTTGAAGTAAATGTATACAAATTTTTACTCGTTGTCACATAGTAAATATACAAAAAAATATCATTCTGCACTTCTTCTGTATCTGGATTTATTTTGTATTCACAAATAAATCATTTATCGATCGTATAAAGATGAAAATAAAATAAAAATTATTTGAGCTTATCGTTTCGATTTTTGTTATTCTTCCACATTTGTGTATAAAATATTTAGTGTAAAATGACTACTTAAACAAATCATAAACGCTCTATATATCAATTTAAAATTTCAATTTCATTTTAATAAATCGTACTAGATATGAAAGTGTATCAACAAGCGAAACAATTTTTTTTGTTGACAGATCCAAACCGTTACTATTTTTCAAAATAATTTCTTTGTCATATTTTTACTCAATGTTTTGTTTTGATGTTAAATATTACTTTATTATTATTTTAGAACAAAACATTTCACATATTTGTTCGTTTCATAATCTACTCTACAAACAAATCTTATTCGCAATAATAAATTAAAGATTTTTCTTATTCGCTTCATGATACATTTTTTGTTTTGAATTGAACTTCAGGAGATAGAGGTTATATTAGAATATTAACATTCACTGTAGAAAAACAAAACAAGGTTAATTTTAGTACCAATATAAAAATACTGATAGAAGCTTTAATGAATTTTTATTCTCATTTTTTGATAGATTCGTACTTTTAGTACCAAGATAGCTTTAAATACTTCAGAAAAAAAATATATTTTTAAGGAAGAATATCAAAAATTGATCATCAAAAAGCAAATCATAACAAATGTTTATCGAATAAAAAGTAAGGATGCATTTAATATTTTTTTACAAAAATATTAACATAAAATATCAATAGACTTGAAAATTAACGTTAACGTTATTTTTGAAGCAAAAGTGATCAGTTAAGCTAATTGTTTTAGAAGGTAAGAAAATAAAGGTGAAAAATAATATAAAGATTTACTTAATTGAATTTAATATAGTTCCACAGCTCAATTATCAACATACCAAATGTTTTTAACATCAGTATCATATTTTTAACATCACATAATTTTAGAAGTAGTATTAATGTAATCAACAGACATCTATATGTATTATATATATATATATATACATATATACATATTAGTTAAGAAAGCTCTTAATTTATATCAAAAATTAATATAGTTTTATAAATGGATTGACACTGTACTAATTAACTTGTTTTTATATACTGCAATAATTATGTCGATAAATGCCCGCCAAAATTGAATTTGTCCACCATAAACAGCCGGAAATGACAAAATGGAAAGTGTTAAAAATGTTAACAGGAAAACAAAAATTAACTACTTTTCTATTAAACATCTGTCGTATTTTTAATCTACTACCAAAAACACGATATTCGATGTGTCAGCTTAAAGTTATTTCCTTGACCCACTAAACTATATACGCATATATATATATATATATATATATATATATATATATATATATATATATATACATGCTCACACACACACATATGGAAAATTTGCAAATTATGTATGACCTCGAAGATTCCCCAAAAAGCAGACCTCACACCGCACGTTTACTACAGTATACGTTGATGTGCCACCTGCCCTTCTGCAGTTGGTTGTGCAAAAAAAATATAATCAAAAAACAACAAAAATGAGACGCCTTTATAGTTCAATCCTTCTTCAACAACAAACCACGTACGGGTGACATCGTGTCGATTTTTTACGTAGAATTAGCGGCATGTGTCTTTAAAAACAACAATTAATAATTATGGATTAATTCTATTTTGTTGCGTGTGTACAATTTTATCTAAAAGCAATTTTTAATAGTAATTTTATCAAATTTTAATGTACGCGCATTTGCATACATATCCGTAAATTGTGTGTGTGTGTGTCTGCATATATATATATATATATATATATATATATATATATATATATATATATATACGAGGGTGGTTTGAAGAGTAACATGGTTTGATATTGGAAACATCTTCAATTTCAAAGTGCACTTTATTTTTTTGACATAATCCTTTCGACGCTCAACGCACTTGCCCCAACGGTTCTCCAGCTTCGTGATTCCTTCCCGGAAGCAGGTTTCTTTGTGGCTCACAAAATAACTGTTTACGGCCGCTATCGCCTCTTCATTCAATCCAAATCACTTTCCAGCCACGAAAATTTTAAGTTTCGAAAACCGATGGAAATCCAAGAGAGCCAAGTCAGGTGAATACGATGGATGTGGAAGGATTTTAAAGTTCGATTCGGGAAATTTCTGCTGAGCGGAAACGTTTGAGTGAACCGATGCATTATCATGGTGAAACAACATTTTTTCTTAGCCATTCCGGGACGTTTTTCCGCGATCGCTGCCTTCAACTTTTCTAAAAGTGCTGCGTTATATTGAACAATAATTATTTTTCCCGTCTAAAAATAGTCGATAGGAAGAATTCCTTTCGCATCCCGGAAAACAAACATCATAAACTTTACAGCTGAGAGAACCGTCTCGGCCTTCTTTGGAGCCATTTTCACCTCGTTCAGTCCACTGTATCGATTGCATTTTCAATTTTTGTGTGTAATGATGAATCCAAGTTTCGTCCATGGTCACGAAACGCCTCATGAAATCCGTTGGATTCTTCTTAAACAGTTCCTAAAAGTCAGCTGATGTTCGCGTGCGATCTCGTTTTTACTCTGCAACGAGCAAACGCGGCACCGATCTTGCAGTTTTTTTGTATACGCAATTTATTATGCAAAATAAAATTCGTTCGCCCAGTTAAGATGCCTATTCTCTCGCTCACTTTAACTGGTCAGACAAAACCGATCGTGAATTTTATCGACGATTTCTAGCGAGACCGCTGTTCTCGGTCCTCCTGAGCGTGGTGCATGTTCGATGTTCATTCTGCCACGTTTAAATTCATTCACACATGAACGGTTTCTTAAGAAAGACAAGATTCACCCAATGTAGGAAATATCCTCCCATGGATTTCCTTCGATGTTTTCCCTTCCGAAAAAAGAATTGTACCGCATCTCGAATTTCGATTTTACCCATTTGGCACTTTTGCACAAAACGCTTGTGTTTAAACAACTGTAAAACGAAGAATTAATTGTGGAATGACTTGTAACTTCACATCCGTTACTAAAAGGGATAGAATTATATGAATATATATATATATATATAGATTCTCTTTCTCCCTTCGCAAATAGACACACCAAGTTACTCTTGAAACCGTTCTCGTGTGTGTGTGTATATATATATATATACTTAGCAAGTCTTAATTCCGCATCAAATTTTCTGTTCATTATAAAAAAAATGTTTTTTTATGAATTGTAAATTGTTATTCAAAAATAAAATCAGATTATAAATTAAATAAAGCATAATTAGGTGTAACATGGATTTATAAAAAAATATATAATATTATCAATGTTTTAAACAATGTGCAAATCAAGCCATTAACAACAGACAAAAAACAATAGAAAAAGTATTGTTTTGGCTCTAAAACGCTCTTTCTATTAATAATAGTCCTTTTAATATAACAATATTATTATTTAATTTGTATTCATTCATTATTTTCTTCGGCGATTGTTAAATGTATATGTATATAAATATATATATAAATATATATATATATATATATATATATATATATGTAAATATAAATATATATATATATATATATATATATGTGTGTGTGTGTGTGTGTATATGTATATACATGTGGGTACAAAATTTAGTTTACACTTAAAATACATTTCTAGACATTAAAATTTTGTACATGTTCTATAGTTTATATAAGAAATATTAATCTAGTACAAGTTTTTAAGTAAAAATATTTATTGAAAAAATATTGAAAAACGACTTATTTCTGTAAAATAAAAAAATTATAATAATCATTTAATATTTGTGATGGCCTTCTTTTGTACCGATTACTGGTTGCAAACATTTTAACAGTGACTAAACTATGTTATTTGTAAAAATATTTTGTGTTTTCTCAGATTCTTTTCTTATTTTGACCACACTTTCTTTTTCATCTAATGGATTATACTTTTTACCTAAATCATGTTTATATCTCTGGTTGTGTATTCTCAATTATATTGATATCTACTGATACAAGAGAATAGTTCAATAACTTGTCGAAATTATATACTAACTATTTTTTCACTGGATACTAAATGTGCCCAGTGTTGTATTTACGAAAATAATT
>CM068314.1:30213207-30220707 GCA_034766995.1 Acanthacorydalis orientalis | reverse complement strand
ATCGAATTTATATGCGTTGGTGTGACCAGACAATTAATATTTAAGATCTCATGTCTACGAAACATATTAAATATTTATGAATGTACATACATACATGCATATTACACAATAATATTTCACGCGAACGTCCTTTTCAATTCATTTGTTATCGGTATAGAAATGGCATAGTTCGTTTTCATGCTCATCGTCTAATTTAATTAGCATCAGGTATGTGTAGCGTCACGCTCAGGACCGTAAATCAAACACGTTTAAGTGTTAAATTTAGCTCAAGAGAATTCGTCATAGATATAACAAATGTAAAAAGGATGCTTTTCAAACGTCATTTCTTTTTGATAACATCTTTGAATTGGAAAAAATATCACGTCTTTTTATACCTTCTTTTGTATAATGTTTCAGTAAATATCTCGCAGTAATAGACTTCAGCAGCCACTGGTCTTAATCGAAATATAAGTTAATATATATATATATATATATATATATATATATATATATTAATGAAAATGTTATACTATAAATTTATGATATTCACTCTCTTAAAAAGTACAAATGCATCAATTCTTAAACTTAATACATACAATAATAAAGGTGATCAAAAACTATTAGATAGCAAAACATACAGGCAATATTTAAGCATATATATATATATATATATATATATATATATATATATATATATATATATATATATATATATATATATATATATATATATATATATATATACATATACATATATATATATATATATATATATATATATATATATATATATGGATTTGTGTATAAGTGTCCATGTATAAAAAACGATATAAATATAACATTGATTTATTTGAGTTGTGAATTACGTATATTATAATTATTTGCATAATCGAATTAATTAATATTGAAAATGAAGTCCGTTGACATTCAGCCATGTATTATCCAGTCAAACTTGTTCAGTTTACTCATGTAGAATGTTTTATATGAATATACACAAAAGAAATATATGTTGAAGGAAACATTGATTTATGATATAGTAAAACAAAGTATTAAATTCTAATGAACTCTGCTTTATTTTCCACTTCATCGTCATTTGTAAAGTAGTTCTCATGTGAACAAATGCCGAAAAAGTACAAAATTGTATAATAATAATTCTGAAATTCAGATAGGTTTAAATGTGATAATAGTTTTTAATTATTATTTCTTTTATCAAAAAGTATACTTATTATAAAATTAATACCGTTACTTTTTTAAATAAGTTGAATGAATTGTAAACGTGTCGTTGACAAATTTTCCAGATAGTAAGAAACTATATTTTCACTTATATAAAAAAAGTACGCTATTGAATATTTTGAAATAAAATTGTAAAATGGTCTAACCACTGGAAAATCATAATTAAGCAGAATTAGCGTACAAAAATTGCTTTAAAAAAATTAAATAAAAATGTATAATAATAATTAAAAAAATAATTTAACTATGGATAATAATCATAATGATTAAAAAAATACTTCAGGTTATAAATATTTATTAAAATTGGTCATAACTAAATCAAAAATGCTTCAAAAGAGCAGACACAGAAAGACTATTAATAGCTGCAAACCTATAAGTAATCATTTTATTTGAATAAAAAAATCACAAAGTAAACGAAACATATATTTATATATATATATATATATATATATATATATATATATATATGTATGTATGTATGTATGTATGTATGTATGTATGTATGTATGTATATATGTATGTATGTATAATGTATTTGTATGTTGATGTCGATTTGCACGAAAATAGACTTATAAACTATACAATAAATAAGTTGACAAAGAAAATGTTATTTTTTTCCACAATAATTCTCAAAAGGCGTATCCATATCACGTGCTTCGAATATAAAAAAGTGTACCGATGACGCTTACAAAAGATTAAAATCGTAATGGTTAGGAGCGGTAACTAATTTATGTATGAAACCTTGAATTAAATAAGGTTTGATATCAAAGTATTATGTTGAAGTAATAATTACTTTAAGTACATGCTGCGTGTATGAAAAATCTGATACAATTTACGAGTCTACCAAACGTACATTGATACATATGTTATTTTCGAAAATGTTCCACTATTAAAAATGATTCCAATAATTGTTTAAAAAGTTAAAATGTTTCCAATAGAGATATTTTTTTAATACAAAGAAAAGTGTTTCTAAAAAAAAAATAAACTTCATAATGCACGAGTATATAGTACTTTGATAACCTGTTAAACAATTAAATAAAACGTATTTTCCTAGAATTTAATTTCAGGCACAGAATAAACTGAATATAATAACAGTATTTCCACTAATGTTTAAATTTATTTTTTTAAATATAATATTATTTGATATTGTTAACGTCCCGATTTTCTAATCAGTTGAAATATAATTTTATAAATACGTAATTATACTTAAAATGGACGCCGAAAGAATACATAAAACGGAGTTCATTCTTAAGTTTATTATGTTTTAAAAATGTATGATAAGTATAAAAAAAAGTCAAAATTCAGTTGGTATACCATATTGATAACTCCTCATCCCTCAGTTGTTTAATCTAAAACGAAATCAACATGTAAATATAATAGAGAAAAATAAATCAAAAATTAGAATACTCAACGTCGAGTAAAATTTGTGAAATTTTATTCAAATTACAATAAAATCATAACCAATAATCCAATAAAAAATTGACCTCATAAAATATCTCATATGTCTCTCTAAAATAAAGTGCTTAATAATTTCATTGTAAAACTGGTCAAAAAACTACTGCAAAAAATCTTATTTTTTAATTTTTTATTTTAGACATATATATATATATATACAGCACGTATATATAAAATATGTTTATATTAAAAGACGACCATTTAATATTTCAAACAAATTTCAAAAACGCCTCAGAAAACCAACGATCAAACAATTAGTACGTAATTTTCAACAAAAAAAAAACTAATCCAATTAGAAACAAAATCAAAACAACGTCAGTGTCTTTTTTAATGTATCATGATGTTCCATCGATGAAATCCGGTTACTTTTATTCGTATATAAAACGCGTAGCGAATGAAACAACTCTATCACAAAGTGGCACGTGTCCCAGCAGGGAATTGTAAATTAAGCTCATGTTTACATTTGTTTATCACACCACAGTCAACTCACACTCGATTCCTTGGCCAAGGTGAAATCGACAGTACAATAGTTAACCCCAAAGCCCTCGAGACGCCACTAGTCGACCCTGACAATAATTGAATCCAATTCAAGCAGGTTGTTTTGTGTGCAGTGATACCAATTGATTTACGCGATTTTATCATTGGATCCAACATATATATATATATATATATATATATATATATATATATATATATATATATATATATATATATATATCGATAATTCACAACAAACATAACAATCTAATTATTTAAATGTTTGTTAATTTTTGCTGTTTTAAATGCTCTACTTTTTTCTGTATTTATTCTTCTTGTTTAAAAAGTATTCTATAATATTTGTTGTAAAATTTGTTAAAAAAAATATCATTGATATATATTTATTTACGTTAACTTTTTACTTATGGACTATTTTTTTAAAATAATATATATCACTCTAGCGTATTAAATTTTTTATTTAGTCTTTTTTTGTTTAGTTAAAACAGCTATTTTAATTTTCTTACCGTTTTTCATAACTTCTGTTATGCATAGTACAAAAAAAAAAAATTATAATAAAATTCCGTTTACAACCCTTCGTAAACTGATATGTACTGAAATTCACGTATTAAATGGATAAATATGTTGCCCAACAATGAAGTTTAGTGAAAAAAAAATATAACTAAAAAAAAGCATAATTCTATAGAGAAAACAAACGTTGGAGTGAATATACTCTGATAAATCCAAGATATACCAAACGAATCGCTTCTGCGAACTAGACATAAAGGTTAATACAATATCATAGACAAAATAACGGTAGTGAAAAAATTAGACAATTCAATACCTAGATGCAGAACATATCTGCTTTCAGTACATTTTAAGGATCTATGTTCCTTTTAATAATTTACATCTCTCTCTTTTTATATTTATCTGTCTATCTATCTATCTATTGATATATATATATATATATATATATATATATATATATATATATATATATATGGGGTAGGGGTATGTAAATGTGATGAATATGAAAAATGAAAAAAAAGAAAATTAGTCTATTTACTTTTCTTAAAAAATACTAAAATTATATTGGAATCATTGAAATACGATGACTTTGCAAAGTACTTTACTTCTTGAAACATGTTCATATTTTGACAAATATTTTAACATCGCTCAATTCATTAATAAATAAATAAATAACTGTAAGTTTATTTCAAAGTCAATTTAAAAATAACTCTAGACATGTATTGTAAAGAAAACAAACATATATAAATTCCAAATCATATATGTTGACGAACATTGATATTTGATAAAAAAAATATTGTTGACTTTGACCTTATTATTTGGATCATTTGCTGTTCATCTTTCATGTTACAACTTTCATACAATGGATGTTTTTGATGAATGTAAACCAATTAATTTATTCCTAGAAATGTATATTAACATTGAAATGAATGTAAATAAAATGAATCGCTGATATATTTCAAACGTTGTGTTCTATACGAACAATGTAAAAATTTAACGAACGACACATTTTCATTTTCTGAGAGTTTGGAGATTTTCATAAAAGTAGACATTTATAAAAATAAATCTTATATATTTCTACACATATTCGAATACCTACTGTAATCACTTTCTCACAAACATTGGCATATATATATATATATATATATATATATATATATTATATATTATATATTATATATATATATATGTATTATATAATATATAATGTATATGTATACATATACATATGTATGTATAATTATCACATTATATTATTTTAATTGAAAAGAATTATTTTTAAAATTCATTTATAGATACATAAAATTATTTAGCACTATGTCTTCTTTCGTCTACTAAATAAAATACAGTATGGTGTTTCCTAAGAATTCTATTTTGAAATGAATATATACGTATATATAGTACATAGTAGTAGTATATAGTACACAAATATGCACATGTCTTCAGTATGAATATAATTTACTATACATATGAAAATATGTTATTTGATTCAACAATAAATTATATATATATATATATATATATATATATATATATATATATATATATATATATATATATATACACACACATGTATATGTATGTATGTATGTAGATATGTACTAATCTACTGATCTTGCTTTGGCAATTTATGCTTACATACTTCAGGTTAACACATGACACTGAACAGATAAAATGACATATGTTCTTAAAATGGACAACAAAGTGTATGAAATGATTAGATCTTTCTAATTGCCATTTTGTGTGAGTAGCATAAGAAAATAGAGCTTGATTAATAGTATATTGCTATATAATTACATTATACATCCACAAAAATAATAAGAATTACGTAATAAAGTATCCACATACACACACACGCATATATATATATATATATATATATATATATATATATATCACAGTATTTCTATATTCTTCAAATTAGAACAATCCAGTGTCTCTCTCACACATTTCCAATATATTTTCTAATGTTTTTATCCTGCTTATCAATTGATTTGTGTCTGATTTTGTAATATTTCCTAGTTTATTGTCATTAATTTGTTGTCCGTCTGTATTTTTTTCTGGTATTTTTTTTTCTTATAAAATATTTTGCCCCTTTTCCTTTGAAACTCGATTATTATTATTATATTCGTAATTACGATTCTTTTTCGTATCTATTCTATTTGTTTCCTATCACTTTTTGTTACTCATAACAGTTATATTTCTATGAATTTCAGTGTTGTCTGAAGTCGTTGAAATATTTCAGCAATTAGCCATGTCTCTTTTAGTAAAGGTAGAATACATCGAATAGTTTCTAAACAATCTGATGGATTACATTATTAACATATTTCATCCAAATAATGTATTTTCAAATTTTATTCTCGTCGTTATTTTTCACCGTGTAATGCATTCATAATAAAATGCTTGTAATAATGAAAACAATTGTAAAAATGTTTAAGTTCTTCAATAGTTTTCTATATCTATATACAATTTATATTAATGTATTTTTACACATACTTTCTTCGTACTCAATGAGTAATAACATGAAAGTAATGATAATTATGTTTAAGATGAATAAGATAAATGCAGACATAGCCTAACGTAACTCTATAATGCGAATTGAAATACCTGTATGAAGTGTCAATGATGCTTTGTTCTATTTATTCGATTTCAAGTACATGAAACAATTACGTAAACATAATGTCGGTGGCAACAGGTGTATCGTGGGATTTGTGTGTGTATATGCGTTGCTGTGATTTGGTGGGGGCAGATGAGGCAAACATTGACGTGTAGGAGTAAGATGTATGCATAGCACTTGGCATCGAAGATTGATGTGGCATGTAAATAAAAGGTCTCCGCCATCTAATATTTACATCATGTGAGATAATTAGGTACATTGTACTGCATATTTATTTACTTAAGTTACATGTAAGCACAATCATATATATATATATATATATATATATATATATATATACATGTATTTGCAAATTAAATATTTTCCTTTCTTTAATGCACTATTCTTTAACGCTCGTTTTATTATTAACTTTCAAGATAATCATAATTGAGCAATTTCAATAAAAAGTGATAAACACACTAGCTAATTTATTTTCAAGAAGTTTGTATTAAATCCATTTTATTAATTTATAGTTCTTCTATAAATTAATTCTAGTCAAAATACTAAATTGAAATACTTATTCAACTACGTAGTAAGAATAACATTTTAAAACAGAATTTTGCATAAAAACAGTTCAACCATAATTAATTGTGAATCATTTTAAAGTATCGTTACCTAATAAATGAATAATATCGATGAAACCCAAACATCTGTCAATGATCATTCGAAATGAAATAGTTTATGTCTGTACTTATGCACCCGATATTGCAATATTTTTTTTCTATTTTTGTTAGGTCATTTGTTAAAGTGAATCGCTCGGTGAAAAGAAAACGATTCTATATGTACAAAACATATTTTAGAAATAAGATCTGATAAATAATATCATTAATAAATTGAAAATAAATCTGAAATATAGCAACTTAATGTATTATTTAAGAATCATACAAAAGTGTAAAATAAAACCATATTCTAATCGAACAGATAAATGCACATACAGGTTCCATATTCTACTAGTTAAAAACAAACCATAGCCTGTAATAGTGTATATAAAAATAACAAAAAAAAATTTTTAAATGTTACAAACTTTAACATCACAAGTACTAAAACTGATAATCTCAAATAATTCAAGAAGTGACTGGATCATTAAAAAGAAAATTATATGCGGATTAAAAAAGTACATTTTTACAAGCAATTTGAATAATTTGTTAATTTCTGTCATAGGCGTATAAAAAGTAATG
>CM068314.1:30155707-30208207 GCA_034766995.1 Acanthacorydalis orientalis | reverse complement strand
TAAACATAAGGAAATAAATAGAATTATTCTCTTGAATTTGGAATGGTCTGTTAGTATATAGTACCATCCTCCTCCTACGAAGCTAAGAAATCAGTATATTTTAAGACAAATTTGATAGCTTATTAATTTTCGTCGTTATTTTTTATTATTTGTTTTTTTTTGCTCCATGACTTTCATTAATTTTTGAGCTTAATGTTAATATTTTGATTTGAAAGTTAAGCTTGTGCTATAGGTGATTTCTATTTTGCTAAAGGGCGATAAGTTACTCGTAGGTATTGCAATAAGTATTTCTAATTTTTACTGATTTGAGTTAAAAAGGCGATGAATTGTATATATATATATATATATATTATAGTAACTTAAATCAACTTTTATTTTTTTAGGATTTTTCAGACGAAGTATTACAAAAAATGCCGTGTACCAATGCAAATATGGTAATAACTGTGAGATCGATATGTACATGCGAAGAAAATGTCAAGAATGTCGACTCAAGAAGTGCCTCAATGTCGGAATGCGACCAGAATGTGTTGTCCCAGAAGTCCAATGTGCAGTTAAACGTAAAGAGAAAAAAGCGCAAAAAGAAAAAGATAAACCAAATTCGACGACGAATGGATCGCCGGAAATGGTGAAAATTGAAGAACCAAATAGAGTAAGAATAATTTACTTTATTCCTATTGAATAGATGCATGTCAAATCACATAAATGAATACCAATAAAACGAAAAAATCGGAATACGAAAACAAACGATATATGACAAAAATAACATCGCGATAAAAGATAATATGAAAAGTAACTGACGAATACTTAACATAAACAGATAATTATAACAAATTTCACTCATAAATGCTTATAATTAAATATAATTTTCCACCGCGAAAAAATATTTTACACTTTGGAGGACTATGTAATTCTTCAAAATTATGATTTTATATTCAATTCAATATCACTAACAATCTGGATTTTTCATTATCAAATATTTTAAAAATGCTTCAAAAATTATTATTATTATTATGTTATGTAAATAAATTATTGCAACAGTTTTTTAATGTCTTTGTAAGGCTTAAAATAACATTTTCTGAACACGAAATAAACGTCATAACTTCCAAAACATTACTGTATCATAAGTAATGCAGTTTTCCACCTTTTGTAAATGAATTCATCGTATGCATAATATATATACACACATACGTCACACACTACTATAATAAGTATTAAAGTTGTTTAATTCATAAATTTACATTCATTTTTAGAATGATGAAAAACTTTACCCTTTAAATGGCTCTAAACCCAGCCCTGAACAAGACGAATTAATACATAGGCTTGTCTATTTTCAAGATGAATATGAGCAACCTTCAGAGGATGATTTAAATAGAATTGTTGTAAGTTTTATATTAGTTTAAATTATTTTGTTTTAGAGTCCCTTGTACATATGTTTGTAGTAAAATAATATATATATGTATATATATGTATATATATATATATATATATATATATATATATATATATATATGTATATATATATATATATATATATATATGTATATATATATATATATATATGTATATATATATATATATATATGTATATATATATATATATATATATATATATTTATGGTATATATATATATATATATATGTATATATATATATACATATATATATATATACATATATATATATGTATATATATATATATATATAAGTATATATATATATATATATGAAATTTTAAACTAATGTTTATGAATTACGTAAATACTATTATTTATTTCAGAACCAAGCTCCAGACTTAGAAGATCCTAGTGATACTCGGTTTCGACATATAACAGAAATTACAATATTGACTGTACAACTTATAGTAGAATTTGCAAAAAGATTACCTGGTTTTGATAAATTACTAAGAGATGATCAAATAGCACTCCTAAAGGTATAATTCTTAAATCTGGTGTTTTTAAGTTTCTTTTGTTAAATAATTATTGTGTAATCAATTGTAATTCTAGTAAAAAAACTGTTTCAAAATTTTTGAACAAATCAATTTAATTCATAAATTATAATAGATTTGATAATTTATTAAAAGCATCTAAAATGTTTTATGTATTTTAAAATTGTATATTTTATTGTAGGCTTGTTCAAGTGAAGTAATGATGTTGAGGATGTCACGATGTTATGATGCTAAAACTGATTCAATTATATTCGCGAATAATCAGCCTTACACAAGAGAGAGCTATAATTTAGCTGGTATGGGTGAAACAGTTGATGATTTACTGAGATTTTGTAGGCACATGTATGCTATGAAAGTCGATAATGCAGAATATGCATTACTTACTGCTATTGTTATCTTTTCAGGTAGGCATTATAGTTTAAATATCATTAGTATTAAATAGAAGAATAAATGAAATAATTTAATTAAATAAGAAATTATCGATTCTAAGTGATTTTTCAAAAATGTCATTATGAATAGAAAAATGTGATTATTTATATGTCTTAGAAATGAAACAAATGTCAATTTGTAATGAATCCACAAAATACAATATTTAAGTATACTTCAAAAAATAATTTTAATGTACATTTTTCAGAACGACCAGTTGTTGTTGAAGGTTGGAAAGTAGAAAAGATCCAAGAAATATATCTTGAAGCATTAAAAGCATATGTTGATAATCGACGGAGGCCCAAATCAGGTCAAATATTCGCCAAACTTCTATCTGTGCTGACAGAACTACGAACGCTCGGCAATCAGAATTCTGAAATGTGTTTTGCGCTCAAGCTCAAAAATAAAAAGCTTCCGCCGTTCCTTGCTGAGATCTGGGACGTCGACATGAAGTCGTAGTAAACGGACCACTGTTGTCCGGGAGCGGACTCGCTCTCGCCAGGTTCGTATAGAACCGTCGTGGTGCGCGTTTCTTCGATCTCGGCGTGTTCGACTATCATTTTTGTAAACAGAAGAATGACGTGTTCCGAGAAAAAGAACGCCACCGAACCGTAGGCTGTGAAAATATTATTTAACGACTCGTTTAATGGTTAGAAATGATCTGACAAAAAATGTCGATCAGGCGATGTGCGACGTAATTAATGAGATGACACCAAATATGCAAGTGTGAAATATGGAATATATATATATATATATATATATATATATATATATATATAGTATTCAAATAAATATAAGATATTTTACTTCCGTGATACATTAATATATATATGTGTGTATACTTATATGTATGTATATATATATATATACATACACATACATATATAATACTCTCATATAAACGTTTCACTATTTATACACAAAAAAGCGCATAATCTGAAATATACATTTTTATTTTGGACAAATCAGGTAAATATATTAATGTCATGTTAATTTATTATAATTGTGTTACATATTTATATTTTAAATATTTAATACAGAATAGTACATACTTTTTCATTGTATTAATATTGCAATCGGTTGATTTGAATTCCTACTTATTATTAAAAATATATAAATTATTACAAATGTATCATCTGTAATTTTGACTTGCTTAAAAATGTAATTATTTTCAATTTTGATTCAATATAATTATTTTCATACTAAAAAATATATCTTTGTTTTGTTGTTATATGCTTTTGATGTTCAAAAAATAAATAAACTTATAATAATGCACTTACAGTTCAATGGAAATTAAAATAGTATATTTGATACAGTTGAATAGGTTTTTGTTAAATATAACTTATATTTGTACAATGTTAACAGTACACTAGAATAAAGGCACATAAAATATATCATATTTAATATGTACTTTATAAATAAAAAAAAGAAACTAACAGTTCAAAGGAAAATATTCTTTTATGAAATATTTATGGCTATTTATCTAAAACATGACTATATCTTTTTTAATTTAATAATGATGAAAATATATAGTACTTAATAATTTACAAAAATTTGTATTATTTTTAATGTGAGAAATTTGTACAAAAACGTGTAGAAATTTTGCTATACTACTTGTAATCATTCACTGATAATTACAAACATTTTTTTAAAATATAGTTAATTAAATATTTATGATATATTTTATTGAAAGCAAACTTAACAGATAACAAAGTTTCTAAGTGTGCCTATAAAAAAAAAATAATAACATTGAAATTAACATTAAAAAATAATAGATTAAATTATTTTCTAACCTATTCTTAGTTTTAAAAACAAAATGCACAAATATAGTGCAATGTTTAACAAAAATGAAAAAAATAATACATAACCAATTTTTAACTTCCACTTTAAATAACGTTTGATGTGTTGTATGACAACATTATATAAAAGTAGTTTTGTTTATGAAAAAATTATAGCATAAATAAAATCAAGTAATTTATATTCATCTTAATACAAACGTAGTAAGTATGATGCATTTTTCACAGTAAATGATTTTTTTAATAATTTTACATTAAGATTTATTGTTGACATTCTTTGCTTTTTATGATTAAATAGTGAACAAAATAAATGGTGTTATTATATTAATTTTGAATTTATAGTAACTGTAAGCATACGAAAGTATGCATTCATTTAACAACTTGAAAATTAAATATCCAAATATTCTTATATTTATGAAATACAATACATATAAAACATACGTAATATTAATGGAAATGTCATGAATTATTCTTAAACATCTCAATAATTATGAAATTTGTTTCATATTAGTTACGTTCGCAACATCACTATTATTTATCATATTTAAAAAAAAAAACAACAAATTCGTTAATAACTTTTATTAAACTATTAACTGATCTATAATTGAAACTATCGATAATGATTATTATTAAATATTACCAATGGAAAAAATACTTAAAGACTGGGTGTAAAGTAGTGGAAACAGAGGTGCCTTTGGAAAGCACGAGCCGGGCCAAAAAGGAAATCGCCTCGCTCAGTAGTGATATTAAACAAAAAAACGAATATAAAATTAAAAACAAAAAAATTTGCATAGATGAGGACTCTTATACATGAAGAGATAACAAAGAAGCAACCGTCCGTTTTATTTTTGAACGGGAAGCCGAATATGGCTACAAGCCACACGGACTTCCAAAGTCGGCTTCAAGAAAGTCCGACCCGTCTGTAGTAACTCATCGTAACTTGTAAACTTGATGTTCTTAGAGAATAGCTCTCGCATACACAAAGTCATTTCATATACACGAAACAATATATATGTTTTGTATACTTGAAAAGCAATTTTAAATGTAACATACAGATACTGTTTATTTTTCTAAAATACAGTTATTTATTTTAATTCTTCATGTTTGTTATGTATCTACTTTTAGTATTGTGACATATTAATGCAAATATTTTTTTATTACACATTATAATGGTAGCATGTTTTTATTTTCTCATAATGAATATCAATACCTTAAAAAGTTGTGAACATAAATACAAAAACCAAATAGTAAAAAGAAATAAATTTTTTGTGTAATATAAAAACAATATATGTTATTTTTTGTATTCAATTCTAAATAATACAAAAACTGTTAGTAGCTCTCCTTATTTAAAAATATAAAAACTAAATATTATTGTGTATAATTGCAAAATTCAGTACAAAATTAAAAAAAAATATTAGAAAAAAAAACAGTATCATAATGTTACCATGTATGTGCGTGTGTGTACGTATATATGTATGTATGTGTATAAATATATATATATAGATATGTATACATACATACATACATAATATGTGTATATATATATATGTATATATATATATATATATATATATAATTTATTGTTGAATCAAATAACATATTTTCATATGTATAGTAAATTATAGATTCATACTGAAGACATGTGCATATTTGTGTATATATATACGTATATGTATATATATATATATATATATATATATATATATATATATGTATATATATGTATATATATGTATATATATATATATTACTTTTTTAAAAAATAAATCATTTAACAATACAGTAGCAGCATACGTTATTTTGCCGTCTTTGCCTTATAACAAGAATCAGTTGTTGTAATCTTATCATTCACTTATTTATTATTGAAAATCTACTCTCTATTTCCAAGTTTATTATGTTTTGTTTCATTAATACTTTGAAGAAGTTTGACATGATCGGCTATGTGAATACTACTATACATACTTTAAATAATGATTTAATTAGTCATTTTTATTTGAGATACTTAAGATTTTCTTTTTATTTTTTACATTATTACATACATCCATAAACAAATGTGTTTATATATATATATATATATATATATATATATATATATATATATATATATATATATATATATATGCTTTCTCTTATATTCATTTAAATCATTCCATATCTTAAAATTTACTTTCCTAATTACATAAGCAATTTTATAATTTATTTAAGTATAACATCATAATCATTCAAATACAACTTCATTAACAAATCATAAATAGATTTGTTTAAAAAATACACTTTCAAAAATAAATCATTCAATATTTAAAAATGTTTATATGTAAAATTAAAAGTTCCAGCCGATCAAGTTAAAAAACAAAAAAATATGAAAACTTAATTCAGAGTGTGTTGGATTTGTTCACACTGCCATCTTTGTATATTTACCATCCTGCCATTGTCACCGCCATTCCAAATAAATACAATACATTTGATTGTACGTAAAATTTTGTCACCACATAATGTATGTTTTTATGAATACATTTAAAAATAATCATGATATCTAATGTAAAAATCTGTATCTTGTACATTGTTATTATCATCACATATGTATGTAATGTCATCGATAAAATGTTCATGACATATAACATAAAGAGTGTTGCATTTCAAACACATTACAACGATCGCCTTTTTTATAAATTTTCTATTGATTCAATACATGCTATTCAGTAATAATATTAATGGTACTCGTGTACTTTGTCTACGGTCACTGCCACGAACGTAACACAGCTCTCACTTCATCGGCAAATACGTTTATACAAGAATATTTAGCCGAACACGGGAGATTGAAAAAGTATATTTGACATCAAAACTGCCAATATAATACCTAGTCGTTATAGGTATTTTTTTTTTTTTTGTGATATATCGCTAATAATTTTATTTGCAACACTCTTAGAGTTATATCACTGAAGATATGATACAACTCAGGTGAATTTAAACATAAAATATTACATTTAAATTCTAAAACAATAATTTTTTATCAAATAATTAATACTAATGATAATTTAATAAACTAAAGTGAATTACATACAAAATTTAAAGAGATGCAAGGCATTTTTTACAGGTTACAGACTAAATTATAAAATAAAAGTTAGTACAATTATATTATTTTACCGATTCACTATGAATATTCCCCAACATTAAAAATAGTTGGAACTATTTATTTTCTTTACTAAAAATTAGTTGTTATTTAACAGTAAAGACTTTTGTATTATATTAGAATGTAATCAACCATGATTTTTTTTTATAATATAAATATTATAAAAATATATAGTTTTGAAATAGTAATTTATTGATTTGTATATTGGAAGCAGCAAATTCTAATAAAATTATATAGTTTAATAAATTAATTTTTAAAGTTTTTTTTCATCATTAAAAATAACATTTCAAATATTATTTTTGTTAAAAAAAACACCTGATTGTGTCATAGCTTCCTCATTAATTTATATAATGTATTTACATTAATGATATAATAATTCATCAGAAATGAAACGAATATTACAATATTAAAAAATTATGAATTTGTCCGTACTGACTAGCACCATACAGTTTTGATTAATATTTATGACAAAACTTATATCTAATATATTAATCAATTAATAATCGATCCATACTAGCATTGAAAGATATAATGTAAATCAGCATGTAATAGGGACAATTAAATAACGAGAGGCAAGCTAGACTGAGAGTATTTTATTCGGTGCTCATTTTTAAATTCATTGCAAATATGTAATCATGATAATCTTAAAGGACTTGAATGAATGGTTTCACATAATTGAAAGTGTGTTGAAATGGACTGTGTATGTATGTATGTATATATATATATATATATATATATATATATAAATGTACACACACACACACACACACATACAGATAAATATACATATAAACATGTATTTACTTGAAAAAAAATCAAGAAAGTGTATTGTAAGTAGACTTTGATTCTATGTATGATACATAAAAACACAATAGTAAAAAAATAACAAATTTCATACTATTATTTAAATTCATTACTACATTAGTTTGTCTAGGCAATGTTTATACAATAATTTTATAGTAATTTATTCAGTTCATAAAGATTTGATTTTTTACATAAAATCGTACATAATTATACATAATACAAATTTTCAAAAATTAAATTCTAGTAATTTATTTTATAAATATTAGTATCTATATTAATTGTAAATAATAAATTTTTGTTGATTTAATTTCTAACAGCTTTCTCATTTGATTTATTAATCTAACTTATTATATACATATGTATGTATATGCATTCAGATACCTGTGTCCATAAATGATTACATAGAATCAAACGTGTACAGAAATGATAAATAAATATGTAAAAGTTTTGATTGTAGCAAACCAAAATACACCCTTCTATTTGATATATTCAGTTAAAATACCAGGTTTTAGACAAACATTAAATTTGTCACAACCTTATTCTCTAAGTGCATTATAAAATGTAATACCTAATTTCATTATTTTATAAATTCTTAACGAGTGATTTTCTTTCTTTTATAATAATGTTAAACAATTTTTAAAAATGTAGATTATTTTGGAGAGTGCAATATGTACAAAATATTACTAATTTTACATTTTATAAGTAACACACATATATATATATATATATATATATATATATATATATATATATATATGTATGTATATATATATATATATATATATATTTATATGTATATATATATAAATATATATGTATATATATATATATATATACACATATTTATACATATTAAATTTTAATTATTTTTTAAAATAGATGAGATTTTATTATGATAACCATTAAGGAAACTTTATGTAGATTTCTCTTATTTTTTTTATACATAAAAAATACAAATATAATGACGAATTACAAATCACACACAAACTATTAACCATGGAGGCCTGTTGTTTTTTATCGCGAGCAAATATGTTCATATGGTAAAAATGTGGCGGGCGATTTCGCAACGTCGCGCGGCAGTATTATTTATTGTAAGGACTTTAAATACTTATATGTTACGTGCACCACTTAAATTCCACCCTTTTGATCTAACCTCTACATTTTATGAATTAATGCTGTATCCAAGCCAAAATCATTGATCTGTTCAACATATTATATATTACGTCCTAAAATCCCAATTTTCATGCAAAATGTTTGTAAAATGTACATTCAAAGAATTGTATGCATATATATATATATATATATATATATATATATATATATATATATATAACACAAAAGTAACATTTGTATGAATTAAGTGACGTCATGTGTATCGTTAGAACATATTTTTTTGTATAGTAAGCAGAACAGTTTTATAATGCCGTTGTGTTTAGTGCAGATCTATGAAAATATGCAATGAGAATAATGTATGAATATATTTTGTGCAGTAAAACATTACCACAACATTATATTAAAGAATTTATTTCTAAGTATACCTTTCCTTTAATCGTACAGTAAATACAAAAGAAAGTTTAAATATCTCTGATCTCCAGGTGGCCTAATTTTCCATTTCCATTTATATTTATATCCCTATTTTATAATTATTATAAAGAGTATTTGTTGCATGTAAATAAAAATAAAGTTTGTAGATACTGTTTCTAGAATAGAAAATGTTATATGAATTTACCAGTTATATACAAATATGTAAATGCAACTTGAAATTACATTTTCCAAATATATGATTTTTTTTCTTCATAATGACCTAAAGAGGATCTCATACAATTAACAATACTGTAATTATTTTATATATTTACTCTGTTACAAACCTTATTAAATACATATTGGTGTACTGATGACAAAAAATTAATATACACTACTTGCATACGAAATTTTTATGATTAAGATGGTAGTCGATATGAACTTCACATGATTAATATTCCCAGTATGATGGTAATAATAATTAAATAAGATCCCTTTCATTGTATTAAAAATTAAATTAAGTACTTAAATAATGTAACAAAAATGAACTTGTAAGGAAGCATGTAATATTTAAAAATCAACAAACCCTGGCAATGTTTTTACGACAACATCCAAATTACTGCGATGAACAATAGTGAAATTTAGACATTGTCTAAAAATCGTCTCCAAGCCTCAATGATTTTTTGGTGTAATCCAAAAAACGTCAGTAATGTCGAGTGATTTTTAGACATTATCTAAAAATCTTCTCCAGCCCGAGTGATTTTGAGACATCAATAATTTTTCCAAGTTATTTAAAATCTGGCAATTATCTCATACTGCTAGATGCGTGTTTTAATGCTTTATATCGATTTGTATACAAGATTAAAGTCTGTTCACAACGAATTCCGATAAGTCCAAAAAATCGTTAAAAAACCTATTTTTCTTGCTAAAAATACCCAAATTGTTTAAAATTTGGTAACTATTTCATTATGGTCAGTGGATATTTTAATGGTTTATGTAACTTGAGCACAAAATTATAATCGGTCCACATTCAAAAAAAGTCCAAAAAGCCACTGAAAAACTGGTTTTTCTTGCTTAAAATTTACAAATTGTTTAACATCTGACAATTAATTAATACTGATTGATGCGTACTTTAATGTTCTATATCATTTTAAGACAAAATTAAAATCGGTCCGCAATGGATACCGAAAAAGTCCAAAAAATCGATGAAAAAGAAAGTTATTCTTGCTAAAAATATTCATATTTAAAATCTGGCAATTATTTCGTATTGTTCGATGCGTATTTAATGTTTTAAGTCTAATTTTAGACAAAATTAAAATACGTCTACAATTGATACCGAAAATGTCCAAAAAAACGCTTAAAACGCGTTTTTGTGCTTAAAATATCTAAATTAATAAAAATCTGGCAACAAATTCATACTGGTCGATGTGTAATTTAATGCTTTATGTATATTTGTAGACAAAATTAAAACCGGTTCACAATGGATACCGAAAAAATCAAAAAAAACTGCTGAAAAATGTGTTTTTCGTGCTTAAAATATACAAATTATTAAAAATCGGGCAACCAATTCGTACTAGTCGATACGTATTTTAATGCTCCATGTATATTGTGGACAAAATTTAAATCTGTTCACAATGGATACCGAAAAAGACCAAAAAAACGCTAAAAAAACGTATTTTTCATGCTTAAAATACACAAATTATTAAAAATCTGGCAACACATTCATACTGGACGATGCGAATTTTCCTGTGTGTGTGTGTGTGTATTGATACTATTTATTAGATATGTTTTTAAAATTAATAATGGTGTATTTTTTTGTGTAAAAATACCTAGTATTCATTATATGGAACTCTGTGAATAAATCAAGAAGACATAAATACAGAATTGTAATTATATGAACTGTAATATTTTTCTTATAAAATAAACCAGTTTCGTTTGACTTAGTTTTATAAATCGTATCGAAACATTGTAACAAAGCCACATACGTTAGCATTTTATATAATTCACTTCTGATTACGTTACGAGTCGAACGGCTTGCAACGACCGCCGCCACACATTTTCATTTCGGACTCCTAAGTACATCACGCTGTTCAAGAATTGTCTTGTGCAGTCGTATTTAACTGGTAAGTAATAGCGGTTTTCCGATTGAATTTTTTAAACATATATTTAAAACTAACTAAATTGAAAACACTTGACTACCTTTTAAGAAATTTTCCAAACAATTTTACTTTTTTCAATATTTTTCTAAAATATGTTATCTATTGATGTAATACTTTAAAGTTTTCTTCTATTTTTCTTTCCATTTTATTAAATTAGAAACATTTAATACTGTATTCAAGGATTCATATACACATTCATTTCAAATTATAGAATATTTTACGATTATGGATTTTATTCAATTTATCAAATTAGAAATATTTAATAATTTATTTCAGATTTTTTTTATTTTTCAATATTTCATCATTTTGGATAAATAGTCTTTTTTTATTTTATTAGCAATCAGTTTTTCGGCCATAAGTGGTCGAAATTAAGTGCGAAACGGATCATATCGCACATCGTTAGATGCGCCTTGAAATTATCTATCATATGGTGTGCAATTTGAATGGATTAATTCCCAAAACGGCCTTATTTTGACCAAAAAACCCATTTTTCAATCAGTTTTTCGGCAATAAGTAGTCGAAATTAAGTGCGAATCGGCCTGTATCGCACATCGTTAGATGCGTCTTAAAATTATCTATCACGTGGTGTGTAATTCGATTGGATAATTTTGCAAAACGGCCTTATTTTGACCAAAAAACCCATTTTTCAATCAGTTTTTCGGCTATAAGTAGTCGAGATTAAGTGCGAATCGGCCTGTATCGCACATCGTTAGATGCGCCTTGAAATTATCTATCACGTGGTGTACAATTCGATTGGATTTTTTTCCAAAACGGCCTTCTTTGACCAAAAAACCCATTTTTCAAACAGTTTTTCGGCCATAAGTGGTCGAAATTAAGTGCGAAACGGATCATATCGTACATCGTTAGATGCGTATTGAAATTATCTATCAAGTGGTGTGCAATTCGATTGGATTATTTTCCAAAACGGCCTTATTTTGACCAAAAAACCCATTTTTCAATCAGTTTTTCGGCAATAAGTAGTCGAAATTAACTGCGAAGCGGCTTGTATCGCACATCGTTAGATGCGTCTTAAAATTATCTATCACGTGGTGTGTAATTCGATTGGATAATTTTGCAAAACGGCCTTATTTTGACCAAAAAACCCATTTTTCAATCAGTTTTTCGACAATAAGTGGTCGAAATTAAGTGCGAATCGGCTTGTATCGCACATCGTTAGATGCGTCTTGAAATTATCTATCATATGGTGTGCAATTCGATTGGATAATTTTGCAAAACGGCCTTATTTTGACCAAAAAACCCATTTTTCAATCAGTTTTTCGACAATAAGTGGTCGAAATTAAGTGCGAATCGGCTTGTATCGCACATCGTTAGATGCGTCTTGAAATTATCTATCATATGGTGTGCAATTCGATGGGATTTTTTTCCAAAACGGCCTTATTTTGACCAAAAAACCCATTTTTCAAACAGTTTTTCGGCCATAAGTGGTCGAAATTAAGTGCGAAACGGATTATATCGTACATCGTTAGATGCGTATTGATATTATCTATCAAGTGGTGTGCAATTCGATTGGATTTTTTTCCAAAACGGCCTTATTTTGACCAAAAAACCCATTTTTCTATCAGTTTTTCGACAATAAGTGGTCGAAATTAAGTGCGAATCGGCTTGTATCGCACATCGTTAGATGCGTCTTAAAATTATCTATCACGTGGTGTGCAATTCGATTGAATTATTTTCCAAAACGGCCTTATTTTGACCAAAAAACCCATTTTTTAATCAGTTTTTCGGCAATAAGTAGTCGAAATTAACTGCGAAGCGGCTTGTATCGCACATCGTTAGATGCGTATTGAAATTATCTATCAAGTGGTGTGCAATTCGATTGGATTTTTTTCCAAAACGGCCTTATTTTGACCAAAAAACCCACTTTTTAATCAGTTTTTCGGCAATAAGTAGTCGAAATTAACTGCGAAGCGGCTTGTATCGCACATCGTTAGATGCGTCTTAAAATTATCTATCACGTGGTGTGCAATTCGATTGGATTTTTTTCCAAAACGGCCTTATTTTGACCAAAAAACCCATTTTTATATCAGTTTTTCGACAATAAGTGGTCGAAATTAAGTGCGAATCGGCTTGTATCGCACATCGTTAGATGCGTCCTAAAATTATCTATCACGTGGTGTGTAATTCGATTGGATAATTTTGCAAAACGGCCTTATTTTGACCAAAAAACCCATTTTTCAATCAGTTTTTCGGCTATAAGTAGTCGAAACTAAGTGCGAATCGGCTTGTATCGCACATCGTTAGATGCGTCTTGAAATTATCTATCATATGGTGTGCAATTCGATTGGATTTTTTTCCAAAACGGCCTTATTTTGACCAAAAAACCCATTTTTCAAACAGTTTTTCGGCCATAAGTGGTCGAAATTAAGTGCGAAACGGATTATATCGTACATCGTTAGATGCGTATTGAAATTATCTATCATATGGTGTGCAATTCGATTCGATTATTTTCCAAAACGGCCTTATTTTGACCAAAAAACCCATTTTTCTATCAGTTTTTCGGCTATAAGTAGTCGAAATTAAGTGCGAATCGGCTTGTATCGCACATCGTTATATGCGTCTTGAAATTATCTATCACGTGGTGTGCAATTCGATTAGATTATTTTCCAAAACGGCCTTATTTTGACCAAAAAACCCATTTTTCAATCAGTTTTTCGGCAATAAGTAGTCGAGATTAAGTGCGAATCGGCCTGTATCGCACATCGTTAGATGCGTCTTGAAATTATCTATCACGTGGTGTGCAATTCGATTGGATTATTTTCCAAAACGGCCTTATTTTGACCAAAAAACTCATTTTTCAATCAGTTTTTCGGCTATAAGTAGTCGAAATTAAGTGCGAAACGGATCATATCGCACATCGTTAGATGCGTATTGAAATTATCTATCATATGGTGTGCAATTCGATTGGATTATTTTCCAAAACGGCCTTATTTTGACCAAAAAACCCATTTTTCAATCAGTTTTTCGGCAATAAGTTGTCGAGATTAAGTGCGAATCGGCCTGTATCGCACATCGTTAGATGCGCCTTGAAATTATCTATCACGTGGTGTGCAATTCGATTGAATTATTTTCCAAAACGGCCTTATTTTGACCAAAAAACTCATTTTTCAATCAGTTTTTCGGCTATAAGTAGTCGAAATTAAGTGCGAATCGGCTTGTATCGCACATCGTTAGATGCGTCTTGAAATTGTCTATCATATGGTGTGCAATTCGATTCGATTATTTTCAAAAAAGACCTAATTTTGCTCAAAAAACTTATGTTTTAAGCAGTTTTTCGGTCATAAGTATTCGAACATAAGTGCTAAACGGCTCATATTGCACATCGTTAAATTATTATAATTACTAAATTTTTTTTATCATTTGAAAGCACGTATATATATATATATATATATATATATATATATATATATATATATATATATATATATATATATATATATATATATATATATATATATATATACACTTTAATTTGTTTATATTGATATATTTATACGGTAACTCAAATAAAGAGTGTGTATTTAAGTTAACATAGCAAGTCTCTCTGTGACAAGTTAAGCAGGAAGAGTGGCGTACCATGAATGGAATGGTGGTCAATCGATCTGGTGGTTTCGATCTACGAAACGTGTGTGTGTGTGTGTATATGTATGCATATATATATATATATATATATATATATATATATGCACTTTAATTTGTTTATATTCATATATTTGTACGGTATCTCAAATAAAGAGTGTGTAGCTAAGTTAACATAGCAAGTCTCTCTATGACAAGTTAAGCAGGAAGAGTGGCGTACCATGAATGGAATGGTGGTCAATCAATCTGGTGGTCTCGATCTACGAAACGTGTGTGTGTGTATATGTATGTATATATATATATGCACTTTAATTTGTTTATATTCATATATTTGTACGGTAACTCAAATAAAGAGTGTGTAGCTAAGTTAACATAGCAAGTCTCTCTATGACAAGTTAAGCAGGAAGTGTGGCGTACCATGAATGGAATGGTGGTCAATCGATCTGGTGGTCTCGATCTACGAAGAGTGTGCGTGCGCGTGTGTGCGTGTGCGCGTGCGCGCGTGTGTGTTCGCCGTGTCTTAGACTATGTCCAAAAATCGTCGTCACGTCCGAGTGAATTTTAGACAATGTCCAAAAATCGTCGTCACGTCCGAGCGAATTTTTAGACAAAGTCCAAAAATCGTCGTCACGTCCGAGTGAATTTTAGACAATGTCCAAAAATCATCGTCACGTCCGATTGAATTTTTAGACAAAGTCGTCGTCATGTCCGAGTGAATTTTAAACAATGCCCAAAAATCGTAGTCATGTCGGAGTGAATTTTAGACAATGTCCAAAAATCGTCGTCAAGTCCGAGTGAATTTTAGACAATGTCCAAAAATCGTCGTCACGTCCGAGTGAATTTTAGACAATGTCCAAAAATCGTCGTCACGTCCGAGTGATTTTTTAGACAATGTCCAAAAATCGTCGTCATGTCCGAGTGAATTTTTAGACAGTCGTCGTCATGTCCGAGTGAATTTTAGACAATGTCCAAAAATCGTCGTCATGTCGGAGTGAATTTTAGACATTGTCCAAAAATCGTCGTCATGTCCGAGTGAATTTTAGACAATTCCCAAAAATCGTCGTCACGTCCGGATGAATTTTAGGCAATGTCCAAAAATCATCGTCACGTCCGGGTGAATTTTAGACAATGTCCAAAAATCGTCGTAATGTCCGAGTGAATTTTAGACAATGTCCAAAAATCGTCGACATGTCCGAGTAAATTTTAGACAATGTCCAAAAATCGTCGTCACGTCCGAGTGAATTTTTAGACAATGTCCAAAAATCGTCGTTACGTCCGAGTAAATTTTTAGACAATGTCCAAAAATCGTCGTCATGTCGGAGTGAATTTTTAGACAAAGTCGTCGTCACATCCGAGTGAATTTTAGACAATGTCCAAAAATCGTCGTCATGTCCGAGTGAATTTTAGACAATGTCCAAAAATCGTCGTCATGTCCGAGTGAATTTTAGACAATGTCCAAAAATCGTCGTCATGTGCGAGTGAATTTTAAGCAATGTCCAAAAATCGTCGGCATGTCTGAGTGAATTTTAGACAATTTCCCAAAATCGTCGTCATGTCCGAGTGAATTTTAGACAATGTCCAAAAATCGTTGTCACGTCCGAGTGAATTTTTAGACAATGTCCAAAAATCGTCGTCACGTCCGAGTGAATTTTTAGACAATGTCCAAAAATCGTCGTCATGTCCAAGTGAATTTTAGACAAAATCCAAAAATCGTCGTCATGTCCGAGTGAACTTTAGACAATGTCCAAAAATCGTCGACATGTCCGAGTGAATTTTAGACAATGTCCAAAAATCGTCGTCATGTGCGAGTGAATTTTTAGACAATGTCCAAAAATCGTCGTCACGTCCGAGTGAATTTTTAGACAATGTCCAAAAATCGTCGTCATGTCCGAGTGAATTTTAGACAATGTCCAAAAATCGTCGTCATGTCCGAGTGAATTTTAGACAATGTCCAAAAATCGTCGTCATGTCCGAGTGAATTTTTAGACAAAGTCGTCGTCACATCCGAGTGAATTTTAGACAATGTCCAAAAATCGTCGTCATGTCGGAGTGAATTTTAGACAATGTCCAAAAATCGTCGTCATGTCGGAGTGAATTTTAGACAATGTCCAAAAATCGTCGTCATGTCCGAGTGAATTTTAGACAATGTCTAAAAATCGTCGTCATGTCCGAGTGAATTTTAGACAATGTCCAAAAATCGTCATCATGTCCGAGTGAATTTTAGACAATGTCCAAAAATCGTCGTCATGTCCGAGTGAATTTTATACAATGTCCAAAAATCGTCGTCATGTCCGAGTGAATTTTAGACAAAGTCCAAAAATCGTCATCATGTCCGAGTGAATTTTAGACAATGTCCAAAAATCGTCGACATGTCCGAGTGAATTTTAGACAATGTCCAAAAATCGTCGTCATGTGCGAGTGAATTTTAGGCAATGTCCAAAAATCGTCGGCATGTCCGAGTGAATTTTAGACAATGTCTAAAAAATGTCGTCAAATGCGTGAGATTTGATGACAGACCCACACACACACAGACCCACACAGACACAGACCCACACAGACACAGACCCACACAGACACAGACCCACACAGACACAGACCCACACAGACACAGACCCACACAGACACAGACCCACACAGACACAGACCCACACAGACACAGACCCACACAGACACAGACCCACACAGACACAGACCCACACAGACACAGACCCACACAGACACAGACCCACACAGACACAGACCCACACAGACACAGACCCACGCAGACACAGACCCACACAGCACAGACCCACACAGACACAGACCCACAAAGACACAGACCCACACAGACACAGACCCACACAGACACAGACGCACAAATACACAGACCCACAAAGACACAGACCCACACAGACACAGACCCATACAGACACAGACCCACACAGACACAGACCCACACAGACACAGACCCACACAGGCACAGACCCACACAGACACAGTCCCACACAGACACAGACCCACACAGACACAGACCCACACAGACACAGACCCACACAGACACAGACCCACACAGACACAGACCCACACAGACACAGACCCACACACACAGACCCACACCCACACAGATCCACACAGACACAGACCCACACAGCACAGACCCACACACACACACCGACCCACACGGACACACTTCCACACACAAACACTGTCCACACACACCAAGTGATCCAAGTGACTTTTAGACAATGTCCAAAAATCGTCGGTAATTCCGAGTGATTTTTAGAGAATGTCCAAAAATCGTCGGTTAATCCGAGTGATTTTTAGACAATGTCCAAAAATCGTCAATTATTCCAAGTGATTTTTAGACAAAGTCCATACATTGTCTGTTAACCCGAGTGATTTTTAGACAATGTCCAAAAATCGTCAGTTAAACCGAGTGATTTTTAGAGAATGTCCAAAAATCGTCGGTTATTCCGAGTGATTTTTAGACAATGTCCAAAAATCGTCAATTATTCCAAGTGATTTTTAGAGAATGTCCAAAAATCGTCGGTTATTCCGAGTGATTTTTAGACAATGTCAAAAAATCGTCGGTCAACCCAAGTGATTTTTAGACAATGTCCAAAAATCGTCGATTATTGCAAGTGATTTTTGGACATTGTCTAAAAATCACTCGGGTTAACAGACGATTTTTGGACATTGTCTCAAAATCGTTCGGGTTAAAAGACGATATTTGGATATTGTGTAGAAATGACTCGGGTTTAATGACAATTTTTTGAAATTGTCTAAAGTGACTCGACTTTGACGACGATTTTTGGACATTGTCCAAAAATCGTCCATCAACCCTAATCATTTTTATACAATGTCCAAAAATGACTCGTGTTGATGCACGATATTTGGACATTGTCTAAAAATGACTCGTGTAATGGACGATTTTTGGACATTGTCTAAAAACGACTCGTGTTGATGGACGATTTTTGGACAATGTCTAAAAATGACTCGACTTTAACGACGATTTTTGGACATTGTCTAAAAACGACTCGGGCTTTACTACAATTTTTGGATATTGTCTAATAAAGTCAACTTTAACAACGATTTTTAGACATTGTCTAAAAATGACTACGATATATCGACGATTTTTAGACATTGTCTAAAAATGACTTGACTTGAAAGACGATTTTTGGAAATTGTCTAAAAATGACTTAAGATTTACTACGATTTTTGGAGATTGTTTAACAATCAGTCGACTTTGACGACGATTTTTGGACATTGTCTAAAAATCACATGGAATAACAGACGATTTTTGGAAATTGTCTAAAAATCACTCGGAACAACCGACGATTTTTGGACATTATCTAAAAATCACTTGGGTTAACTAACGATTTTTGGACATTGTCTAAAAATCACTTGGAATAACCGACGATTTTTGGACAATGTCCAAAAATCACTTTGGTTATCCAACAATTTTTGGACATTGTGTGTGGGTCTGTGTGTGTGTGGGTCTGTGTGTGTGTGGGTCTGTGAGTGTGTGGGTCTGTATGGGTCTGTGTGGGTCTGTGTGGGTCTGTGTGTGTGTGGGTCTGTGAGTGTGTGGGTCTGTATGGGTCTGTGTGGGTCTGTGTGGGTCTGTGTGGCTCTGTGTGGGTCTGTGTCTGTGTGAGTCTGTGTCTGTGTGGGTCTGTGTCTGTGTGGGTCTGTGTCTGTGTGGGTCTGTGTCTGTGTGGGTCTGTGTCTGTGTGGGTCTGTGCTGTGTGGGTCTGTGTCTGTGTGGGTCTGTGTCTGTGTGGGTCTGTGTCTGTGTGGGTCTGTGTCTGTGTGGGTCTGTCTGTGTGCGTCTGTGTCTGTGTGGGTCTGTATCTGTGTCTGTGTGGGTCTGTGTCTATGTGGGTCTGTGTCTGTGTGGGTCTGTGTCTGTGTGGGTCTGTGTCTGTGTGGGTCTATGTCTGTGTGGGTCAGTGTCTGTGTGGGTCAGTGTCTGTGTGGGTCAGTGTCTGTGTGGGTCTGTGTCTGTGTGGGTCTGTGTCTGTGTGGGTCTGTGTCTGTGTGGGTCTGTGTATGTGTGGGTCTGTGTCTGTGTGGGTCTGTGTCTGTGTGGGTCTGTGTCTGTGTGGGTCTGTGTCTGTGTGGGTCTGTGTCTGTGTGGGTCTGTGTCTGTGTGGGTCTGTGTCTGTGTGGGTCTGTGACTGTGTGGGTCTGTGACTGTGTGGGTCTGTGTGTGTGTGGGTCTGTCATCAAATCTCACGCATTTGACGACATTTTTTAGACATTGTCTAAAATTCACTCGGACATGCCGACGATTTTTGGACATTGCCTAAAATTCACTCGCACATGTCGACGATTTTTGGACATTGTCTAAAATTCACTCGGACATGACGACGATTTTTGGACTTTGTCTAAAATTCACTCGGACATGACGACGATTTTTGGACATTGTCTAAAATTCACTCGGACATGATGACGATTTTTGGACATTGTCTAAAATTCACTCGGACATGACGACGATTTTTAGACATTGTCTAAAATTCACTCGGACATGACGACGATTTTTGGACTTTGTCTAAAATTCACTCGGACATGACGACGATTTTTGGACATTGTCTAAAATTCACTCGGACATGATGACGATTTTTGGACATTGTCTAAAATTCACTCGGACATGACGACGATTTTTAGACATTGTCTAAAATTCACTCCGACATGACGACGATTTTTGGACATTGTCTAAAATTCACTCCGACATGACGACGATTTTTGGACATTGTCTAAAATTTACTCGGATGTGACGATGACATTGTCTAAAAATTCACTAGGACATGACGACGATTTTTGAACATTGTCTAAAATTCACTCGGACATGACGACGATTTTTGGACATTGTCTAAAATTCACTCGGACATGATGACGATTTTTGAACATTTTTCTAAAATTCACCCGGACGTGACGACGATTTTTGGATATTGTCTAAAATTCACACGGACGTGACGACGATTTTTGGATATTGTCTAAAATTCACTCGGACATGATGACGATTTTTGAACATTTTTCTAAAATTCACCCGGACGTGACGACGATTTTTGGACATTGTCTAAATTTCACTCGGACATGATGACGATTTTTGGACATTGTCTAAAATTCACCCGGACGTGACGATGATTTTTGGACATTGTCTAAATTTCACTCGGACATGATGACGATTTTTGGACATTGTCTGAAATTCACTCGGACATGACGACGATTTTTGGACATTGTCTAAAATTCACTCGGACATGACGACGATTTTTGGACATTGTCTAAAATTCACTCCGACATGACGACGATTTTTGGACATTGTCTAAAATTCACTCGGACATGACGACGACTGGCTAAAAATTCACTCGGACATGACGACGATTTTTGGACATTGTCTAAAAAATCACTCGGACGTGACACACGATTTTTGGACATTGTCTAAAATTCACTCGGACGTGACGACGATTTTTGGACATTGTCTAAAATTCACTCGGACTTGACGACGATTTTTGGACATTGTCTAAAATTCACTCCGACATGACGACGATTTTTGGACATTGTCTAAAATTCACTCGGACATGACGACGACTGTCTAAAAATTCACTCGGACATGACGACGATTTTTGGACATTGTCTAAAAAATCACTCGGACGTGACGACGATTTTTGGACATTGTCTAAAATTCACTCGGACGTGACGACGATTTTTGGACATTGTCTAAAATTCACTCGGACTTGACGACGATTTTTGGACATTGTCTAAAATTCACTCGGACATGACGACGATTTTTGGACATTGTCTAAAATTCACCCGGACGTGACGACGATTTTTGGACATTGTCTAAAATTCACTTGGACATGACGACGATTTTTGGACATTGTCTAAAATTCACTCCGACATGACTACGATTTTTGGGCATTGTTTAAAATTCACTCGGACATGACGACGACTTTGTCTAAAAATTCGCTCGGACGTGACGACGATTTTTGGACATTGTCTAAAAATTCACTCGGACGTGACGACGATTTTTGTACATTGTCTAAAATTCACTCGGACGTGACGACGATTTTTGGACATAGTCTAAGACACGGCGAACACACGCGCGCGCACGCGCACGCACGCACGCACACTCTTCGTAGATCGAGACCACCAGATCGATTGACCACCATTCCATTCATGGTACGCCACTCTTCCTGCTTAACTTGTCATAGAGAGACTTGCTATGTTAACTTAGCTACACACTCTTTATTTGAGTTACAGTACAAATATATGAATATAAACAAATTAAAGTGCATATATATATATACATACATATACACACACACACACACACGTTTCGTAGATCGAGACCACCAGATCGATTGACCACCATTCCATTCATGGTACGCCACTCTTCCTGCTTAACTTGTCATAGAGAGACTTGCTATGTTAACTTAGCTACACACTCTTTATTTGAGATACCGTACAAATATATGAATATAAACAAATTAAAGTGCATATATATATATATATATATATATATATATATATATATATATATATATGCATACATATACACACACACACACACGTTTCGTAGATCGAAACCACCAGATCGATTGACCACCATTCCATTCATGGTACGCCACTCTTCCTGCTTAACTTGTCACAGAGAGACTTGCTATGTTAACTTAAATACACACTCTTTATTTGAGTTACCGTATAAATATATCAATATAAACAAATTAAAGTGTATATATATATATATATATATATATATATATATACATACATATACACAAATATATATATATATATATATATATATATATATATATATACGTGCTTTCAAATGATAAAAAAAATTTAGTAATTATAATAATTTAACGATGTGCAATATGAGCCGTTTAGCACTTATGTTCGAATACTTATGACCGAAAAACTGCTTAAAACATAAGTTTTTTGAGCAAAATTAGGTCTTTTTTGAAAATAATCGAATCGAATTGCACACCATATGATAGACAATTTCAAGACGCATCTAACGATGTGCGATACAAGCCGATTCGCACTTAATTTCGACTACTTATAGCCGAAAAACTGATTGAAAAATGAGTTTTTGGGTCAAAATTTCGCACTTAATTTCGACTACTTATAGCCGAAAAACTGATTGAAAAATGAGTTTTTTGGTCAAAATAAGGCCGTTTTGGAAAATAATTCAATCGAATTGCACACCACGTGATAGATAATTTTAAGACGCATCTAACGATGTGCGATACAAGCCGATTCGCACTTAATTTCGACTACTTATAGCCGAAAAACTGATTGAAAAATGGGTTTTTTGGTCAAAATAAGGCCGTTTTGGAAAATAATTCAATCGAATTGCACACCACGTGATAGATAATTTTAAGACGCATCTAACGATGTGCGATACAAGCCGATTCGCACTTAATTTCGACTACTTATAGCCAAAAACTGATTGAAAAATGGGTTTTTTGGTCAAAATAAGGCCGTTTTGGAAAATAATTCAATCGAATTGCACACCACGTGATAGATAATTTTAAGACGCATCTAACGATGTGCGATACAAGCCGCTTCGCACTTAGTTTCGACTACTTATAGCCGAAAAACTGATTGAAAAATGGGTTTTTTGGTCAAAATAAGGCCGTTTTGCAAAATTATCCAATCGAATTACACACCACGTGATAGATAATTTTAAGACGCATCTAACGATGTGCGATACAAGCCGATTCGCACTTAATTTCGACCACTTATTGTCGAAAAACTGATAGAAAAATGGGTTTTTTGGTCAAAATAAGGCCGCTTTGGAAAAAAATCCAATCGAATTGCACACCACTTGATAGATAATATCAATACGCATCTAACGATGTGCGATACAGGCCGATTCGCACTTAATCTCGACTACTTATAGCCGAAAAACTGATTGAAAAATGGGTTTTTTGGTCAAAATAAGGCCGTTTTGGAAAAAAATCCAATCGAATTGCACACCATATGATAGATAATTTCAAGACGCATCTAACGATGTGCGATACAGGCCGATTCGCACTTAATCTCGACTACTTATAGCCGAAAAACTGATTGAAAAATGGGTTTTTTGGTCAAAATAAGGCCGTTTTGGAAAAAAATCCAATCGAATTGCACACCACTTGATAGATAATTTCAATACGCATCTAACGATGTGCGATATGATCCGTTTCGCACTTAATTTCGACTACTTATAGCCGAAAAACTGATTGAAAAATGAGTTTTTGGGTCAAAATAAGGCCGTTTTGGAAAATAATTCAATCGAATTGCACACCACGTGATAGATAATTTTAAGACGCATCTAACGATGTGCGATACAAGCCGCTTCGCAGTTAATTTCGACTACTTATTGTCGAAAAACTGATAGAAAAATGGGTTTTTTGGTCAAAATAAGGCCGTTTTGGAAAAAAATCCAATCGAATTGCACACCATATGATAGATAATTTCAAGACGCATCTAACGATGTGCGATACAAGCCGATTCGCACTTAATTTCGACCACTTATTGTCGAAAAACTGATAGAAAAATGGGTTTTTTGGTCAAAATAAGGCCGTTTTGGAAAAAAATCCAATCGAATTGCACACCACTTGATAGATAATATTAATACGCATCTAACGATGTGCGATACAGGCCGATTCGCACTTAATCTCGACTACTTATAGCCGAAAAACTGATTGGAAAATGGGTTTTTTGGTCAAAATAAGGCCGTTTTGGAAAAAAATTCAATCGAATTGCACACCACGTGATAGATAATTTTAAGACGCATCTAACGATGTGCGATACAAGCCGCTTCGCAGTTAATTTCGACTACTTATTGTCGAAAAACTGATAGAAAAATGGGTTTTTTGGTCAAAATAAGGCCGTTTTGGAAAAAAATCCAATCGAATTGCACACCACTTGATAGATAATTTCAATACGCATCTAACGATGTACGATATAATCCGTTTCGCACTTAATTTCGTCCACTTATGGCCGAAAAACTGTTTGAAAAATGGGTTTTTTGGTCAAAATAAGGCCGTTTTGGAAAAAAATCCAATCGAATTGCACACCATATGATAGATAATTTCAAGACGCATCTAACGATGTGCGATACAAGCCGATTCGCACTTAGTTTCGACTACTTATAGCCGAAAAACTGATTGAAAAATGGGTTTTTTGGTCAAAATAAGGCCGTTTTGCAAAATTATCCAATCGAATTACACACCACGTGATAGATAATTTTAAGACGCATCTAACGATGTGCGATACAAGCCGCTTCGCACTTAATTTCGACCACTTATTGTCGAAAAACTGATAGAAAAATGGGTTTTTTGGTCAAAATAAGGCCGTTTTGGAAAAAAATCCAATCGAATTGCACACCACTTGATAGATAATTTCAATACGCATCTAACGATGTGCGATACAAGCCGATTCGCACTTAATTTCGACCACTTATTGTCGAAAAACTGATAGAAAAATGGGTTTTTTGGTCAAAATAAGGCCGTTTTGGAAAAAAATCCAATCGAATTGCACACCACTTGATAGATAATATCAATACGCATCTAACGATGTGCGATACAGGCCGATTCGCACTTAATCTCGACTACTTATAGCCGAAAAACTGATTGGAAAATGGGTTTTTTGGTCAAAATAAGGCCGTTTTGGAAAAAAATCCAATCGAATTGCACACCATATGATAGATAATTTCAAGACGCATCTAACGATGTGCGATACAGGCCGATTCGCACTTAATCTCGACTACTTATAGCCGAAAAACTGATTGAAAAATGGGTTTTTTGGTCAAAATAAGGCCGTTTTGGAAAAAAATCCAATCGAATTGCACACCACGTGATAGATAATTTTAAGACGCATCTAACGATGTGCGATACAAGCCGCTTCGCAGTTAATTTCGACTACTTATTGCCGAAAAACTGATTGAAAAATGGGTTTTTTGGTCAAAATAAGGCCGTTTTGGAAAATAATTCAATCGAATTGCACACCACGTGATAGATAATTTTAAGACGCATCTAACGATGTGCGATACAAGCCGATTCGCACTTAATTTCGACTACTTATAGCCAAAAACTGATTGAAAAATGAGTTTTTTGGTCAAAATAAGGCCGTTTTGGAAAATAATTCAATCGAATTGCACACCACGTGATAGATAATTTTAAGACGCATCTAACGATGTGCGATACAAGCCGCTTCGCAGTTAATTTCGACTACTTATTGTCGAAAAACTGATAGAAAAATGGGTTTTTTGGTCAAAATAAGGCCGTTTTGGAAAAAAATCCAATCGAATTGCACACCACTTGATAGATAATTTCAATACGCATCTAACGATGTACGATATAATCCGTTTCGCACTTAATTTCGTCCACTTATGGCCGAAAAACTGTTTGAAAAATGGGTTTTTTGGTCAAAATAAGGCCGTTTTGGAAAAAAATCCAATCGAATTGCACACCATATGATAGATAATTTCAAGACGCATCTAACGATGTGCGATACAAGCCGATTCGCACTTAGTTTCGACTACTTATAGCCGAAAAACTGATTGAAAAATGGGTTTTTTGGTCAAAATAAGGCCGTTTTGCAAAATTATCCAATCGAATTACACACCACGTGATAGATAATTTTAAGACGCATCTAACGATGTGCGATACAAGCCGATTCGCACTTAATTTCGACCACTTATTGTCGAAAAACTGATAGAAAAATGGGTTTTTTGGTCAAAATAAGGCCGTTTTGGAAAAAAATCCAATCGAATTGCAGAAAAATGGGTTTTTTGGTCAAAATAAGGCCGTTTTGGAAAAAAATCCAATCGAATTGCACACCACTTGATAGATAATTTCAATACGCATCTAACGATGTGCGATATGATCCGTTTCGCACTTAATTTCGACTACTTATAGCCGAAAAACTGATTGAAAAATGAGTTTTTTGGTCAAAATAAGGCCGTTTTGGAAAATAATTCAATCGAATTGCACACCACGTGATATATAATTTTAAGACGCATCTAACGATGTGCGATACAAGCCGATTCGCACTTAATCTCGACTACTTATAGCCGAAAAACTGATTGAAAAATGGGTTTTTTGGTCAAAATAAGGCCGTTTTGGAAAAAAATCCAATCGAATTGCACACCACTTGATAGATAATTTCAATACGCATCTAACGATGTACGATATAATCCGTTTCGCACTTAATTTCGACCACTTATTGCCGAAAAACTGATTGAAAAATGGGTTTTTTGGTCAAAATAAGGCCGTTTTGGAAAAAAATCCAATCGAATTGCACACCATATGATAGACAATTTCAAGACGCATCTAACGATGTGCGATACAAGCCGATTCGCACTTAATTTCGACTACTTATAGCCGAAAAACTGATTGAAAAATGAGTTTTTGGGTCAAAATAAGGCCGTTTTGGAAAATAATTCAATCGAATTGCACACCACGTGATAGATAATTTTAAGACGCATCTAACGATGTGCGATATGATCCGTTTCGCACTTAATTTAGACTACTTATAGCCGAAAAACTGATTGAAAAATGAGTTTTTTGGTCAAAATAAGGCCGTTTTGGAAAATAATTCAATCGAATTGCACACCACGTGATAGATAATTTTAAGACGCATCTAACGATGTGCGATACAAGCCGCTTCGCAGTTAATTTCGACTACTTATTGTCGAAAAACTGATAGAAAAATGGGTTTTTTGGTCAAAATAAGGCCGTTTTGGAAAAAAATCCAATCGAATTGCACACCACTTGATAGATAATTTCAATACGCATCTAACGATGTACGATATAATCCGTTTCGCACTTAATTTCGACCACTTATGGCCGAAAAACTGTTTGAAAAATGGGTTTTTTGGTCAAAATAAGGCCGTTTTGGAAAAAAATCCAATCGAATTGCACACCATATGATAGATAATTTCAAGACGCATCTAATGATGTGCGATACAGGCCGATTCGCACTTAATCTCGACTACTTATAGCCGAAAAACTGATTGAAAAATGGGTTTTTTGGTCAAAATAAGGCCGTTTTGGAAAAAAATCCAATCGAATTGCACACCACTTGATAGATAATTTCAATACGCATCTAACGATGTGCGATATGATCCGTTTCGCACTTAATTTCGACTACTTATAGCCGAAAAACTGATTGAAAAATGAGTTTTTGGGTCAAAATAAGGCCGTTTTGGAAAATAATTCAATCGAATTGCACACCACGTGATAGATAATTTTAAGACGCA
Source organism: Acanthacorydalis orientalis (assembly GCA_034766995.1). Taxonomy (NCBI): domain Eukaryota; kingdom Metazoa; phylum Arthropoda; class Insecta; order Megaloptera; family Corydalidae; genus Acanthacorydalis; species Acanthacorydalis orientalis. The sequence goes on along the minus strand of CM068314.1, from coordinate 30,179,589 downwards.
TCTAACGATGTGCGATACAAGCCGATTCGCACTTAATTTCGACCACTTATTGTCGAAAAACTGATAGAAAAATGGGTTTTTTGGTCAAAATAAGGCCGTTTTGGAAAAAAATCCAAACGAATTGCACACCACTTGATAGATAATATCAATACGCATCTAACGATGTGCGATACAGGCCGATTCGCACTTAATCTCGACTACTTATAGCCGAAAAACTGATTGGAAAATGGGTTTTTTGGTCAAAATAAGGCCGTTTTGGAAAAAAATCCAATCGAATTGCACACCATATGATAGATAATTTCAAGACGCATCTAACGATGTGCGATACAGGCCGATTCGCACTTAATCTCGACTACTTATAGCCGAAAAACTGATTGAAAAATGGGTTTTTTGGTCAAAATAAGGCCGTTTTGGAAAAAAATCCAATCGAATTGCACACCACGTGATAGATAATTTTAAGACGCATCTAACGATGTGCGATACAAGCCGCTTCGCAGTTAATTTCGACTACTTATTGTCGAAAAACTGATAGAAAAATGGGTTTTTTGGTCAAAATAAGGCCGTTTTGGAAAAAAATCCAATCGAATTGCACACCATATGATAGATAATTTCAAGACGCATCTAACGATGTGCGATATGATCCGTTTCGCACTTAATTTCGACTACTTATAGCCGAAAAACTGATTGAAAAATGAGTTTTTGGGTCAAAATAAGGCCGTTTTGGAAAATAATTCAATCGAATTGCACACCACGTGATAGATAATTTTAAGACGCATCTAACGATGTGCGATATGATCCGTTTCGCACTTAATTTAGACTACTTATAGCCGAAAAACTGATTGAAAAATGAGTTTTTTGGTCAAAATAAGGCCGTTTTGGAAAATAATTCAATCGAATTGCACACCACGTGATAGATAATTTTAAGACGCATCTAACGATGTGCGATACAAGCCGCTTCGCAGTTAATTTCGACTACTTATTGTCGAAAAACTGATAGAAAAATGGGTTTTTTGGTCAAAATAAGGCCGTTTTGGAAAAAAATCCAATCGAATTGCACACCACTTGATAGATAATTTCAATACGCATCTAACGATGTGCGATATGATCCGTTTCGCACTTAATTTCGACTACTTATAGCCGAAAAACTGATTGAAAAATGAGTTTTTGGGTCAAAATAAGGCCGTTTTGGAAAATAATTCAATCGAATTGCACACCACGTGATAGATAATTTTAAGACGCATCTAACGATGTGCGATATGATCCGTTTCGCACTTAATTTAGACTACTTATAGCCGAAAAACTGATTGAAAAATGAGTTTTTTGGTCAAAATAAGGCCGTTTTGGAAAATAATTCAATCGAATTGCACACCACGTGATAGATAATTTTAAGACGCATCTAACGATGTGCGATACAAGCCGCTTCGCAGTTAATTTCGACTACTTATTGTCGAAAAACTGATAGAAAAATGGGTTTTTTGGTCAAAATAAGGCCGTTTTGGAAAAAAATCCAATCGAATTGCACACCACTTGATAGATAATTTCAATACGCATCTAACGATGTGCGATATGATCCGTTTCGCACTTAATTTCGACTACTTATAGCCGAAAAACTGATTGAAAAATGAGTTTTTGGGTCAAAATAAGGCCGTTTTGGAAAATAATTCAATCGAATTGCACACCACGTGATAGATAATTTTAAGACGCATCTAACGATGTGCGATACAAGCCGATTCGCACTTAATTTCGACCACTTATTGTCGAAAAACTGATAGAAAAATGGGTTTTTTGGTCAAAATAAGGCCGTTTTGGAAAAAAATCCAAACGAATTGCACACCACTTGATAGATAATATCAATACGCATCTAACGATGTGCGATACAGGCCGATTCGCACTTAATCTCGACTACTTATAGCCGAAAAACTGTTTGAAAAATGGGTTTTTTGGTCAAAATAAGGCCGTTTTGGAAAAAAATCCAATCGAATTGCACACCATATGATAGATAATTTCAAGACGCATCTAACGATGTGCGATACAAGCCGATTCGCACTTAGTTTCGACTACTTATAGCCGAAAAACTGATTGAAAAATGGGTTTTTTGGTCAAAATAAGGCCGTTTTGCAAAATTATCCAATCGAATTACACACCACGTGATAGATAATTTTAAGACGCATCTAACGATGTGCGATACAAGCCGATTCGCACTTAATTTCGACCACTTATTGTCGAAAAACTGATAGAAAAATGGGTTTTTTGGTCAAAATAAGGCCGTTTTGGAAAAAAATCCAATCGAATTGCACACCACTTGATAGATAATTTCAATACGCATCTAACGATGTGCGATATGATCCGTTTCGCACTTAATTTCGACTACTTATAGCCGAAAAACTGATTGAAAAATGAGTTTTTTGGTCAAAATAAGGCCGTTTTGGAAAATAATTCAATCGAATTGCACACCACGTGATATATAATTTTAAGACGCATCTAACGATGTGCGATACAAGCCGATTCGCACTTAATCTCGACTACTTATAGCCGAAAAACTGATTGAAAAATGGGTTTTTTGGTCAAAATAAGGCCGTTTTGGAAAAAAATCCAATCGAATTGCACACCACTTGATAGATAATTTCAATACGCATCTAACGATGTGCGATACAAGCCGCTTCGCAGTTAATTTCGACTACTTATTGCCGAAAAACTGATTGAAAAATGGGTTTTTTGGTCAAAATAAGGCCGTTTTGGAAAAAAATCCAATCGAATTGCACACCACTTGATAGATAATTTCAATACGCATCTAACGATGTGCGATATGATCCGTTTCGCACTTAATCTCGACTACTTATAGCCGAAAAACTTTTTGAAAAATGGGTTTTTTGGTCAAAATAAGGCCGTTTTGGAAAAAAATCCAATCGAATTGCACACCACTTGATAGATAATTTCAATACGCATCTAACGATGTACGATATAATCCGTTTCGCACTTAATTTCGACCACTTATTGCCGAAAAACTGATTGAAAAATGGGTTTTTTGGTCAAAATAAGGCCGTTTTGGAAAAAAATCCAATCGAATTGCACACCATATGATAGATAATTTCAAGACGCATCTAACGATGTGCGATACAAGCCGATTCGCACTTAGTTTCGACTACTTATAGCCGAAAAACTGATTGAAAAAACTGATTGAAAAATGGGTTTTTTGGTCAAAATAAGGCCGTTTTGCAAAATTATCCAATCGAATTACACACCACGTGATAGATAATTTTAAGACGCATCTAACAATGTGCGATACAAGCCGATTCGCACTTAATTTCGACCACTTATTGTCGAAAAACTGATAGAAAAATGGGTTTTTTGGTCAAAATAAGGCCGTTTTGGAAAAAAATCCAATCGAATTGCACACCACTTGATAGATAATTTCAATACGCATCTAACGATGTGCGATATGATCCGTTTCGCACTTAATTTCGACTACTTATAGCCGAAAAACTGATTGGAAAATGGGTTTTTTGGTCAAAATAAGGCCGTTTTGGAAAAAAATCCAATCGAATTGCACACCATATGATAGATAATTTCAAGACGCATCTAACGATGTGCGATACAGGCCGATTCGCACTTAATCTCGACTACTTATAGCCGAAAAACTGATTGAAAAATGGGTTTTTTGGTCAAAATAAGGCCGTTTTGGAAAAAAATCCAATCGAATTGCACACCACGTGATAGATAATTTTAAGACGCATCTAACGATGTGCGATACAAGCCGCTTCGCAGTTAATTTCGACTACTTATTGTCGAAAAACTGATAGAAAAATGGGTTTTTTGGTCAAAATAAGGCCGTTTTGGAAAAAAATCCAATCGAATTGCACACCATATGATAGATAATTTCAAGACGCATCTAACGATGTGCGATATGATCCGTTTCGCACTTAATTTCGACTACTTATAGCCGAAAAACTGATTGAAAAATGAGTTTTTGGGTCAAAATAAGGCCGTTTTGGAAAATAATTCAATCGAATTGCACACCACGTGATAGATAATTTTAAGACGCATCTAACGATGTGCGATACAAGCCGCTTCGCAGTTAATTTCGACTACTTATTGTCGAAAAACTGATAGAAAAATGGGTTTTTTGGTCAAAATAAGGCCGTTTTGGAAAAAAATCCAATCGAATTGCACACCACTTGATAGATAATTTCAATACGCATCTAACGATGTACGATATAATCCGTTTCGCACTTAATTTCGACCACTTATGGCCGAAAAACTGTTTGAAAAATGGGTTTTTTGGTCAAAATAAGGCCGTTTTGGAAAAAAATCCAATCGAATTGCACACCATATGATAGATAATTTCAAGACGCATCTAACGATGTGCGATACAAGCCGATTCGCACTTAGTTTCGACTACTTATAGCCGAAAAACTGATTGAAAAATGGGTTTTTTGGTCAAAATAAGGCCGTTTTGCAAAATTATCCAATCGAATTACACACCACGTGATAGATAATTTTAAGACGCATCTAACGATGTGCGATACAAGCCGATTCGCACTTAATTTCGACTACTTATAGCCGAAAAACTGATTGAAAAATGGGTTTTTTGGTCAAAATAAGGCCGTTTTGCAAAATTATCCAATCGAATTGCACACCACGTGATAGATAATTTTAAGACGCATCTAACGATGTGCGATACAAGCCGCTTCGCAGTTAATTTCGACTACTTATTGCCGAAAAACTGATTGAAAAATGGGTTTTTTGGTCAAAATAAGGCCGTTTTGGAAAAAAATCCAATCGAATTGCACACCACTTGATAGATAATTTCAATACGCATCTAACGATGTGCGATATGATCCGTTTCGCACTTAATTTCGACTACTTATAGCCGAAAAACTGATTGAAAAATGAGTTTTTTGGTCAAAATAAGGCCGTTTTGGAAAATAATTCAATCGAATTGCACACCACGTGATATATAATTTTAAGACGCATCTAACGATGTGCGATACAAGCCGATTCGCACTTAATCTCGACTACTTATAGCCGAAAAACTGATTGAAAAATGGGTTTTTTGGTCAAAATAAGGCCGTTTTGGAAAATAATTCAATCGAATTGCACACCACGTGATAGATAATTTTAAGACGCATCTAACGATGTGCGATACAAGCCGCTTCGCAGTTAATTTCGACTACTTATTGCCGAAAAACTGATTGGAAAATGGGTTTTTTGGTCAAAATAAGGCCGTTTTGGAAAATAATCCAATCGAATTGCACACCACGTGATAGATAATTTCAATACGCATCTAACGATGTGCGATATGATCCGTTTCGCACTTAATTTCGACTACTTATAGCCGAAAAACTGATTGAAAAATGGGTTTTTTGGTCAAAATAAGGCCGTTTTGGAAAAAAATCCAATCGAATTGCACACCACTTGATAGATAATTTCAATACGCATCTAACGATGTGCGATACAAGCCGATTCGCACTTAATCTCGACTACTTATAGCCGAAAAACTGATTGAAAAATGGGTTTTTTGGTCAAAATAAGGCCGTTTTGGAAAAAAATCCAATCGAATTGCACACCACTTGATAGATAATTTCAATACGCATCTAACGATGTACGATATAATCCGTTTCGCACTTAATTTCGACCACTTATTGCCGAAAAACTGATTGAAAAATGGGTTTTTTGGTCAAAATAAGGCCGTTTTGCAAAATTATCCAATCGAATTACACACCACGTGATAGATAATTTTAAGACGCATCTAACAATGTGCGATACAAGCCGATTCGCACTTAATTTCGACCACTTATTGTCGAAAAACTGATAGAAAAATGGGTTTTTTGGTCAAAATAAGGCCGTTTTGGAAAAAAATCCAATCGAATTGCACACCACTTGATAGATAATTTCAATACGCATCTAACGATGTGCGATATGATCCGTTTCGCACTTAATTTCGACTACTTATAGCCGAAAAACTGATTGAAAAATGAGTTTTTTGGTCAAAATAAGGCCGTTTTGGAAAATAATTCAATCGAATTGCACATCACGTGATAGATAATTTCAAGACGCATCTAACGATGTGCGATACAGGCCGATTCGCACTTAATCTCGACTACTTATTGCCGAAAAACTGATTGAAAAATGGGTTTTTTGGTCAAAATAAGACCGTTTTGGAAAATAATCCAATCGAATTGCACACCACGTGATAGATAATTTCAATACGCATCTAACGATGTGCGATACAAGCCGCTTCGCAGTTAATTTCGACTACTTATTGCCGAAAAACTGATTGAAAAATGGGTTTTTTGGTCAAAATAAGACCGTTTTGGAAAATAATCCAATCGAATTGCACACCACGTGATAGATAATTTCAATACGCATCTAACGATGTGCGATACAAGCCGATTCGCACTTAATTTCGACCACTTATTGTCGAAAAACTGATAGAAAAATGGGTTTTTTGGTCAAAATAAGGCCGGTTTGGAAAATAATCCAATCGAATTGCACACCACGTGATAGATAATTTCAAGACACATCTAACGATGTGCGATACAAGCCGATTCGCACTTAATTTCGACTACTTATTGCCGAAAAACTGATTGAAAAATGGGTTTTTTGGTCAAAATAAGGCCGTTTTGCAAAATAATCCAATCGAATTACACACCACGTGATAGATAATTTTAAGACGCATCTAACGATGTGCGATACAAGCCGATTCGCACTTAATTTCGACTACTTATTGCCGAAAAACTGATTGAAAAATGGGTTTTTTGGTCAAAATAAGGCCGTTTTGCAAAATAATAATGGCCATAAAGAATCTATAAACTTTAGACACTGTCTAAGAATCGCCATTAATGAAGAAAATTTTTATGACATCATCCAAATTTTACCACGAACAACGACGAATTTTAGACATTGTCTAAAATTCCCACCTGACAACAAATCATTTTATACATTACCCAAAAATGGTAACTGAGAATCTATAAATTTTAAATAATGTCTAAAAGTAACAATTAACCAACAATTTAATTTCACTACGTCCAAAATATTCCAATGACCATCGATGAATTTTAGGCATTGATTCAAATTCAGAACTGACACTGATTTAAATTCGCAATTGACATTGTTTTTTAGACATCATTCAAAAATGACCAATAAGAATCTGTAAATATTACATAATGTCAAACATCGCCATTAACCAACAATATAAATTCGATAACGTATCAAACACTATAATGTCAAACGATGAATTTAAGATATTGTCTAAAATTCGCAACTGGCGGCTAATAACGTTTAAATATCGTATAAAAATGGTCATTGTATATATGTACATTTTAAATGTCTAAAAAGCATTGTTAAACTATACAATTTCGCATCGTACAAAATACTGCGATGAACAATGATGAATATTAAACACTGCCTAAAATTCGCAACTCGGAGTCACGTATTTTTAAATATGGTCCAAAAATAACCATTCAGAAAAAAATAAAAGTTTGTCTAAACCTCCAAAATAGACCTTGACCAACAATATTATTTTTCGTTCATCTAAAATATTGCGATGCTCAACAGGATATTTTAATAAATGTCTAAAATTGGCAACTGAAAGCTAATTATATATACACATCGTTCAGAAATTATTATTGAATATCTTTAATTTTAGATAATATCTAAAAATCGCCATTGACCAACAATGTTGTTTTGACATCATTCAAAAGAATTTGCATGACCAACAATGAATTTCTAACATTGTCTAAAATTCTCAACTTTCGCCCAATCATATTTCGAAAATGGTCATATATGGCCATTGTTTATCTGTAATTTTTAGACAATGTCTAAAAATCTTCAAAACAAAGTATATTATTTTACATTCTGTAAAATACTGTGATGGCAAAGGATGAATTTTAGACATTATCTAAAATTCACAATTGATTTTTAGACATTGTCAATAATTTGCTATTAAGAATCTTTAGATTTTAGACATTGTCTGAAAATCGCCAATGACGAAGAAAATTATAGCATTATTGTCGAAACTTTTGCAATAACAAACAAACTTTTGGACATTGTGTAAATTTCGTAAAAAATCGTGTACAATTAGTTTATATCCAACAAAAATCAATGAGCAATCGCTGATGTGCAGACTTTGAAATTATATGATATGAATCATTTTCAAAAAGACAACACATCATTATCGATGACTATATTTCTAGACAATTAACTATCGCTTACAATAAATTTAATGTTCCTTTGAATGGCGTGACACCGAATCTCCTAGCTATCAACAATTCGCAGTAATCGCATAAAAATTGATAACGAATTCCTAACATTCAGTTTTCGAAGTTAAATAATTTCAATCATTTTAAAAATTAACTACGTACATATTGAAGGCTATATTTCTAGATTACTAACAGTTGCTATACTAAATTAAATACTCTTTTGAATGACGTAACGTAGACTTTTCCATCATATCAATAATCGCATAAAACTAGACGAGTAATTCCTTATGTTCAAAGTTATCAAACTAATATATATGAACAATTCAGTGCATCCAAAAGTCAATACATCCATACCGATTGCCGATCCTAGAAAATTAACCATCTTGATAGAAAATCGAATGCTCTTTCGAGTAACCTGCGGTAAAATCCCCCATAACGATCATAACGATGTTAGCATACTGATTTAGTATACTGGACTGTCCACTGTTCCAATTCTGTAGTGTGCATGGAATAAATAAAATATGTTTTTTCTTTCAGATACTAGAATTTTTCCGAAACGCTACAAATAATCCAGAGAAACAAAGAAAGCTTTCGCCGTCGAAGAAATTCAAATAGATATAGTAATTCTGCAACACTTTCTTTAGAGACTTTGCTAAATGCTTTTTTTGTTAAAAATCTATGCTTTTAGAAAAATAAATATTTTAAATGTTGAATTTAAATTTAACAGATAGGGTAATATATTTCTGACACTATAAACTAAATTCGCTTTCACAAATGAAATTGTTTTCGTTTCACAAACCACAAAAAAATTCTGATTAAAACTGTTCAATAACTGATCATTCTCATAACACCAAAGTACAGACAACCGTGATCATTTTTTTGATGAAAAAGAATTCCTTTTGCAAAAGACTGGTTAATATTACCAAAAACAAATTTCCAAGTCACAGATTGAAGTTAAATAATTAAAATGAATTATGTAAAATCATTGAAAAATGATCAATAGGTAATTAAAATTTAGTTTAAAATCATGATCAGTTATTAAAATCAAATAATATAACCGGCCATAACAAATAATAATATTTTAAAACAAGATGATATTGAAAATAAAAAAGGAAATTAAATTTTGGATTATTAAATTCAGTAAATAAAAATAGACGATATATAAAAGGTATTAAAATATTACCAAAAATAATAATTAAATCTGTTTTAGAAATAATTTAGTGCTTGAAAATTTATTGTGAAAACAATATTAACTATTTAAAGACCATCGAATGAACAATAATGAGGAATCAGAATCAAATAAAAAAGATTTTTACATATTAAAAAACTAATAAATACATATTTACTGTAAAAATAAAGTTTTGCATATAGATAATGAATAATTGTTTTCAAAAAGACGTCACTATAGTAATAGTTATACTAAAAATACAAAAAATGAACCCATTGAAAATATGTTTAACGAATAAAAAATATTACGAAAGTTATATTATTCACATTAATTTTAAGAATTCTATTTAATTTTATTAATTAATTGTCATTAGTACAATTAATATAATTTATTTAGTATATTAACTTTTATTTAATTCTAAACTGACTTTAATTACTTAAAAATAATTTATAAATTTAAAAAATTAAATTTATGTATTAACTGGCAATATTCAAAAATTACAAAAAATAAACAAAAGTAAAAATCATAACTATCAAAAATCATACTTATCTTCATCAAACTAGCAATCCTGGATATTTTCACTGCGAACTTAAACAATAATATTCAAATATCTTTGTTTTTTCTGTCTTAGACAATTATATTATTACCGGAGGCATGTTTACCCAGAATATCAACAGCAATTCTTCTGTGCAGCATGAATATTAATTAATCTCTGTAATCAAAATTGTTCCTTTAATTACTTAAAGTAGTTCATATTCAATAGTTTAAATTTTTTAAAAAATGAAACTAACAATTTTCGAATAAGGAAAAAATTTTAAACAAATATTTCTATTCAACATATGTACCATATTTCAGAATGAAAACTCTAAACTTATTTTGTTAAAGATACGTTTTAATTATATATATTTATACATATATATATATATACATATATACATATATACATATATACATATATACATATATACATATATATATATATATATGTATACATTTAAACGTGTTGATTAATGTTCAAAATGAAAATTATCATGATCCTCAAACTTTCTCAACTACACAATACATCTGTATTTATTTACAGGCACATCCATTTAAAAAGTGTTTACAAACCATTATTTACAACAAATTACAAGTTTAATACAAATTAATCAAGCACCTTTTGACAATCCAATCTTTTATCACTCAACCATGCAATAATAAGATATAATACACACTCTGTAAATGTTATGTATATTTCCATAGTAATTTCTATGAAAAGAAAAATCAACACGAAATGTCTCATGACTCTCCACATAAGAGCAGTTTCTTCAAAATGATAGTCCTGTTTATATCTGAAGGATACACGTGTACAAATATCTCCTTTAGAATGTCTACCCGTAGCAATATACTGTCATCAACTATGACTATAGAAATTTTAGTTGTCTATAAGTGATGCTGAATTTCTAGTTATTCGATTTATTGACTTTTTCTACACATTTTTGGTCACAATTTTATTAGAATATATATATATATATATATATATATATATATATATATATATATATATATATATACATATAACGAAGACCCTAGAATACCCTAAATGATAAATGTGTTTTGAACAGACCTTAATAATCTGAAATTCCTTTTTAGTGAATGTACATAATCGTGATGAGCCTTTCTTTCAATACTTTCAAACTATATTTCTTCATTCAATTCCTTCTAAATAAAATTATTCAAAAGGTACTTGTATTGAAATCATAAACTACCAGTGTATGTAAAATGTATATAGTTTTAAAATTTATATGTAAAAATTAAAAATAAAAATAGGCTAGTAAATGATTTTAATGCTATTTAGATCAAAAACTGATTAGATTTAAAAACCGAACGTCTTGTTTTCTATATTGACTACCAAAATAGGTACTGTATTTGTCAGACAATATTTGTATTCAAAACCAGTTTGTTTTATAAAATAAATACAGAAGATATTGATTTAAATTTAATGTGAATTAATATTTTACAAAACGTTACTTAAAGTAGGCAATACAAATATTCGATCTAAATAATTGTTGCTATGATAATGAATTGTAATAATAAATATTATTTTAACATTGTATTAAACAAATATGTAAACATGCAGCACGTGTTTCATATATTTTTTTAAACATAAAAAGAACGCATTGTTTTAATAATTTAATATATTTCCAAAAGAATTAAAATTAATAATAAATTTACCTAAATAAACGTGATTATTAATATTTAACTTGATAATGTGTTGCTGATAAACTGACAAATTATCGAACGGTGCTAAAGGTATACACCACAGTTTACGTAACAATGACGTGTCGTCTCGAATGTAACGGATTAAATCTAGTGTTAATTTTCAGACTGGCATTATCGTAAAATGATGAAATATGGTACTAAAAGTTCCATATTTCGTTAGTTGCATAATGTGTACCTCATATAGGCACATTGAATACATATAAGTTTCTCTAGAAAAAAATATTATATTTGTGTACCTACCTAAGGGTATTTCAATGTAATTTCACTCTGGCATGCGATACTTATGTATTCATGAGTAAATGTGTAGAATGCAATCGTAGAACAATTTGATAATTTCAGGAATACCGACAGATAGAGACAATCACATCCGTCTACATTTAACCAAAGTATAAAAACTTTGATTTAACTGTTAAATGTAAAAAGGCTGTAATTGTCTGTAATATTGATTCAAAATTGACGAAGGGGATGGGGTCACTTTTTATCAAAAAAAATAATTTCTAGAAATTGTGTATTTAGGGAATGTTAGTATATGTGACTGATTAAAACGCGTGGTAATATCGGCTGTCACAAATGCTAACAATAAACTGGAATAGTGTCCTTTTAAAAAGATGACTATTCAAGATTTCTCAGTTTCATTGAATTTCAATGTTTCATTTGTTGTTCTGAATACTTTATCGGAATCGTTGCGTGTTCCATTGTTTAAACTTTCACATACAAACAAAGGTTTGATTGGACCAAAAATATCAATAATTTTTTTTCAAATTTACAAGAAAACAAAATAATGTTTACTTTTTATCAAAATATTAATTTCCAATAATGTCAATATTTGTAGCCAATTACCTGCTATTTGTTACATAAAACTTATCACATTTTAAAAATACCAGATTCAAAAAAATTATATACAAATGTGATTCAGAAACAATATACAAATATGTACTCCTAATTAATAACTTTTATGCATAAACGATTGGTATGTGAAATGTTTTGTCATTGTGATTACTTTTCATAAAAATATCGAAATAATCACATGCTACAAATGAATAAAAAAAAGAAAAAATATATGGTCTTCAAATTTTGCTGAACAGACATCCGATATGATTCCTTGTGCTCTTACAATATTCTGCATAAAAATCATAACCCCATAACCAGTTGATTTTATGTTAAAACAAAACCGAATGTGACATCATTCAGCTAAAAGTTGTACGATATAACATTATAACACACTGTAAGTTTATAATGCTTTAATTTAAATTTTAACTGGGATAGAGCTTACAACTAATAAAAATAATTATTGCTAATGAAAAATATATTGTGATAAAATTATTTATTTTTGGCTTTATAACATTACACATACATACTTTAAGGCACAATACAAATTGTATAATTTTTGGTAAAAATATCTTATTCTTTGTTTAATTATATGTAAATATATATATATATATATATAATATATATACACATGCACGCACGCACTTACACACACTTGTATGTTTTACGTACGTGATAAGCAAGACATTAATTCATCTACGTGTGTGAACATATATATTAAATAAAAGTAGTAAAATAGAATAGTTTTTACAAGATAATAAAAAATTACACAAAAAAATCCAAAAACTACATGTTATAACATTTATTGTTGATTTGTAGATGAATTATTAACTAATACACTTATTTTTCCATATTGAAAAGTATAAAAATATATCTAAAACAAAAATGTACAAAAAAAGTAGATACCTTACTTTATAAAGTATACTTTTTGTAAAATCTTTACTTTATGATCCACACATTAAACAATCATCCTTATTTTCTAAAGAGCATACCATTGCTGCCATGTTTTCATTATTTTTGGAATTCATTACTCCATTTGAAATACCATTTGTAACTTTACTTGTCAATTTACTTTTATCAACAGTAAATTGTATAGCATTAACAGCAGGTTTAGTTCTCAAATAATACATTCCAGTTTTCAGCCCAGATTTCCAAGCATAAAAGTGAATTGATGTAATCATTCCATAGTTAGGTTTATCTATATGAATGTTTAAAGATTGACTTTGGTCAATAAAAGCTCCACGATCTGCAGCCATATTAATAATCACTTTATTAGAAATTTCCCAAACAGTTTTATAAATTTTTTTTAAAGTTTCTGGAATAGAATCAATATTTTGCACAGAACCATTATTAGCAATAATTTGATTCTTCATATTATCGTCCCAAATACCTAATTCAGTTAAATCTCTTAACAAATGATGATTAACAATTTGAAATTCACCAGAAAGTACTCTTCTCGTATATACATTAGATGTATATGGTTCAAAAGACTCATTATTGCCTAAAATTTGAGCAGTTGAAGCAGTAGGCATTGGTGCTAAAAGTAAAGAATTCCGAATTCCATGCTTAGCTATTTTAGCTTTTAAAGTGGTCCAATCCCAAAGAGACGTAGGTTCTTTTCCTTCCCACATATCATACTGAAGAATACCTTTACTAACTGGGCTTCCTTCATATGAGGAATAAACACCATCACGCTCAGCTAATTCACAACTTGCTTCCAACGCACCATAATAAAGCGTTTCAAAAATCTGTTTGTTCATTAAGCAGGCTTCTTCACTGTCATATGGCATACGCATCAAAATAAAAGCATCTGCGAGCCCTTGAATACCAATACCAATCGGTCGATGACGAAGGTTCGAATTTTTTGCTTGAATAATTGGATAATATGTAACATCTATAACTTTATTAAGATTTCTTGTCACCATTTTAGTAACTTCCTTCAATTTTTCAAAATCATAAGTTCTATCAGGTTTTACAAACATATTTACAGCAATAGAAGCTAAATTACAGACAGCGACTTCATCTCTTGAAGTATACTCAATAATTTCAGTACACAAATTACTACATTTGATTGTCCCAAGATTTTGTTGATTACTTTTTCTGTTGCATGTATCTTTATAAAGCATGTATGGTGTACCTGTTTCAACCTGTGCTTCAATTATAGCATACCACAGATTCTGAGCTGGGACACGTTTTTTATATTTTCGTTCACTTTCGTACTTCAAATACAATTTTTCAAATTCTTCACCCCAACAATCTGATAATCCAGGGCAGTCATGTGGGCACATTAATGACCATTCTTCATGTTGTTCTACACGTTTCATAAATAAATCTGGAATCCAAAGTCCATAAAATAAATCACGAGCTCTCACTTCTTCTTTACCAGTATTTTTTTTTAAATCAAGAAATTCAAATATATCAGCATGCCATGGTTCTAAATATATAGCAAATGCTCCTGGACGCTTATTACCACCTTGATCTACATAGCGAGCTGTATTATTAAACACACGTATCATAGGAATCAAGCCATTTGAAACTCCATTTGTACCTGCAATATAAGTACCTTTTGCACGAATACAGTGAATATTAAGGCCTATTCCTCCAGCTGATTTTGAAATCAAAGCACACTGTTTCAATGTATCATATATTCCTTCAATACTATCTTCAAGCATCGTAAGTAAAAAACAAGACGATAATTGTGGGCGAACTGTGCCAGATAAAAACAATGTTGGACTAGCATGTGTAAAGTACTTTTCAGACAACAAATTATAAGTTTCTATAGCTGCATCAATATCTTCACCATGAATACCAACAGCAACTCTCATGAGCATATGCTGTGGCCGTTCAACTACTTTTCCCTTAATCTTTAACAAATACGAACGCTCTAAAGTTTTAAATCCAAAGTAATTGTAAGAAAAGTCACGGTCATAAATGATTGTAGAATTAAGTCTATCAGAGTTATCCATGATAATTTTATAATGATAATCTGATATCATTGGACATCTATTTCCAGTACATTCATGTGTCATATTATACAAATCACTGATTACATCTAAAATAACAAAGAAAAACCTTAAATTAGTATTAAATTCCAAACAAAATATTTTTTATAACATCTGTACTGTTCGGAATTAATTTATTAGTCAGTACCACCATTAACAAATCGATGAATGACAGTATAAATATTGCATGCACAGTATTGACAAAAATGATTATTTCTCCCTTATGTTGACAGACTTGATATTTCTATTTTGTACAACTATTACAGCAACAAATTTTATTCCATGATACTTCTTTGAAACTAAATAATGTAACAATGCTATAATTATCTATTTTTGTGTAAACTGTATACTACAAAATTAAATTCCCAGAAATTGTATTTTAAACAAAAAACAATTGTGCATTTAGTTATCACTATTATAGTTAAGCTTTAATAAAAATGTTGTATTTGAAGTATTTAATTAAATTGTTTATATGTAATTATGACAACTTTACATAAAAACATTTATGAAATTAGAAAATCAAAAATTTCAAATTTATAATCATAATTACAAAACTGGTATAAAAATATAAGATCTGATTTATAATTAAAATAAGACAAAAAATATAAAATAATACTTCAATATTTTTCAACAATTAATTATTAACAGGTTAAACAAAAACGTTTTCATAAACAATGACCTTGACCTCTGTTCAATTAAACCTTGATTTAAATTAATAAACTAAACAAAATGCATACCACTAAAAACTTTTTTCGTTTCTTTGTGAAGGTTTGAAACTGCTAACCGTGCTGCTAGCACAGCGTAATCTGGATGGTCAGTTGTCATTGTGGCTGCAGTTTCAGCTGCTAAATTATCTAACTCCACAGTTGTTACACCAGAATATAAGCCATTAATTACTGTTAAAGTAATTTTGACCTAATTAAAAATAAGCATAATATATTTTCAACACATATTACTCATGAAATTTTTAATCCACAAATTAATGATAAAATACTTTTATACTTACTGGATCTACATAGTCTACATCTAACCCATAGCAAAGCTTTTGGATTCGAGAAGTAATTTTATCAAAATGAACTTCCTCCTTTCGCCCATCTAATATAATAAAATGTTACAATAAATAAAATAAATAATAATTAAAACTAATTACGACTGTACATACCTCTTTTATAAACATACATCTTACTAAATTTCGAAGCCATTATTGTGATTAAAATATGTATTAAAAGAACACAATCCCGCCAATAACAAAGACAATGCTCATTAGCTATTACAAGCAGATAAGTCTAGAATAAACTATTCGGATATTTTAGCGGGTAAAACGTATCTTTTTATTGGTTACATATGTTAAACTGTCAGAAACAAACTTAGCAGATAAAATATCTCTATATGCATTTATCAAAAATGATAATGACTATACATTATTGTTACTGACATTCATAATAAATTTTGAAATTTAATGTATTATAATATTGATTTTAGATTATGACATAATAAAAATAATAATGTTATATTTGATTATGGAAAGAAAAGTAAATAAAACAGAATTTTTACTTTCATCTACAGCTAATTTTTCATATATAGCTGGTATTCTTAAACCATAGAACAAATAGGACATTTTTTTTAATCCTTATTTTATCAATTTCACTTATTTTACCGAACTATAACAAAAAAAATGTTTATGTGTTGTGTATCTCTCTCTCTCTCTCTCTCTCTCTCTATATATATATATATATATATATATATATATATATATATATATATATATATATATATATGTTTAACACTCCCTGAAAGTTAACTTTTTTGTAATTGAAAGGGTCAAATTAACAAATTTGTAAATATTTTGGACAAATTTGTATATTTTAAAAAAATATACTTACTTCACTACAATGAATTTCTCAACCCTACAATTACTGTTATAAGTAGGGAAACTCCCGATAAATCATTGTGGAACATTGAAGTTGAGATAAGGCATTTTTTCCAATTGTAAAAAGCCGATAAAATTAAACTAGAGGTCTAAAAATTAAAGAAATTACATTATCTGAACGAAAACTTACTTTTGATTTGCAAGCAAAAGGGAAATCATACGATTTTATTGAGGAAATAATAAATAAAATCCGATTTATAGTTCGAAGTATAATTAATCGATTTAAAGGCAATGAAAACCTAGAAAACAAAACAAGAGAAGACATCCAATGAAACTTTCGAATGCAGAAGAACGGTCTGTCATAAAAAGAATTAAAAATCACTTCATCAGAAGGAGAACCACAGTTAAAAATAGATTTGAATAAAATTGTAACCCTCAGAATCATGCAAAATATATTGCTTACTGCTGGTTATAATGGTAGAGTACTTATAAAAACCCTCTATAAGTAAAACCGATAAAGGTAAAAAAATTAACATTGCAAAAGACCTCCAAAACAAAAATATGGATTTTTGGAAAAGAGTAATCTTTCCAAATGAAAGTAAATTTAATATTTTTCGTTACGATGGTCGAATATCTGTCTGGTGAAAACCTAATACAGAATTGATTGCAGAAAATTTGTTACTCACTGTGAAACATGGAAGAGATGGAGTAATGGTGTGGGGTTTTATGGTACCAACTGGTGTTGGAGAGCTTGTTTTCATCGATGGGATAATTGATACGATAGTTCATATTAATATTTTGAAAAGTAGTTTAAAAAAAGTGTTGGAAAGCTGGGTCTTGAAAGTTATTTCTACTTTCAACATGAAAATGATCCAAAGTACACAGTCCACATGGTAGAGGAATGGATTTTGTATAACACCCTCCATACCCTTAACACTCCTCCACAATCTCCTGATTCAAATTCGATTGAACATTTGTGGGATATACTGAATAGGAATATCAGAAAACATAATATAACTAATAAATCACAATTAAAGGAAGTGATTGAACGTGAATGGTGAAATATAAAGCCGGAACGACGTACAAATTAATTTCATTAATGCCAAATAGATTAAAGGTGGTGATAAGCAAAAAGGTTTATAGACATTTACTATTAATTTCAAGTTTTTTGTAGATACTTATTAGTGAAATTTAAATTAATACAAGTTGTGCTAATACTTCTTTCGCAAAAAAATACAAAACTATTTTAATTAATATCCTTTTTTATGATTATAATTATTTACACCTTTTTTATATGAATTGTGAGAAATATAAACTTTTTAAATATTTTTTTCAGTCACTTTACAAACCACAAAAAAGTCCAAGCAAAAATGTTTAATAATTTATTATTAATGTCCTCCTCATAGCACTCAAATACAGAAAAATCTAGCACCTGGTGATAACTATAAAATACTTAAACTATATTGTATATCTTTTTGTTTAATTTCTAATTATTTTTTCTGATTGAATTTATATCAAGGGCAATTATAATAAAGGTAACTGTGACCTAACATTAAAAAATATTTTTTTATATACATTATTGATGCCTTTGTTAAAGCACCATATTACATTCATAACCTCAATTAATGTAACGTACTGTCTGTTTATTTTGACAATTCATAAGGTTCCAAAAGTTATATTTGTTAAATAATTTGACTTTGTCACTATCCATTATACCGTTTTCAATCGCAATTCAGCCATTTTTTACTTGAAAATATATTATTTGTACAAGAAATGAACATGTGTATTTGATATTTGACAATATTTGTTGTGAGATGTAATATCAAAAAACTTTATAAATAATATAATCTAAATTTGATCCAAAATTTCTCCTGTGCCATAAGGATCATAATATATATTGGTTCTACCTTCTTCTTCATTTTCTTCTGAAGAATGTAATGAAGGAGTAGTATGAGCACTTCCAGCTCCAGGCACAATAATAAGAGATTCGATTGAATCATTTAATGGTATAGGTACAGGTTCTGGTGGCAATAATTCAGATTTATACTCTGTAATATTCTGTGCTCTCCACACTGGAATTATTCCTTTTGGTGGTGCCTCTTTTTCTATATTTTCTTCCTCTTCTTCAACATTCAAATTATCTTTTGATTCTTCTATTTCTTCATTTATATAATCAAATTTTGGGTCTCTGATATTCATGTAAAAGCCATGTTGCATTACTTTTGAATCAAAGGTGAAACAACCCATTCCTAATGGTAAATTTCTTGCCCAGTTTCCTTGAAACATATGTTTTAGAAAAAGGACTTTACCTGGTCCATCTTGTATACCATTTTTCCAAGTACCAATAAATTTTGTCCCATCATTAGCAAAAGTATAACTACCAAGGCCATGTCTTTTTCCCTTAAACCAAGCACCTTCATAAATATCTCCATTTATATAATAATAAGCTCCAAATCCATGTTTAAGATCTTTTTTCCAGTCACCGAGGTATCGAGAACCATCTGGATAAATAAATTCACCAACTCCACTTTTCAGATTCTTACGCCATTCTCCATCATACCTTGCTCCATTTTTAAATACGTATTTGCCTTTTCCTTGACGGGTTCCATGAAAATATAATCCTTCATAGATATCTCCATTTGGCAGCAATGCACTACCCCAACCATGTCGCTCTAAAAAATTATCACGGCCACCTTCATAATCCTAATGTGTTGAAAATTATTGAAATATAAGTATATATTTAGATATAAATGAAATAAATGTAGTGAAGAAATAAATGTATACATACATGGCAATATATGATTATTTATTTGTACATACATACATACATACATTACACATACACACACACACATGTATGTGTATATAAATATATGTATGTACGTATGTAATATGTGTGTGTGTGTGTATTTATACATATATATATATATATATATATATATATATATATATATATACACATATATATATATATATATTTATATATATATATACACACACAAAATTAATTTATTATTGACACACGTGCACATTATATTTTTAGCCATATCTTACGCCTAAAGGATTTTTTTCTCCCTCCCCTTCTATTTCATTTTCACTTCCATCTTGTGACATTTTGATTATTTTTTCTTATTAAACTGTTTTTTTTTTACATAATTTATAAAACAAAAGAATAAATGTTTCCTCAATATATGTTATCAAACAACACTGTAATACAACTGAGAGTTTTTATCATATATATCAAATATTTTATAAATTTCAAGTAAATATAAGCAAGTAAACTAACACAAAATAAATAATTATTTATTAAAAAATTTTTTAAAAAAGACTAAGTGTTAGTCAAGAAAGTACTTTCTTATTTCAAATATAGTTTAACTAAATAACTACACTTTTATTTTAAAAAAAAAAACATTATTTTATACCTAGGCCTTTCTTATTAACAATTTTACAAAATATTAAACATAATTGATTTTTTGTTGGTATTTAAAAGTATAGTTAATTATTTATAATAAATTTTAATTTCTATGAAAAATATGGATTTAATTTAAATGTAATCTATTTTATGTTTAATTGTGTATTCCTAATACATACCAGAAAATTGATATAAATATTAATTACCTTCAATTATTCAAAAATGCCACTTGTATTTTTATTTAATAATATATTTCTATTCATAAAATTATTTTTTTGAAATGTAAAAGTTTAAATTTTATTGAACACAATATTATTTTATAAATATACGAATTAATATACATACGCATTCATATTATATACATGGATACGAATATTAAACGAAAAAAAAATATTCAAAATATAAATTTAATGTACATCTTTATCAACAATTTAATAATATATATATATATATATATATATATATATATTAATACTTAAGGTGTCTGAAAAATTACTTATTTATTTAATTTCATATAGATACATACATACATATCAAAATATATACATGTTTTTAATGTTAATTACATATCTATTTATCGATGCGAATTATACACACCACTCAATGTAAGATTTACCGTCCTGGGCCAGATGTTAACATACTAATCAGAGCTGCTTTTTCTTTATCTTTTTTTCTAACTATATCAAGATTTCGGTTCTTCCAACAACTTTTTCGAAGCTTTATTGGTCTACTCCCCACATAACGTCCTAAAAAAAAATACTTATAATTAGAAAATAGTTGATAAGTAACTACTATAAAATTATGAGCTAGAATAGAAATATATAAATAAAAATCAGTCTACATTCCTACCATGATGTAATTAAAAAACAAAAAATATTTAATGTATATTACAATTATATAAAATACAAACAATTATATATATATATATATATATATATATATATATATATATATGTAGATAGATGGATCTAAAAAATCTATAATACTTTAACATACAGCAAACACGGTTATAAAAACCACTTGAAACTAGTTTATGTAAAATAGCTAATTATTTAAAAACCGTCATGTCCGTATCACGCACTTGGCATTCAATAAAATGATGGATAAATACTTAACGTCATTTCGTCTATAAATAAATACGATAAATTGAAGTAATCTAATTATAAATAATCTCGAGTTAAAAATAATTGGCGACAACCCTGCTACAGATTTAGATAATAACAAATGTTATTGAACAAGTTTACGTACGTATTTATTAAATGACATGTATAGTTCTGCAAAACGGTTGCTAAAATTCAGAAATGTATGTTCACCGAACAATCGCTATTAAAAATTATATTATGTTATAGCGATTCCAGACAAATCTTCGTCCATAAAATAAAGAGCAAAATATAACATATAAATTTATAAATATATTTTTTAAAAATAATTATCAATAAACATAGAATACAATTGAAAGAAAATATTTCAATATTTTCTCAAGATATCTAAAGAAAAATTTAAGCAATTCACACCAGCGTTTACAGAGCCAGAAAATGTAGTTCATAGGTAGAAGCATATTGATAAATATGTCTCTATGGATATGTAAATATGTACATATGCTATGTGGACTTCATATAATTGGGCGATTTAACAATATGTTTTCTGTTCTAAACACACACACAAAGATATATATATATATATATATATATATATATATATATATATAACAACTATGTTGCGATATATCTAGGATTATAATTATATAAACATAAATGAGTTTAAATATATATATATATATATATAGTTTCATTCGGTTACATGTACAGGTTTATAATTGACAAGTGGGTGAACGCAGCGAGCTCGTGGGTGAACGCAGCGAGCTCGGGGGTTAGTGAGCGCGGCGGGTAGCAGGCGAAGCCCCATAGTATATAAAATATATATATATATATATATATATATAATAGTTTCTAAATATTCAACAACACAATAGAACACTCCATACATACTCAAAAATAAATTCATTATTTAGGTGTACATTTGCGCACGTGTGTATGTATGTATATGTATATATGTATGTGTATGTGTATATATATATATATATATATATATATATATATATATATATATATATATATACACACATTATACATACATACAGGACACATACGTACATACAGATCTTAGACAGAAATATAAAATCAAAAAGTAAATACAAATAGGGACAAAGTATTATATAACTTCATACGCATTCATTTATACTGAAAATCTTTAAAATACTTTTAACACTATAGTACTTGATAATATAATTGAGAGCTTACGTTTATAAGAAGATTTTCTGTGACAATACACCTATATAAAAATGATGTATATAAAGTTTATATGTCGACTATTTATATATATATATATATATATATATATATATATATATATATATATGTGTATATATATATATATATATATATATATATATATATATATATATATATATATATATATATATATATATATATATATATATATATATATATATATACGAGGACGGTTTGAAGAATAACTTGGTTTGTGTACTCGCTGAAAAAGAGGGGGGAATCTGTATATGTTTTCACACAATTCCATCCTTTTTAGTAACGTATATGAAGTTAAAAATTATTTCGCCATTGATATTCGTTTTACAGTTGTTTCAAGACAAGCGTTTCGTAAGGAAGTGCAAAATTGATAAATATGAGTGTAATTCGAGATGTG
Source organism: Acanthacorydalis orientalis (assembly GCA_034766995.1). Classification (NCBI taxonomy): domain Eukaryota; kingdom Metazoa; phylum Arthropoda; class Insecta; order Megaloptera; family Corydalidae; genus Acanthacorydalis; species Acanthacorydalis orientalis. The sequence continues at coordinate 30,156,122 of CM068314.1, read as the reverse complement.
ATTCAGTTCTTTTTTTGAAAGGTAAAACATTGAAGGATAACCATGAGAGAATATTTCCTACATTGGGCGAATCCTGACCTTCCTAAGAAACTGTTCAACTTTGGATGAATGAATTTAAACGTGGCAGAACGAGCATCGAAGAAACCCACTTTCGGGAGAAATCGCGAAGTTGAAGAAACGTTGAAGCAAGCGCATTAAGCTTCTAGGGGATTATGTCCAAAAATAAAGTACACTTTAACCTGAAGCTGTTGTCTCTAATATCAAAGCAGATTACTCTTCAAACTGCCTTAGGAAAAGTGTGCATCCACAAACAAAAAACAATCAATGACACAAATTAACAATTTAATGAAATTACAAATATAAAAGAATATTTGATCATTTAAAATATATAATCTAGTTTATATATATATATATA
>CM068314.1:30145707-30148207 GCA_034766995.1 Acanthacorydalis orientalis | reverse complement strand
ATTTAAAAATACTGTTTAGAAAGTATCACCGACAAAATTTATACAAAAAATATTTGTCTATATCATTGATAACATATTAAGACAGCCGGAACAGTATGAATGTAATGAACTGTATTAAAATCATTCTATTCACAAATTTAATTTATAAAAACAATGGGATAAAATTAAAACGAGCTATCATTGACTACGTGTATAAATATCAAATTATTTAATTAATCAGAAGTACAAAATTCTTTCTATTTATTACAAAATATGATTCCATTGATGTCATTTCCGCGTTTTTTTTCAAATACTCATTTTACTCTCAAATTTATTTCGTATAAACACGAAAATGGGTTCATTAACAAAGCATATTCAGACAATATATACCATATAAAACATATAACTGCAAAAAGGCATGCACTTTGGATACAATTATTAAAAGTACACTATTTAATTCTATTCAATAATGTATGTACATCCGAATCATTTATCATGTAATACATAGTCTATCATTATTTGTTCATTTAGTAAACCTTTCTACAATCATTTTTACAATAAATATCATATTTTACGGAAACAATAATTAAGTATATTTTTTAAATATTACAGGAATATATACATAAGTGGAAAACCGTTGAAATAAAAATGTGGCACATCTTTTACTATAATTATTATATTACTCTACAACTATTTAATAAACGTATATATATATATATATATATATATATATATATATATATATATATATATATATATATATGTGTGTGTGTTTGTGTGTGAATTTAATGAAATTCGACAAAATAAAAAATTAATAATTAAAGCCAACAAGCCATAACTTTATAATCATAAAAAATGTATAAAATTATTTTTTTTAAATAAATATTACAAACTTTTTTTAACTACTTGTTTGTCTTTTCATTTTTACTAAGCGTATCACAGCATATTAATTTTTTCCTGTGCATTCCAAGAATATTAAATAATAATAATAATCAATATCCATGAAATTTTATACGTACTAGAAAAATAATCAAATGGTATTTTCCATTCAAATTTAAATATTTTTGTAATAATAAATGAACAAATATTTTTGAATATGTATGTATACAGAAATAAATACGACACAAATTATTTAACCCTTACAAAACAATTCCACGATATTATTGATAAATATACATAATAAAAAAGTTTGCATTTAATTTATAAATAAACAGTATATAAAAAAAATCAGCATTAAATAAGTGAACTACAAATAAGTTTACATATTTTAACACACATTTTCAAAAATGTCTTAAAATAAACTCAAATATGCAACAAATTATCAAACACAAACTTTTTAATTTAACGTGACTGTATTAATCTGATTATATAGAAAAGTAAATGCGACGTGGTAAGAAGATGGGGTAAAGCACCCAAATACACATGGGTTATAGATGTGTATTTACATATGTATATACTATATGTGTGTGTGGGTAGATGTGAGCTAAATAGCTCAATGAAAACTCTGTCATGCGCATCAGGAAATGAATTCAATCTTAACCATGTGACACGATCGCAACATCTCACCCATATCGTTCACAATGGAAGTGTATACGCACATACGCACTCACAAATACAACCAGGATCCTGTAAGGTCCAGCACTTATCATCAAGAAACAGTGACATGAATGACAACAGTTGATTCTTGCCTTCTGTCAAGAAAGGATCAAATTTGTTGTATTTGGTGCACTCTAATTTTTTCGCGGGATATTTCAAACACTTGCTGATGTAAGTTTTTAAGACAATATTTATATTCCTAACTACTATATATATATATATATATTGTTTTGTATTGCATGACAAGTCGTACTTGAATGTTTATTTTATAATTGTTTCTGAGAATATTAGACAAAAATAAATAGAAACTTAATTCATTAAATTCCAATTGCTATAATTTTATTTTTTTACCATTAAATATTACTTGAATATAAATACAAAAATACGATATATAACATATACTATATTAAAAATAATTTAATAAAATCGATTACAAAAATAAATATTAATATATGTTTGTGTGTGTATATATACACTCGCCAATTACCTTTTTTTACATTTGCACACAACTTATTAAATGTTATCTATATTTAAAATCCCATAAAAATTAATTCATTAATAAGATTACATTAAATTTAGTAATATTCATTAATGCAAAAATTATTAATTGTTGTACCAACATAAAAGTATCCTTCAGATTTATAAAGATTAAAAATTCTAAAAGTTATGACCAATTTAAAAAACTTGAGCTGAGGATACAAAATGTGCAGCTATAAATATGAACATTTTTATGTCGATTTAAGAACATGAACATGTGTATGTCTATATATATATATATATATACATACATATGATTAATTAGAATTCGATAAATTGAAGAAGAATAATTATAATAACTGTTTTTCCTTATAAATTTACGAACATAAAATTATTCATATATAAATCCTTCAATTTATTGTACATACAACAAAATGTTAATATATAT
>CM068314.1:30000707-30143207 GCA_034766995.1 Acanthacorydalis orientalis | reverse complement strand
ATATTTATAAAAATTGTCATATTCGTAAACTGTACAATGGTTTGAAATTAGACATATTGTACTGTACATATAAGTTCGATATATAGATATTAATTATTAAAAAAGTACCTTATCTATTATTGTTTTGAAGTTGAGAATGGCTTTCATGTTGAGTCGCAATTAGAAACACACGAGCTGATGTGAAAATATACGTATAAGTACTAGCTTATTATCTTTTTCATCACAATAATGTATTGTTTAGTTTATATCTGTATCAACTTCTAAATATGCTTCATATTTGTATAATAAAAACTTAAACATATAAAATTTTTAGTACTATTTTTCAATATAATAATATATATCCGTATTACAGCGTATAGTTTTAAGTGTTTCCATATTTGTATCTATAAATGTAAAACGGTCAAAGAAAGAACAAAAAAAGCAAATTAATAATACAAATTTAGTTCAAAAAATCTTTCATTCATTTCATTTTAACATTATTCACTTACCGGTATTAAAATAGTATTTTTATAAAACGAAATATTTTTTCTGATAATCATTTACTATGTAAATGTATAAATAATTGATATAGTACATAAAAATGAGTATTCTAATATGTATGTATGTATGTACGAGTATGTACGTATAGGTGCGCAAATTAATTCGAAACCTTTAAATTGAATCAATCATAACCATTTTAATTAAAATACTTTCTCGTGGTTTTAAATTGTGAATTGCCAACCTTAAAATTTAAAACCTATATATATATATATATATATATATATATATATATATATATATACATTGGCCAAGCAGTTGGCATACCTCACAAAACTGTAGCGAACACAAGGGCATTCGAAAAGCAACATATTAAGATATTGTATACTTTTCGCATTCTAGTTGAAAAAAAAATACTTCCGAAGCCGCAAAAATAATTTGTTTAACTTTGGGAGGTGTTGTAACGTATAAAACATATAAAGAATGGTTTGAAAGATTTCGAAGTGGTGATTTTGACCTTTCCGATAGAGAACGTCTAGGACAACCAAAAAAAATTAAAGGCGATGAGCTTAAGCAGCTGTTAAGTAAAAAATCCGTTCAGACTAAACTAGAACTCAGTCAAAAACTCAGAGTTACTAACAAGTAATTTTCTACTGCCTACATTGGTTGGAAAAAATTCAAAAGCTACACCAATGGATTCGACATGAGCTCAATCAAGAAAATAAAGAAAGAAGATGCAATATGATAATGTCCTCAATCACAAGGTTCAAAAGGAAGGATTTTTTTACATAAAACCATAACTGGAGATGAAAAATGTGTTTTGTACGATAATTCTATGCACCAAAAATCCTGGACTACGCCCGGTGAACCCTGACATAGGCTCCGAAACCAAATATTCACGCCAAAAAAGTATTATTATGTAGTTAATGGGATATTCTAGGATATGGTGTATTATAAGTTCCTCGAACCTGGCCAGATTGTAAATTCAAAGTGTTCCCAACAACTCATGCGTTTGAGTCGTGAATTAGAGAAAAAGGCCATTTACTGGCTTTATTCGACTTGCAATGTAAACCAATTTTAAAGTAAGATAAGTTAAGCAAATGGTTATATTAGGTACAAAAAAAAATTAAAAAGCAAATTACCCTTGAAACAAACACAATTATGAATAGTAATTTACTATTATTCTTAAAAATGACTCCTGGATCATAAAATAATTTCCGAAAAATGTTACTGTCTTTAAATAACTTGCAACTAAAATTAATATTCAACAAGATTAACTATACACACACTTAATTTTTTTCCAAATGAATATGTTCACACCTGAATATTTTTTCTCAAATATTTTAAACAAACTGTGATATGTATCTTAACATAATTTAAAACTACAATATACAATTGACACCTTATAAGTAATGAGTACTTTTGAATCAACTAGCACTTTATTTATATATTTATATATAAATAAATATATATATATATATATATATAATTATATATATATATATATATATAATTATATATATATATATATATATATATATATATATATATACTTACAATACGTGAACACTACTTAAAATAGTTTATATATTTGTTTTCGAACATAAATTTATAACAATGAAACATATAAGTACCAGGACGGTGTGAAGAGTAACTTGCACAGTCTATTCGCTGAGGGAGAAGGGAACACTGTATATGTTTTCATATAGTTTCGTCTTTTTTAGTAACGCACGTAAAGTTACAAACAAGGAGGGTAGCCTCCTTGGTTACAAATTATTCCGTAATTAGTTTTGTTTGACATTTGTTTCAACGCCAGCGTTTCGTACGAAAGTGCAAAATGGGTAAAATCGGAATTCGAGATATATTGTTACTTTTTTTTGGAAGGAAATCTATGAGAGGATATTTTTTACATTGGGTGAATCTTGTCCTTTCAATGAAACCGTTCGATTTTGGGTGAATGAATCTAAACGTGACAGAACGAGCATCGAAGATGCACCGCGCTCAAGAACAGCTATTCCGCTAAAAATCATCGATAAAATTCACGATATGCTTTGTCCGACTGGCGGGTGAAAGTGAGCGAGATAGTAGAGGTCGTAGACATCTCAATTGAGAAAATGTATTTCATTTTGGATAATGAATTGCGTATGAAAAATGTTTCCGCAAAATGGATGCCATATTTACTCACTGCAAAGCAAAAATGAGTATGTAAGCGACATCAGCCGACTTCTTGAAACTGTTTAAGAAAAATCCAACGAATTTCATGAGGGGGGTTATATGATCATGGATGAAACTTGGTTCACCAAAACACACCAAAATTGAAAACGCAATTGAAAAAGTGAAATAAACACAGTGAAACAGCTCCGAAAAAAGGAAAAGACAGTTCGCTAAGGTGGAAAGATGACGGCATCAGTTTTCTATAATGCGAAAAAAATTGTCTTCATCGACTATCTTCAGAAAGGAAAAACAGTTACTGGCATATACTACGCAGCACTTTTGGAGACGTTGAAAGCAGCGATCGCAGAATGATCAAGAAAAAAGTTTTGTTTCATCATGACAATGCACTGGTTCATTCAGGCGTTATCACTCAGTAAAAATTCACCGAATTGAAGTTGGAAATCCTTATGAATCCACCTGATCCACGTATTCACCTGATTTGGATTCCTTGGACTTCCATCTATTCCCGAAACACTGAGTTTTCCTGACTAGAACGCGATTTGAATCGAATAGAGAGACGACAGAGGTCAATGGCTATTTTGAGGACGTCGAAGAAACATTTTTCGGGAGAGAATCACGAAACTGGAGAAATGTTGGGACAAGTGCGTTGAGCTTCGAGGAAATTATGTCGATAAATAAAGTACACACTGAAACTGTTGTCACTAATATCTAAGTTGCTTTTCAATTCACCCACGTATATAACACTATATTGGAGATTTAGTTTAATAGAGTATTACTTTATCTGTGTTAGAGATTGACACGAATACGAAAACATTGACGTTTAGACATTAATACCTATTTTCAGTACGATAACATTAATGTGTTGAATAGCGTAATTTTTACGTGTAAATGCATATGTATACATGGACGGTTTAAACAGTAAGTTGGTTCGATATTAGAGATAACAGCTTCAACTTCAAAATGTATTTTACTTTTCGACAAAATCCCTTCAAAGATCAACGCACTTGCTCCAACCTTTCTCCAGTTTCGTGATTCCCTTACAAAAACGACTTCGACGTCCTTAAAATAGCCATTTACGACCTTTGTCGACTCTATTCAATTCAAATCGTTTTCCAGCCAGGAAAACGTGGAATTTTGGGAATAGATGAAAGTCCAAGGAATACAAATCAAGTGAATGCAGTGAATTCGGAACGATTTCAAACTTCAATTCGGTCAATTTTTGGTGAGTGATAACGCTTGAATAAACCAGTGCATCGTCATAGTGAAACGACATGTTTTCCTTGGCTATTCCGCGATCGCGGCCTTCAACTTCTTCAGAAGTGCTACGTAGTATTAACCGGTTATTTTTCCAACTGTTTTTCCCTTCTGAAGATAGCCAATCAAGAGAATTCCTTTCGCAACCCAGAAAATTGACGCCCTCACCTTTTCAGCCGAGTAAACATTCTTTGCCTCCTTCGGATTTGTTTCAGCACGTTCAATCCACTGATTTGATTGCATTTTCGATTCGTGTGTGTTTTGGTGAACCTAAGTTTCATATATGATCACAAAACGCTGCATGAAATCCCGTGAATTCTTCTCGGCTGATATTCGCTTACAAATTCATTTTTGCTCTGCAGTAAGAAAATGCGGCACCCATGTTGCGGAAAATTGTTCATGCGCAAAATGAAATGCATTCGCACAGTTGAGATGCCTATGACCTCTGCAATCTCGTTCATTTTCAATCACCGATCGGATAAAACTATATCGTAGATTTTATCAATAATTTCTGACGTGACAACTGTTCTCGGATCTCCCGAGCGCGGTACATCTTTGGTGCTCCTTCTGCCACGTTTAGATTCATTCAACTAAAATCGGTTTCGTTGAAAAGACAAAATTCACCCAATGTAGGAAATATCCTCTCATCGATTTTCTGTACTGTTTTCCCTTTCAAAAAAAAATAAAATAAATCACACCTAGAATTCTGATATTATCCATTTTGCCCTTTGACACGAAACTTTTTTGTTGAAACAACTGTCAAACAAAGAATTAATGCCAGAATGACTTTCAATTTCACATGCATTACTAAAAAGGATGGAACTATATAAAAACATATACTGCTGTCTCCCTTTACCTCAGTGAGTACACGAACCAAGTTACTCATCAAATCGCCCTCGTACGTTAGTTAAAACGGAGTTAGCATCTTAATTTCAGAGTATTACGCCGTTAGTTTTCATCCCCTTTACATTATTCAAATTATACTTTTATTATATAAAAATGCAAGCTAATAGGTGTTAGATTAAAAAGCAAAACTACAATTAGCGAGTTTATTTTTAAACTCCAATTACCTACACTAAACCAGTATACCTTTAGCTTCAGAAACTAGACATTGACCTTTTTGAAACTGATAAACTTTACAATCTCATAAAAATACCAACAAGTAAACAGTTGAAACTCTGTACTTCAATTTTATGTGAAAAAGTCAATGCTTTTAATTTTGAAGTATAATTCTACACCATAAATAACAAATCATGTTTTTGATATATTTTAAATATATTAAAAACATTCTCTACTATGATTTTCATATAAAAATATCGGTAATTCTAATATCACTGTACTAATAAGTTCGAACCATCGAACAAAAACTACTAAACATGAATGCTACTACATCTACGTTTAAAACACATGATATCCATTTTTACTTAGAATGTAATAAACAATCATTTTAAAACTATATCCATTAACTGGAAAAAAAATAGATATATTATCAATACAAAAAAAATTTACTCATAATTGAGAATATATCTGTGCGTGTGCGTATGTATGTAATGTATGCATGTGTATGTACGTATGTATGTGTATGTGTGTATATATATATATATATATATATATATAAAAATAGAAGGTTGCATTGAAAGCCGCTGTTCACATGTAGATGGCTCCAGGTGCGTATGTTACGGGCAGTACGTATGTCTTGTCATTTTGAAGTATGAACATTTCCCACTAAAATTCAGTCACCAGACGCCATCCTTTGTTCACACAAGGGGTTTTTTATAACCGAATTAAAATGGAATGCGATAAGCTGTTTTTCTGATGTGTGCTTCTACACTACTTTGATTTAAAAAAAGTGCAGCTGAAGCTCGATTGCTAGCGAAAACTTATGGTGAATCTGCTCCATCGGAAACAATATATAGAGATTGGTTTCGATGATTCAAAAGTGGTGATTGTGATGTTCATGACAAACAATGGCCAGGTCAATCGAAAAAGTTCAAAGATGAATAACTACAAGCTCGATTAGAAGAAAACCCTGCTCAAACACTCAAATAATTAGCTCAACAGCTCGAAGTCGATAAATCGGTCATTTCACGATGTTTACAAGCCATGAAAAAAATCCAAAAAGAAGGGAGATGGGTTCCACATGAATTGACCAAAAATGCCATTGCTAATCGTTTAAACATCTCGATTTCTTTGCTTGCAAGGCATAATACTTTTATGAATGTATTCACACATTTTGTTATTGAAATAAATGCTCAAAAAAACTTAAAAAATACCGGCTTTCAATGCAGGCTCCTTATATATACATATACAAACACATACACGCATGCACACACATATGTTTCTAAATCAACTTTATAAAAATTTATAATTTCTTCCAAGGATAATGCAAATATGAGAAGTTTTTTCACCAAACTTGGAATTTACTGCAGTCCTACATTTGAAAGTATTACCATTTTCCTTTGTTATATTTGCTTACTTTGATTTTTATTTCAAATATTAAACAACTTTACTATATAATTAGTCATTTTATGATTCACTAAATAATTTAATTTTAGTCAATACATAGAATGTATGTCGATAACTATACTAAAAATCAGCCCTTTAATATATCAAATATTTTATATTTCAAATAATAAATGTAATCAATAAATTTTTCTAGTACTCACAAAATATTTAGGTATCTAAAACTACGAACAATAATGATTTTTAAAATGTGCATTTATAAAACTTAAATACACAAAAAAAATTCTTTCAAAAATTATTTTATAAATGATCTAATGGTCTCAAAAATAGTTTCAGTACATGTAATCACTTACCATTCATTTCTTTCATAGCTTTAATAAAATCTTGCGGATCCTTAAAACTAACAAATCCAAAACCTTTACTTTTGTTTGTTCGTTTATCACGAACAACTCTCGCTCTTTGAAACGATGGATATTTACTAAACGTTCTTGTTAATAATTCATCAGTTACATCATTCCCTAAATCACCAGCAAAAATTCTAAAATCATCATCATCCCAATCAAGTAATGTAGGATCTTCCCATGTCTGACCACCTGCTGTACGTATGATTTTTTTCCCTTTCTTCTTCTTTTGTTCATCGGGTCCAAACGATTGTAATGCACTGCTAGCTTTACCTTGACTAATTGCTATTTCTGCAGGAACTGTAGTTTTTTCAGGTTTTAATTTTTTTAATTTCTTTTCCACTTCTGCCTGAATTGCTGGAATATTAATAACAGGTGGAATTATTACAGGCGTTGTAATTTCAGCTTTTGCAGTATATAATTTAGGCGTTGCTGATACAACAGCTGGTTGCGATATTTCCGGTGTTTGAAATACTTGTGAAGGTGTTACAAATGTATTAGGAGGTCGAGCTACTTGATGAGGAATAAGTATAGGTGGTGGTGGAGGCGGTGGTGGTATATTCCCAAAACCAGGTAATACTGTATATTGTTGTGAAAAATCCACATTTTGTAATCTTTGTTGAACCTGTGTATATGTATTTGATCCGATTACAGGTCTTGAAGCGCCAGATATCTCCGCTTCAAATCTGAAATTGTTTTAAATTATTTAGGTTATGTTATAGCTATAATGCATGCGTTATTTCACTGTTTATTTTCGTACCGACTCATTTCATCTTCCATTTGACGTAATTTATCACTTGTTGTTGCCATCGTGCTAATTCGTATTATTACTTTTTTATTTAAAAAAGAAAATTAACTTATTTCGACAACAAACACTGATTTCAAAAACATAAACATATACATTACAACTAGATGTCCATATAAACAACACAGGATGATAACAGTAATTTTAAATTACAAAAAAAATACATACATAATGAAAATAATTAAACATCTTATAATTATACAAAATCGAATATTTTACTTTATATTATACTTTATTATTTTTTTACAATATTTTTAAATAAATGCCTTTTACTTAATTATATCATTTTACATAAATTTATAAACATTATAATGAATTGAGCTTATTTGTATGTGCCTTTTTATTGACTAGATTGGAGACAATTACTCAATAAACACATTTTTTAATGTTCTACATAGTCTTTTGGCATGTTCTCTAAGTTAGTTAACTTTTATGCTTACATTCTACTTTAGCTACGTTTACACCTATACATCATAAAATAAAGACGCTAAAGGATAACGAATGGTAAATGCAATAAAACTACAAATTATTTGAATACAAATTAAAATTAATGTTAATTTTGCTTCATGAGTAGGTCCAATAATAATCAATATAAAATTTATTAACGTTAAATTGTTGGTCACAACATAATCATTCTTTTCTTCCCACTTAATAATTTTTAAAAAACAAAAAAGATTTATTACAAATCGACCAAAAAAATTAAGTTCGGATTTTTTAAAATTCGTTACACTCACTTCTAATTTATCAGTTTTAGAATTAAATTTTGGCATTCTGTGTCTTGGACACGGTACAAGATGAAATAATTGCGGTACTGAATACAAAAAGTTAAGAACCTGTGGAATAAAAAATAATAACGCACTTTTACTGAAATGACCCAAAATACCGACAACAGCAAATGTCATTCCTGAAAGATAACAAAATGTATCTCCCACGAATATTTTCGATGGATACCTAAAAAGAAAAAAAACATTTCTAAAAATAGTTCGAGACATGATACGGGTGTGTCTGTATTAAGTTATGCGAAACAATTGTGTGGTAATACAAAAATTGAATCCAAACTTTATATTTAATTAAAATGTGGTGGCGTTTATTCTTTTTTTATTATTAAAATGTATCTAGATACTGAATTATAAGTATATAGTGGGAATGCTTACGTGATAAGAAATTTCATATTTTAATACGTTTATGAAAATGAAAATAAAAAGATTAATCTAAATGACGAAATATTTTTTTTAAAACGTGTTAAATGTGCTGGACAATAAAATAATAAAATGTTCTAAAAAATCTCTAAACATAACCTAAAAACATAAATGTATTTACATTTTAATTTAAAGTATATCATATTATCATTACTCACTATATTACAGTTTTATATTATAGTAAAATATGTTCACTATCAAAATTACATCAGTATCAATAAAGATTTGAAAACGCCTGTAACATTTTTAAAACCATCATCCAAATATGATTTTTCTTCTAAGAAATCATTTTACTTAACAGACAAATCTTCAGTAATATTGACAAAAACAGAAACAATATCATATTACATTGATTTTAAGACAAGCCTATGCTTTATAAATGGGACGAACACTGAAGTAATGAACAGTAATGAGCCGCAATGGAAATGTTTGTGTCTTCCTGGATGGCATGGTAATGACTGTGGACAGCCTGAAGTTATTTGGAGAGCGTTTTTAACATCAAGACAAAAAATACATTTGCCTACTTTAAGGAAATGGAAAAGAAGAGTAATTTACATATCATATATAGATTTTCACAGTGCTTCATTATTAGAAATTAAATTAAATCAACTGAAATACATAATTGATTTATTTGTTATTTGTGAAATAGTTGATCCAAAATTATCTACAAGTGCTTTACAAAATAAATTAAACACTGGATTTTTAAAAAATTTCAGTAATAAGTTAGTATACGTCAGTATAAGTAGTAAATTAGAAAACATTTGGATTAAAGTAAAAAGTATTGTAAAAAATCTTGATGAAGATGATTTAGTAATTACAGGGAATCTTAATGAAATACCAAATGATAAAGCATTGACTTTTTTACAATTATATGATAAGTGGCCTCAACCTATACTATTTAGATTAAAATGGTGTGTTTATGGTTTTTATTGGCAACATCCACAAAAAACCATCATTTCTCCAGGAGCTTATAGTATTAGATATATTTCAGATGTGTGTAATGATAAAGTCAATTTCATTAGCCAACAGAATGGCACTAAAATATATAAAAATAGTCTAGTTTTAGGTGATCTAAATCATTATGGTGGATGGTATTGTGAATATTGTAATGAACCACCTGATATATTATTAAACCTTCAATTATTTTTAAAAACAAATAACAGTATTATTAAATGGGATAATATAAGTAATCGAAGAATTACTGTGGATTATATTGAAAATTTATTAGGGGATGGGCTTTATATTGATGGAAAGACTGAATTAAAAAGAGTAAGAAATTATGATCCTTACTATGCACCAGATATTGTTACTAGCATCAGCTGGAAATATGATTGGTTGTTAACAAATCTGTACTCAAAAAATGATTATTAATAATATTTAATGGTATGGTTAATTTAAATAAAAATGTTCTTTGATTCTAACTTTAAAGGAAAAAATTAATTATCTTGAATTTAACAAGGCAAAACTAATCATAACATAAATACTAATTAACAAAAAGTATGACTACATATATTCAATGTACGATTGTTCGAAATTTAAAAAATCATAAATTGACTTAAAACAACTTCATATATTATATATCTAAGCAATACATACTTTAGAAAAAAATTAAGAAAAATATTAATATTTTCAATGTGTCAAACCATTATTTTAAAGCAATATAATGTGTTATACTACAATATTAAAAAATATATGAACAATATAATCTGGGCTTAGACTTAATAATGATACACAAAATTAAAAATATTTTTTTTTCATTTGCAGTACACAGCAAAGATAGAATAATACTATTTATAATGATCATGTAATTCACATTAAAAATTTCAATATTTTAATAGAAACTCCATAACATGTGTCATATATTTATGCATAGAAATAAAAAACCCTGTATAAGTGATCAAATTTTAATATTATTAATTAAAAATAACAATGAACTAAGAAGACTGCATTACTATATTTTTTAATGTTGTTTCTGGTTAATAATTTTGTTTTTTTGACTAAAAAGTAAATTAAAATACTTCACAATGAAATGATATGGATTAATGATAATGGATACAAAAATGATTTGATATTTGTTAAATTTAAAAGATAATTATAACGCCTGTGATATTATACATACTTAACAATTATATAGTCGTCAACTTATTTTATTTTTTTGAAAAAATAATACTTGTTAATATTATAAAACTAATAAAATGTTCATAATAAAGTCTTATCATGAATAATAAACAATAAATTGTAATGAAATGTGTTTTATTTTTGATATTCATAGCTATGTCATGTGTATGTATGTATGTGTGTGTGTATATATATGTATATATATACATACATATACATACATACATATATGTATGTATATATATATATATATATATATATATATATATATATATATATATATATATATATATATATACATATATATATATATAAATATAATTCAGAAGATATTAAAATGATAAATGTATGAATCAACTAAAACATTAAAAATACTTACCAATTATGCCTTAGTAACGCCAGTGATGTTGCTATGTAAGGTAGCATGAAATACAAACTGAACTGATGTGCTTTCCATAAATCTCCAGATAATTCAACCAAATTAAAAATTGTTATTGAGACAGCTATAACAATGCTCTGACCAGCTTCCAATCCATTAATTCCAGCCAAAATGTTTATGGCATTTGTACAAAAAACAGCGAGCATTCCCATATAAATATAATAAAATATTCCCAAATCAATGGAAAATCCTAATAATCCACGTACAGGTTTCGGGACAATAATTGTAGTAGAATTAAAATTCACATAATAAACCATTAATAAAGGCAAAGATGCTACTGTTGGTAGTAGTAACTTGTGACGCCACCGAAGATCAAGTACATCGTCTGCAAATCCCAGTAGTAGCATGCAACAAATCGATAACAATGCAGATATAAGTTCCACAAACTAAAAAAAACATTCACATATATGTATGTATGTATATATATATATATGTATGTGTGTGTGTGTGTATATATATATATATATATATATAAATTTTCTTTTCAAATCTAACAAAGTTGATTAATTACTTACCTCATCATGGGGAAAATCGCCGTTTTTAAAAATTGTCGTCCCAAACGGAATTGGAATAAAAAGAAACATTGTAATAAGAAATATGCATCCTGATACAACACCAAATGCTTCAGGCCTATAATAAAAGTATTTTCTGATTCTTGTATTATTTTTTTAATAGTATATAACCTACACTTTATCACTAGTACGTTTATTCATATCTATACCAAAAAGATTTGCTTTTATAAACATTGCTTTCAATTTTGGTATTAATCTTATAGTAACTGAATAAGCTACTATAGACATTAAGGCATTTATTATTATAGGAAACCATATTTTCCAAACTGTCTTATAAGCCAACTCACTAGATCGTACCATATTTTGAAAGTTTTAAATTTGAGTGTCAGAGTACACGCATTACCATAAACTTCTATTAACAATTAATCTTTTATTATTAACTTTAGTGCTTTATCTTTGTTTTAGTGATTATATAGTTTATAAAAAAGGTAATGTCTATTTTAGAAATATTTAAAAAATTATGACGTTATGTAATTTTGATAATTAAACTAGCTATTTAACTGATATTCTATTAATATACTGAAATAAAATTTAACATATATTCACATTTACATTTTAATCTCAAGATTAAAAAAGGCTCCTAAAAATAAAGTTTGTTTTTTGAAATTTATTTATAATATAAAAATGATTACTATAACACAATTTGTAAAAATAATAAAGAGCAGCAATTAGTAGGTAACTATACAATAATAACAGTATAATTTCGAACTTTGATGATTGTGCATTGTTACTTTATTGTTATATACCGGTAACGATACCATCTTATCAAAATAACTCATTGATAATTAAATTTAATACTCTGCTTCAATTAGCAAATCTCAAATATTTGTTGTGTTCATTACATTACTGGTTTTCCATTCAAAATTCTTATTGATGAGATTTATATGCTTTGTATAATAAAATTAAATTGACCACAATACGTACTGAAAAAGACAGTAATCTAGAGCTAATAAGTAGTATTTGTATGATTTTGAAAATGTGTTTTTTTTTTAATTAATGTACATTTATCAAACAGTGATATATACAAAAATATGAACATATAAACTATTACTGTTCAATACAAATTATGATATAATTTGAAAATATTATTAGAGTATTTAATATTCATCTTCATCCCATTCTAAATCATCATTGAAATATAAAAAGATAGCAGGAATATATAATGTTTCAGGTAAATGAACACATGTATATTTTTCTCGTTCATCTGGTATTCCGTTATCGTCAAGAGTTTTTGTCATATCTAAAACACGACCTTCATATTTCCATGTGTAAGAATTTGAATGTCTATTGAATATATTTAATCTTTCTTGAATTGTAAACAGTGTATCTTCCTTACAAACGGTTAACGTACATTCCATTCCAGTAAGTGTATTAAGAATACGTACAGGCCGTGCTTTCTCCGTCAATCTTCCAATTTTATATCTAAAATATATATGTATATGTATGTGTGTATATATATATATATATATATTATAATTGAATATTGTTATTTATAATCATTTTCGATATTAAAAATAATAATTCCGCAATCTTCTATTTAAAATTTTGACAACTTTTTAAACATTATTAATAATTAGTAATAGTATTATTAGTCACACTTTATACATAAATAAAATTAATCACAATAAATAATATTTAAATAAAAAGCTAACCTATGGTCACACCACCATGGTGTCATATATAACGGTTTCCAAGAAGTTGCTGGAACATTCATTCCAACATGTAATAAACGTCCATGTGGACAATAAGGTACATAAACACCAGTAACAGGATGAACATGATATTGTATATTTCCAGTTTCATAGTTAAACCAATGACTTATATCTTTCCCTGCAAATGCAAGTAATGGCCTTGTATATTCTTCATTGTACTGATTCATCACAGGTGTCAAATTGTATACATTTTGTAAATAAGTAACCCAAATATCATCTTGCTTGTTATGAAGAACAACTTCAGATGGTGTAAAAAATGGTGAATCATCAACTTTTGTTTTTGGTTTTATTTCATGTAATGCTATTAGTGAAGGAGTATTAATATTATCAATAATTTCTGTAAGAACGTCATAAACTTCTTTCATTGCTTTTGGTCGAACTCCACCAACTATATCCTCATATACTGCTTGTTTAAGTGCTTTTGCAGCATCACCCTGATTCTTTTTTTGATCATTTTTCACAGATGAACTTCCACTTGACTCTTCTTCGAACATGCACTTGCATTCTGATATATAACTTCCAGATTCATATGTTAATGTAGAATCTGATGATGACGATGTACATGAGCATGTATTGTCACAAGTGCAAATTTCAGATATTTTCATTATAAACAATAATTACTTTTATAGATAATAGAATATATACCGGTATATAAAGTTATATTATTTTTTTCTATACTTCAAATAATATTAAAATTTATGTGCTTAACAGACAAGTAATTTAAAGACTACTATATATTCTAACAAAAATGAGCATCTATTAAACAACAGTACAACTAGATTAAAAATTACACATTTATTAACAAAAAATGTTTTAAATACATAAAACAGAAATTTACAAATGAAATCAATTTTAATATTTTTTATATAATAGAAAATATATTTTGAATTAAATTTTTATCAAGGTCTCCAAATATGATTATTACCATTTTTTTAATTAAAAATTAACTGTATTAATGATATTAAAAAAAAATATCATGGAATTGTAGACTTTATTGCATTTATTGTATTTTTTATTTATAACTGACTAATGTAATTAGTCAGTAATTTAGAGTAAATCAAAAATAACAGTACAAAATTTTATTTAGTTCAATTTATTGATGCAAAATAAAAACAACCTATTTGCATTATTATAAAGCAATAACTTAATAACAAACATTTTTACTTTTTTATTCATTGTCAATCATTTTAATTAAAATACTTTAATTTTACAATAATTTATTGCTGATTTCGTAATTCCTTAAACAATTATCAAGATTTTTAAAAAATAGTCTAAAAAGTTAACAAGAAAGTTGAAAATACTACTACCATTCACCTTATTTACATTTTTAGCACACTTCTCGTAATTATAGTTCTACATTTTAATATGTCCAAAAAAACATAATTAGGAAATTACAATAAATTTGCTATCAAAAATATAAATTAATATCTTTGGTCGTAAGTAAAAAACAAAGGTTTTATTGTATTTACTACAAATATGTTTAAAATATTTTCTTCATTTTTGAAAATATACTAGTAAAATAACTTTATAGTAAATATATATATATATATATATATATATAGTTTATGTGTGAGTGTACAAATATATAATTATACACAAAAAAGATACACATTTGTTTCTACACTATAATTTGATATTACAAAACCAGCTACAAATTATATATGAAAATTATAAATTAAAAACTGACCGTACCACCAATATTAATTAATAGTCATAACACATGCAAAAATGTGTTTTTCAGACACACATATTGAGAATGTTAAAAATTACAGGAATTTTTTGAAATAAAACAAATGAATTTATAGTAAACAATTAAATGGGAATTTTATTGAAATGTTTTCTTAAATATGTTACAAGCAACACAACAGAAAGATGTTTGACACACACAGAACTGATGAAGTGAATAAACAATAATAATTAGTATAGTATGAACATTGAGATATACACACACACATACATATATATATATACACATATATGTATGTATAAATGTGTGTATATACATATATACATATATATATATATATATATATATATATATATATATATATATATATATATATATATATATATATGTATGTATATGTATATAGATAGATTTGTACTGCATTCCCTTCATTGTCATGTGATAACATTATAATTATCTGTTCATGTGCTCTTCATTAACCAAACGTAAGTGTCAATGTACCATTTTTTATTGCCTCTTTTGACTATAAACTTTTTACTTTTAATAAAACCAAATCATGTACATTCATATGAAGAAATTATATAAAGTACATAAATGCTAAATTTTCATATTTAATTTTATTCACTTTAAAAAATATATTTTAATAAATAAAATATAATGAATTACATTTCATTTTTGTTGTTTCACATTTAAAATTCAAGAATGGTACATGTTTTAGTGATAGTAAATTTTACTATTCATATTAAAAAAATAAAAACTTAAAATTGTAATGTGAACAGAATTTTTATTTGAAATTCGCTTTTGTTTTGTAACATCTAACTAAACTATAAAATAAGCGGACAGTATTAAAACAGTAAAGCAAATATACATATTTATATAAATTAATTTTTTCAAATAATCTTTTCATTATCTTCCTGATGACTGACAATTTGCTTTTTTTATTTTTCAAAAGTTACATTATATATAAGAATTATTAATAAATTTATATAAATACAATCACAGTACAAACGGGAACCAATTAAATTTTTCAGTTGACATATTTTGAATAGAATACCATTCTTAATAACTATGTTAATTTTGCTTTTTTTCATATTTACTAAGCTAGATAATGTGGCTATGATTGAAACTATATTTACAGATAAATTATACAGTTTCAGTCATATTTTTATGACGGCACCAATGTTTGCAGTTTTTCATTTACTTTTTTATAACAAGACTTCAAATTATATTGGTCTGAAAACACATTAATCTCATATATACTCTTTATTTTCAGAAATTTTAATTATTTTTTCATCATTTTATTTTTAACAATATATTATTACGGTGCATGTATAGTTTTAAAATATCCTTTTTAGTATTAGAAACTGTATTGTCAAATAAAAGCAAAACTTAATGTAAAACTGTATACATGTCATGTACTTATGTATGTGTCATATGTGTATGTGTTATATATATATATATATATAATATACATGCATACACACATATATACATGCACTATTAAACGTTTACATTAATTCAATTGAAAAATATATTTTCAAATTATTAACAACAGAATGATAATCCATTCAATGTGTGAAAACTATTAATGTTTTAGATGAAGAACAAATAAAATTCATTGAATAATCAGATCATGAATTTTTATGCTACATTCAACATCTTGTTGATTCCATGGCAGCCACAATCTTCCAGTCTCATTAAAATAAAATTTTGTATAATACGCGATAATTAACAAGATGAAACGAAAATGATTGAAATGAAAAATTAAACGCGATAATACGCAAAGTCTTGAAGAGCAAAATCTAATGAGCGCCGAGCATATCGATTACATCGTATGAAACATATAATAAATCTACAAATACCGGTTCTATGGTTACATTGTCATTTGAATAATTAATATCTGTAATCAATGGAGGAACTTTCATATCGACGATTCACATTATTTTCGTAATTCGACGTTTTTCTACACAAACCTTTTTTTTGATCGATTCTCCACGGCCTCATAATTTGTCGATAACCACCGAGCTTAAACGATGCCCGTTATCAACCAATTTCACTAGTTATATTTTCAATCAAAAAACAACCTTTCCTAATATGAATCTTTGTACAAAACATTTCTATTTTAATTTAATCTTATATTGATCTGTATACTTACAGACAAATTTTC
This sequence comes from Acanthacorydalis orientalis, assembly GCA_034766995.1. Classification (NCBI taxonomy): domain Eukaryota; kingdom Metazoa; phylum Arthropoda; class Insecta; order Megaloptera; family Corydalidae; genus Acanthacorydalis; species Acanthacorydalis orientalis. Next base: position 30,125,738 of record CM068314.1, on the reverse strand, counting down.
ATAATTGAGAAAGTTTTTACATAACCAAAGATCATAAAACCTTCTCAAAATACGAATAGTGAGACGACCCCGACAAATCATAATTGTATACTTAGATTATAGTAATGTTGCATTCATAAATTTACACCAACTTGAACTATTTTAGTATTTTTATGCAATTGTTGGGGGTGTGTGCATGTGTGAGAATATGTACTAAAATAAATACATTATACATATACATGTGTGTATATATATATATATATATATATATTATATATACATGCACACACATCATACATACATAAATACATATTAACAAAAACATATTCCCCCATACTAAAAAAAATTATATAAAAAAAACACATTGTTATGCATTCACATATCTAATACAAGTACAAATTTATATATTTTCATGAAAAATGTAATCGTTCAAGTATTTTAAATTTATGAATGTCAAAAAAATGTTTGACTGTTTAAACAAATATTTTTATATATGGTTAAACATTTGCTCAAATAAAAAAAAAACAATTTACAAATAAAAAAATAATTTGATTTTATAAATAAATATATATATATATATATATATACATATATATCGAAAGACCTAAATATGTAATTTAAAAATTTCATTTGATTTCAATATACCCTTCACGTACATTGTAACATTTTTTACTAAGATAAGAAATAAGTAAATAGTTGCAAGTGAAATATATTATAAAAAATAGTTGTACATTTAATAATATATATAATAATAAAAAAAAACTTCTCTAGTATTTATACTAACATTTTTAATTTACAAGATTGATATAAAGTTTCCTTAAAATTTTTAATGAAAGTTTAAAATAAATTTAAAATTTTACTAATTACATTAAAAAAGTTCTTGGACTATTTTTGTTTATGAAAATTAGATTTAAAAAAATAGATTTTTGAAAAACTGAAATTATGAAAAAAATATATTTTTATCAAAAATATGTAATCAACCTGTACTCAACAAATATGAAGATACTTATTTTAAACAGATTTATGAGTATAATAAAAATTAAAATGTATACAATCTTCATACTTAAAATAGACGTGTGCAGAGAATTAATCAACCTGGAGGAAAAATAAACTATATGTAAGTTAAACGTGATTGGAAACTTTGAAATTTAATTTAATTTATACATTCATTGAATTATGAATAACATATAGGAATACTATTTAACATTTAATTATTATTAATTTTCAATATTGCTAACTATGACAACAAGATTGATTCTTTTTAACAATTTATATAACTAAATATTTTATTATAATAATTACACTAATTATAATTACATCATCACATCAGGTCGGTCGATATATTATTGCCAAGCATATTTGGAATACAAAACAATTCAATACAAAAAGAATAATTCGAGGCATCTTCTATTCGTTCTTAACCACTAAAATAAAACACCGCCGCTACGAATCAACATATCACCTAACTCAACCTTTGCTAATCAGTACTGTCCAAATAACAACAGAAAACTGGATGTTTCCAGATGTTTACTTCTTAATTTATCATATAATTACACAGATATTCGAAACATTCATACTCGAGGTCACTCGATTCACAGCTGTTTTATGTTTAAAACATAAATCTACTTAAATGCTAATAATATAAATAATAGTTTCCGGTACGACTTAAAATCGATTGCATGTCTTCATTTTTATTACTAATCAATACAAAGGAAAATAACACTGATAGAACAAACCTGAAATTTGATTTAATTGTTCTAGCAATGTAATATCTCTGTCGTCCGTGAAACTTCTTCATACGTATACCAAATGCTCCGTTCGAAGCATCACATATGTTATGTACATATACAATAAAATAACACAAACACACACACAAGTGAACGTGTGTGTGTAAATACATATACATATATATATATAAGTATGTACGTGTATGTATATATATATATACACATATCCACACATATAATATACATACATACATACATATATATATATATGTATATATATATATATATATATATATATATATATATATATATATATATATATATATATATATATATACATATATATATATGTATATATATATATATACATATATATATATATACATATATATATATATACACATCATACATACATACATACATACACACACACCAACACACACACACGTACACACACACATATATATATATATATATATATATATATATATATATATGCACACACACACAAATATTTACACACATACCTTCATGTACAATACATTATACGCTTATATAAAATAAATCATGAGAAAATAAAATAGAAAGCCACTAGGCCGAAAACAAATTTGCTCTAGCGTGCGACAACACATACAACTCACTATCTCTATATTTTTAAATAACTGTCGTTACATATTTCGACTTTCACTAGATCATAGTAATATTTTTATATGTACAAAAAAGGAACAAAACACTGCGATTCTTAATGTCTATATATAATAATAATCATTATCATCATCATCATTAATAAAAAAATTAAATTATCGATTTTATAATTTTTTTTGGTGTTTCTGAAACAAAGAAACCGTTCCATGTTTGAATTTTATGTAACGAATCGATAAAAAAAAGTAAACTCGCGTCGCGTTCAAACCTTAACCATTAAAAAAACTTATCGATAATGTTTCCGTTCGAAATATCCGAACGGATCGTCAGCAAAACATTAGTTTTTCGTCTATCTAACACGCTGAGGAGATTCACACTAACGGGGGCGGCGCGCGTCCGCATTAAATAAAAAAAAGGAAAATTAAATGGAACGCAGCGACACGCACGCACACACCAGATGCGTCCGAAATTTTCACGTTGGCCGTGTAGGATAATTTTAACGAACGAGAGATCCAATACAGCCGTTGACCTGGAGAAATCATGGCGCTATAGTAATTTTACCTACTAAAATTTACTTTAGTCAAAAACTCGAAAGAGTGCGCTGATGCGGGTGGGGCTCTGCTCCCCTTGGGGCGTGCCTAATGACCTCGGATCACGAATGTTGTTTAACAACAATAACTCCTGGTCGGGACTGTTGTTGGTGTTGTATAGATGACGTGTGAAATTGAAGAAAGGGATTCATCTCAACTTGTAACAAACGTTGCGACGTTTCTAATGGTTTTGTCGTCAACGCAAGCGGTACATCCTGTGCGGGTGCTAAACCTGCTACGGCGGTTGCAACAGCTCTCTTTCCGTTAGGTTCTTCAGCAAATAAGTGATCTCCTTCAAGATGACGTATCGCTTCAACTATCGTTTCAAGATTCTGGCGGGAGGTATTTGCTACATAAAGCCTTGTCTGCGGTGACATATCATCGTATTCATGAGGAGTTCCTGGTGACGGTACTCTTTCGACTTCAACCTTTGGTTCAGCTTTAATAGCCGCTTCAAGTGCACTCGGTAACCTTTGCGGGCTGGGTGATCGCGATATAGGCGGAGAACATGATACTACAGTTTGTGTTTGCGCTACAGGAGGTACGGCGTCCATACTCATTACTTGCATGTCATCCGGAAGATTATCATGTACAAGAGACACAACGACTCCTTCCTCTGTTGTTTGATATAAGTGCGTAGGATAAACAACTTGCGTTTCCAAAGATCTCAAGTGATCTTCTAAGAGCATACGCAATTTTCTTTCGCGTTCAAGTTGTGCTTTAATCTCCAATAATTCTGCTTGTGATGACTGATTATTGTTTTGTGTGGTAACGACAGACATCACAGTTACTGGCTCCGGAGACATAGATCCTACACCTTCATCAGACGATTCTGATACGGTTTGAATTGTTGTTATATGTGGACCAATTTCTGCTTTACGTTTTTTCGGAGGTACTTCACCACCTTCATGCTGGTTTACGAGTCGTTTCAATTGACAATTTTGTGATAGTAATCTAGTTTTTTCTTGTTCTAACGAATATATGTATTCAGCGGTTTGTTGTAAAATGGCAGCCTGAAACAATAAATTTTCTGATATTAAATACTGATAAGAATTGATCACAATTAATATTTTATTATAAATTTATGTATTCACTTGAAACATATAATTTATCTTAATAATTTCTTAAGAAAAAATATTGAATACTTAATAATTGATAATTTTCAATAAAATCAAAAACACTACAAGTATATATTTGCTTTGTAGACTTTTCACAGCATTACATTCATGTTTTCTACCTGTGTGTACAAATATAGTAGTTTTTTAATTATTGCTTTTTAGACCTCTAATAATAAAAGCTTTATAAGAAATAACAATTCCACAAAAATCTTAAATAAAAATAATTAATTATAAATAAAATATTTCACATTCTCAAATATTTCACAATTTTTTTTAATGTTATCTTTACTTCTTATAAACTCTGTATTTGACAAGGTATTTTTCATGGTATAAATATAGTTTTTTATTAAATTATTCAACAGCTAAAATGAATTACTGTAATAGTTTCTTGTAAAAACTCGAGTTTGTTTTCAAATATTGAATTTAAAAATTGAAAATTTTACAGACTATATTGGATTTGCAGCTAATTAAAAATATACTCAACGTATACAGATCGTTTGCATGGATTAAATTCCGAAGAATACCTGGTTATAATATAAAAAAATATGTATTGTATTTACGTATAAATAATTTTACATAATATTTAAAACATATTGAAAAAATGTCTGTATAATGAACTCTGTACATTTCACAATCTTCGTGAAAAAAAAACCAGAGTCGATAGTTGCAGTAGACTTACGAGTGTACCTAAAAACCAGATGTTTTTTCGACCAATCACATTTCAGAGCATCGAGGTCCCCTTCTAAGAAAGACAGCTGTTAAATATATTTGCACAATGCAAGACTTAAATTAATAACTACAATATATATATATATATATATATATATATATATATATATATATATATATATATATATATATATATATATATGTATGTGTGTTCGTTAAATGCTTAGAAAATATTATCTATTTACTAAACTAAAATGATATTTTTTTTTATTTTCAAACGAAACAATGTAAATACAAAATTAATTCTAACATATAATTATCGAAACATGTTTCCATTCAATGTGATAATATTGCATCACTGAACACACTAACGACACAAAAAATATTCTCAAGTATATATAGTACGAAAAGTGTAATAATTGCATAGGTATAATGTAAGACGTTCATATAAAAATAACTCTTAAAATAGACTGCATACCTCTTCATAAAAAACTGGTATGACGAGTTTGTGTATTATATTTTTAGTAACATAGTTTGACGATACTGCTTTTGCTTTAAGAACATTGCAAGCAGCCTTCTTGAAAATGAAAGAGAAACTAAACCTGCAATCTTATTTTCTGAAATATGTAAATTTTTCGAAAACTGACATTGAATAAGGAATCGTAGCTAATTTTAAAACACATTTAAAACAAAGCGCTCTTGTGAAAATTGGTTTTCTACTTTGAATTTATTTATTTTAAATTCATCACAGTTTCACGGACCATTGACAAAATACATAACATATAATAATATATTTTTGATAATAATTATTTAAATCGTGTTACGAGAAATGTTTATAACGTTTAATATGTATTTAATATATAAATAAATATATTGTATATAGCAAATATGATTATGGGTTAATAATAATATGTTCATATATACACAAAGGATAAAGCTGTCTATAGTAGATTGACATAACAAAAAAAAAATACTGGACTTTATAAAAATAAAGTATTTTTAACAATTTATATAAATAAATTAATTAATGAAAAAATATTTTACTGTTTAATAGGACCATATATATAAAATAATTACATTTTCTGTGCTTAAGCTCTGAAGGTGACACTACCATCATACTCCGAAATAATACCATTTTCAATTACTAAACATTATGAGGTAAAAAAGTATATAGAGTTTAGGGTATTACTTCAATTGTGAGAGTAAATTTAACCACATTGTACAACTATCATTTATAATATAATTGAAATAATTAAGATTAAAAGTTACTTAAATCCACTACGCTGCAACAAAAGTAAAACAAATATACAAGTACGATTATTGTCAATGTACAGAAGACATAACACAAATGTTATGAGTGCGTATGAGAACACAATAAATAAATATACATCTTGCTTCTATTAATAAGTGTACTATTAAAAAAAAAAAAAACAAAAAAAAAAAACAAAATGCTTTTCACACGAATTTTATTGTCATCACGCATATGTTAAGTATGTGCCAACAATTAAAAATAATAAATTTCAATTCAGATATTTATAGAATGTTTTCACTTCCCGGTTAACGTTTGGCCTCGATCCCAACTGTGTAATTTAATTGTATTTAAGACCTTGATCTTGTTTAGTGAAAAACTTATTATAAAATTAATTTAACTAAAAATGTTTGCATTATCAAATACTGTCTTAAAATGACAATAACTACTATATCACACATTAGTTTGAGACAGATAAAAAAATCATAACAAAACAAAATATAAAAACTATACACGTGTATTGCTCCATATGATCATGAATCTGCATTAGTATATTTATTTTATAAATTTTTAGAATATAATTAAAATATTTTTTGATTGTGTATCGTTATTGAATCACATATATTTGGAAAATAAGAAGAATAATTGAAAACTTAATTAGCAGAAATATAACAACTTATTTTATTAAATTTCAAACAAATAAATACAACGAAGGGTGTCGGTAACTTAAACATGTGATAATATACTACTATTCAGCAACTTGGATAGATGAATTTTTATAGCAACTCGAACTGATGAAACTTTATGTTTTCTATAACTGAATTGAATTATTTCTTTTATGATTCTACAACTTAAACGAGAAAATGCATTTCTACATTTTTATTTTTTTTTAATTTTCGTTGTATGCGAGAAAATCTCTGAAATATAATTACAAATTATTATATTATGCTTAATTTTCTGTCGAAATCAATTTAGTTAATATTATAATGCAAATGTGATATATTCAAAAACTGAGTTTTTAAACAATATAGTTACATTTCTCAATCTCAGATAAACATTAAAATCATTGGAAAAAGAAGAAAAATACAATTAGTATATAACAGTGTGCAATTTAATATGTCTAAATAACAATATATCATTTTAAACAGCAACTTAAAGTTGTTACTTACATAGTAGCCAACATCTATACTAGACTCAAAAAAATGTGAATATTAAAAAAGGCTAAAAATCAAAATACAAAAAGATTTTCTACAAATGTTTTTTGGATCTAATAAAATAAATCACAAAAATAAACAGTTAATATTAAACGGGCTTAATAGCTAAATGAAAACAGATTATCGTTTTGTTTTTTTTTTTAGATTCAAAAACATTTTTTCAACAATTTGAACAGTTTTAATTTTTCACTTGTTGAAGTCACCGAGAGTACAGATAGAAAAAATATATAGAAAAATATAATAGTTATGACTTTACTGACGCTGATTGATATCATAAGTAACAATATATTTTATTTCGACATAATAATAAATTGACATCTATTTGAAATTCATATAAATAAAAATTAATACCTGTTTAATGGTAATGAACGAATGCAAACACGCATATATTAGTGAATTTATATGTGTGTGATGTAGCTCTAACATTTAATTTTAAATATCTAGTTAAAAAAGTTCTTGCATATTAATTGCACTTATTTCTGCTGATAAACAATATGAACTCTAATTTGCTTTAATGGTAATATAACTTAAATATTTACATTCATACAATAAATTATATTTGTATATGCACGGGTATTATATATATATATATATATATATATATATATATATATATATATATATATATATATATGCAGATGCTAATTGCGACCAGTGAAAATCCAATTCGCTTGGATGCTAAGATAGAATCACCAACTCCATATTCTAAACGATGTGCTTAACCTTGGCCGTCAAAGGCGCCAGTCAAGTCGGCTAACGCCATTGTCACAACACAGCCTATGCAACTACAATCGATGCTATATCTACGACATACGTTTCCTTAATTTTACCTATGCGTACTTTAATCATATCGAAATAAGAGTAATAATCATTTTTAGTATTTAAATATTATTTGTTACGAAAAAAGATTCATTTACTCTTCTTTCCAAGAGTACAATTTAATAACAGTGCAAATAATTTTATTTAACATAAAGTCAATGCGTACAGGCCAATCGACGGTAACTTTCTTTTTATTAAAGAATATTCACTACTTAATACCTTATATTATCCAAAATGAATAAAAGTATAGTTTAGTATTTATCAAAGTATTTACATTTTAAGCATTTCAAATGTATTTTTATAAACAAGCTACTATTTTCATTTTGTCAATACAATCACTTCCTTATCTAAATTATAATGAATTTAAATAACTACTAGTAATACAAACTTTTTTTAAAAAAGATTTAGACCAAAACTTACATACGAAATAATATAATTCTAATTCAAATATTTGAAAAATTACATCAAATTAATTTTTATTTACAATTGGTTATTTTTTTTCATGCTAATTATTAAATTATATTAAATTATAATTTCAAAAGATACAATACAAATTAGTAAAATAAATATGCATTTATGCACATTTGTAAAAAAAGTCATGCATTATTATAAATACTTTTTTCTACCTGGCTTTAGATTAAATTTTTACTTATAATAATTAATCGATATAACTGACGAGCAATATGGCCTTTCTCGTTCTATTGACGTTAATAAACTTGTCTGCCTTCACTTCTTGCAGCATTGAATCTTAAGTCTGCAAGAATTGCCTTTAGGTGTAGACATATTGGCTTTGGTAGAAGGAAGCTTAGTGAAATGATCGCCACAGTATTGACTTATTTTTTTATTACTTTCAGACAGTAAATATTTATAATACAATGAATGAGAATGAGACAAAATGTTTGTCATTAATATAAGTGCATACAGTTTTATAGAAGGATATGTTCGGAGTTTTATTTTAAATTGAAAAAAAAAATAAAAGAATAAATCTAATATTTATAAAGTAAAAAAATCAAATATTAGTGACCATGTGTGTATGTGAATGTGTGTGTGTATGTATATATATATATATATATATATATATATATATATATATATATATATATATATGAGAGATTTTTAATATGCATACATATATGATGTACACTCGTGCATATGTGACCGACTCGATTCTATTGCTCAGTACAGCGTGGCAAAATGTTGACTGGAATGTGTGACAAAGCAAGGTCACGGTCAGCGAACGAACCAACCAACAGAGAAACAAATGGATGTATGTGTACATAAAACATTCGCTAGCAAACTATTCTCTCATCTAGGTAGAATCCAACAATCTACTTTGTGTACTGTTTTAGATGCACATATTCTCTCATCATAAATTATAGACCGTGAGGTTGTATATATGAAACTACATTCGTTCCACACTTTACAGTACTTCTTTAAATCCCCAAAGAATCAGCTGACCGTCACGAAAAGTACAGTGTGTATAATTGAATTGGAAATGAAATAAAGTCGAAACATATTTTCTTGAAACGCAAAAAACAAAAGTATGTCATAATCAAAGAATATTGTTTAATAAAAAAATCATAAATTAATATCAATGTAATGTACCAACATCTCAAAAAAATTACCAAGATTATTATAGAAGTTACATATGATTAACATTTAATTTATATTAACATTAAAACTATACAATTTTGTTGCTTATTTACTAATGTTACTATAGTTTATTAATTTTAATATTTACCTTATATAAAAGAAGTATAAAAGTTGTTGTATATATATATATATATATATAATGAAAGGAATAAGTGTACTTATTAAACTTTTTTTACAATGAATAACTGAAATGCATACTCTACGCTTACACTTCATCGTTCTAACTCGGCTTCTTTTATAAATAATTTCAATATTTTATACAAAATTAAATTAATGTGATTTAAAAATTCAGTATTATGCAAGATACAGTCGCCTAGTCGGTATAAAAAAAGAATTATTTTTTAATGTAATTTAAAAATAATTTAGTATATGATGTTTCTAAAATGCTTTATAAATTAATACAATTTCGCAAGCAATTATTAAGAAAACACGGTTGTTATATTACATATTAATAAGTATTTTAAATTATTCATACATGAAACACGAACACATTCTAAAAATAGTTTATATATTTTACAGTTTGCCATACAGAAAGCATTTTTATTTGTTTTTCAATATTTAAAATGATGTATTGATATTACATGCGCGATGTAACCAGCATTTTTTGAACGGGTGTGTACTATTTTAACCAAGTCCAAATTCTGATAATTCTTTATTTACAAGAAAAACTATAAATCAATATATATATATATATATATATATATATATATATATATATATATATATATATATATATATATATATATATACGCCATTGAAATCACAATCAGCCTCGATTTGATTTTTTTTATCACACCCTCCTATCAACATTCTTTGACCCACGTACTTTCAAGTTTTCTTTTAGCGTGTATCCGGGGCGGGGGGCACACACCAAAGCACCCATCCTGGCCACACCACTGTATCACACTAATCAATTTATTTGAAGATATTTAAAAAATTAATGATTTCGTAACATTTAGTGTAAATTACAAATTAAATTTGTAACTGAATGTTTTTTAATGTTCTCGAAATATTAAATGATTATAATCAGTATTACTCTTGTGTATATAAACTTACGTACGCTTATAAATACATACATATATACAAATACACAAAATATATATATATATATATATACATATATATATATACACATACATACACACATACACACACACATACATACATATATATATATATATATATATATATATATATAAATACATACATAAACACATGTCCAATGTTTTTATGTGATAAATTTTTTAAACGAAATTAATTAACTTACATGGAATACCTCATAATATAAGATCATTATATGTGGTAGGAAATAAAATACGTGCCAGCACACAACACATGCATACATACTTACACCAGGTAAGAACTCAGAGAGACATTAGAAAAGAATCACGCAAGAAGCAGACAAGTAATAGTTTGTAGTGGTCGCGGCCAAACGAACGAACATACAGGGCAGGTGAAAGACCGCTGTTGTTCCCGCGTATTGAACAGCTGTCCTTGACTGTCCGTCGACTGTTTAGATGTACAGCACAACGCACAAAATGCGCTGCTATAATGGCAGTATGTATGGTGTGAATATTAACATGCAGATTTTATAAGGCTAATAAAAATATATCAGCAAACCGTAAAATCAACAATACACAACGTTTTACTAGGAAACAAAGGAATATTGACCTGTATTAAAATGCAGCAATGTAGTTTTGCTATTTTTCTATGTTTATTTAGACTAAAGACAAGTTGATAATTGATACATAATTATTAAACACAGAAAGAGATGCAATACAAAATCTCTTGCAAATAAAATATAATAATAGCAAGTTTATAACACTGGATCGTACGAACACAATGCTAAATTTGATTCAAAATTATTTTTTTAATATATATACTCAAGATTAGTAACAATAGAAATGTACAATTAAAAGTATATTTAATTGTTTCCTTATCATAAATGCTCCTATTAATTTTATGCTAATCGAACAAGTAAACAAAAATATTTTCCTACGTTTTTTTTACATTTGGAATCAAATTATTTAGATGCACACAACATACTCTACAACTATTTCTTCATAAAAAAAAAACACAAATATTTTTGAAATTTAAATGTCATGTAATTCGCGACAGATAAATGACATAGTCCTATATGAATACCTTGTGTGTGCGTGTATACACACATACATACATACATATATATATATATATTTGTATTAAAAAAATAAACTAAAAAATTATTACATGTACAGATGTAAAAGGAATATGTAAATAAATTCAAATGCAGAATAAAAATATGAATCCGTCATATTTAGTAGTAAAAGTACTTAAAATGAAAATATTGTAGATTTTATAATAAGGCCAAATATTGAATGTATTAAGGTGATCATGTCGCGTACAACAAAAAATATAGTTTAATGACACGTCAAATTCGTATTCAATTAAATATTTATCGAATTAGAACATATTAATATAAAATTATATGTAAATAAGTATTTAAATTAAAAATTTGACAATGCACTTCATACGAAACTATTGAAAAACATATGCATTTCAAAGTAAATGAAGCTGCTATGAAACATCTTTACATATCGCAACTAAATGATAATACTAAGAAATATTTTAATATAAAAATTGATCTAATTAAAAAAAATTACATGCAAATATTTATTACTATGTTGATTAGATTTTTAAAACTCGATTTTAATACTTGTCTATAATGCTGCAAGTCAAATATTAAATAAATTATTTTTATAATTAGTATTGATCTAAAAAGCTGATTCAAAACTGTTAATAAATATATAAATTTTAATAACCGTACTTGATTAAGTAAATCGGCAGAAAAATTACATAAAATTAAAATTAAATAAAATAATTATTAGGGAATTCAATATGTTTCGTTATACACCTTCTTTTAGGTACCAAGTTTGAAACTCCTTACTTAATGAATGTAGTGATACTTCACATAATAATACTTTTAATATAATACGGAAATGTGACGAACCAATTAAGTTGTTATCTTCAAAAAATTGGACCATACTTTTTTAACACGCTATCAAATCATACCTTGATCGCGACACATCAATAAAACAAAAACGGCGTCGCGGCGCCAAAAGGGGCGTCGGCGGCAAGCTGCCTACCTAGTCTATACACGAAGACTATGGAAAGAGTTAAAACAGAAACACAGAGGTGTATTAACAAAGAAATTACTGGTCAATGCAATATTTACGGTTCAATTGTGAAAATTTTAGAAGATTTATTCTTTATAATAAATATGTTAGAAGAATTATAAATATCGACAACAAATGTGTTTTGTATGTAAGTATGCCTAAGTAATAAATAAACATTTTTTTCTTTTATATATAAATAAACGATTTTAGAAGTTTTAGAAATATTCGAAATGTCTTTATGAAACCAGTTCCACATTCTATTAAAATTTTCCATTTTATTTGTGTTTTAAGTCACTGAGGAATAATATTTTTATTTGTGAAGAATAAAATAATGTATTTACAATCAAATTATCAATTATAAAGCTAATTATAAAAAAAAAACGTTTAATACATTAAATTCTTGAGCGAATGTAACTTGCTTAATGACAATTAAAATATGTATATCAATTTTTTTTATTCATCTAATGTAGTCATATATGTATTTCATCTACCTTAAAATGATTTCATTTCATATATATATATATATATATATATATATATATATATATATATATATATATATATATACATGTATGTATTAAGGTTGCCAGGTCTAGAAAAAAAAACAAATATGAGATATGGGTGTTAAAAAAAGGCAACTCCGAACCTTAAATGTAGGCACATTATAATAACTAGATGCAATGTAGCCCTTATATTTTGCATTATTTTTTAGTATTCTCTAACAAAACTGTAGCAATAACTTTTCTTTCATTGCCGGTATTTGGTCTACAAAATAAGTATCAATACTTTTGGATTGGAACTCAAAACGCTCAATTTGTGTTTCTGAGTGTAAAATGTGTTGTGAAATATTCGTTCGTCCTCCATGTGCAATATTAAACGTTCGTCTATAAATTTTGGATTCAACTTTGTCGTTGTCTTCCTTTTGCAAAAACATTCCATTCTTCAATAATAATCTTTGTTAAAAACGCACCTTGATTTTTGTATTGTAAGTGCTTAAGGAAAGAAACAAAATTCAATTTACCTATGTATAATAAATAAAGAAAATGAATTTACCTTCAATTATTTTTTTTATATATTAACCAAATATCGCACATTCGGAAAAGGCTAAATATTAATTTTTAATAATTATTGAAATAACATCCACGTACTGTACTGATACCGCATCGGACAATGTTCAAATAAAAACTGTTTGAAAATAGGCAAATGCAATAGTCTGTACTGAATTATGAATAAAATGCTTATACAAAATAAAAAGCGACCGATGAAAGGAACCGTCGCCGCCGTGAACTATAAACACAATTAATTTCTTCGAATTGTCAGTTTTTATGATTTACAAATCAATTTAAGTTAGATTATTCAAAAAGAATATTGAAAATTATAATTGCTTAACATAATATTTATAATTTTATCTTCTCATTAAAATACGAGACATTAGACTGTCCCTACAACAACAAACGAATAACAAGATACGATGTAAAATATTGAATAGTCCCGTTTATATAGGACGTCTGGCAAGCCATATATATATATATATATATATATATATATATATATATATATATATATATATATATATATATATATATATATATATATATATATACACATATATTAGGGGGTTCCGCCCCCTGCTCTCTGCGCTCGCCCACTTGTTAATTACAAGCATGCACAACATTTGAGCATCATAGAGCCACGTCTCAAATAAATAAGTGACGTCTTGGATTTATATTTACAAAAATATATGTTGGTATGTCTATATAAACATTCTTGCAGATAGATTTATTGTAAAGTTTTTTATGGACAATTCTGATTTTATTTATATATATATATATATATATATATATATATATATATATATATATTTATATATATATATATATATATATATATATATATATATATAATTTAAAATACTTTTTGGAATATTACTTGACGCATGAAAACACAACAATTAGTTAAAAATTAACGACGAGTATAGAATATACTGATAATCGTGTAAATTGTCACATTCACGAATGTTCTCAAGGTTACGTATACACTACAGGTATAAATACACATCTGGATGATACGGAGGGTGATTCACCCCGGGCAACGCCAGCGAGAATCGGCACTGTCATCGACGAGTCGATGACGTCACGACGCGGTGGCAGTAACAACACAACCCTGTTCACGTTACCCCCATTGCCGTCACATGTATTGATCGTGATGGCCGGGTGCCTTCCATAGCAGCCAATCCCAAAACCTCTCCGCCCGTCTTGTATTCAGCAAATCTAACCAACAACCGAGAGTTATTCGTTCTACATCTCGAACTACGCGACGCTCACTACAGCAACCCCTAAATCTTCAACAGCTTGCTCGTAATTTATGTGCAACTAGACATCAAGAAGTGAATGCACTGACGTCGTTCTTTGATGGAATTCTATCATTTTATATTTTTTTCTATTCGACGTATAAATGTGTAAGTGCATAACACATCAACATTTGCCTAGAATGAATGACATGCCAATTTTATTTATTAAAGTGTGAAAAAATAATACGATTCAAATTTATATAAATAAATATAAATCTCCAAACAATACATAAATTTGTGGCAAATATAACCATTGTATTCACAGTTTTACAATTAATGACCAATTTATATATAATTTTTTTCGAATTATACCAATAATAATAATTAAGTATAACATTTCTATAGTAATAAGTTTAATTTAATGTTTTGAAATTTATATTAATTACTTTATAATAAATAAAAAAAGATATATTTTTTGTATAGATAACTGAACGTTTAATATATATTGGTAATACATATGGTTTAATATAATATACATAATTATTATAGTATAGTGAAAATTTTGTAAATGTTCAATAATAATATATATTTCATGTGATAAAAATATATGAAAGTATTAAAAATCTCGTTTTCTTCAAATATTAGCAACATATCTTGAAAGCAAATAAATTGTAGAAGACCAATCATCGTTCGCAATTTGAATTTTACTATACGGTCAAATTAAGGGTGGAGTGCGTGTATGTATATACATACACATACACACACACACACACATATATATATATATATATATATATATATATATATGCATCTACGTATGTATGTATGTGCATATGGCATGTATAAGCCAATGTGCATGTGTGTAGAATCGTATGATTGAGTTGCGCGCGCATTTTACCGTACGCCAATGCAGTAAATACATGTATTCTATATAGTGTACATATAGATGCGACAAAAGACGAACACATCAGCATATGGATATAGTTTTATCTCTGTTCGTCACACTGACATCGTAAATGTGCACTACAAATAACAGACAAAGAGCGTAAATACTACGAAATATGTTGTTATCTTTGTTCGGTTAGTGTGTTTGTAAATTTGTAGAGTGAATGTCATGTCGATACTATGTTCACAAACATAGAAGTAGTATATTCCGCCAAAGGATTCTCTTGATGAGATCAATAATGTAGTAACTAAATAATGACGTCATCAATAAGATGTATCTAGTTAACGGAATCCGATTTTAATCAGATTTATCAACAAATACCTTTCAAAATCAAGCGAATCAATTCAATACTGTTTGGTGTACTTGTTTTAATTTATTTTTGTCTTCATTCTATTATATGACAAACTTAAATTTATAAAAATTGTAAGTTATAATTAATATTAAAAAGTGTATTTTTCAGTGTTCATTAACGTACAACTAGCAGCTCAACCTCTTCCCCGCACATGCGTATGTATGTGTATGTATATGTGTGTGTATATATATATATATATATATATATATATATATATATATATATATATATATATATGCCATGTGTATGGAAAATATTGTGCATACGTATATTTAAATTACTAAATTGTACTATACTGAAGAAATTAAACAATCATTATTAACAGATAAAACAATCATTATTAACAGATATAATTTTTCAATTACATCCTCACTTTGTATTTTACTGTATTAAGTAATTATATTGCACCAAAATTTAATACCTTTGAATATAAATGAGTTGAAATACTTCTTTACATAAACGTTTTTCTTTGCACCTTACTGAAACCAATGACATCGCCATCGAATTACAAATAAGTAATAATGAAAATAATTATCATTTATTGCACATTTTTCATTCGAAACATTTTGCGCTTTATTCAATTGACGAAAAGACATTTGTGAAATAAAATTTAATATTTTGTTCTAATTTCATACTATGATAAATAAATTTATATGTACGAGTATATATATGGTATAATGATGTGCTTCCTCTTCAAACATCTGAGTGCCGGGAATAGATCTTAGAATTTTAATAGAATGTAAATAAACCTATTACATTCACCTATTTATAATAACAGAGGATTATATGAGAAAAATACTAATGTATCAGAGTGAATCAATCAATATACTTAAAATAGACTCGAAAATTAAATAAATGAAAATAAGTTTGTCTTGACGCTATCAATAATCTAATTTGCAAAAGGGAAAAATACATGAAATATCTCCATTTCGATTTTAATGCCACCCCTCAGTTTTTTTTAATATATGCATTAAACAACTTCTTTTTATATGTTTACTTTTTATTTACTACTCGTTTCTTATAAATTAATATTTTAAGAAATTCAAAACATTTTATCAGTTAAATTCTTTAAAACTTTTTCATTGCATACTTCTAGTAATAATATTGGCAACCGATATTATTCTTATATATTTCTTAACATTTTCAATATTTATACAAAATTCATTCAATTGATTAACCGTTTTTATATTTCGTAAATTATGAATATATCATATAAATGAAATTAAAATTAATAAACGGTTATATATATACATATATATATATATATATATATATATATATATATATATATATATATATATATACACGCACTATAAATTTGTTTATAATTTTATTTTGGTTCTTATATTTAAAACAGCTCGACACATTTTCAATAATATTAATATTCTTAAAAATTATTGATAATTAACACAAATAATTATTTTCAAATAAAAAATTTAATATAACCATCGAAATATAAAATAATGTATAGAAATGCTGTAATGAAAAGATATACGTAAAAAATGTAATTAATATAATTATAAATCAGCACATCTACATAAAAAATGACTGAACAACAATTTTTTTCTATACAAAGTAGATATACATATCTATTTATGGACATGTAATTTCAACGTAGAGAATATTTTTCCTGTCTATTACATAGTAACAAGTGCAACAGAATGTTTGTCTCATTGATTGCTTGCATAATAAAATAAGTATTGACAGTTCTGAGACATACTAAATGATTCAAAGAACTAAGTCAGGTGAGGTCAGCGATATTCTTAGTAGAATTCGTAGCATGGCTAGTAGCTTTAAATTCAATTGGCTGCATCGTAATTGAACACGGTCGATTTGCTTGAATTACTTAAGCGATTCATTCCTGTATTAGAGACGATCGTTATTTACTGCATTTTTAATAATAAACTATTTACAAGGGGCTATGACCTGGTTTGATCAAGTGCCAAAAAAAGTTTTTTCTCCTTAATTTTGAATGTATTATCCGTTACTTATTATTATTAAAAATACTTACTACTTTAAATTCTAATTGAACATTCATAGAATTAAAACTTTTCCGATGCCAGTATCATAATTAAAACTATATAAAATAACATAACTATTAAATTATATTATATTTTATGAAAAACTTGAAACGAATGAAAGTGATATATACTTAGCACAGAACAATAATTTTTATTACATACAGAATTGTGTATGTTCATGTATATATATATATATATATATATATATATATATATATATATATATACATATATACATACATACATACTTACATGCATACATACACACAAATAATTATATTTTTATATTAAATTTAACCGTATTATTATTATGAACGCACAAAAAGTATTATAGATACTTTTCATAATTCAAATACTTCCAGATACGTTGTTAGCATTTTAATAAAATTTCAATAAAAAGTGAAAATGAGTATTTTTTTACAGTAAATAATCATAAAAAAACAATCTGAATACAAATTAATACTCAGAGACTGATACAGCAATAACTTTATTTGTACTGGTTTACCTCTTTAAATAATTTTATAATAGAAAAAAGCTGGTATATATTATGCAAAAAAATTACTAATAAAAATGTATGTGTGAATGAGTATAAATTAAAAAAAATATTGAGACCCCCATAAAGATTGTCGCGCTCGACTGAGGCCCATTTAAGGCGCGTATATTTTAGCGTGCGCGGGAACATGTAGCTTTTTTATGTTTCGCGCGTTACTATCACGGACGACTGCTGCATTCCTGTATCGTGGCGTCATCTTATGGTATACATGAACATACAAATATGAACTATATACACCTTTGATTTTATTTCAATATGAAATAACGATGATAATAAATCATTAGGCCTGAATACATGCATCACTCTCAGAAAACTAAATGAACTTTTGAAATACAAATAAACACAGTACATCACATAAAAAAATAATTTTTATTCCCTCTTCGAAAAAAGAAAAAGGGGCTTGAGAAATCCATTTTTAACAAAAACAATTCGATGACTCGTCCGTAAACACCAAATAATCAATTATTATCGAATATAACTACTATTAGTTCGTTGGTATAAAATTATACCAAACACTTGAGTTTAAAAAACATTTTTTTTTGCAAAATGATAATGAACAGATAAACATCTTCATTATATAATAATTATCAAAAAATATTCACGCAAAAAGATACTTAAAGAAGTTATGTATAGAATATTATTAATAGTTTAAAATGGTTTCATAATATTAGAAAAATTAAAGAAAATATAAGAACTGGATGGAAAAAGAAACAACTGAATTTTAATCAATTGGCAAGTATTTTAATAAATTAGTAAACAATAATTATACATGATAAGAACTTTATCTAGAATTCAATAATTTTTATGATCTAGGGAAATCAATTTGAATCAAATATTGTTATAAATATCAATCCAATTTAAATTTGAACAAGTTTAAATATCAATATGTTGAAAAATAATTTCATTTATAAACGTATTTAATTTTTTTATTTAATTAAAAAGACAAATATTTTTAAAACAAACATCTAAATTATATACAAAAAATATATTATTATCTCCCACCTACTAAAAATTTTAATTCTAAAATTAAACCTGTATGTTAACAATATTAAATTACAATTAGAAATACACATATAAATGTCAATTTTTCAGTTTTTACACTCTAAAATATATTTAAATGAAAACATCATGAATATTACGAGAACATTATTCAGACGTCTAAACAGAGGCCCGTACACTTTCGATTTTCACGACAGATGACCGATGCGATTTTAAATTGTGAAATCTTAATCAAACTGTGTCGTTTCTCACACACGGTTTATAGCGGAATTTTATCCGTACAAGAATGCATCGCACAGTTCATGGTTAAAGTGATAAGTTAACAATTGATAAGAAACATGTGGATACGTCGTTTGATACGAATCAATTTAATTTTGACTTGCACTTGTAATTTCCGGTAATAGCGAGCGATAATATTTAATCGTGCAAAATAAGCTCGAATTGATTTTATTAATTAATTATTTCCAGTGTCTTCCTAATTGGTTTTCGCCCATACATTCTCGAATTTACTCGTAAATTTGAAACAGTTCAGTGTGTAAATTGTCATTCAAACCAAAAGTATATATAAGTATTTGTAATAAATTACAAACAATGACAAATATCATGATAAAAATAAAGAGGTTCAAAATGTGATATAATTGAATCTAGCTTTAAAGTATTTGGCAACATTTCCTGCTCCCTTTTTCTCCACACAACCATTTATAAACGATCTGTTTTTCTTCTCAGTTATTAATAAGTTCATTTTTGATTTAGTGTTTTACTATTGTTTATGATTGCAAAAGTTCATTGTCTTTTATCAATATCAAAATTACATGTTACATTCAACAATCATTTTGTTCAAGATTAACAAAGAATTCATAAAAATGCAAATTCAAAGAAAAACTAAATCTCATTATAAATAAAAGATTATTCTTTTTCAACGAAAACTGAAACTATTATATATCCCTATAGCTTTATTAGCAAAATTATTTTTATAAAACTACAAATTAAATGTCTGATTATAAAATGTAAGTAAATTATTTTCATATAAATACACGTATTTTAAAATTGACTTTTATTAGTTGCTAAAATAATAGTTTTATCAAATTAATATTTTTTTAAAATAATATAAATAAGACACGATAAAGCCAAAAAGTATTAAACAGATTGGTATTTCAAAACTGAATACTGATACAAGGGATGTTTCTTCTAAAAATGAACATCCCATACAGTATAATTACTACGCCTAAGACTGAGTACTAAAAAAATGTATTGATTATTATAAATAATAACAATAAAAAAATTGGTTATAGGAAAATTGTAGCCACAATCGCTACGTACACCATCATACGGAGAAGTGCATGCATATTACAACAGGTCCAATTACCATACAGTGGTGTTGGTTGTGCACGTAGGAATGCACTGTCATTTACTTAGATGCGGTTCAATAGCTGTCCGTCAGTGACATGAGAGTAAATAAGTACATTACTCATTACGATAACACATTACTCCACAGTTTTCAAACTGCTTTTAAACATATTACATGTTGTTTATTAATCATTTACAAAATTTAAGTAAAACTAATAAAAAAATTATTTTTGACGTTTTTTTTTTTTACAAAAATATTTAAATAACATTTCTACATCGATTAGTACTGAACACGTTAAATATGAACATAAGAAATTCATTACTAACATTTTATGATCATAATTTAATTATGAAAATAATTTTAATTCTGTGCAACCAATCAGCAACATAAAACGTTTACAAGGTTGCTTTGGTGTATTAATTTAATATAATAGATTATTTTTTTGATTTATATAAGTTTAATATACCAATAGAAACGAAAAACAATGACATTTAAATCGTTATTTATCTTCTTAACTTTCGTAACTTTAAAATATATTAATATCTCAATATAGAAAAAATTTACATCGAACATTTATACTAAAGTCGTTGTCGTCTCTCTCTACCTATGTGTATATATATATATATACACACACACATATGCGTGTGTATTTTGTATTGCAAAAAAGAACGTTAAAAAAGTGCAACTAATTTATTATGTAACTTGAAAAGTAAAATCATTTTTTTATTTGCCACTATTTAAATTTAAGAACAATTGTAGCATAACAAAATTTCAAAATAATCGATATTTTAAATTTTTGTAAGGAACTTATATATACTGCCTAAGTTTCAAAATATTTTATTTATGTACATATGTTGTTTATATATATATATATATATATATATATATATATATATATATATATATATATGACTTCAAAATATCATACTGACCTACTACCTTTATTATATAAAAAAAATTCAAGGATGTAAATAAATTCTTATAAAAGCATTAATAATTTAATCCTACTATTAATAATAACAAGTAATGTGGAATAGATTATAGCACCTGCTTACTCTTGAAATATAAATAATATTGTAACATAATTATCATAATTAGTTTAAAACTTATCAATTAATTTTTTTAAAAAAAACATAATATTACTTGAACAACGTTAAATAAATATACCTTATATTAAACTTAACCGAAATATCATATTACTTAAAAACAAATTGTTTGGTGAAAGTGTATGTGTATATATATATATATATTTAAAAATATTTTTAAGATATATATAAATATTATACCTACATAATTGTTATTACTATTTTAGAATATACTTTCTAATTTAACTTTAAGGAGTTGAACATTGACATAAGGAGTATATCACATTGATATGAACGATTATAATTATATTATGTTTATATTATAATTTTATTTCATAATCATTACTTTTGATGAAATTTGAATCTAGGTCTTCTACAGCTAACCTTGTCCATACAACGTGCTGTATACGAACAAATATGATGTGAAAATAGATGCAGTGCTTTTCATGTGTTCGTCGACAAGTAATGCCATGTGCAACGCAACACAACTTATGAAGTCAATGCATTATGATAACCTGTGTTCGGTATGATTTTCAAGGTGAATATAATTATGAACGGTTGAAACACCTGCTCATGTAGCGTCAATCCAATAAGAAGTGTTTATTTCATTTTAGTATTTGATATAAAGCGATTAACATTTTTTTTACGTTATATACAACAAAGACATACAAATTAATGACAAATCAATAAATAAAAATGAATGTTCAAAACTGTAGAATTTGTATGGTTTTGATAAATATTTTAGAATAATTAATATATTAAAAACCATTATATAAAATAATAAAACAATACTACTGAATTACACAAACTATGTTAAGATTATATTCATTAGTTTACTATAGATAGTTATTAAGAAAACTCATAATGGGGGTTGTATGTGTGTATGTATATGTGTATGTATGTATGTATGATATGTGTGTATATATATATATATATATATATATATATATATATATATATATACATGAACTATATGTAAAGCAATGTCAAATATTGTATATGATTTCCTTTTTATTTCAAGTATAACTACAGTACCAGTTAATTACAAAATTAAAGTAAAAATTGTATTAAAAAAATGTATGTTAAATATTAATAAAATCTGTGTTAAAACGTTTGAATGAAAAAATTGAATCAAAATAATTAAATGACAAAAGTTTGCGAGGCGCCAATATTATTAGACATGAAATTTAAAGAACCTAATTATTTCTAAAATTAAATGACTTTATTTTAAATAAAATGAAAAACACAAATCAAATGATCTACATACAATAAAATAAAAGTAAATAATGAGAGGTAAATACGACGTGAAATATCACGTGATAAATTCAATTTCATTTAAGAAACGGAAGCAGGTGCTAGTGAACAAAAACACAAGATGAAAAATGTATACTTTATCAAATTTCAAATCTGTCTGTGCGCTGACTATTCTGTAGACACAAATAAAAAATTCAACTAAAAATTGTGAATCGTTTGATACAATACTTAAATAAAACTAGTAAATCACAACATTTTTTTTAAATATCACTATTCTTGTACCGTTGATGACGTAACTATTAAAATAAATAACAAACTAATATAAGACTAGATACTAACTATTAAGATTAACCAGACACGATCTTATAGAACATCTGTACACATATTACTAAAATTTATTCAATTACGCTCATATTTGATTTATAATACTTTTTCCGAAAATAGTATTTATATCTTTTGTAACATACAATAGATAGCATTTTTGTAAAAAAGTTATACTATAGTTTTAATATATTATATTATATATATATATATATATATATATATATATATATATATATATATATATATATATATATACACACACACACACACACATATATGTGTATATATATATATATATATATATATATATATGCACACAAATATCGCAAAGTGCATTTATAAAATGTGTTATAAAAAGAAAACGTCGCAGAAATATTGCACAAACAAGAAGACGATAGAACATTTTGTATAGAAAGAATTGACACATTCACAAAGAATGGCTTGTTTGTACGTAGTAGAGTAACACAGGTATTACGATGAAAAGAGATTCGCTTTATGAAGGGTAAGAGGAAGGTATCCGCATTGTATCAAAATCGATTTAAAAGTCTCGTCGACCTACATGTTTCTTTCAGCATCCACAACAATCGACACACTGTAAACGTCTCTCTCCAATGTACATGTCCGAACCACTACATACGAACATACTTCCATATAATGCAAGAAATTAGTAATGGCCAAACATGTGCGTGTTGTCTCTGTTTGATTAATGCTTTAAAATGTCGTTCTATTGCACACCTGACTTCAGATTTTCAAGACAGCTGTCGTATTTATGATTGGTTGACTTAACTGAGGAACATGTGTTCAGATGTTCTGAACTGTGTGTATCGAGTGTTATTCTCATTTTGAATGTATACATTAGATATGTTTACTACCCAGTATAGAAATAGTGTATCTATTTCTAGAAAAAAATTTTACCTGCAAATTACAAAAAAACAAAAACGCTATAATAAAGAAAATACCAACGCATAAATATGTATATTAAAAAAATGCACAGAAAGTTTTAACTGTAAGCATATTAGTGTGCAAGTCAACAATAATATGTGTATAATATGAACGCGACCATCGCGGCATTGTGCTTATGAAGTATTGCTTTTTGATTCAATGCTGTTATCTTTGACAGAACAAATCTCCATTCGCAACCCAGACAAAAGTCATAGACATTGGAATGTGTCGTGGTTCGTTCTGTAGTCGTAAGGGCGGGGTATTAGACGTCGTCAGGCGGTGTGTTGCTATGACAACGCGCGTCTCGCACGACATAAAGGGAGTTAGTCAGGGAACATACAAATAAATATCAGAACAAGATATGTATTGCAAAAGGCTTTTCTAATCTTATTCTTATTTTTTAAAGTGCATATAGAATAAAATGTAAATGAGACAATCATAATTATATTTTATTTAATAAATTAATAATTATTGTATTATAGAAACAATCGTTTCAAAGAAACGTATATTTATATAATTAGAGTACACATTAATAAAAAAAAATATTCATGAACTTAAATTTACTCAACTCTAAATATTGTTCCGTAATAAATATAAATTATTTTTTAATATATATATATATATATATATATATATATATATATATATATATATATAATATATATATACTACACATATTATAAAATGAATGTAATGTTTTTAAACGAATGAAAAATATATATAAAATTAATCTTTTCAGAACGAAAAAAATAAAAGTGTGCATATTAAGTCAAAAATACGCCATAACCTTAATATAAAAAATGTTTATTTATATTGACGAAGCGTAACGAATGATTAATTATAATATAAGGAAATTGAATAATTAGGACATATACTTAAAATTTCCTAAAGTCAAAAAATTGTATAATGTATATGAATAATATACGTATAAATGTAGGTTTAATCAAAGAATTTACAAGCAATTTAAAAATACGACGAAATTATGCTATTTTTTAATTATATTAATTCTACATCAATGTATGTGATATGTGTATTTTATAAATTGTTGAAACATTCCACAATATTTTTCCAAGAAATTAAATTAATAACAAACCTTGCACGCCACCAACCGCATGACTCGAGAAATTAAAACGAATCCTTACCTGTAATAAAACAAAGTATGATATACACATTTGAAATACAAGTTTTCGTACTAACATTTAGTATAGCCATATTCGACTATAAAAAATAATCACTAATATCGAACCAAATATTTGTCATGTTTCAAAACAGTAATTTGCGTCCAAAATTTCAATGTTAGTAAAAATCAAGAAAACATCACATATAATTTAAACAAATATGTTTAAATGATTGTTTATTATAAATTAATAACATTACTTTACTATAACACAAGCATCTTTCTATAAATAAAAATAAGTCCATCGTAAAATTTTCTTAAAACAGATTTTTTTTCTTGTAGACAACCTCCTCACAACGCCACCGCTCCCCGCTACATTATATAAGTAGCACGTTTATCATTTCCATTCTCGATCATTTCCGATGTTTCACGAATCATGTTCGTCGATTCCAATGAAACAGTATTCAGGCACGGCCAGTTGTATATTGGTCTCTCCAGATGTACCCTTAAGCAGGGTATCAAGTTTCAATGTAGAGAAGAATACACATTAATTACGAATATCGTGTACACAGAAATTTTATAATAAGTTTTAATAAATAATAAGTTTTCTTTTCGGTTTCAGTATTTTCACGGTTTCATTTAAAATCAAAAAAATAAATTTCATTACTCAATATCTTTATTTCGTTTTCATATTTCATTTAAAAATAGTTAACACTTAAGGAGAGAGTGCGAAGCAAGCAGGGGCGGAGCCCCTCGGGAGTCGGCGAGCGTATCGTAGTAACCATAAGTCGGATCTGGCCTCCTTAGTTGCTTTTCATCGTAACTATTTCATCTATTTCAATTATGCTATTTAATTTAAAAACCAATCAAGGCTATTATTTTCCATACAATTTACAAATTTAAGAAAATGTTATTGATTGGTAACATGCATCACTTTGTATATTAACTTTTCATATACGCATATAATAATTATCTTATGTTTGGATTTAAATTACTAACAATGATTTTCATCACAATATTACGGTTCCTTACCGGCTGGAAGATAATGGCGTAGCCGTCGAAATACGGATATGATCAACAATCAATCATTTTCTAATTTTAATTTTTATTTAGAACGTTATTTGTAGTTTGTAGATTAAATGAAAAATTAATTTTTGTAAATGATTCACGTTTTATTTAAAAATCGTATTACATGAAATCAATAACATATTTAGAGGTAAATCAATTGCAAATACGAATACCTTACTATTGTTTTTCATTATGGTAAAATGAATCATTAACATTATAGTTCATATGTTAACTACTATAAAAATTTAAATTGTGTGCGACAACAAATCATCAAAAAAATAGGTGTTTCAAATAGAAAATGTATAATAAATATTAACTTTTAAATCGTTTCAAAAGTGCATTAAATATTACTTCATAATCTTCACACAAATAATGAATAATTCTTACGTAATTTATAACCGAAACATGCGATAACAATCATTAGGTTTTCAATAAAATTCTCTCACGACACAAAGAATGGAAACGATTATATGTTTTATAATTACTTGATGCATCTTTATTGTTCATTTATTGTACACGGATTAAAAATAGTAAATTTAATAGTACTTATCAATTATCTATTTAAAATAGTTGGTTAAATCCATACATTATGAGTTTTTACGTGACACATACACACACACACACACACACATATATATATATATATATATATATATATATATATATATATATATATATATATATATATATATATAAAGTGTTGGGCATAAAGACCTTATATATTTCGAGGAGGCACTATGTGAACTGTAGTGGGGATAAAGAGGTGGGGTTGATTTAATTCGGTAGGTTAGGCTCTACCGTTTTTAGTATCCATCATGAATTGGGCCGGTGAACATCGGGGCTTTGTTGTTCAAGCGTTCTATGAGAATAACCATTCTGTGATAACGACGCCGATAGCGTTCCGTATACGATTCGCGCTCGATCGAAATGCATCTGTACCAGATTGGAAAATAATTTTGATATGGATTTCTAATCTTTGGGCAACTGGATCCACACTGAAAAGAAAATGATCTAGCAGACCTAGATCGACCTGTATTTTTTTTGAGGAAGGTGGTGCAACAGTAACTGTGACCTCTGACCACTATATTGAAATGTTGGGAGACCTTTTTGCGTCACAAACTGGGCAATGTGCACACAGAATATATGTGATTTCAACAGGACGGGGCCACAGTTCACACAGCACGACGTTCGTTTGGAGTGTTGAGGAAATGTTCCCTGGGCGTTTAATCTCCTTAAGGGGACACTTGGGGTGGCCGGCACGATCACCAGATTTAAGCCCATCTGACTTTCCGTTGAGAATACCTGAAGGGCACGATTTTCAAACATTGTCTTCCATCTCTTGAGAATTTGAAGGAAAGGTTCAGACAGGAAATCGATGCCATTCCACCTGAGGTGACTGGGAGAGTGATGCAGAAATTCCAGGAACATCTTCAGCAATGTATTATCAACGACGGCCGCCATTTGTCTAATATGATTTTTAAAACCCATTAAAACAAAACTGTTTTTATGTACTTTTCAAAAATAAATACAACTTTTTTTTTGTTTCGTTCATTTTTTATACTCTTTCAAAATGTGAGAGATTTTTATGCCCCACACTGTATAAACAAATACATTATCAGAACTATTATTATTTAATACATGGCCTTATACACCAATTATGATATTAGGTATAGCTTCCAGACAAACAGTTCTCTTTATAACTTAAATTCCCTTTATTAAGCTCATACTCATAATGAAAAACATTTTATTTTTACACACACGCATATATATATATATATATATGTATGTGTATATCTATATAGATATGTTTACTTCTTTTCTGTAAGTTAAATTGCAATAAGTTTACTTTTGCAATTTTTCACAATACAATTAATCGAAAGACATGTATTACTGTATTATTACCGTTTCTGAAAATACTACACAATCAATTGATATATAAGCAAATCTCATGCCTATACTAAACCACAAAACATCATTATAGCTTGTTTTCAACACATCTCATCACAAAAAAAATCTTATTAAATAGATAGTTTATAGAACAATAATTAAGAACATAACAAAGATAATCTAAGAATATATTTTATTTTTCAAATTACTTGTCTTATAAATGTTAAAAAAGACCTACTGGATAGATCTTAGTAAATTTCACGACCTTGATTTTGTGATAAGAACGAAAGATGTTTCAATCCATTATTTCTTCGTTTGTGTAAATGTTATGTTTTAATATTAGTTTCTTGATTTTATGTACAATATAATTTGTTTGGTTCTTGAATTACTTTAAAGCTTGTAATATACATATATATACTGAAAAATAGTAATAAATATTACTATCCATATATAATATGTTAAAGAAAATAAAGTACTTACTAAAAACAAAATAAGTTCATTTTTTTAGTTTTGTGAAAGTTTGTACATGTGTATCCATGGATAATATTTATATAAAAACTTGAAGTCTATATATATATATATATATATATATATGAACACACGAAAGCTTAATAGTTATATTAACATCAGTTTGAATAACAAATGGCTAGCATTTATATTACATATAATTGTACAACAAATAAAGCATTCAAATATTAAACTGGGCCCCTTCATCGCATTATAAGTGCACAAATACCAGATGCTGAGAAAACGTAAAAGCTATTGACTTATTTCAAAATGTACTGCCAATGTTAAATTATGTGATAACTTCTGAACATTAACATTATATTCTATTTCTTTCATTCACAACACTCATCTGTGTATCTAGGAATGGATCTATGCAGGCAGGCAGATATATATATATATATATATATATATATATATATATATATATATATATGTACATACACACACACACATATACATCTATCCATCCAATTTTATGCATATACGAAAAATAAAAACAAATTTTATAACATCGGGACTATAATGACCACGTTGAATAATTATATTAATCATTGACTCAGAAATATTAATCTATAATTATCATTTTCCGTACAATGAATGATGCTTTGCATCTAATACATACATGTTTATAAAATGTATGATGTATATCTTTCTACATATATAAAATCAAAATTATCCACAAAAAACTTTATAAAACATAACGTTACAAAAAATTATCTATCTGTGATAATGTTTATATAGACGTACGAAAATTCATACATATGTGTGTACGAATATATGTGTGTGTGTGTATGTATGTCTGTTTATTATTTCATTAGGTTACACACATGTGCATGCTTGTAATTGATAAATGGGCGAGCGCAGCAAGCAGGGGGCGAAGTCCCTTAGTATACTATTATATATATATATATATATATATATATATATATATATATATATATATATATATTAGATAGATAGATAGATAGAGAGAGACAGTAAAAACAGATTGAAAATACCATAAATTCAGTAATAAGTCATTGCAAGTATTTTATATATATATATATATATATATATATATATATATATGTGTGTGTGTATATGGTATTTTCAATCTATGTTTTTACTGTATATTTACAAAAACAAACATATTTATTTCCATTGTATCAACGTTTGGTTAGAATAAAACGCCAATGTCACTCTAAAAACGGTACCAAAATATAGTATATGAAATGTTCTATTAATGATTTTTTATGGTTTTGAAAATTACTTAGAGCTTTATTTTAAAAGTTTTATACTATATTTTACGTTTATATGATGGCTTCAGTTCATCTTCAATTCAGTTCCTCTTAACAATTTTCAATTTAATAGTTATATAATTTCATAATATTGAGAATAGTTTAATATAATTGTTATCAATAGTGTTGGTCGAATTTACGATTACTAAAATAATATCGCTATATTATTATTTTCTAATTTATTTAAAACTGAAAATACATTAAATACAATCCTGTTTGATGAAAACCAGATCAGATTCAAAACATTTTCGAATAGGGAGTAAATTTGTAACTTATTTTTTTAAACTATACACCAACCCATTAACACCCAAACCAATTAACTTATCAATATCCCCTCTCCGCTCACGACAAAAATTAAAAAAAAATAACTATTGACTTGCGACCTGTTATGATAATATACTAAATTATTGATTTAGTTCTGTCGAAAGTAAATAAAAAATAACTAGTTTTTTTAAAAGAAGTATGTTTACTGCTAACGATTAATTTATATATATATATATATATATATATATATATATATATATATATATATATCTATATATATATATATATATATATATATATATATATATATAATATATGAAATTTTACGTACTTCACAACAATAATACGTATGATAATTATTTATAAAATAATTATCGGCATATAAATATAGTCAACATTTTATTATGTACTTGCATTAAAGTATCACTTACTTAAAAAATATTCGTAATAGACATTTAGTTTTAACAATCTTAATAATTTTTCTTTTGCCTTTGCACGACTTTGTTGAATACGAACTATTACTTTAAAATATAATTACTATATTTGTTGTATCTTAAAAATTATTAGCTTTTTAAATATTGCGTGTCAAGGGTTAGCAACCTTTGCTAAACATAAATATCACATGGTAAATCTGTATATTTAATATTTTTTTTCAATTCAGCAACTTTAACGTAAAAAATATACAAAAATATTGCAACTTTCATATTAATCACCCATTCAAATTTAATGCTGAATCATAATTGTAATAATAATGTGTACAGAACGAAAGCACTGTATACTGTGCACAGTATACTGGGCGTGCAGGAAAGCAAGCGGGAAAGCAGACAACACCGATATCACGTGGGTCGACGTAAAGCGTCGATCGATCGATGGGCGTCGGGGCGACAACGGCTTTCGGCGTCGGCAGACACGCGGAAGGACGGACGCAGACGAACGACGGACGGGCGTGTCGGGAGTGGCGCGACGCTCGCCCGCATGCACCCTCTGGTACGCCGTAACCGACGCCTGCCCAGCCAGGGTAGCGGATAGTGAGAGTTAAAGCCAGATTTACACTCGCAAAGAGTTTTACGAAAAATTGTAACAGTTACACCTAATAAATTTGTAAAAGTTAACCTTATAGATTTACAGTCAAGTAAAGTAAATGATATTTATTCAATTACCAAGGGAATATATTATTTAACAACTATCTTAAAATATTTCTATTATCATCACATATTCAAATTTAAAAATTTTATTTTCTGACATTTCATATTTAAATCCACGATTTTAACATCAACATTGATAAAATCAAGATTACTATTACCTAATTTCTAAAAATGTTAATTAATTAAACTACGTACCCTACTAATGATAATAAACATGTAATACATACATACATATTACACACGCACACATACATGAACACACGCACGCATGAACGCAAGCATGCACGAACGCACGCACGCGCCCACGCACACACATGCATACATACATACATACATACATACATACATACATACATACATATATATATATATATATATATATATACATATATTTGTGGTGTATATACACAATGTACATATACATTTTTATTAACTATTTATTAATAAAACTAACGCTAATTATCTATACATAATAAATCATCGACATTTTTGACTTATGATCGATTTTCAATTACATCCAAACAGTGAATTAAGCCATTTAGTTCGATGAAAATACTTCCGTGTATTAAAACGACTGTTATTGTACATCACACGATTGTTTAATTTGATATACATGACCGAATCGAAAGATTCTGTGTGAAACTGACGTTTACCCTTAAAGCAGGGCGTTAGCGCCGCAGCGTTGGGCGTCGAGGTCACCTAGTGCAAGTGTACTAGAGCAACGGAACAATAAGTATAGTAAAACAGCGGCAGTAGTTAGACTTGAGGGAGACAATTCAACGAATAAGAGTAAGTGAGACGAACAGAATATGGTTTTATGTTCATGTACAAAGGTGCGTATCACCTATTTACCCTATAGCACTATGTCTGTAGGGTTGCAGTTGACTGTATCTGGGACTATCGCGCATTGTGGTGTAATTGTGATATAAGAAAATTTATACTTTTAAAGATGCACATTTGGCAACCAAAAATAAAGTCTACAAATAGTAATTTCTTTTAAATAACTGATTTGTAAGAATTTAGAAAAAATGTCTGTATACACGTACAAGTATACAGATATTTAATTACATGTCTTATGTTTACACTTATATATATATACTCACGCAATTATGAACTAGAAACATTACAAAAATGAACTTTTATCGAACTTTAATTCCGAAAAGTTTTCTTCTTGTTTCCATTTTCTCTTCGTATTTAATAATTTTTACATTAATGTAAATATCACTAATATATATATATATATATATATATATATATATATATATATATATATATATATATATACATATATATAAGAGAGAGAGTACAATGTCGCTTGGTAAAAATATTGTTTTCATATATTTATTTTAAAAACAAGACTAATGAAACACGTGAATATATATGAATTTCAAAAATAAATTCATTCCATGTACTAACCCCCTCATGCAATTTAATTATACCTGTGAGTCTCATTTATCATTTTCTGAAAAAACGTGAATAACTTTATGTAAAACATGTAAGTCAGATATTAGATGAAATATGTGATAAAACATAAGATAAAAAGAAATGTTAGTGCATATATCTAGCTGAAGAAATTTATTAAACATAAGAGTTGTTGACCTCTAAATTTTATTCAGTACTTTTCGTTATAACAGAAAGACACACTTACAAAGTATTTTTTGTGTAACTTACATGAGGAGTATTAGTAATTATTATAAGTAATAAGAGCACATTAGCATCACGAAAATACAAAGTATTTACAAGGGGAGGATACGCTCTCAGAAACTGAGTTTGGGACTAAACTTTGTATAGTGGTAGGGTACCCCGAAGGTATTAATATAGTATGACGTACTAGCTCGCTTTATCCAGTCATTTTCGAGAAAAAAGGCCTCAATGTTTCCGCATCGATTTATGAGAGAAAGATTTTCACCTGTTGTCAACTAGCTTGATAGCTAGACGGTAGCGCCGACTTCAAGTGTCTAAGGTTTCAATTCGATTCTCGCTCGATTCATGTAGTATTTTTTCTTCGTATTAAAAAAAATATTTAAATAAAGATGAAATAACATTTTCTTGCATTTTTTTTCGAAAAATACACTTTTTTATTTTTTTTACAATGTTATTTCAGAAAAATACTTTTTTACGATTTTTTTGAATTTATTGGATTATTTTGCAAAAAAAAATGTATATTAAATTATTCATATGATATATTCCACGGAATCTTGTGTATAGAAAAAGATATACAATTCTTTCATGGACATATTATGTGATCACTTTAA
Source organism: Acanthacorydalis orientalis (assembly GCA_034766995.1). NCBI lineage: Eukaryota > Metazoa > Arthropoda > Insecta > Megaloptera > Corydalidae > Acanthacorydalis > Acanthacorydalis orientalis. The sequence continues at coordinate 30,091,289 of CM068314.1, read as the reverse complement.
CGGAATCATATACCACGTAAATACTTTATTGAACCACGTGAATTTAATATACGAATAAGTTTGCAAAATAATGCAAAAAATTAAAAAAATTCGTGAAAAAATCATTTTCTGAAATAACATTGTAAAAATTTAAAAAAGAGCATTTTTCGAAAAATAATTGCAAGAAAATGTTATTTCATCTTTATTTTATATTTTTTTTAATAAAATGCATTAAATTCATTAAATAATTATTCAAGTGCAGAAAAAAACATTGCATAAATCTGTAATCGAACTTGAAACCCTGGACACGTGAAGCCAGCGAGCTACCGCCTAGCTATCAACCTAGTTGATAACGGGTGAAAATCTGCGGAAACCGCTGCGGAAACTTTGCAGCCTTTTTCTCGAAATAGCCTGGATAGTGCGAGCTAGTACGTTACTATAATACCTTTAGGATACCCTACCACTACACGAAGTTTGGTCCCAAACTCAATTTCAGAGAGCGTATCCACCACTTGTTAGTTGCAAAATGTGTATTAATAGTACTTATATTACAATTAGTACTTATATTACAATAATTACTTATATTACAATCGCAAATTTAGTAACTATTCTCATTAGTATGCAATTTGCAATTTTTAATATTTTGCCAAATTCTTTGATTGGTGAATATTTTGTTAAATAATTCATATATGAATTAATGTATAGAGGATTTTTTACTCACTGAAAAACGTACATTTTTTATATATTTTTTAAAAAAGATAATAAATAAATCAAGGGATAATAACATTAAATGTTGTTAAGAAGCATATATCAAAAGAAATGCATTAATTATAAATACATATATTATTAAAATCTAAGGTTACTTTACAAAATCATATTAATACTTAATAAACAATATATTATTAAGAAGGAATGTGTCTCTATAACTTGCAATTAAAATTGAAGGCTCATAGGTTGGTAAGTTTTTTTTACATACGAGGGTTTTTTTAAAAAAAAAAACACGTACGTGATTAGAAATCCAATAGTTAGGGCAGTAAAATAAATAAAATAAATTTTCAACATGACCTTCCTTAATGTTAATACATTTCATTCAATGTTGCTTAACTGCCAGTATGGCAGTGTTAACGTACGTTTCTCAAATTCCCCAAAAGAGGCGTCTACTTCGGCTATTATCTCCTCATCTATATTAAATTTGTTCACAGCAAAAAATGTTTTCAGTTGGTGAAACAAAAATTTTTTGCGTTATGTTCTGGGCCGCTTTTTATCAATTAGAACTTGCCCAAAATGGTACAGTAATAAGCGCTGTTGATTGTATTTCCCTTTTTCAAATAATCCATCAACACAATTCCCTGCGCATCCCAAAAAACTGAAGCAATGACTTTGCCTGCCGATGAACTAGCTTTGAAATTCTTTGGTGGCCTATCTGATCTCTTGGTCTACTGTTTCGATTGCTCTTTAGCCTCTGGTATGTGGTAATGAATCCAAGTTTCATCAGTGATTACAAACCGACACAAAAAAATTATTTTTATTGCGCTGCATAACGGCTAAGAAATCCCTTGAAAATTGGTATTGTGTGCGTTTTTGATCCAGTCAGCATTTGCGGCACCCATCTCGCCAGCACTTTTGACATGGCCAAATTTCCAGTTAAAATGAAATGTACGCTGCCAGTCGATATGACCAAAGCCTCTACTATATTTCGTGCACCTCCCTCGCCGATCACTTAACACCACATCGTGCACTTTATCAATATTTTATGTGGTTACTGACGTTGAAGGCATGCCACTGCCGGGGTCATCTTCGATAGATGTTCTGCCTCTTCTAACTTTAGCAATCCATTTTGCTACTGTGGCATATGCTGAGGAGTCACCGTACACACTACGCATATTTTCAAAAATTTGGATGTCAATCATACCATCCAAAACTAAAAATTCAATAACCGCACGACGTTTCAATTTATCTATTTCACAAAAATAGCCAAACACGTCTTATTTAGATTACTGTCAAAACTAAACTAAGAAACATTTTGAACTTAAATTTTTACACTTCAAGAAAAAAAATTCTTTCAAATCTCCCCAACCCCATCTATATGACTTCTACAAATTTTTTGAAACCCCCTCGTACATATACACACACATATATAATATATATATATATATATATATATATATATATATATATATATATATATATGTATATATATGTATATGTAAATAAATAAAAAAACAGACTAAAAAAAATCCATACAACTACGAATAATATTAGTAATACTTTTACATGCAATAAAAAAATACAAAATTATAAATTAACTACATATTTTGATACAAAATAGTATGGAGTCAATAAAGGGACTTTGCGTTTTTAATGTATATAACCTCAAAATTCTTAATTTTTAAACTACATGTTTGTTTTCGTGTATGTGTATGAGAGTTCGTTGAACCCATAACCATTATTTCCTTCTTCGTGCAAAATCCCAAGGACAAACTGAACATTTTGCCGGGGTGCGTCAGAGCCGTCAGCACTCCGCACGTACCCCTTGGCTGTCTGCAGTCCGCCTCCCTGACCCGGGCGAGGGTGGCATCCGGGACACTGATCTCTTGTGTCTCCCCGCCACACACCCTACTAGCACCACAACCGACGAACATAAATGTCGTTTAGATAGAATTATTGCATCAACGCCGTTTCTGCTCTTATACTAAGAAATTACTATTCAGTTCATTGAAAAAAATATATTTGTGCTTATGAGGGTATTAATACTTAAACCAAAAAATATTATAAAATTGATTATATTCCGTATATAATAACTTTAATTACATTGTTAATTGATTTTATTTTTTTTAAAAAATTGTAAAATATTTTATAAACGAATATAAAAAAGTAAAAAATTATTTGATAATAAATATTGTAGTTTTCGAGCAATCATTTCAGATACAATTTGGTATTTTTAGTAATTTTGACATTATATATTTAATATTTTTTTCTTAATGAAATTTTGAGTCACTGTTTTCAAAATGTAATTTTAATCCATTAACATTTTTAATCTAAATAACAATGGATATACACATTAACGTTTTTTTAATAGAAAAATATTAGCAATGTGTGTGTATGTGTGGCTTTGTGTGTGTGTGCAAATATTGAACACACGCATTTAAAACTATTTTATTCAAAATTATTGTTTTGGCACTGTGGCTTACTTACAATACTTTGTATAAGGTGAAAACATGAATATAAAACTAACGGATAAAATCCTATACGCTTCAAAATTCTAAACAAACACTTAATTTGATTTTTATATAACTATTATCGTTCTATGCATAAAAAATAATTTTGTTAAACTCTAATTTTGTTAAACTTTAAACTCTATTGAAAGATACTGACAATAAACATTGTATATCTGGAAGCAAATGTATCTCGCAATGAAATAAATTTACTATTTGTATTTCAGTTTCTAAATAGTGGTGCACTGAAATCGCAGGTTGTCGACAATGACAATGAAAAAAATATACGTCAATATTTCAACGATTGCTTATCACTGTCAAGGCCGATGTTTGTAAATAGTCATTGAAGCTATATAGGTTACAGTAAATATAATATTACATAATACAAATGCAGTTCGAATGAGATCATTTTCCAAGATTACTCATTTTTAATTAATTTACTGTGAAATATGTATTACTTATTTTTTCAGTACCATATTTACCGAAAATAAATAATTGTATTTTAAACATAATCTTTTAAATGTTCATTCTTATCTTCAATCATACCATTTTGTATATTCACTAATACAAATATTTAAAAGCGATAAAATTAAAATAAGAAATATATATAACAGTGCATATATATATATATATATATATATATATATATACACGTATGTATGTATATATATATATATATATATATATATATATATATATATATATATATATATTGCACGTGTGTATGATGAAAGGAATTTAAAATTACATTATTACAATAAAATATAACATATTATTATATTTTAAATTTATTATGACACTAATCCTACTACATTAATATGCTTCATACTCAACATTTTCTACAACTGTACCATTCAAAAAAATAATAAAATATTTTTAAAGGATCTGTATCTAATACATTACTTTGTTAATTCACTGTGCAATACCAATTATCCACAAATAAAAAAATAAACTATTTTCAAAAATAAATCATAATTATTTTATTAAAATTTCAATAATAAAATGTTATGATAGATTTTATGTTATTTTAAATTGTCTTCTCTTTTAAATTCGTTTATTTTTTTATGTAAATAGTTTGCAGACGAATAGTTCTGTTATAAATAAAACTTACAATATATTTTAATTGTAGTTACTGTAATGACAAAAAAAAATTAAAAGTTATAAATTGAAATATGTTACGTCCAAAAATAAAAAAATGTTATTTTTGTACAATCGCAAACAATAGTTATTTGACCTGGAACAGTGACATGCGACAGCGCCAAACACTGGCATACGGTGCAAAATTCCACTGACCTTTGACCTTAAACGTACGCTATGCCCTGTTTTCGGGTAAAGAAACGCGAGCTCTCGAGTGTAAATATTACTGCGCATGCACAACCAACAGTTTGTACACTGAACTATAATCTGCAATTTTTAGTGTTTCTACATAAAATTACTTCTAATAATTTCAGCCTCTTGTATGTCACATAAAAAAAAGTAAATTACGTTATTTTCCATATAAAATTTTATTGAAAAAAATGTATCTTTCGAATTCTATAAAAAATATTATTATAAAAAGTAAAAACATACTGAACTTTCACTACACACACACACATATATATATATATATATATATATATATATATATATATATATATGTTTGTATGTATATATATATATATATATAATTTGTGTAACTTTAAGTGTTATATGTTTATTGTATCGTTATTAAAACAAATATGTTGTGACTATTTTCCATATAATACTTCCGAACAATATCAGGATTTTGTTTGAGACATTATTTTTTTAAGCAATATATATATATATATATATATATATATATATATACATATATATATATATATATATATATATATATGTATATATGTATACTGCAAATTGACACTTTCAATACTATATTATATCAAAATAATAATACGATTTATATAAATACATTTTTTATACCCATTTTCAAAAAAACAAAAAAATATTTCTTTTTATATAACTACTGAATATTAAATACAAATAATACATATATATATATATATATATATATATATATATATATATATATATATATATATATATATATATATATGCCTCTATATCAAACAAATCACTACCAGCATGTGTACTTTAATTCTCATACGTAACATCTCAGTCACTCACTACACACCATCGCAGGTACAATAGTCTGCAACACCTGGTAATAGTGGGGAACGAATTGCGTGGACGCGCGATAGGGTAAAGGTTACAGCAACCGTGCAGTTTTTATATCTATCATATCCATAAACGCACTCATAAAACTGCAAATTTTGTATTTTTTTGGCATGTTTAGTTGTGATACACATTCTGATAACGTAGTAACACATTACCAAACTTCTCCAATAAGAGACTTGAATGTAATCATAGTCTATTTTATGTAATATCACACGCACAAACGCACACACACGCACGCACACGCACGCACGCACGTGCACATATATATATATATATATATATATATATATATATAACCAAATTATATGATTTAGAATGATTATTAATATATTTTACAGTTAATGATGTTTTAATGCTTGTTCAGTAGCACATTTTTTTAATTAAACAAAAATAATACTATAGGAATCTGTATTTTATTTTACATATTTATTAAACAGGGAGTATTGTAAAGGTCAGTGCTTTATTACTTATAATTTATTATTGTGCTAACATACTTGGCAAACTGCTAAAAAATACTTGGCTAACAGACTTCCAACAAAAAATTACAGATAAATCTCATATTATCAATGCATCTACAAGTTAAATAGGATTTTAGTATGTTTTTTCTTGCGTGTGCGTATATATTTGTGTGCATGTCTGTATGCATGTGTGTGTGTATGTATGTATGTATGTGTGTAAGTATGTGTGTATGTATCTATGTATGTATACGTGTATGAATCTATGTATGATGTGTGTATAATGTATGTATGTATGTGTGTTCATTGATATATGTGTGTATGTACGTATGTATGTATATGTATGAACGAATGTACATATGTATATATGTGTATGTGTGTATATATATACATACATATATATATATATATACACACACACACACACTAAATTAAAGAGCATTTTAAATTTTAATAAATATTATGACGAAACCCGACGTAACTTTTGTTTTTGTTATACTTGAAAGTATAACAATAAAAAAAGTGTTATTCCAAGTCAAATAAATGTGATAACATAACTGGTGAATAATTTAAAAAAAAAAAATAATTATTAAATAACAAAATGGACAATTAGAGGAATACAACAAATACAAATTTAAAAAAAATGAAACCCAAAAAATGAGACCAACATAAAAATAATCACGGATCTAACTTATGCAACACAACGCGTCTATTAATAAACACAAGTCTTACGGCATTGAAACAAGCAAATTAGACGCGCAAAAGAACAAATGTAAATGTGTATGTGTGTGTGTATGTGTATGTGTATCTATATATATATATATATATATATATATATATATATATATATATATATATATATATATATATATTATATTTATATAAACACAAATACATAGACACACACGATGTCAATCACCTAATATAAAACTCTCTCTGTGTACATAATAAGCATTGTTACATTCACTGCATATGCATGAATAAAATAGGAGTGAATGTTAGCAAATATTGTTTTACGTGGTTGGATGCCTATGATCAAAACTTCCTACAGATAAACAAATCAAACAGAATGTTAAACATAAACTTTCTTACGGGGTTACATCAATAAAATAATAATATGTAAGAACTATAAATTCTTTAATATTTCATACATCCAAAGCTAAATTTAATTCTATATATTCTGGAAAATATTTGAAAAGGCAAATTTCCGGAAATAAATAATATAATTACAGATTCCAAATTAAACTGAATTTATTAAACATGTATGACACACTGAGCAATTTAAATTTTAAATTCTTGAATACACAATACGATTAAAAATATATCTGGAAAATGTTCTTTTATGATACATAAAAAATATTTCATACATACATATATACAACACCTCTATATAATTATTATGCAGTATAACTTAATTACGTCATATTTTTAAAATTCACAAAACAAAACACCAACCAAAATATTCATGAGGTGTGACTATATTACTACGTAGTACGAACAGATGAGCGTGCAGTATAAAGCATAAGTTTATAATTGGCCTATTTACAGCTGATTTTCTGAAGGTCACTTCGAAGATACAAAATCACGCAATAATAAACATACATACATACACATATATATATTTATATATATATATATATAATATGTATGTATGTATGTGTATGCATATGTATGTATGTATATGCATATGTGTGTGTGTGTGTGTGTATGTATGTATATGTGTGTGTATATATATATATATATATATATATATATATATATATATATATAATATTTGAATCTGTAATGTATCAAAGTTCGTCTAAAATTCAAGTTCAGAGTGGAGAAGTGATAGCTTAAAAATAATGCCGACCTGCTGCGCATCATACTCACACGTTGATTATACCTTACATAAGTATGCATGCATGTGTGTAATATATATATATATATATATATATATATATATATATATATATATATATATATATTATACGCGCGCGCACACACCATTCATACATTAATTAACTTGATACACAAAAGACAACTTTTATTTTAATACGAGTATATTTACAGACGCACTAAACGTCCATATACATGGCCTAAATAGAGATGTATACATTAAACAGTTTATTAACTTTAGATTTTAAATTATGTTTTCTGTGAAAAATGTAAATTTACTCATCGTTTAAATTTGATTTTGCAAAAACATTCATAGAAAACTACATAAAATAAATAATTCCTCTTTCCTATAAATGTATTATTACAAATTTCGGTCTTTTAGAGAATTATCTTAAGAAGAAAAATATAACAGCGTTTTTATGACATGAAAATGTTAACACAAATTAAAAAAGAAAAATAATCTAATATCAATCACACGAGATCAGTTTAATTCATAAATAACACTAGTATTCAAAATCTGAATTTTAATATTTACTATCAAGGAGATTAAACATTTCTACTGTTTAATTCTCGAGGAAACAATAACTGCAATTATTAAATAAGACTGCGTTCATTAATCTTAACCAAATTAGAAATTCAACATTGTTAACCACTACTAATCATTTTAACATTATTTAATTAACATCGTCTTAATAATTTATTATTTTTCGATTATAGATTTCAATACTCCGTGAAGTTTCGTTCGAGTAAAATAAAAAATAAACTAACAAAAATAATCTTTATGAAAATGACGAGAAACATTTTACATTTCTAAATAATCATAAAAGAAAAACTATCAAAGTATAAATCCAAAACTGTATAAATATTGCATAAAAAAATATAAACTGCAGTAAATGATTACGTGACGTCCCTAATACGATTACAAGAGAAATAGAATCAAACAAGCAGCTGACAGAAATAAAAAAAAACCACCTCAAGGACACTAGAGACAAGTCCACCGAACGCAATATGTTGTCATTGTACAGAAAATGAACATGACCTTCATTTATTTACATGTAGACAAAATATATGCGCAAAAGAAAACAATTTGAAATATAATAAAATTGTTAACTATTTCAACCAAATTCGGAAATAATAAATAAATGCTGTGGTTATAAATTACTTGTTTGTCTCATTATTACAACAAATATATTAGAAAAATGAATTACAATAATACAATATCTGGGTATCTCAAAAAAAAATTCAATATATATAAGAATTATCTACATGTTTCTCCTTTCATATATATATATATATATATATATATATATATATATATATATATATATATATATATATATATATATATATACACACATATATATGTATATAAATTCAAATACATAAAAAAAAATCTTTTAGTAATATGAGAACTACAACTTTCAATATAAATCATTTTTACGAAATGATATAAATATATTTTTTTCGACGAATAATCGGTAAAGATAATCGCGATAAAATATAAATCGTTAAATTCAACAATAGCCATACTGTTCTTTATTTAATAATGACATTTGAAATAATAATGATCAGGAGTTGTAGAATTTTCAGTCATATATATATATATATATATTGTATCATTAATTGTTAATTAGAAGTATAAAGTTTTGGGAGGAGACATGACAAATTGCAGTAAATAATAAACCGTAATTATAGACAGATGCGTTATGTTGTACCAGACATGTCCTCTGTAAACACTGCATAGCTGTATGTGTTTCACGATGAAATATAGTAGCGCGAAAACGATGTCTGGTGATACGTACCTACGGCCTCCTCCTAGCTAGCGTACAATATCGTCTCACGACGCGCGCGAAATACTCATTCACGAGCCGCTTCTATGCGGCATCCGACCAACGAACGTATAACCGGGCAAAACGAATAACATATGAACCAATCTAGCAGATCGATGCCGCCGTCGTAACGTTTCCATGACAACCGTCTCATGACGTCACCATCAGACACGTATACATAATACTATACGCGCGCCACACACATACACATACATATATATATATATATACATATAATATATATATATATATATATAATATATATATATATATATATATATATACATATAATATATATATATATATATGCATACACATAAGTTACGTGTACACATACACTACTTTCAAGCTTACGCGGCGACTGGATGGCAGTGAGTCTGCCTGCTATCGTTCATTGTTGATAATGTTTTGGAATTTATGAGAGATGTTTTAAAATACACCACACAACAAAATTGAAAAACAGAAATCTTTCTACAGATATTCATTTCGTACCTATTAAGAAACGAACAATTCTGAATCTAAATAGTCGGTTTCAAACGTTAAAGATACAAAATTGGATTAATATTATATTTCATTTCACAGTGAGGATATTTGCAAACGACAAAACTATTTTACTTAAAAACCTGATCCTCTTAATTATTAACTTATCAATGAACAGTATGAAGTTTACTGTACTAATTTTATCCAATCCTAATAATATTGAGCTTTGAAAAATAACTTCATTTTACTCAATTCAATATTAAATTACACACATAATATTCGGGATATTTACTTTTGATTATTAACAAATATTTTTAAATTATTACAACGATTTAGTGTTAACTTTTTCCGTTCATACAAACAGTACAATGCTTAATATTAAATTTATAATGACATCTAAAAACGAAATATTTCACTAACACATAAAGCATTTGTTAATGATGTGTGTGCATATAGAAACAAATATTTTTTACTTAATATTTGTATATTTAGTTGGTATAAATTCTAAATATTATGAAATTAAAAACATCAAAATTGGTAATTATATTCTTGTTAAAACTGTGAACTTCTACATTTAATCATGAGGGTGGAGACACTGAAATTGTATATATGTATGTGCGTAGTCATGCCTGACGAATTAAAGTAAGCAAAGCAAATACGTCTGTGTGTATATATACGTGTATTGTATATTCACACCGGGCAGCAGCACCGCACGCACTCAAATATAAAATACACACATGCATGTATATACGAATATGTGTTCAGAAGAGAAAATCGATAAAGCAAACGGTTGTTTCTGATAGCAAAGGAGACACGACGTTCAGCATTATTGTAGGGTGCGTTACTACAATAGACAGTATGTTACGAGAATAACAAGGTATTGAAAATAGATCAAACGCATAAATATGATTTCAATGGGCACATATTATTACTTCATTTTTTAAGTAATAAAAATATATTTATTTATTTTGTTTTAACATTCAATAGTGTTATTTTTATCGTAGTAAGAACCTTTTGAAATGATAAATAATACGGGAAATTCAAGAGCACCACGATTTATAATATACGTAAATGTAATGAAATGTGGTCAATTTATGTTTTGAAAATAATAAACAGTGACTAATTATTACTGGTACAAATTAATCATTTCGTATTATATAGAGAAACGGAATGAATGAAAGACCCATACGATTAAAATATTTAATTCTCTATATGCATATTTAAAGGACTTCTTACAATTAAATATAAACAGTCGGTTACAAGAATCAACTTTTCAAGAGTAAAAATGTAAAAATGATCAATAACATCTATTTGTTTGAATCAGGTCATATATGGCTCAGTTCGACGAATATATATATATATATATATATATATATATATATATATATATATATATATATACACGAGTATAATTACTTTTTAGAAAAAAAATCGGTACGCGAACATTCAATTCATATACATCATTCAACGAAAACAATGTTCCAAATTTAGTGTTTGTTTATATTACTAAAACCTTACAACCAAAATTCTTACTTTTTAAAATAAATATATAAAGAAAGTTAGCTGCTGTTCACAATCCTTTCATTGCCCTACAGTTAAAATGCAACAAAAAAAATCTTACAAACTAACTTAAACTTAATTTCTCTTAGTATCAACAATACATAGTTCTTTTTTTTAGATCACAGCGTAAAAAGTTCAAATTGTTAAAAATATACCGCACCATATGTGACACATGAATCGCACATTACAATGGAGAAAGGGTCTGAGCACATGTACAGATAACTGTTCTCATAGGAAAGGATACAGATGGAGAAGGATGCACATGTGTGTGTATGTATACATATATATATATATATTACATATTATGTACGTACGTACATATGTAATACACACGCAGTACACATTTAGACTTATATACGCTGCCATATAAAACCTCGCGAAATAATTGTTTGGAAAATCGTAAAACGATTATTTCAAAACGTTAATTAATAAATATTATTAAAAAAAATTACATCACATTAGAAATAAAATCATGAATTTAATATATTTCTCTCTCTCTCTCTATATATATATATATATATATATATATATATATATATATATATATATTAAAAATGTTTTAAGATTAATTACCCCTAACTACGCATACAGTTAGTATTATACACATGTATATTTTTACATAAACTAAGTAAACAATCTACATCAATGTATATACACATTGTAATTATTATTTTAAACTAAAAATACGATTTAATTTTCCTATTTAAGTAATCATAATTTTTTTAAAAAAATATTAACACATTATAACCTATAATGTCTTTTAATTAGTTTTATTATTTAATACTATTCTTCATGTTCCTAATTTTTGAAAATTTACATAACGAAAAACTAATATATGTGTCTTTCTACGCACACCTCTAATTTTTTAGAATATTTGTTTACATTTTGACGATAAAACTGTTCAATAATAAAGTCTAAATGTATGTGAACTACAATTTCCGCAGAACTTCAAATTTAAAAACTTGTCATATTTTGCACAAGAAATACAATAATGAAGTATCGTAATTAGTTATAAAAACTTTAATTTACGCCTTTGCTTGAAAAGACCTGTATAAAAAGCAATTCTTTAAACAATGAACATCGTCAACATTCTCAACATATGTATAATATCGCAAAAACTTCAGTGTGTATTACGTACGTACGTATGTGTGTATATGTGTGTGTGTGTATGTGTGTATATATGTATGTATATATGTATGTGTATGTATATATATATATATATATATATATATATATATATATATAACATTTGGGAAATCACGTTTTCTGGCGGCGATCAATCTATGACGTCATTTCGTCTAGCATTACACTTGTCTAAATATCATACAGGCGCCGATTTAAAGAGTCAAAAGTTCATCCCCACAAGGCTGCCCAGACAGTTTCAATGCAATTATAAATTTGTATGGATTAAAATAATCATATACTAACTAAATTCCTGTTATTATCTGCTAAACCGGAGATCAGATTACATTTACGGTTTCATTATATAATATTCATGTTAGAAAAACATATTGAATAATTATTAAGTTAATATTACTTTTTTCACAATAACAAACACCGATCACTGTACTTTAACAAAGTTATTTTAAATACATTTGCTTATAAATGTCTTCTAATTTCTACAAATATAAATTACAATCATATTTTTTCACGACATTCAATTAATTTGACAAGTGTATATATATATATATATATATATATATATACATACACACACACACACACATATATATATATATATATATATATATATATATATATATATATATATATATATGTAAGGGGCTCTGCTCCCTAGTCACTGCGCTCACCCACTTGTCAGTTATAAGTAGGTCGTGTAACTGAATGAAACAAACATATTTGGGTACCGTAAAAGACACGTCTCAAGTAAATAAGTGACGTCATGGATTTATTTATATATATATATATCTATATATATATATATATATATATATATATATATATTTTATTTAGTTAAATATATATAAATATTTAAAATGTTACAATCTTTATATTGATACCAAACATTAATACTTTTAATGTTGATTCTCACTAATTGAGGTATGTTCCTAATATTATTTTTAAAATTTAATTCCATACTGACCTATGTTAAAAATACAATAGAAATTACTAGTTATGTTACTAAAATCCACACACAAACTCTTCATGTATGCATATAAGGTGTGTGTATATATATATATATATATATATATATATATATATATATATATATATATATATATATATTACTAATCTGAAAATGGCGTTTTTTAAATAATCAGAATTAAGCCACAAACACTTCTACATATTACTGATTTAAAAATATATAAATAATTTCATTATAATTTACATGATAATTTAGATGAAAAATTTTCATGTAAAATAACATCCTTATGCAAATTATTTATTATAAAATAGTACCTTTAAATTAGTTACATTAAGCATGAGAACTGAAAAAACATAATTTCCTCAAAACATGGACTCATGAAATATTGAACGAGACAAGTGCTATAGAACTGTGTCACATAGTGTGTATACTGGCAGCTACTTGGTTATAGATATCACCTGTACATAGCGTCTACGTAGTGCGGATGAAAAGGGGTACTCAGCCAAGCGCCTATGAATATAGGTCACACCGTCTAGTACCTTCACATCCATTATAAATATACAACATTGTATATTTATGTGTGTATGTCTCTACATATAATTTGTGTATAATGTTTGTTTATGAAATTTTACGTGTGCGTGTTGCATATGCTTAAATATAAACATGTCAAGTGATAAGGAATTTCTTGTCCAGTTTTCATGGGATAAGAAGTAGAGGTATATAACGAAATAAATAAATTTAATCATATTTTTAGAATTTCAAACAAGACATTATTTCACAATCACACACAAAATTATTTATTTATACTAATGCTATTAAAACTAAATACACAAATATAGCAATTTCAACTGAAGTAATTTTATTCTAGTAGATTGTCAAGGTTAAAGATGAAAATATGACATATGTGTATCCATAATTTAGTATTTCCAAGCAAAATTTCACCTACTGTATCAAACCAATCCTCGAAATAACTTCATATTATTTAATAAAACAAGCTACTTCAACAAAAGCTTATACTAAATCTATAAATGAAAATAAAACTTACTCAAAATAATAATTGTTGAAGATATACTTAAATACTATTCACCTTCAAAACGTGTAAGTATGTCATCAATTAATAGAAAAACGCGTTGTAAGTTGTAATTATAACCCTCCAAAAATAAACTTTAAAACTAGCATTGTTTTCATTATTTACAGGTCGGATTATTCTTGATTTGAATAGTGTATAAAAATCAAATATACAAACATTTAAAATTTGTCAAGTTAGATTAAATGCTATTTTTCAAATAATTAAAAAAATTATATAGAGAAAATATTATCTTCTAAATAATTGCTACATTTTCCCAAATGAATTTGTCACTACCCTGCAAAAACATTTCATTTCGATTACGACGGTATATCATGTTTAGAGCGCTAATATACCAAAAAAAATATTTGTACCAAAAACTTTATTGTAAATTACATTTCAAAGCACTGAAATCGATAATATAAATTTGAGATTAAAAAACATATGATATTTAAAGTATAATGTTTTTTTTCATAATTAACTATATATTAATAAACGATCTACGCTGGAAGTTTATATGGATATTGTCAATTATAAAAGTATTAATACAAAATCTTTTTTGAACAATGTAAATGTTATTTCTTTTTTCTCAATACTTTACATTATTCACATTACATGAAATAAAATGGTCTAGATGCATAACTACTATATTCTATTTTTTTCTGAAAAATCTATCTGTACTACTGAAAGCCTAAGATCGTTTGTGCATTTGTTAATAATTATCAGATATTGGAGTGAGACAATTCTTTAACATACTCAATTACTGAAAATAGATATTTCTGCAAAATACAAAACAATAAAAATCATAAATTATTGAGTAATAAAGATATAATTTGTTTAATATTCGAATTAGATTTAAATTAAATAAACATTAAAATGCGTAAAAAATGTTAAAACAAAATTTTATGTATAAAAGAAAATAAATTTATCACAATCCATACTTGTCAACAATACTAAAATTATCCAAATTTAAATGTGTCGATAAATCCTTTTTTATTGGGTTATTAAACGTTAATATTGATAATCATAAACCATCCAAAACCATTATCAATAAAAACGTAAATGATATTAATATCAAAGTTTATTCACTAGAAAAAAAGCACATTATACCCAACATATACTCTATCCAAATGTACACAGTTTATCATACAAATCACAAAGAACGCCCGGGACAACAACAAATAATCTAAATATGACGACTAGATAAAATCCGTGTTGCCGGCACGCTCAGTTTGAACTGATAATTGTAGTTGAATTAATGCCATGTGTACTCAACACGTTTCTAAAAATAGACGTACTTGAAAAAAGCGGCAAGCATACCGGCCAGCAAACAAGCAAACAGCCAGTAGTAGTGAGTATCCGTCTACAACGACATTGTACTGTGGACATGAATGGATGCATTTTTCTACTTCAGCATTATGTTTTGTACGTTCTGTTCGCACTGTAGTACGGCACAGAATATCACATTTTCATTGATGGATCTACTAGATTCAAGGTACCTAATGAAATTGTAGAAAAATAAACACATTTCTTTCAAAGCAGATCGATTTATAACATTGATATAGAACGGATTGATAAATAACATATCTCTAATACATATTCGGTTTATTATTCAATGTCAAGTTCATATGTAAAAACACTGAATCCGGAACACGATTTTTGAAATTTCTACTAATTATTTTCATTATCGGTTATAATTACCAATAAAATAAAGACATTGTATGTAAAAGTGTTGTGTGTGTGTGTGTGCATGTGCGTGAATGTATGTTTATGTACACACACATATATATGTATATATATATATATATACACACTCATACATAAATTGATTTAGATTCTTAACATACTAAAAAATAAGTGAAAATAGTTGCATAAAAATGTGCTTCGAACATAACTTACATACGCTTAACGAAATTTCAAATCATTGAAACAATAGGCAGACAAAAATATGCAAAAATCCGAAATTCTCACTACCATATATTTTTAGTCGAGTTACATCAGATTTCAATTACTTCCATTTGTAAATACTTCTGAATAATTTAAAATTAAAAAGATACACAAAAACTGTGGTTGAAAACTTTCCAAATTTAAAATTCTGTTGCCTTCATCGTTCATTCTTTTATAATTTATTAAATTTAAACTAGAACTGAAATGCCGCATATTCAACATGCCTGTTATACTGCAACGTTACACTAAAAATTATAGATAAATCTACAATACTGAATAACAATGAACATAGGTGTATTTTTTGCTGTAAAATCAACGAATTTTATTTCAGAAAACCATTATTTATCACCAAAAAGATTCTACAACACAAAATATTTAAAAATGTCAAGATATGTATAAAATATACATATATTTATATTATTTTAATACAAGGGTACAATTAAATAACAAAGTTCAAAAGAACGCAAATTAGAATAAGACTTAATAGTTGCAATTTAAATAACATTTAATATTATAGTGAGATAAAATGTATTCGTTGGATAAAAAAAACTTATTGAATAAAAAACAGCATACCTAAAAATAATTTCTACTAGGTAAATAAAAATTTGATCACCTATAGAAGCATGACCAAGTTAACTTTTATGATATTTTTTTCAGTACCTACATAATGTAATATATATATAAATTGCATCTATACGTGTGTAGATATGAGTTCAGATAAAGGCATTAAATTTAAGAAAATTATACAAAAATAATATGAATTATAAATATTCCTTAAATTAATAATGTTGAAAGGCCATAAAAACAAAATCATAAGCGGTGTTGTAAATAATTAAATAAAAATTAGATTAAGAGATTTATTATTCTCTAAGCTTGAAATGAAGAAAACATATTTTTTTATTCTTGAACTGTGTACACAATAAACTCTCGGCTTTTGAATACTTTCTTCCTTTGAATACTTCTTTTGACTAGAATTATTTAATGAATGAAAAAAGATTACCCAAACTTATAAACATATACCATTTTTTTACAGTTTTTCATTATCAACAAAATTAAAACATTTTAATAACTTTTGGAATCAATAAATAATTAAATAATTTTTAGAGATATTTAATTAACACGCTATAATATACAACATATACCTATTATTTTGATTACAAATTAGTTAAGACTGTTTTCGATACATACAAAGCAATGTTCAATTTAAAAAAAATAAACTTGATTAAAAAACATTTGATTCTGAATCATTTGATAATAATTGGTAATTTAATAAATATTACACATAAGGAAATAAGTTTTGAGGATTTAAAATATAATAAATAAAAAAAGTGTAACGTTATCTTCAATCACATTTGCTTGCTCTATATGTTTACATATGTATATACACATAATAAACAATTCCAAAATCATGTTGAATAATAATAAAAAAAAAAAACAGACTATCGATTCAACTTATAAATGGTCAACAGTCTCTATATCTCTTCAATACAACATTTCAGTCTTAGTCTGATGCATTACATTAGTGCTATGCGTAGGTTCCTGCCTGCAGAAAGCAAGTTAATGGCCTCCATATTTTTATTATATGTGTTGGTGAAAATGGGCGTCACGTCTTAGTGTACATTTGAGGTCAGTCCTGAGTCATACAAAATGCACTGCATATTGTGTAGGTCGCTTTAAATAATCATGATAGGAATTACATATATGGCTATCTGAAAATCTTGTTTCTATTCCGTAATTTATACTTATTTTAAAAAATGAGACGTTCCTTTTTTCATTACTTACAGTAAAACAATATGTGAGAATACTTTTATGGCATACAATTAATTATAACACAACTTTGATTTTAATTTCGTTTATGTACTTTTGTAATTGAACTAAACTAAAGCATCATATTATTTTTATATAGTTCTATTTCTATATATTAATTTTTCTATACAATTTCAACTCTTACAATTATTATATCAAGGAATCCGTATTGTGAACATTACTCAAGTCCACCAACCAATCCACATTATTATTTAAATATACTAAAAATGTTTCTGCATTTACAAACATAAACAATGTAAATTATCATTCGAAAAAACAATACGCCTGATTTTAAAAAATATTATCATTCCATTAGAAAATCTTTTACTTTTTTATTTTTTTTTTAAAAAAAACAAACAAAATGAATTACTTTTACGCCTTTCCCAAATGAATTCTTTACTCACTTGAAAAACTATGGAAAAAAATCTGATTATTTTCGCTTCTTAACGCGATTTCATCATGCTCAGAAAGCTAAGGTACAGAAAATTTTGATTTCAAAATGCACTTCTATTGCACTGTCATTCTTATCAAAATGACTTTTTTTAAATTGTGAATTACAAATAACAATTAACAAAAAAAATATCCTTATAATCGGAAACACTTTTCAGTAATGAAAATATAAAGAAAATATTAAAAAGCTATTAATGTAGAATATATTTGTTACACTTTTAGGTTATAAAACCACATTATTTTTTTTTATACAGAACAATAAAAATAGTAAGTCAGTCACTATTCCCGTATATTAAATCTTCATGTATAGATTGCCATTTCTTCTTTTACTAAAAATGTAATAAAGCACTCATATGTTCGTGTTTTATTACATACTAAGGTATTCTTTTCTAAAACGCCTACCGCACTGACACTGGATATCCTATTTAGTAAAAGGATTAGCAATCATCGCTAATTGTCGGCATCAAATTCAACGAATTGTGTCGCTTCCTTCCCATCTACAAGTTCACGGTCGTTTTAATTATTTTTGTTTGCAGATAACCTCTTGAAGATTACTTTTTACTTACATTGTTATGCTGTATTTGCGTCAATTGTGTGTAACGTATATGTATGCGTGTATATATATATATATATATGTATGTTTTTCGACACTCCTGTAAACAAGACTAATAGTGGACTTGAGAAATTAGTAGGTTGCAGACAACAATGCACTTTTAATTTCATCTTGTCCTTTCAATCTATAAAAGCATTGTTTTGTTTTTAACGTCTGTTTTATTATACGATACGAATATAAAATTTAAAATTACGTGATGCACATTGTTTGCGAGGTAAATTCATCGGGTTCGATTTGTCATTGATTGTTTACTTTCTAAATTTTGTTAGTTCATTATGTACATATAACACATATACTTTATTTATAATTCTAAAAGTTTTTTTGCACGTTCATTACTTTAATGAAAACAACGTAGTTAAATTACAAATAATATAGAAGTAAAAATATATACATGATTATTATAAAATGCAATAAATTAATACAAAATTTAATATAATTATTTTCAAATACTTATAGATAATAAATTAGTCATTCAAACATTTGGTTCAGTGTTTTTTTAATGAGATTCTTTAAATTTTATAAACTTAGATTGATAAAAAAAGAATCACTGATATGAGAATTTTATACATAAACACATAAACACATATACACACACACACACACACACATACATATATATATATATATATATATATATATATATATATATATACATACATATACACACATATACACACACACATATTAGTTATTGACACATATTAGTGATTAATAAAAAAAGAAATAGTTTGAAACCTTTGAAACATACATCTTTGAACAAAACAACGAACTATAAAAAAACATGTCGACGACATGCATAAAAATATTACATTAAAAAATGATTTCGATTTATTTGATATCACAACTGTATCTTCTGTAATATTATCTACTTCTAATATATATATATATATATATGTGTGTGTATATATATATATATATATATATATATATATATATATATATATATTAGAAGTAGATAATATTACAGAAGATACAGTTTTTACAGAAGATACAGAAGATACAGAAAATTGTTCATCCTTCTTATATGATTTTCGTGTTTAAATAGAAAATGTTTCATAATTCTTAGCTGATATCAAAATCATTTTTATTTGGAGGATAGAAGAAACCATGCATTTTTTTATAATTTCACATGTATGACCATTAAGTATCCGATATTGTTTCAGTTACCAATTACAGTTTTAGTAACATTTCAATAAAAAAATATACTTCTAACTTACAATATATGTAAAGAAAATATCTACCATAAAACAATAGATATCAACAATACTACATTTCAATATGTAAGGATATCGAATAAACTTTTGGTGTTAATTGAACCTAAATAATATATCTTAAATGTATATATTACACAATAAACTGCTCCCTCCCGCCGCTCTCTCACTCTCTCTCTCTCTCTCTATATATATATATATATATATATATATATATATGGAAATATAAGAAAATGAAAATCAATTTCAATGCAATTGATTAAAAACTTAAGTAACAGGCTACATAATCGAATGAGGTCAGCTACAATAAAAAGAAACGAAAATACTACAACTGCTTGCACACATATTTAATATGAAAAAAATCAACCTTGTGATGTACACATGGCGATACGCTCTCTTTAAATAATATACAAATTATGTTTTTTTTGGGCGAATTTATTCGTTAAGAGTAATTTTCTTAAGTTCAATTAAACAAGTGTAGCATGGAAACAATATCGAATATAAATTATTTTTAACTTTTTATTTTTACGATTTATACACGTATTAATATTTCAAATTTATAAGACATATAATTAAGTTTCTCAAAAGAAAACTATGTTATAAACTAATATTTTTTTATTTTAATTCTAGTTTCCAAATGTTCCATGTTTTAAATTTATTTAATTATTGATACATTATTATTCCATAAATGTATAAGTACACTGATATTAGTGTTTTTTGTTAAACAAATTATATTTTTGTTTTTTTATTCATTTAAAGGAAATTCTTAGAGTCTGTTTCATCTGATGAATTCAATAATTAAGAAGTTCCGTTAACAAAAGTGTTTTATTTAAAATCTTTCGTATGTATTAATTTGATATTTGAATGAACTGACGATAATCCAAGTATAATAATCCAAGCGTGTATATATATATATATATATATATATATATATATATATATATATATATATATATATATATATATGTATGTGTGTGTGTGTATAAAAATAGAATGATAAACATGAACAACAAAAATATTGTCCTTAAAATCTAATTGCTGGTTCAAATTCGTTTAAAAAAAACATCTGCGAATATATACTGTTACTACAATCCAATGATAGACACATCAGTTAAGTAGGTCGCAGACGACGATTCACATTACAGGCGAGTGTGTAAATGAGGCCAAAGTATTAAAAAATAACTCAATGAGCATTGTTCTCCACCGTTTAAGTAAAACCAATTATTCAACCAGCCCAATGCAATAGAATATTTGACACATACTTAAAAATGAAAAAAAAATAAATATTAAAAAAAGTGAACGTTTCAATGTACGTAACTACATTTATAAACAAAACAGTTAATAAGTTTAAATTTTTTAAAACATTTTTGAATCAAATTTATATGTTTGATTAAATTTGCTAATTGAATTACGCAGATTTTTTTATCTATATATCGCATAAAAATATTTACCTAACAAATAGGATCTTATTTGATGGAAATCTACAAAACCATCATATTACAGACTTTTTTATCACCGTATTTTGATCAATGAGGTCTTTTTTAATAATTATATTCACGATATTCAAAACATTATTTAAACACCTTATTTTTTTAATTCATTATATTAATATAAGAAACAACTTTTTGGAACTCAACTATTGTCTTTACATATGAATTTATTTCACAGTGTAAGCGTTGTAAAAATAATTCATACTTATTTTTATTGTACTTACCTAACTCCAATCAAAACATCTTTAATGAAATATTTAGATTATATAAACAACAGAGAATAGTGATACCTTATTAACAGACGACAATGATAACTGATTAACTTTTTTAATGTTAACTATACATACAAATTTCTTCTAAAAATATTTTCCTCTAATATTTTCATAATTTGTTTTTTTATTAAAAAAAATATTTTCTATAAATTGCATAAAAATATTTATAATTTGTATATATAAAGAAATTTTTACAAACAACGGGCACCTGGCGCTTGTATACTCATCTTTAGATGAATGATGAATTTAAAATTTGATCGTGTCAATAAAATATTTATATGAAATAAATCAAACCCTAGCGATCTTGTTTTTCATTTTTTTTAAAAAAAAGAAAAAAAGATTCTTGTCTCTTGAATTAAATCAATTACTAAGAAGAATACTAGCACATGATAAATTATTTGATATTCTTATTACTTTTCGATATGAATGTGTTATATTTATACATTGAAGTACACACCAAAATATACTTATACTTTCAATCCTTTATGGTTTATACCGTTTTTTCATTACATACCTTTTTTTAAACCTCATACACACAGTATACAAACAATACATAGTTATTATTCGAATAACTTATTCAATGTCTTCCAATTCGTTTTCTAAAATTGAAATTTTCAACATTCATGTAAAAAACAATAAAGGTGACAAATATTTTATTATATTAAAAAATTCTTGGTGTTGACTTGGAGAACCCGGTGTTTTCAAGTCAAAACAAAAACGTCCTTCGTTTCACCGACCTGCTACAAACATTGCACGACAAAGGTCTATTTAAATGGATAGAAAGATGCGACTGAAGTCAAGTTCATACTATAAGTAATTTTTATATTCTTGCTGTTTTATATAATGAATATTATACATGTTGCTCTTAACGTTTTACATACATCTAGACACACGCACACACAGACTGTATGTATGTATATGTGTGAATGTGTATGTATGTATGTGTATATATATATATATATATATATATATATATATATATATATATATATATATATATATATATATATATATATATATATACTTACAATAAAAACCAAAAAGTAAAATTACATTGAACATTCACGTAAAAATGATTTTAAATTAAACCAACATATCAACAAAACAGTGAATTGCATACCGGTAAATTTCAACGAACAAAAACAGTTGCGGAGCAGACAACAAATGCACATCTGCAAGTTGCCGTCTTTCTAATATTGCAACGTTGCCGTATCAGATCGTGTACGTGAGCATGCCACAGCGGCCACCATGTTTGGCCTCGTTGTCGATCACGTGACCCGACGCGTCTAGCTAGTGACTGAGATCGGGCCCCATTCAAGTAGAAATGGCAGCAATTTAAACCAATGATCCATAGCAAATGGATACAGATCACAATGAAATGAATGATATGAATACGCAAAAAATCTGTCACTTATTTGATTTATTTTTTATTTGCTTCACAAAATACTGATACTCTTATAATAATAAATACATTTAAATATAATAAATGCAATTTAAACTCTTTTCAACGAATAAACTACAATATTGTATACAAAATAATATGCAGATTTAAATTGTTAAAAACAAATGTGACAAATTGTTTTTTTTTAAAAAAGCAATATTTCAACAGTATTTTTTTTTAAAAACTTTCCTTCAATTAAAGTCTAGGGGCAATTTACTCAAAAAAAAAAAAAAAACAAAGCGACATAATCATCAATTTAAAAAAAAGCACAGTTCATATTTATGCCTTCTTGTTACAAATTTCAAAGTATATAAAAATAAGTGACATCAAATGTCATCGCATTGTTGGAACAAAAGAAAAACATGCACATGTCAATATCTTCTTCCTTCCTCCCACCATCACTCACTCTCACTCTCTCTTTCTATGTGTGTAATTTTGTGTATATATATATATATATATATATATATATATATATATATATATATATATATATATATATATATATATATATATATATATATGAGTGAGTGTGAGTCTGTTACGTGTTCTAAAATATTTAAATAAGTAATCTTATTTAACAATTAAACTTTTTGAAATTGAAACTACTTTTATGAGATTGTATCCACCTTCTTACAGATTTATGGTATTGACAAGAGAAAGAAATAATGTTAGTTTGTAGCTAGCGTTTCAACGCATGGTAAGCGTAGGAGCAGTGATCTCGTGGCCTTGTGCTAGACGATATGACAGACAGACCGAACCAACTAACCAATTACGCGTTTATCTATTGATACGCAATGAAATCCACGCATCCTAGCACTCAGAGAATTGTAGCAGACGAAATATCAGCCGGACGTAAACTAGTTAATAATAGCTCTATGTCATGGTCTTTTTCCAATAGTGGACGACAAATTACGAGAAAAGAATACAAAGTTCGTTATCACTTTCAATAAAAGATTAATTATAATATTTAAATTTCCGTTTCAAAGGCAATCAAATAGTGTTAGTCCACAACTGAACAATCTGACAAAAAAAATTACGTGACATATGTTTATTACCTAATTATTTATAGGTAAGATTACAAAAAAAAAAAAAAAAAAAAAAACTATTCACATTATTCCTAAACCGTTTTTTTATATAAAAAAAGGTTATACCTACTTATTTTTTGTTATAAAGGTTATAGTTCCTTTCATATATAATAAATTACTTATTATATATGAAACCACATATATGATAACCACATATAAAACATGAGTAAGAATATTTTAAAACATAAAAGCATTGATACACGACCAAAATCGAATATATATTTTTAAAAATATATATTAGAAAATACCTTGCTTAATTTTTCGCCTTCGTGATGGGGCAATAATGTTCTTAGTGACTGAAAACCAGCATTGATACTTTGCATACGTCTTCTTTCATTACTATTAGCAATTTCGCGGCGAATACGCTTCTCGGCTTCCATATTGGCGCCCGTTGGCACGGGTTCGCCGTTATCGCCGGAAACTCTGAAAATAAAAACATAAATGAAATTCAAATATAACTCAAATTTGATACTGTAGTTTCTTAAAATCTCAATCTCTCACTCCACACCTCAATATATATATATATATATATATATATATATATATATATATATATATATATATATATATATCGAAATATACATATTTGGTCCAACTTATTAACAAATATCAATCATTCATTGAAGAAATTAATAAATTTAGATGAAATACTTCACTATTCAAATCGAACATCTCACTCTATTCAAAGAGAAAACTATGAGCAGTATATTGTACCTGTACTCATATACGGAAGGGAAACAAGGGTTCTTAATGCCAAAACAATGCAACGACTAAAGACAGCGCAGAGAATTATAGAATAATATATGTAGGCAATAACAAGAAAACATAAGAAAATAATCGGATGGATACGAAAACAATCTAGAGTTACAGACAACAAGAAAAGTGAAATGGGTTGAGTATATTGTAAGAAGTGAAATAAATAAAGGTCAAGAGAAGTTACTAATTGTGAACCAAGAAATTTAAAAATATACAGAAAAAGAGCAATAGGTATTAGGATAAGACCATTAGAAAATTTATGGGTGAGCCAGCAGTGGATTAAAATAGGCGGTGGATAATTTTGATTTTGTGTGTGTGTATGTATATATATATATATATATATATATATATATACACTAGGGGGCTTTGCCCCTGCTTGCCCCTTTATCAACCATAAGCCTGTCATGAAACCAATGGATAATAAACATACCTTTTAAAACGCATATATATTTATACATATATACATACACACATACATACATATACATATATACATACATACATACACATTAGCATATCTGTATAAACATCGTAGATTATTTTTTGCAACGTTGTAGTTTTTTGTGGATAATTTTGTATATATATATATATATATATATATATATATATATATATATATATATATATATATATATATATATATATATATATATATGTAAATGTCCTTTGCTTTACGAAAAGACGCATGACAATGAAATAATCGCCAAAACTAAGTCTGCGAAGGTGATCTTCCTGTGTAACCGGCTAGGACGACGCCAAAGAAGAAAAATCCACATCCTGCCGTATCACTTCACAAGATAACAGATCAAGAGTTCTAGAATTCACTGGAACGTCACTTCGCCGTGGGTCCGGGGTGGGAGAGTTAAATTGTTATAACTTTACCGTCAAGAAAGAGTTACCGCGTACGTGTTTTTCTTTGGAGCAACTAGGTTTTTTGAAATTTTTCCTAGTCTAAGAATTGAAGTCAAAAAAGAAATAGAAGTCAGATGTAGGTATTCGGGGTGAAACCCCCAGGAACTGCCGTCAAAAATCGAAGTAAACTGCCACAGTACAAGAACATAATATCAGAAAAATCGACTGTCAAACTGACCTAAAAATATATATATATATATATGCTTTACGAAGAAATGTGATACAATATTTTCCATTATAATAATAATAATATATATATATATATATATATATATATATATATATATATATATATATATATATATATATATGTCCCTTTCTTTACGAAGAAATGTGATACAATATTTTTCATTATTTTTAAATGAATTGCACATACGTTTAAAAAGCTTCAATGAAACATCATAATACTTGACACAATAGTACATCCGTACTATTGAAGTTATCAAGATGTATGAGGTTTATTCAATGCAAAATTAAATTCAGCAGACAGGAAACTGACACGGTTTGTGGTTGCAGACATTAGTTGTACGAAAAAAAGTATTGGAAAAAAGTATTTTATATGTCTATAATCATTTAATTTTTACTTGCAGTCATTTAATAGTTACTCATCGATAAAATAAATAAAACGTAAAATTTTAAATATACATTTAAAAAATGTTAATTTTGAAAGTACTAGATTTTAACAATAGACAAAACACGGAAAAGGAATATATTAACTTCTCGGTTATATATTTAACAATTTAACTATGACCAGTACAACAATTGTGTAAATCAAATGTTTTTCATATAACATGACAAATTTTATTCGAATCTTACTTGCAATAAATTTTAATCAATGATATTAATTTTACATTTCGTTTATAATTTAAATTTCGAAATGTTAATAAAATAATAGAAATCTATTTCCACTAAACTGAATACACAAAGAAATAATAAATATTATAATTTTAACTAATAATTGGCAATACCATGTTCGTCTCATATTATTTCTTACATTCTTTCCCTTCAACTACTTATGTTTGTTCTCTTTGTTTGATAAATATAATTCAATTTTCTATTTACATTACATAAGTTAATCGCGTTATATTATTTGCAATCGGAATATACACAACAAAATAATTGACTCTCTACCTTATCAATTTTTAAATCTTTAAGGAATGCTGATTACCCTGAAATACCCATTTTTATCACGTAATGAAAACACTGATGAGTTATCTTAATGAAATATACACTTTTCATCTGGTCCCAAACAGGTCAATCGAAAAGGTTCAATCCTGCTGCACGGTAATGCACGACCACACGTCGTACGATTGACTTTCCAAAAGTTGAATGAATTGGGCTATGAAACATTGTCTCATCCACCATACTCACTAGACACCTTGCCAATAGATTATCACTTGTTTCAGCGTTTTGACAACTTCTTACAGGGCAGATTTAAACAATAACCAAGCTGCTGCCGAAAATGCGTTTTGAGATATTATCAACACCGGAATTTTACACTACCGGAATAAACAAACTTGTAATTAATTGGTAAAAATGTGTCGATTCTAATAGTGCTTATTTCGATTAATAAAGTTAATTATTAGCTGACAAAGATGTATACGAATTTGAAGATCATAAACCGCAATTCTTTTTCTATCACCCTAAAATTAATAGATTGTTTTATTTGTTAGTTAGACATTATCATACGTAGCGTCAACACGTATCTAAGTGTTTAATATTTTGACCCGTGAATTTTTTTAGGACAAAATGGTTTAAAGAAAAACCTCTATAGAAATTAGAAAATTAGTTATATGCTTATTAAGAGAAAAACAAAACTGTGTGGGAAATTACACAAATATTTAAAAGAAGTAGTTCTAAAGTTGTCAATATAATAAAAAAATTTAAAGTTGAGAACCGACTAAAAAACAAAGCTCGATGCGATCGTCCAAAATTATTAGACTCGACGTAGTGAAAGAATTATATTAATAAAAATGAAACAAAATCGAAGAATAAGTGAATCAAAAATTACGGATAATTTGGAAATGGTAACAGGAAAATGGCGTAAACTCAGAAACAGTAAGAAGAGATCAAAAACTCGGGTTTTCATGAAAGAATTGCAAAAGGAAAAATTTTCGTGAACGAAATAAATCGAAAAAAAAATTAGAATTCGCAAAAGTTAATAAAAATTTAGATTTTGAATATTGGAAACACATTATATTTGCAGTGAAAGCAAAGTCAACATTTTTGGAAGTGATGATCGCATGGCGGAGGCCTAATGAAGAATTAAAGAAAAACAACATCGACTGTGAAACATGGTGGCAGGGGTGTTGTCGATGGCTGGCGTTGGAGATTTGGTTCTATTGATGATACATATTTAAATATTCTCAAAGAACATTTAGGACAAAGTGTAGAGAAATTAGGTCTGCGCATCACTTTTAAATATTACCAGGCCAATGACCCAACGCACAAATCACTTATAGTGCGTCTTTGATTATTATATAATTACCTAAAAGTAATCAAAATCCCGCCCCCAGTCTCCCGACCTTAACCCAATTGAAAGCCTTTGGAATGTTATTGAAAAAAAGTTAAAACAACAAACAATTGCTTCAAAAGAGGCACTGAAAAATATTTTAGCAGATGAACAGACCACTATTCCCACCTAAATGACTACTAACTTAGTAAAATAATATCACGAAGATTAAACAGAGTCCTGGAATCAAAGTGAAATCCTATTAAATATTGAAATTAATTTAAATAAAATGTATCATTGTAATTGTGTTCTTAATACTGCATTAGCCAATGACTTTTATATGCTCGATTTTTACTTTCAATTTTTTAAATTTATTTATTTTTTATTATGGAAATCAAAGTTAAGAAATTAGTTTTTTCTTTTATTTTTGTGACATTTATGTTTGTTTATATTACAAAATATTCTATGTATAACTTATCAATTAGGGTTATTTTTTTTTTGCTAAATTACATGTGCGATGTCCCATGATTTTTGTGACTCATTACTCGTATATATATATATATATATATATATATATATATATATATATATATATATATATATATATATATATATATATACACGCGCTTCAGTGTCATTGTATCACAATCGTACTGTGATCAATTTCAATATTTCAAGTTTTAGAATGTTACTATACTTTTCACCTTACAACATAACACATAAACCAGCAAATAAGCCTTTTACGCAAAATATCTTCCGCAAAATAGGTAACCATTTAAAAATTATGTTAACTACGATATTCATGCATTAAGAGATATATAACTGCCTTATTTTTGTTTAATAAACAATAACCATTGCAAAATAATTTCAATTTCATTGTGTGCGAGAAGTAGTAATATGTCTAAAACAGCGTGTGGCAATCCCCATATAACTAGCTTATAATAATGCATCTATTTTAACAGAATTCTCGGAATTGGGTGTGGAACAACAGCTGATTGGAAAGCAGGTCGAATCTAAATATGGGTACTGGCTGGCTTGACTAGCACGTCATGCAGACAAGCAGGGGCAATAGCACGTTGACTACATGGCGCGCCATTTGACTGACATTCATGTATTACTCTCTACGCGTAGAATAGAACATTCGTGATTCAATAATTTGTAACATAAAATCGACGAATACTTTTCACTATTTAGGGACATTCAGCTGTCAAAAATACTTTTATTTCAAATATACATTATACATTGAAATACTTATTATTATATTCTAAAACATTATTCATTTGTATCCATAAATATATTTACATTATATACACATTAAGAATAAAAATTGGTAAAATTTATTTGATTAAATCCCAATCTAGAAATTAATGTGAACGAAACATACTATTTGTAGACACATCTAAAACATTTTTGTTCGTTATAATTTACAACACTAATTTCAAATTTCATTCATTAATTTCTTTACAGTCGTATAGTGTTAAATGTTGTTAAAAATACAATAACTCATAAATCAATCTAAAAATACACAAATAGATAAAAAAATGACATTACATGATTTGATTAGAATCAATTCCGTATGATAGCATAAAATTGTATCAGTATTTTTCTTCTGGTTTCATGCTTCAATTACTATCCAGAATCAGAGATTTTGTTGTCATATTCACATTACCTGTATAAAAATTGCTATCCTAATGAAAAAAGACAAGGTAAACAAAAATCAAAAGTGAATTAAACATTTTTGTAAATAAAAGAATTGTTTTCATCGTAATACATAATTTTAAATTATTACTAATCTCAAACCCTGCCACAAGAAAAAATAAAATTAAAATATAACATACACTTAAAGTAAGTTTTTCTAGAACTAATAAAAAATTTGCTAACTGAAGACGATTGTCGAAGTCCAGCTGATCTAAACCGTTCGAACATTCACTCAGACAAACGGCGCCGCGACGCCCTCGGTTAGGCGTCGGCGGTAACAGCGGGGAGTGTCGCACTAAGACCTTGACGCTAAATATACGACACGCCTAAAGGGGCACGTATGCCATGTGTCGACAAAGTCCATTCGTATAAATACTATACACATGTCGATAATAATAAGGCCGAGTTCGTAAAATAAGATCCGTTGATCTTATTTTTATTAACTAGTCACTTGTGAATGATAATTCACTTCCTATACGTAAATTCATTTCAACACAATTAAGCTCTTACATTAACCTATAAAATAATCAATAATCACAGACGTGTTTTATGCCGAATTGTAATCATCTCTCGCCTAATTTATATACATACAGAATTGCCCATTTTACTAACAAAAATATTATATTAACTAAAATGTACGTAAATGTATAAATTATTTTTATTTCACTTATAATATTTTAAAAACAATTCGTTTGTTTATAGCGCTGAAACGTATAAACAACAAATATATTTCACATTATTTTTTTTGTTTAGAATTAAGTAAATATTAATATATATATAACAATTTCCTTAATGGAAAACTACATTTTTTCAGATTAAATTTAAATTAACACGTACTTACTTCTACCAATGTAGAAATTTAATATCAGAGATATCTGAAAATATTCAATTAACTACTTTTTAATTAGGCATTAAATAATTCAATTTATTTAAAAAAATATATTTTTTAATTTACTTTAAAAAATCCAAAAAATCTATATTTTGCATATGTATTTATACGTGCATAAATAAAAAGATATACATATAAACATACAAACATTTTAATATAAATTTTGGTTAATAATGAGTAAGAAACACATGTCTGAATTATTTTAAAACGTTTTGCCATTCATCAAAATAAACATTGCGTAACATCATGTCGTTGACATCTATTGACAAACAAAAACACAACTATCAAGAATATGGAGGTGATTGCATACTTCTCATGTAAAAATTGGCTTCATGGTTGCCAAAACTTATACATAAAGTATACAATGTATAATATCAATTCTTGTCTTATGTGGCATAGCTATGTGCGAAAATTCATAAATACTGTGATGCTGTTTCTGTATGGATGGATGGATGTGTGTGTGTATGTATGCATATAAATACATATATATATATATATATATATATATATATATATATATATATATATATATATATATGCATGCAAATATATACAAATATATACACACATAATATATACATAATTACTAAATTAGTACAAATGGGTGTTCGTCTCACTGTAGATATATATTACGGATAATGTTTTATTAATAATTTGTAAATTTCGATTTTTCAATTTTAATTTCAAAACCAAAAAGTGACAAGCACTGAATACATATTTAATCACTAATCGATGCAAATATATATTAAAAATGTTCAATACTTTTAAAACAATTTTTAAAATTTAAACAAACAACAAAATTTAGAAGATAAATAATAAAAAAAATTGTATCAATATGAGACACAAAAAAGATCATGAATATGTAATATCTTATTTTATTATCTAATGAACATTATTACCTAAAGGTTCAAAAATATATATTCTGTAAAATATTACATTACGATATTTTTCTAATAGAATAGTTAAATTTATTTCGAAAGAATAATACATTTCCATAATTGAAAATGCAATCTTATTATTAACCTTTTTTTATAAGCTTACTTAATAGTTAACTTCCCTAAAAATGAATCCCAAATTTACAAACACTATCATATAAACATCAAACAACACTTGAAATATAAACAGGCACCAAATTTACAAACACACAATTTCAAATATTTTTTTTCTGTTCGAAACATAATTATAAAATACAGATAAATGAATGAAATAGAAGATTGAAAGTACATTGATATTCTCTGCACGCGATAATTACAAACCAAATTACAACAAAATAATTTAAAAATATAAATTATTAAATAAAAATGAAAAAGGTGTAATGACACAAAAATTAAACTAAAACAGGACCAATATGTTTGTATATACACACACACACATATATCATATATATATATATATATATATATATATATATATATATATATATATATATATATATATATATATACGCATATATATATATATATATAAACAAAATATTTTTATAAACAATCTTTTTTATTAAAACCACGCCCAATTATAAAACCAAACATGCTGGGAATGAAAATTTCAAATAACTTGAATGTAAAAAATATTGTATTAAAAATCTATCACTTTATAATACACCTATTTTTTACTGTATTATTGTTTCAATATTATATATATATATATATATATATATATATATACATATATATATCACACACACATACACACACACATAACTAATGTAAATATGTAAAGAAAGGCAATATAATAATAATGTAATTTCATCATTTTTTTCTAGATTCGATTTCAAAACGATGTAAATTAAAAAAAAATCACACCAGCTAATGTATAAAGTACAAAATATATTAACAGACAAGTGGTGGACAATTTTATAAATAACTATGCTATCTTTCATCTGACTCACTGTCTCCTAATACATTTAGCCGTGAACCAACTTACAACACGCTTATCAGCTGATGATTACATCATCACAATGCCACCGCAGCAGATTTAAATGTTCAGCTGAGTATAAAACAAGTGAAGTTGTTGATATATTCTAAATTACCAAAGTGAACAAAAATAAAATTAGGTTCAAAATTTGTTAAATTATTTTTCTTCTGATCGTAACGTAACATCAAGCATACAGAAATAATGTTTACAAATAACAAAAAAAACAACGAACTACTCAAATTTACTCGTAATGTTTAAAAAAAAACAAATATGATGAATTCAATTCTGAAAAAGTCTCATAACGAACTAAATCCAAACACATGGTACAATATAAGCAATAAATGACTGGGCAGTGGCAACATGGCGCGACAGCAAATGAACTTGCCGGTAACATCATATAATCAAAAACATTTATAGTCGAGCATGCCACTTATTACAAACCACTCAATGAAACAAGTGAGGACTATAAATAAGTATGCGTATAAATTTGTAAGTAATAATAGTTCAAATAGGTAAAAAGCAATATACATTTTATACATTAACCATGTGTTTAGTAGCATGCTTTCAAGGCGGGTTGTGCTCTTACCTGCAATAATTTCCAACAAGATCAATTTCTTCAGCAACTTCTTCAACAATAACACGTTCTTCACTATTTGTATAAACAGACATATCTTAATTCACGCGCCAATTATAGTTTTTTTATTGGTGTTTTCACCAATTCAGAAAAATGACACTTCTAAATCACAAAATCCACTAGGCTTTAACGCGGTTACGCGAGTCCGGCACACGCAACGCCTCACAGCAGTTTTCTGATGGCGATGTTTGGCGGGAAACAGCTGAGGTCTGGGTGACGCCGATTGTCATATTACTCCGCGAGGGCGGTTAAAACTAATTATCACAGTGACATAACATTTATCATAATTATGTAATATGAAAACAACAACAACAATGAAATGAATTTATTTTTATTTCAATTTTATACAAAATACAATTTTTACTTAATATATTTCAATGAGACATTGGGACTACATTACATGGCGGAGGTATCTGCGCACGACGGTTTGTAGCGTCTGCCAGCTGGCCGCAAGGCCCCGCCCAACACACATACCAAACCACTCATCGCTCAACTACAATCGACTCTCGACCCCGTTCACCCGTCACAATAAAAGTTCTACTTGCACTTCGAGTAACGAGAAATGACTGATTGCATTCGTTAAATGATACGAATGCGACAATTACAACACTGTCTTAAACCATATGAACTCCCATCAATCTTTAACTAGATTGTCTTTGTACTAGAAATGGCTGCAAATATATTGTTTACAAAGGGGCGCTATAAATATAAATATTTGTATCCAATATTGAGGAATCATTTATAAGATAAAAAAAGTTAAGCTGATCTTTTTTTCAATCACATACACATCTTATAAAACTTCATTTAATCTTTCAAGTTCAAAACTTCACAATGTATAACATTCAAATCGTACAGTCGGTTAACACTATGATTTTTCACTGGATCAATCGACAGGCACTACAATATATTTTTATGTAAATTTAACCACTTGTACAATTTTTCTTTCAATTAGGCACTATAATATTTTTTTAAGATTTGCTTTCATAAGACGAGATTGTGCAGGATTTACTTTAATTTTCAGTTGTTGAATAAGATCAAATATTTTTAACGAAGGTCCTACTTTCATGCCCGTAAAATTGATTATCTGATCTTTACTTAATGTAAGAAGTGTTTTACCGTCGATTTTCTAAAATCAAAAGGATAAGAATAAAACTTTCTATAAGTTATTTCTTTTTATTTTACTTACTTGCTTACTAAAAGTATCGCAGTAGGCTGCACAATCATTAACACGAAGAAATTGTGCAACATCAAAAACATTCCATTCTGTTGGACACAATTCTCCACTTTCTTTTGTCCCACCAGTGCCATCGATAAGACGTGGTATTAATTTTCCACTTGTACCCATTGACTAAAATCATGACATCAACTATTTACTATTTTACAAATGCATATAAATATATATATATATATATATATATATATATATATATATATATATATATATGCATACATCCACACATGTACATGTGTGGGTTTGTATATCTGTAAAATGTAATTATATAATCATTAATTAAACATTTACTCTATTAGTAAATTGGACAGAATGGTGATTAATAACAATATTTCATTTTTATTACAAAATATCTTCAAATATAAAAGCATTATTATAAAAAATTCTGTTTTATGAAAGCCATTTTATTATTTACCACAAAATAAATTGTCTTTTGTAGAAAATACATACATTTATGTAAGATGTTGCTTTCCTTTCTGGTGGTGGTGCTTGATTAGGCTCTGCAGCAACTGGTAAATTTTGATCAGGCCCAACAGGCTCTTGTCCAGTTTCTGGTTCCATTATACCTTCATGCACTTCTCCTATTTCATGCTTCACATTCAATTCCTCTTTAATTAGTGTTTTTTCTTCCTTAAGTTTATTTGTAATAGATTTTTGTATAGGTTCTTTAATCTTTTTTTTTCTACCTCGTTTCTTCATTCCTTTAGGTGATTTAACAATCTGTAGAATTGGTTTTGCTTGAACTCGTGGCCCTTCTAATTTGTGTCCTACTATTTGACACCAACCTACAGGATATATATCAGGACTTTCACAATCAAGCCATTGATCATATTCCTCTTCCCAGCCATCAAAAGATACTTTGATCAGTCTTCCAACAATACGTGAAATGGTAGCAACACAAACCAATCTTGGATCCATTAAATCAGCTGCTTCTAGTTTCATCCCAACTAAAAAATTATGTGGTGGTACAGTTCTATCAAAGAGTAATGCTTGAGCAGGAATATTGTTAGTTTCTCTGAGATATTGGTCCCAAATAAAAGTAGCTGTATCATAACCTTTAGGTGGAGTCAAAGGTATACCATTGGCTGTACAAAAACCAACAGGAAAAATACATGGAGAATTTACATGGTAACAAAACCAGTCAGCACCTGTTGCTTCAACATCATATGTATCTATCCTTATCATTATATATCCATATTTCAAAACATCCATTACTGTAGCAACACATATAGAAGATAAGTTCAAAGGATCAACAGCTTCCAATTTCATTCCCACACAAAAACCAGATTGCTGATTTGGTAATTTAAAACCTGTTTGAGTTTGAATGAAAAGATCATCAATTGCATCATCTTCATCCCAAATCCCTTCATTTATTCTTTCAATGTAATCTAATGGGGCATCTAAAGTATGACCAACTCGTCTTGCCCAGCCTACAGGATGAATAAGTGGAGAATCTTCATGGCACCAAAAACCCTGATCACCAGGTGAACTGTCGAAATAACGAACATGCAAACGTTTCCCAACTATATTATGTACCATAGCTACTTTCACCTGTGATATACGATTTTTATCTACAACTTCTAAATTAAGTCCTGTATGAAAGCGTGACTTCATTGATTCATCGACCTTATTGTGGAAAGATGATGGTAACGTACGTGCACCTGTCAAACGCTTGACTAGAAAATCTTTCCAATCATTATATTTATCTTCTATAGTTTTCGGAGGTATAAGAGGTTTACCTCTAGTTGCACACCAACCAACTGGATGTACTTGTGCAGAACATAGAGAAACCCAAAAATCTTTACTGGAATTATTTCCAAAACCTTCGTATCTAAAAGAATTATTAAGACAAAATTACTATTTTTTTTAATAATACAGAAAATATTTGCTATCTTACCTCATTAATGCTTTATATCCAATAATTTTTAAAACAGTTGCAACCCAAAACGAATCTGGAAATGCTTCTGAAAAATTATCGCTATCTGTATTTTCTACTTCCACTTTTGTTCCAACTAAAATACTGTCACATATGTCTGCAATTGGAGCATGTTTAAAACTAGAAACTGGTGCCGCCAAAAAATTTGGATCAGACAAATCCCACTCATAAGTATTTGCTAGTTCGGGTAATTTTCGTCTTACAAAAGAATTAGTATCTTCTATGCTTTGATGCAATGCAGGAGGTGCTGGAAGTTGAGGAATCGGTTCATCAGGTACAAGTCCTTCATAGTCTTCAGTATCTTCTTCCATCTTAAATTTGTATTCAGCATAGTTATCCGAATGTGTTTGTATCAATGGTTCTGCAGTCAAACCATTATAACCTCTGGCACACGCCATACTGCAGAAACGTCTTTCACGTGTATAAAATGCGTGTTTTACACCAATTGCTCCACACTTTTCACAAACAGCTAAAATAATAAAAATTATTTTAATAACTGACTAAAATTGGCATTTGAAATTAAACTGATTAGTCATATGCATCATCTTTCCATTTTTTATAAATTCTATTAGTTTTTACATTTGAAAATAAAATGATTAACTTTTACGAACAAAAAATTGAAAAACAAGTAATTTTATACTTCTTTTTGATTAGATAACTAATAAACAGCATACATTTTATTATAATTAATTATTATTATAGCAATTAAATAAGTTGTTTTTCTTTATAAATTACTAATTATTATTTTTTCATTATTTTGCACCTTTATAGTCTCATAGTAGATATCAAATATCTTTATATAATTCAAAGTTTTTATTACTATTATTATATGTGCATCCTTTCATATAATATATATTACATATATTTAAGACTACATTTCTATATACACTTTTAGCACTAGCATTACACAATATAATTACTATATCCACTATGTGTCCACAAAAGCATGGTTATTATATTTATTTTATTTATAATGAAAA
Organism: Acanthacorydalis orientalis; assembly: GCA_034766995.1. NCBI lineage: Eukaryota > Metazoa > Arthropoda > Insecta > Megaloptera > Corydalidae > Acanthacorydalis > Acanthacorydalis orientalis. The sequence continues at coordinate 30,052,804 of CM068314.1, read as the reverse complement.
ATAGTTATTTAAAAAAATGTCACTAATTAAAATGTACTGCTCTGACATATATGTTACAATAGATAAAATACAATATAATATTGCATAAAATAAATTTTTTAAAACTATTTTAAAATACATAAAATCTTTCTATTTACAATAATAAATTGGTTATTACAAAATTCATCAAATCGATAACTATACATAAAAAATTTTAATTTGTAATTTGCATAAATCGTTCACTACATGAAATCTGTATACTTAACTTTTTAAAAAACGGTATAGCAAGACACTTTTTATAATAGACATTTTTTTAAACCTCAACTAAAGTAAATATACTATACATTTTCCTTCTTAAAATGGATACAGATTTGAAAATATATACTCGAGACAAGACATCATGACAACACTTCACGATGAATTGGTTGCATTATATTTGCTCTATTTTAATTTCAAAATTATCACATTAGTCCACGATAATAACAATAAAGCAGAACTTGCTTTTACATACCAGCTAACTAAATATAAAATGTATTTGCCTCATCCAAACTACATCTGTGGCTATTTAGCTTACTTTATTGGGACAGATATATATATACATATATATATATATATATTTATATATATATATATATATATATATATATATGAGTGTGTGTGTGTGTGTGTGCGTGTGTGTGAGCCTGTGAATAACATATTCTCAGTTTCATCCACATGAATAGAAATATTATTTTCAACTAATCTTTAACTCTACATTATTATAAATTATTCAATTATTCCTTAAAAATACATGTCACAAATATATTATACATGTATATATTACATGACTGTAACATACATGTTTTGACTAATTAACCACTAGAATTAAGCCTTTTACACTAGTAAGAAGAATTATGAGTATATTGTCCATTATTAAACTTGATGAAAATACATTTTAATATGGATGTCTCTCTATATGCATATTTATACTATATAGATACACACACAAACACATAAATAAATAACACATGCATACATTCATATTCGCAGCATTTATAAATTTAAATATATACCATATATTGTTGCTTAAAAATGTATTTAAATTAAAACTGCCTGAAAAGTAATCATTAAAAAAATTAAAGCTTTTAAGACATTCACTTGCTAGATCAGCTCACAATTTAAGCATGCTAGCAAATAAATACAAATGTCATCATCATTATAAAAAAATAAAAATTGTAGAAACTTTATACGCAATATAGAAATTTAAAAAAAAATAAAATAACAAACAAAAAAAGTGTAATTACCCATGCCGTCTTTTTGAATGGGTATGACAGAAGGATCTGTGTTACTCTGATATGCTATTGGGGTCTTGAGAACTAGCCCGGGGTGCTTGATGGGTTTGATTTTGCGATTAGGTGTGCTGATCGTCTGTGTAGCAGTACTCATCGTGTAGCGACGCGAAGCCCTGTCATCTAACCCCTCTTCGGTGTCATCCATGTATGATCCATCGTTGCTATCCACCATCATACCCCCGAGCTCATCCATTTCCTGGACAAACCAACTTATAAATGGTCATGGTTATGTATGTGAAAAACCAACTGACACCATGATAGAAGTTTAAGAAGTTACTATGCTATTATTAGTTATTATTGTAAATAAAATCACATATATATATATATATATATAAATAGCATGTAACATACTGATCATTTTACTCGATAATAATAATAAAAAACAAAATATAATTTTAAAGTAATAGTCTACAGATTATAATAATTTAAAATGAAATGAACAATCATTTAATCATATCAACATGTTCCATTAGTAATGAATTTACAAAAAACTAAATATATTGAATTTCAATATGATAGCGCATGTGCATATATATATATATATATATATATATATATATATATATATATATACACACACACACACACACACATGCATGAGCCGTGTTACAAATATGTGTGTGTATGTGTTACATTTTTAACAGTATGAACATTTAATTTATGAAAATGAATTTAAATATGATCATATAAAACTACAATAATTGAAAAACTATATACTGAAATGTATATATATAATTTTTTATAAAGCAATATTTGAGTATCAATGTATATACATTATTTTTTTACTAATATTATTTCTATATATAGCTGAATCAATCGATTATCATTTCAAAACTATATATTGATTTAATTATTATAACGATCCCTCCACAGTCATACCTCACAAAAATACAAGAAAATAATACATTAATAAAATAAAATGATTACAGGAAAAATTAACTAATTACACCAAACATAAAAAAAATACATAAAAATTTAAAAAAGGAATGAATACAAATTAGACTGAATACAGAGTTTCTTAATTTTCTTAATTGTAATGATGATTAAACAAAATGATTATACTCGTATTTATTTATACACATTTACATTTTAACTATACTGACAATTCTTCTAATTCTCAAATATTAAAAAATCTACTTTAATTTACTTTTATTATATATATATATATATATATATATATATATATATATATATATATATATATATATATATATTAATGTATTCTAACTTTAATATCATAATATATGGTCCATATATTTTTAAGTAATTAACTATTTTAACTAATATAGAGAACCTAAAGTAAAATATTCATCTATTATAAACTCAAATACACATATTTATGTACTTCACATTTTTTTATTAATATTTACTACCAGTAAAAGGTATTAAATTACAATGTCACAAACATATAAAGATTTTTTTAAATTTTGATAGAATTTTCAGAATACACTTAAAATTCAGTATCAAAAATCAAAGTTTACTTTAGTTTCATATTTGCCGTTAAAACAAAAAATTTAATTTAATATGTGAAATGTTATCATTTTTATGCTAATTTACTTTTGAAATAAATAGTACATTCACACAGATATTTCTAGGTGCAGTCAATTTCAATAAATAGGGTGTACATATTTTTATAATTCAAATCATGTTATTCATCATCAATTTTTTTCATTTGGTATAAAGTATATGTAAAAATAGTAAATCTACAAAAATTTCAAAAGTACAACTGAGCTATTTAATCCAGATTAAAGTGTTCAAAGTAAAATTAATAAACACACTTATTTACTTTCACTACATTGAATATATTGTATTGCATTTATTTAATTTTCATACAGTATGTGAGATTTATTTTCATTAGAATATGCAAAAGTTCATATGGCAGTAGAAAGGAAAATGTCTACAAATTGTCAATAAATACAAAACCATATTTTCTAACTACACTTCAATGTTTTAATAAAGTAGGACTCTTATAAATAAATATTATCTTTTACAGAAAAAAATCTCAAATAATTCATATTTATGAGCAATTAAATCTTAATAATATTCTAAAATAATCGAATACACTTCATATCAAATACATGTGTATGCGATTGCACTTGTGTGTGTGTGTGTGAGTACGTACATACGTATGTATGTATATATATATATATATACATATGTACCTAAAATACAACATACACACGTATACATACAATAAAGAAAAATAAAATCTGTGTATATACAGGAAAAAAAAAATATATATATATACATACATACACACACACACACATACATTATTATACAGATAATCAATACTAACAAAAAAAATGAAAGAAAAAACATAATACCACATCTTTTCTGCATTTTTTTTATTTTATATTTAACTTATCATATTATCCTATCCCATATATATACATATTTTATTTTCCTCTATAATTAATACTTTCAACAAAACAAGGCCAAATTGTATAAATAAACAAATATATACTAACTTTTATCATCAAAAACAATACTAAACTTCTACAAAAGCATACTCTACATTCAAAACAAAAATCTAAGGCAATTATTTAATACGTACACACAAGTCATGCAATACAGTGAACTAATTTCAATTAAAATATACAGTAATATAATTCACTAACCATACTCTGGCCATGATTAAGACTCATTTCTTCTTCAAGAGAATGATTTGATGTAGAGTGATGTGATGGGGTAAAAAATGAACTGCCATCATGATCAAGCATCATATCAGCGGCTTCAGAATGCATGAGACCAACAGACATATCATTTGAAGGTTGTGTTGCGCCCATCCACACCATTCCCAGCTCCGACACCCCGGGCATTGTGTACACTATGAAAAAATAACATATTATAAAAATGTACATAAAACACACTGGACGCTTTAATTTTGAATTACATTTATGTGCAAAAAATATTTATACAAATTTGTGATGTCATATATGAATTTCAACAATAGCCTACATGTAAACTAAAACACATACTCGTGTAATTTTGAAGATATTTCAATTTACTAATATTTCACACTCCAGAATTTACTACTTAAACTTAAATTTGTCTACTATGCTATGCTTCAAAAGTTTAATATATATATATATATATATATATATATATATATCAATTAATTAATGACCCACATTTTGAATATTTAGTTTTAACAATACAACCTACCTTGACGTTGAACTCAGAGTTCACAGTAAATATTAGTAAATATTATCTCTCTGACATAATAAATGATAATATTGAACTACTCATAAAATTGAGTATTAACACATAACATTAGTACTTTATTTAATTAATAACTATGAATATAAATAATTATGATTTTAAATATTCAATGAAAGTCTGTGTAAAGGATACAGTACGTGATGTGATTGGGTAAAAAAAGAACTGCCATTATGGTCAATTGTATGTGTATATATATATATATATATATATATGTGTGTGGTGTGTGTCTGTTTTCCATACTAATATACATTTAGATTTGTATATATTTACACTAATATTCTTTTTGTCAGCACAGAAGTGAAACATTAATTATTTATATTCATAACTTCATATAATTATATACCTAATATGTACATATTAGGTTATAATTGTACAAAACTGTCTGTTATCTAATATATACAATTTATTATTGCCTATTGTACACAATCTTAATAAAATAATCGAAAAATAACACAACTTAATTTAACTAAATATATATATATATATTCTTTGGATTTTTGCATGAACATGTGTTAAATGATATACCAAAACAATATATTTGACTAGAAAAAGCTGCTAAAATTTATGTAAAATCTCAGTAATTATTCTGATAAATTCTAATACTAATTTTATTACTTTCACTGTCATACAAATTGTTATCATATACATAATTTGAAATAATTACAATAAAAATATAAAATACTAAAATTTAATACAAAGTAGATCCAACCAAACAAAAATGTAAATAGTAAATAAAAGTATTATTTTTTAAAATATATTAACCTCGACAGATAAAAAAAAGTATAACAGAAATTACTCTTACATCTATGAAATATTTTTCAGATATTTTTTTAATAAGACCTATATTTAAATATGAGTAAATTTTTAGAATAAAAGAAATTATCAAGGGTAAATTATGAAGAAAATCACATTACAGCTGAATCAATCATTTGTATATTTTAGTTCTTGTTGTTTTAAAATAAAACTAAACATATAAATTTAAAGAAATAATAAGTAACGGCTAGACATTAAAGAATTTAGCCGGAAAACGGTAGCCGCTTTACTAAAACAAAGAACTCATCGATAAATGTTATAAATACTTTGCTATAAATACTATACTTATATCAACAATAAATATTTTTTTAAATATTACCATTCATATTGTAATATGTGAATTCACTTTACTTTCTTACTATTTACACATTTCATTGAATATTCGACCACACACAAAACTTAACGAGTCCCGTCAAAATAAAATGGTTGCGTTTACTACTTATAAAATATTCACCAACTGTGCAACCGTTATATTTCTGATTCAATGCAGAAATAGGATACAAATTGATGATACATAATACATTTAAACAAATAAATTAAAATAATGAACATTAAATCTTGAACACGTTGTAGTATTAAACATAAGCATAAAACGATTAAATTCGCTGTGAAATTACTATTGGTATGTAATAATTAATTTTCAATTTTAAACCACTAGAAAAAAAATGGGAAAAATAAATGTATGTATGTGTGTGTATGTGTGATGTGTATATGTATGTATGTATGAATGTGTGTGTGTGTATATATATATATATATATATATATATATATATATATATAAATTCAGTATTTATCTTTTTTGTGGTATTATTCATCATAAAAACTTAAAATTTAGATTAATTATGCATTATTAATAATCTGATTCTAATTTATAGAATTCATTGTTACATTAACATTTATAATACGTATAATAAAGTTTATTTTCTTATTTATAACCACTGATTTTCATTCTAGAACATATTACAGTAGATCCAAATCATATAAAAACACAATTTGACAATCATAACACTATATGAAAACTTGCAAAAATTTTCTTAAGAAATATATGAAACTAGAATCAACATCCATGCACACATCCACGAATAATACAAAATAGGCATATATATATATAGATATTATCGGCAATTTTGCTTTCTCGAGTTGTACATATTTATACAATAAAAACGGCGTATATGAATTTTGTTATATATATTAAAAAATAGTTTATCACAAAACACTATATTATTTTTCTCACTTTTCCCCATATTTAACAACGTGATGAGAATAGATAATTTTATTTCCATATTTTTTTTATTTATATTTACTTAAATATTGATTGTATAAATTCATACATATCTATGTATACCGATAGTATGAATACATATATACCTATATTTACATACTGGCTATGAATACATACACACCTATTGTAAGGAATATAAAAACATTAATAACAAAAATATCTCATTTGCATAGTTTATTACAATTTGTATATGAATGCTTTTCTATTAACTAAGATTAAGAATACTGTAAACAGTTTAGAAGAATAAAATTATATATATATATATATATATATATATATATATATATATATATATATATATATATATATATATATATATATATATATATATATATAATTAAAATAACAATCTGTGATAAATTAAAAATGTTATTAAAATACCAGTTCAAGAGAAGAGTTTGGTAAGAATTTGTTTTTATAGTTAAATAAATAAAAATATTCAGGATAAATTTAAAATTGTTTTCATCAGTTTTGGTTAAATGAATTCGCAACCGTAATCATCATGATGGATTAAGTACCAAATTTCAAAGCATACCCTGGTATTGTACCTTAATTTACTTTCATAAATGAAATTTCCTCGTATCCTACAATCATAAAACTTTTTTTGATAAAAAAGTATTCTACAATTAACATTCACCATTTTTGATTATTGGTTATATGCATTTTAATGATAATACCAAAATGCTAAGGTACAAAAAACCGGATTTTTTGATACCCTTTTACTCGAACAATGATGAACTCGTTTTCTAAATGCATAAAAGCAAAAATCAAAAATGCTTAATAATCTATTATTGAATAATTTTAATTTAGTGTATTTTGTCATAAATTACTTTAAAAAAAAACTAAACAAAAAAATAATTTTACTTCCGCAAATGAAAATTTTAAAAATGTTAATGAAAACTAAAATATATTTTATATTTGATTTATTAACAATAATCGTTACATACGTTTTAAAATTAAAACTATTCAAGTTAATATTTTTAATAAACAAAATTTATTTAATGGCATAAGAACGTTTATTTCGAAGTAATTTTTTAAATACATATTTGTACACGATAAATTAATAAATAGTTAGTTTATATATATATAAGTATATATAAAGTAAGTATATTAAAAATCATATTAATTTGGCTTGAAATATTTTTTCGTAAAACAACAAAATATTTATCGTGCGTACAAACGTCACAATTGACACCTGCTAAAACAAATATCTTATTGTACTGACGTCATAATTTTTTTTGTTGTGCTACTAACTCGTAAACTATACTCGTAAAGATATATCATTTTAGTTTATTTTTTGTTAAGTTCGAGAAAAATATACCCTTATAATTTAAAATTAATATAAACAATTAATATTTCAGTAATACTAATTTATAATCAAAAATGTTAAATACAAATGTTTGTGAAATAAAAATTCCCGTACCTTGGGGTTATATTTCTGGTAAATAACTAATTAATGAATGTGTACGAATGCATATATATATATATATATATATATATATATATATATATATATATATTCATATACACATACACACTATTATGTATATTTCACATGCATTTGATTTTAGGAAAAACAATGGGTTATAAAGAAAATCCTCCAGTTTTAGCAGTTCATGGTTTACAGGACAATTCTAGCAGTTTTGATAGGTTAATTAATTTACTTCCTAAATGTTACTACTATGTTTGTATAGATTTACCAAGTCACGGTAGATCCAGTCATATTTCACAACATGTAGTGTATGACACATTGATGCCTATAATATCTCTTAAGTACGTAATAAAGTATTTTAATTGGAATCGAATAATTTACATGGGTCATAGCTATGGAGCACAAATTGGATTTTATTTTGCATTATTATATCCAGATTGTATAGAAAAATTTATTGAATTTGATTCAGTTACTCAATATTCTGTGGAACCCAAATATTTTGTTAATTATATTGAACACATAATTGATAAATATATGTTAAATGAAGAGAAAATAAAGAATAGTAAACCACCAAATTACACATATGAAGAAGCATTAGAAAATTTAATGACTAAACGGCCTACATATTTAAAAAAAGAAGCTGCTGAATTGTTAATATCAAGAATGTTAATACAAAATCCAGATGGGAAGTATGCTTTTTCAACAGATCAGCGATTGAAATTTTTTGTACGTCCAATAGTTTCAACAAAGTATTTACTATCTTTGGTTCGCAAACATCAATTTCAGTTTCCACATTTAGTAATTATGGCCTCTGAAACTGTTAAGTTAGGCTTATTTCAACAGTTCAAAGATATTATTAAAGAATGGAAAAAAAATAAATATTTTGAAATTTATGAAATAGAAGGAAATCATGATGTACACAACAATAATCCAAAATTAGTAAGTAAAATAGTTATAAAGTTTTTAAATAAAAAATATAGTAAAATTTAATAGTAATTCAAACATTCTTTTTCATAATAAGAATTATAAACAATACAAATGTAACTTTGGTATAATAAAATACATTTTCAAATCATTAGAATATTTTTTTAGTTAAATAAATATTGGATAAATTTAATTACATCACAATAAAAAGTGTAAATATAGATACAAACCACTATTAAAATTATAGTATTTTTTTAATAAACATCTGAAATATATGAAAATTGCTTTTTATCTTATTAACAAGAAACAAAACGGTTATAATTGTTAAAAAATACATTCAAGTTCAAACAAACTTCATCTTCCTTTTGTACACATATTATATATGCATACATATATATTGTACTTATATTAGTAGTAAGATTGAGCATTAAGTGGGAAAGAAATGTAAGATATTAGGATTATTGTTGAATAAAAAAATGATTAAAAGAAAAAATAAAATTAATTTTATAATTATTTGTAACATTAAATTTGTGATTTTGATAAAAAAAATACAGTTAAATACATTTTTTTCAATATTTAAATCATTGATATTCTTATTAATCCACATACTTGTTCCATTTTTAACTTTACTTTTTGTCCTTTTTCCAAGTCCTTACAAGGGTTAAGTATAAATGCAGCATTACTGATAAAAGAATGCTTATGGTTTGTGCTCCAAGAAATATTATTGAAAAACTTAACACTAAACCAATATATAATCGCATTAGCTTTTCCACTACAAGACACATCTACAGATGTTACTATTGTGTGTTTTTTATTTCTACTTGTAACTTTTAACCTTGTAAATTGTATTGGTTTAGATAATTCTTTATATTGTAATGTGTCAAAACAAATATTTAAATGTTCTTCACTCTGAAAGTTTATAAATAAAATATTTTTTAAACATAATTACATAACTTTTTATATTCTAGTATAAAAGCATGTTTATATGGTATATATCATCAAAATAATCAAATATGACCAGTTTATTAATGACAATTAATAATCTTTTCAACTAGTTTATGATGTTTTTAATGTAAGAGGATACATGAGACCATACTATGAACTGTACAATTTATACTTGAAAGTATTTATTACCCTTCATTTTTTTACAAAAGATTTCATATAAATATTGGTTCAAAATTAACTCATTCAATATACTTAAATGTAATCATTTATTAGAAGAGTCTTTAATTATAAATAAAATAATGTAATTTGTAATCATTGCTGTTCAGAAGTTGTATTTACAATTGAGTTTTATATGTTATTAAAAGTGCATAATGTATCAGTTCAATTATTTTCATAACAATACAAATAGAACTACATAATTTTTAACATCCTTCATTTTGAATATTAATTTAAATAAAATTTATTTTTTTTATATAAGAGATAATGTACTCATGAACTAAATATACACCCAAATCTATTACGAATTTATTACAAAAAATAAAATATTTACCTGATAATAGTTAATTTCATCAGCAACTTTACAACCACAAGTGTTTTTATCATTTACATAACATAAGTTTTCTAATTGTTGGGAATTTATTATTTGGACCCACAGATGTATTTCTTGAGGTAAAAATAAACTTTCAGATTTCAATAAAGTTTTTAATATGGAAGTTTCTTGCATTTCTTTGTCACATATTTCTCCTTGTATGTTCAAAACATTACTCATAACAATATCAAAATCAAATAACTGAATATCACATACAGATTTAATGAAAATTACACTACTATTCGCACAGTGTACCTTATGTATTTTTTTTATGAGCTGTTTTTCTGCTTCATTTTTATATTTACATGTTAACTTTCCACCCACTTGTTTTAAAGTTAATAAGCCAAAAATTGGAATTGGAGATAAATCTAATACTGAAATATTATTATTGAATTTGTCTTTCAATTTAACTGTAAGAACTTTCAAAGAATTCATTAATTTGCAATCATTTAAAAACTTAACAGTTTCTAAAGAAACTTTAAACACATCAAATTCAGGAATAATATCATTAGAAGAAATTTTGAATGCACCATCAACACAAGATAACGATATATTAATATATTTTTTATTTTTTGTTGAAAGTGGATTATCTATATAATAGATCATATGATCCCAACAACTTTCATAGGAATTTGAAGGAGCATTGTTTAATTTTGTTTCATTGTCTATATTCAAATTAAACCAACCTACAAATGCATCAACATTTCCACTTGCTACTACATTTAATTTCACAGACAATAAATTTCCTTTTATAATGTTTTTTAACTGATGAACATCATTAAAATTAACATGCCATACAAGCTGAGGTTCAGTAAGATACTTAATATTACAATAATCTTTTAAATTTTCTGTGTCATATGGTTCTTTATGACCATTTAATATTTTAATTGAATCAAGGGATAAATCACTTAAATTTTCCATGCACACACTGTGAAGAATAGATAAATCTTTACATTCCACTGCTACTAAAAATATATCAACACTTTCAGGTATAACTTTTCCTTCTGGAAACGGTAACAATAAATTTTCCCATGCATTTAATAAAGTTTCAAGTACATGTTCTCCAAAAATTCCTGAATCAAAAATTTCTGTGCATAACAGTGATACTTTATGTGGTAAATGTGTTGGTATGGTTATATTATTTGATAGCAAAGGTATTATTCTAACATGTTCTACATCGTTTGTTTTCAAAACATTTTTTGCAATATTGATCATTGTTGGAGAAACATCACATGCAGTAACTGATGTTGTTTTACATTTTGCTGCAAAGACACTAAATATACCAGTTCCAGTACCGACATCTAAAACTGATTTATAACCATTGAATATGGCCTTTTCTATAGCAGTTTTAAAAGCTTTATTTCGATTATAATCATTTAACATACGAAAATGCCATCGTTCAACTAAAGCATTTTTTGCTGACTGTAAAAATTTTAAGGCTGGAATATTATCTTTATCTATAAGTAAGGCTTTATTCAAATATAAACTTGCTTCATATGGTTTATTTAATCTAAAACAAAAATTATTACATTCTTCATCATGTATGTACATGTATACAAATCCATTCAAATACCTATACCTTAATAGACAACTTCCTATGTTAATTAATATTTGTTTATTATTTGGAAAATGTTCCAAAGCTTGTTCGAAACACTTAAATATATCACTATAACTGCAATCAGATTCCAACTTTAATGCCCAATTATACAAAACATAACTAAATTCATGCTCTATTTGAAATTTCATTTGAGGTATTAATTCAATATAAACAAGAAAATGTGCAAATGCTCTTCCATAAAATCCTTTATTTGTATAACTTCTTGCTTGATTAAGTGAAAATTCAGATATCTTTTGTATTGCTTCTGGATTCATTGTTTTCTCTTAAAGAGTTTTTAATAAAATAGCTATATATCTGAAAAAATATGTATACACACACATCTATATATATATATATATATATATATATATATATATATATATATATATATATATATATATATATATATATATATATATATATATATATATATACAGTAGAGAGAGAGGCATACATATACAAACACACACTTGTATATAGGATATAGGTTATCATTAACACATAGGCTAAATAATTGTATCCTTTATCTATGATTGTATCTATGTACACACAGCCATTCAAGTTAATAAAAATTTTTGTGACATATCATGCACAAATGGATACAAATTCCTTTTCTTGGTAAAAACTATAAAATAAATATAACTGATTAATAATAGTAATATTTTAAAAGTATATTTAACAGATTTATTTTTTCCATTAATGGTCATAATTTTTGAATGTTTTTAAATAATTTCAATTTTATTTTTCTACTTCTTCATGTTGTATTAAAAAAAAACAATTAAATGTGATGTTCTTTTAATTATTATATTTTCAATCAATTTAGAGCAAATAACCTCTTAAAAGAAAAAAAGAAAAGCACCGTACTAAAAAACTGAGATGGTGAATTTATAAACATTGAGATCAAAATAAGTGTAAGTTAAACAATTTTGTGGTAAATCTTAATACAAGAATGTTTTTTTAAATATTACTTAAAAAAAACATTGTTACTAATAGCTTTTATTTTTTCTGAAAGATATAAGAAAATAATTCTCTATTTAATGACATTATATATATATATACATATAGACATACACATATGTGTGTTGTTAATTTTATCATTCAAGCTCAATCAAAATTCATATATTCATTTAAGTATTTTATTAAAATGTGTTTATTATATATACCTTAATAAAAGTACTGACAAAATACATACCTTTGTAAATATGTGTGTATTCGAAGTTATACTAGTCATAAAAATATCATTTTTAAGTAGAATCTTTTTTTATAAAGTATATAATAGTACAATTAAAATGTATATATGTATGTTAAAAATCACAACAAAAGAACGATTCTATTGAAGATTAAAAACTATTTAAGTAATTCGTAGTTTCGTCATTGTTTTCATGTTAATAAGGTTATGTGAATAGCAATCGATTATATGTACTAATATGGCATTAGTAAAACAATTTATGAAATGAACTCTGAAAAAAGAAACATAAAAATGATATTAAATAACTATGATATATTAGTAATATATAAATATATTAGTAAAGAAAAACATTTTCATTATATTGACCATAGAAACATTATGGGACGTACATGCATCTTATTTAAATAAATAAAAAAGATAGTCGTTATATAGTTTATACTGTTAAATTAAGTACACATATAATATGAATATTCCAAATAATAAACGCTCGTCGTACTAATACAAAATAGCTTATTATTTTGAAGTTTCAAATTGAAACAAGTAAATTAGATTATACTGTACGAGTGCTAACTTGTAAATAACAAATTTACTAGAAACCATAGATAAAAGACTCTAGAAACAAACTAAGTATGCATGAGTGCATATATATATATATATATACACGAGGTCAGTAATTAAGTAATGCGACCGATTTTTTTCTAGGCCTGTGGTAACACTGCGAACCTGTAACTCCGCCACCGTAATAGCAGATCCCTACTCTCTCGATTGAGACCTTGACCACCCTCGTACGATCATTTCATCTATGATCATTTCTTCGCCAGCTGTTTAGTGTTTTGTAACAACGCGCGAGTAGTGCATGTCACGAAAATGGAACAGAGAAATTTAGAGCAACGGTGCGCGATAAAATTTTGTGCAAAACTCGGCGAAACCGCGACAGAAACTTATGAAAAAATGCTTAAAGTGTATGGTAGTGATGCCGAGTCGTAGTCAGGTGCTTCGGTTGCATGCCGATTTTAAAAAAGGCCGTGAGAGCGTCAAAGACGAGGCGCGGAGTCCAAAGTGAAAACTATGTTGATTTGCTTCTTCGACAGCAAAGGGGTGGTTCACAAAGAGTTCGTACCACCTGGACAAACCGTAAATCAAGTATTCTACCGCAATGTGCTCGAAAAATTACGAAAAAGGGTGCTCAGAGTGCGTCCAGAGATCGCGAAGACTTGGGTTCTGCATCACGACAATGCTCCCTGTCACAGTGCGTTCAGTGTCTCTCAGTTTTTGGCGTCTAAAGGCATCGCAACGTTACCACAACCGCCTTATTCACCGGACATGTCACCCTGCGACTTTTTCCTATTCCCCCATATGAAAAAATTCGTCAAAGGTCGACATTTTGACTCCGTTGAAGATATCCAAGAATCTGTGACGAGGGTTCTCGGAGAGGTCCCACAAGAAGTGTTCCAGAATTGTTACGAAAACTGGAAAACTCGCTGGAATAAGTGTATAGATGCGGGAGGGGACTACTTTGAAGGGGATCGCAGCGATGTACCTTAATTTTTAAATATACTCGATTTTTGAATTTTGTCGCATTACTTAATTGTCTGACCTCGTATATATATATATTTAAAATTTGTTGTTACTGTCTTACAAACTAAGTCCATGATATGTACATAAATATATTGTGATGTAGAATACAAAGAAATTTAAATACAAAGAAGAGGCATTAAATTATTCAAACTGAAAGGATTTGAAAGGAGTTTTTATCAGTAATTGAGTATTTAAATCTGAAATAGTATATATAATAATAATTATATTTTGTAGAGAATATTTCTTGGGGAAATATAATTTATTACAACTGAAAATACCACAGAAATGAAATTAAAAAGTTTAAATTATAAACATTTTTTCAAAATTACAGTTTGAAATCTTAAATAATATAGAAATTTGATATTTTTCAGGAAGATTACATTAATTAAAAAGAAATAACATTTATATAGTATAAAAGTACGAATATTTATGTTAATATGTATGATGTGTATTCATTTCATACACATTATAAATATTCAAATTTTATATATATATATATATATGTGTGTGTGTGTATGTTGTATGCTATATGTATATTTAAAATTTTAATCAGGACATTTGTAATATAAAGCTTAAAATATGACATTGAAATATAATTTCAAAATTTTTTTAAAAATGATACAGTATCATATCCCATAAATCAATATATTTAAATTTAATTTAATAATCATGTCAGTCAAACATATGTAAGAATCTTAAATATTAAATTATAATATTTACTTTACATCAGTAAAAATAAAGTTCACTGAAAAGCTCGTCACAAAAACAAATAAGCCACACATTTTCACTGCTTTGGTCTCACAGACATATTGTTTAATTCATTAACGCAGTATTTATTATTTTTATTCTCTAAATCATCACATATTAACATTAACGATACAACCTTGTAAAATCTCGTAATGCATGGCAAACTGACTTCGAAGTATCTGACCTGTAAATAATGTTTTATAAACATTTTTAGATATAATACATTTATACATAAAATTAATTATATATTTTATATGTATTTAATATTAATATAATTGCAAATATTTTATACATTTTTTATTGCTGAAAAGTTACTATTGAAAAATAATGTTACAACTAACTGTTTTGAGCAAAGAACTTTATAAAAAATACATTCTTTTAAAATTTTAATTAGAATTTAAGTGTTGAAGCTTACCTTGTCACTGAAATGTGAAAATCAACTAATTGTTGAGGTGTTGCTGTTATACATCCTCCAACACCTTGATTTGGTAATGTTTGAATAGCATTCTCTAACCAAATACCAAATGCAACAGGGTTTGCAGTCATTATTTCTACCATAACATCTGCAACTCCTGAGAATATGTATGAAGGCAGATAAAAGACACTTGCATGAATTAAATTGCTCACAAGCATCTGCCCACTTTCATTTAAAATGCTATGTACTAAATTTTTTCTAATTTCAGCATCAGGACCAGAATCAATTTTTATTCCAGTATGAATTAAATCACAAAAAAATTTCATTACAGATGCATTTGCATCTTTATGATCCAAATTACAAGACAACAATGCACATTGCACTATTGATGTTATTGCTGAACACTGTAAAAATGGTACAGGTGCTTTTTGAAGAAATCTTGTACACAATCTGAAAAAGTCATCTACAGTGTCTGGATGATTCTTTAAACCATTTTCTTCTTGTAATCTTTCAAATGTAGGTTGAATAAATGCTGTCAACATGTCAATCAAACCTCCAGTGCAACCTGGCTCTGATGCATATTCATCCACTAATATACTACCAAGATATAAATAACAAGAATGTTTATACACACGATAAAGATTTACCATTTGCTCAATAAGAGGTTGTACTAAATGAACAGACTGTCTACCAACACATCTGATGGCAAATCTTAAGCATCGGCAGCATCTTTCCATTATTCTTAAATCAGACTGATATTTTGTACATGTACCTGACAAAACAGGCCACATTTCAGTAATTACAGATCTGCAAGGATGAACTTCACCATTCTGAATCTGAACATTAGTGCTTCTAAATATAACAGCGAGTCGATCTAACCAGAGAACAGGATCTGATTTTGTTCCACGTACAGGAATAACATCATTCTCAATTAGTTCCGCAAGAGGATTTGCTTGAAGCAAACATAATTCTTTCATGGCGGATGGTAGTTGATCAGAAGGCATACAGGCAAGAATCATAGCTACTCCTTTTAATAATCCAATTGCGGCATCGTTTGTGATCGAAAATGTATCTATTCGTCGAACAATATGTAATAATCCAGCAAAATGAACTGGCATATGATTACAACATGCCATGCAAATACTTTGCAGAGCACTTGCTGCACTGCCAGCAAGTCCTTGCCTTTCAAGACTATACAAAAGAAAATTTAAAATCGGTTCAAGAAACGGTGGATGTTTTTCTACCCACTCACACAGTTCTCCGAGGAGTAGCAGCGAAGTATATCGTACAGCTACGTGTGTGTTATCAGGAAGATTCAATATTGCTTCAACAACTTTAGGTACTACTTGATTTTCCTCTCTACAAGACAAAAAAAAAAAAAAAAAACAAGATAAAATCGTTAATTTATAACTTTTTAATACTTACGGAAGAAGGTTTTTTGCGATAGCTTGCATTACAAACAGTGCTGCTTCACTCTTTTCCCATGTAACATTTTGTTCTTGAAGACTCATAAACATTTGTCTAAAACAATTACAACTTCCCACAATAAAGACCACATCTTTAATTAAATCAGATACTTTTTGCCTGAAATCTTTAAAATCATCGCCATCTTCTAACAATCCCTCCTGATCTGGTTCCATTTCAGAGTGTCGGCAAAGTGCCGTCAACAATCTTTCGATATAAGGCCTGAAGACCGATGTCAACATTTCATTGTTTTTTTGATATAACTCTTCACTTAGCCGATACCATAAATTAAAAGTAATTTCGGCCACTTCATAATCATGATGACCAACACACATTAATACTAAATCTAACACTTTAATACCATAATGTTCACACTTCTCATTAGAACCACGCACAATTCTTTCTAATAAAGCTTCAGCCAGTTCTGTAAAGACACGACAATAATTTATAGATTTTTCCTGATTTTCATTTGCTACAGATATGTGATAAGCTTCTTCTAATCCCAGTATTCCATTGAAAAGTCGACTTTCTAAATTTAACTGATTATTGTTATCTTCCAAACATTGTAAAAGTACACAAATACAATCAGCAGCAGCATCATGTAAGGTAGGGACCGATATATGATTGCTTAAAATTTGAAAAGCTTTTATAAATACAATATTATCTACTATGTTATCTAATGATATTGCATTCACAGAAACCCATGATGTAAAACAACGAATTATTTTTACGTTTATCAAAACATTATCGCCACTGTTTGTAAGACACACTCTTAATAACTCTGTTACAGTCGGTGCACATGCAGCTAAATCAGCAATGACATCAGCTCGTCTATTTGCACCTAATTGTAAAGATCTTGAACTGGCTTCCTCTGGTAAAACTGTTAAAATTTCTAAAAGAGGCCATATTACATTAGGTGATAACTTATTTATAAGATCTAAAACTGGTTTATGCCAAGAAATCATTCGAAGCGTTAAATCTGCTAAAGCTAGGCATAACTGAGTAGTAATAATGCCACTAGTAGATTCAGTAATTTGACTAATATGTTCTAATAATGAATCTCTTAATGAAGTATGTGCTTCAGGTGGTAGTTCATGAAATGATGACTGTATTTTTGTTCTCATTGTTTGAGCTGCAAAATAACAAGATTCTAAATCTCTTTTTTGCTGAAGCATTTCGTCAGCTATTTTCCACGAATAAACCTATAAAATTATAGAAGAAAATTAATTTTTAATGAATAGACAGTTAACCAAACTTACTAAATTACCGATTTTTGCAACTCTCCCAACCATTGTGATGCTTTCTCTTTTTCCGTTGAATTTGGATTGTTATACAATGTTGTTACTGCCTGATATACGGTGTCAATCGAAGGTGATTGATCCATTTTTATTTTCGAATTATTTACATATACCCTTTTTTAAAACCTTCTCCTGTCAAAATCAACATCAACTGCTTTAGAAATATAACATGATTACCAACATATACAAGTAACAACATAAATAATATTAAAAAAATATACCCCTAAAACTAGAAAAATCCATTTTAAAATAATTCCAAAAATTAAAATAATGAAGTGTATAAAAAATGTGGGGAGAATACATTCTTTGTACACTTTTAATGTATCACAAAAAGTATAGAAGTAAATCTAATTTGGCAGAATCTAGTAAGTACATTAAAAAAACTAATTATTAGCATAAAATAACTTTCTTTAATCTTGGAGTAGATATTTCTTGCTAAAAGATATATTGGTATAATTTACAAGAGTGCAAATATAAAAAAAACAGTAAGTAATGAAAATGATCCAAAATCGTAGATATACATAAACAAACTTAAAAAATCAAAGATTATATATTAAAATAAAATTGATTGAAATTCAGTCACTTGAATTTTCATTCTTAGAATGAGAAAATCAAGTAAACTACTTTAAGTTCATTTAAGTTGGTATTTTAATTTATTAAAAAAACCTACTTTATATTCGAATTATATATATATATATATATATATATATATATATATATATATATATATATATATATATATATATATATATATATATATATATATATATATATATAAATTATCCAGAATATTCTCCAAAACATTTTTAAAACAAATGGTTTGCAAAACATATCAACAATAATTATAACACACTGGCGATGAATACTGTGAAATAATTGCTTAATAATACAAATAATGTCTTTTTAATCATCATACACATGGCGATAAATCATGATTATACTAATAGTTTCTTATTTAAATTATTACAATCATTCATTTTATACAAAAACAATTGGATAAGTATTATAAATAGTGATTTGGTAGATATAATTGACACATATACGCATATATATATAATATATATATGTGTATATATATATATATATACACATACAATTTTAACTGAATTGTTGGGAACGTAGCTCTAAAAACATATATTAAAAATAAATATAGGGTCAAAAATGTGGTCATATCAATGTAATTTTTATTTCAATTATTTAATAAATTCACCTTTTTCGGCGATGATACAAAATTATGATTTTTTAAAAATGAAAACGAGCCATTTAAGTCGTAAATTAAATATAAAATTCATGATTATTTTGAATATTTCTAGGTATGAATAATGATTAACAATGTATTCGATAAAAATAAACAATTTTGTTTATCATTCGACAAATACGTGCATGTCTCAAGGTCATACAGAATTTATAAAAAGAATTATTAAATTGCTTTATTCATTAAAATTTTAGTACTTCAACCCACTAAAAATAAATTTAGAATTAAATATTGAAATTATTAAAATAAAGTGCTAAAAAATAATTTTAAATGCATAAAAATAATTACGTTGACTTTCGTTATAAAGTGTACAGAGACCTATTTGACAAAAATCAGAACATGTGACTGAAGAAATATTTCTTAAGTGATAGAAAACCCCCACTACCTAGACGAAATTCCATATTGAATGATAATTTTTTTATAGTTCAAGAGTAAGACAAATATCAGTGACGTAGCAAAATTCTATGCACTTTCAAATCATTAATTCCATTTTATTGAAATGATTTAAGATATACAAAACATTTAATTATGCACTATACCTAGTCAATATTTACTCTAACACCAGAAACATCAACATAGAATTTGTCATCACTGACCTGTCGTGAATGAGTAAATGTACATATTTACTATTGCGGCCATTTTTTGTTTGTCGAATTTGATATATATACAACTTAACAAATTTTTATTGCAAATATATTTAAATTAAAATTTAACTACTTAGAAAAACAATAGGAAGTAAAAATCAAGAACGGGTTTAAGCACTTAAATATGAACTTTTATATAGATGCGCGAAATAATTCCAATAATTAACTTCCAGTTTAGCGAAGCTCTTCTTTCTTGAAATTAAATATGATGCATTTTCCTTAATAGAAAGAAACTGCACATGAAGCAGCAATTAAAGCAATTTAAATATACTTAGTAATAATTTTGAAAAGAATTCAGTGTTATAAGATTGTTAGTTTATAACAAATCAAAGAAATAATTCGTTGTTTACGAATGAAATCTAGGAAACGTAGTTGTCAATATAATCTAAAAATGAATTGATTTACATGGGATAGAAGAGGATAGGATACGACGATAGCAATAACAACCTTTATCTTCGTCGAGAACAAAGACAAGTAAACGCTAATAAGTCGCAACTGAGAGTATAATTATTCCCACATGTAATTCCAACAATTAAGTACCAAAACAAAACGGAATACAAGTCTATTGATATTGTATTTCTTTTATCAACTTTTTCACAGAATTCACTCCATCATATAATCGCTACATATAATATCGTGGTATAAATTTTTCAAGTAGTTTTTTTTTAACATTTGGACTTTATTCTGTAGTAAAAATATTGAGCGGAGCCTTTTATTATAACACCTGTAATGATTTTTCTTCTTAATACAATTGGTTGGAATGAGATTTTTACAATGTGTATGCACATACAAAACTGAAAAGAAATGCATTGGATATCAATACATCTATCAGTTTTGTATGCAGATACTTAAAAAAAAATATATATAATTACACATTCCTCATACATACACAACGCACTGATTCTAAAACACCTCCACTAAGTCTTTCCTAAAAAATAACGCACAATTACTTTTATTGCCCTTTCTGACCTGGAAAATAGACTTCTACATTGAAACCTTCAATACTATTAGACAGGAAATCTTGCTCTGTAAAGGTTTAGAATGCAGAAGCAACATTTTCATACAACTTTTTGTTTAAGTATTATGGAAAACATTTTTTTTGTACAAATAAAAAAGAGGGATGTTCAATGACAAGTTTTAAAATTCAAAACACCACTTAATCTAAATTTAAAACTATTTTACACAAAATGGACATTTTAATACAATAAATGGTGTACGTCATTGTTCTTCAATAAATTAGATCAGGTTCGACGAAGTTGTGGTGGTTCGATGGAAAAATCGGTGAGAAACAATGCGACAGGATCTTTAATCCACCGTCCTTTTCCTGCCGAAGGCGTACGACATAATACGAGATCGACGGCGATGCGCAATGCTTCACAGCACAATTATGTAATATGTTAAATAATTCCAGAACCACTGTACTTTAATTAGTTTATATTGAATAAAAACTCCTCATGTGTTAAGAAAAGTTCATAGTGAAAATCTGGAGATAATTTGCGGCACAATGTTAAAAAAAATAAATCGATGATTAAATGAAAAAATATCTTATGTGTTTATATAATACAAAAACATAAGTTATCGGCTTCTAAAAATAATATGACAGCCGCAAAATAGCTCAAGACATTCTCGAGCTACGCTTCAACAGCGCATTAAGTCTTTCACTGTCTCACTGAGCAATCTCACAGAGCGCACCAGTATTATGCATCTTCTTCATCATCTTCACCTTCTCCTTCACCCTCAACATCTTCCTCTTCTTCATCTAAAAAATGGGTGTATGAATAATTTATATGCATACTAATAAATTAGGATGAGATAAACCATACCTCCTTCTTCTAGATCATCATCTTCACCTTCTGCAAGATCCTCCTCCTCATCTTCTTCTTCCCCTTCCGCACCTTCTTCTTCTTCATCATCTATGTCTTCTGCGTCTGACCCCGCACCATTTTCTTCTTTTTTTGCTTTTTTTACATCCTCCGACTTATCCTAAATGAAACAATAAATAATTATTATTAAATTGCTATAACTCGTGCAAAAAATTTAATAATAATGCAAGTTATACAAACATGCTATTTATTAACATAAATAATAATATATACATCAGTCATTAAATATACTTTAATTACAAATGTTTTTAAAATGGAATTATTAGTTTGTATTATTATTGCAGAATTCCCACAAAACACTGACTTTTCTCTATATATAAATAATGCACATGTTTAAAAGTACTTATGCCACAACCTTTATTAACTCTATATAAATCGTGTGTATGTATATATATATATATATATATATATATATATATATATATATATAAATGTATATATGCATCAACACCATACAGAAACATAAACGTATAAGAGTAAGAGAGAAATTAAATGGAATACGTACACGCGTGTGGGAATTAAGTGTTGACTAACAGTAAAGTGAAGGTACTCGTGTACTGAACTAATGAAAAGAGAAAGAAAGACGCTTTAACGATGGTTGTGCGCGTGCGCTTGCTCATACAATCTACAAATCAATCATGGCACGTGAATATGTATAAAATGTATACTCCACAACAAACATGATTATACGTTTTTAATACAAACATATCCCCAAATGTATATAAAAATTAATTTCTTGAAACTGTCGCACTTAGCTAAAACGATAATTTGAAACTAACATTCAACAATTACTATATACCATAATATATTAATATTTATTTATATATATATATAATTATGAACTATGAGCTTGATATTACATTTTGTTATATTTAATGATAAAAGAACGAGGTCAAATTGATAACTATTTTTTTTGTTGATATTGAAAAATTTGAATGTTCATATTTCTTTCCTTACACAATATGTAAAACAATGAATAATTTTAATCAATGGCATATATATATATATATATACTTCTTAATTCATACATGTGTAAATGGGCATGTTTATGAAATGCGCGTAAGTGTACTGTGCGTGTATGTATAAGTTCCCGCCATTTTGATTGATTCATATTAAAAATATATGTATTGTTTATTTAATTATTGGACTATATTCATAAAGATATATAACAAAAAAATGCGAATTATTATATACTTTTTGGATATTAAATTTTTAAAAAAATACTGTTAAAATCATAACAGAAGTACAATTTCATATCTAAATATTGATTTCAAAAGACCGCCATGTTCAAACCACTAAGTTACCTAAGCCTCCTACAGGGACGCCGTTGCAAACTATGGCGGGACGCTTACCTTCCATGTTTATTAAGAATATAAGCAATAGATAAATGTTTACATATTTATGAACATTACATAGCAACGTATTACAAATTTGCATGCAATAAACGGAATATCTTTTACTACCTATGTGATCAGATATTTAAAAATTCTATAAGTAAATTTTCATTTTTTCTATGATCATAACATTAAATGTTATTAAATTGAACAAAAACAATAAGTATTAAATAAAAACATATTCAAATAGCAAATTCTTACAATTCGATAACACGCGTTTACGGAACAAGCAACATCCGAAGTAATATAAATAATGGATACTTACCTCTGCCGGTCTTTTGGTGCCTTTAATTTCGCATTTGGAGTCATCTGCACCTTTATCATTGGTATCGACCTTTTCCACCGCAACTTCGCTGTTATTTTCTTTAGAACTCATGGTAAAGATAAAATGAATATACAACACTCGTTACTCTGCCGATGTGTACTACACGGAAACCAAACGCACGACTGACCGGCAAACTGCTCGCTTTGTTCAAAAACGAAGATGGCGCCGCTCAAACCTAACTGTGCTCTGATTGGTCCATTGACCGGTGTTTTTATGTGAAGTATATTTAAATGATATTAATTTTCTTTTATTTTTAGGAAAATGCATTAATCACTAAAAAATAATTTGATTTATTTTCAAATTTATATTTAACTAGAAATAAATTTTTAATAATTTTTAGGGAGGGGTTCGAGAGTACATGTATCCTTTCGAAACACTGGTGGTGAGATTAAAAGCTCCTAGTGCTAATAAGCAACGGTAGGGGCACTGTACTGGAGACTTGTCTCTATTTTGGTGGCGTCACTATGTATTGAGTATAAAAGTATGTTACGAAATATTTATTTGTTTATTTATTAAATAAATGTTACTTAATTTCCTGCCCTTAACATACATATATAGAAAATTTCAATGATACCCTGTAATTGACCTTTCACATAAGAACAGATTTATTTATATATATATTCAAGTTCCTATATATTCAATCCCTACATATATATATATATATTTTCAATCCCTTACTTAATTTATATATAGATAACTTTTTACATACTTTCAATTTCAATGGTGTAAGAATATAGATATATTCTTACACTGTATATTTTATATATGCTTATATATTCTCTAATTATTTATTGGCAAAATAAATAATTATAAAACAAAATCATATTTTCAAACAATTCTAGAAGTTTTCAGCTAAAACGAAATTTATCTCATCAGGAACACAGAATCATAATATAGAGGGCGAAACTAAACACATTAAGAAAAGGATAGCTTATACCTTTCACATTCATCTCTACTTCCTTTATAGATGAAAACATGGTGAGTACTCAGAATTGACGTTCGTGTTATCATTCATCATCAGCCATTATAATGGTAATTTATGTACTTTAAGTACAAAGTATAAAAATGTAGCTTGGAGGAAAATATTTTTGTACTTATTTGTTTTGAAAATGTGAAAATTAATAATTTGAAATATTTTTTTAGGTTAATGTACCAAAACAAAGACGTACCTTTTGCAAAAAATGCAAGGTACATAAATTGCATAAAGTAACACAATACAAGAAATCTAAAGAACGACATGCATCGCAGGGCCGTCGAAGATACGATAGAAAACAGCAAGGTTTTGGTGGTCAAACAAAACCTATATTTAGAAAGAAGGTTAGTTTGAGCATAATTTAATGTTTTAAACTCGCTGTTTTATTGTAAATAATTACAGGCAAAAACTACAAAGAAAATAGTATTACGAATGGAATGTACAGAATGTAAATTTCGTAAACAAATTCCATTAAAAAGATGCAAGCATTTTGAACTTGGAGGCGATAAAAAACGCAAAGGACAAATGATTCAGTTCTAACTTTATTGCATTGTGTAATTACAAATAAAAAAGTTTTTGTAAATGTCTGTTTGTTTTTAACAATACTCAGTTTTCTTCCATTTCAGTTTAAGTAATATTTATAAATTATAAATGTCGTACATGTACATAAATTCATACATAAACAATATAGATAATTTATTAGTAAAATACATTTTTAACAATATGTATAAAAAATATATATGCAATTGAATATTTATGCTGTAATTAACATCATATAAACTAATTGGAAAGTAATATAATTATCTTAATATTTTATATCAAATAGTATGTTAAATTTGACATATGTATGAATCACTTAAAAAGTAACATCTACATTATATAACAACACAAAACTTCAAATGTAGATGCTATATATGAAAAAAAAAGTTGATTAACTGGAACTAAAATCACTATCTGATTATCCTTCATGATTTGTGAATTCATTGTTTGGTATAATGTCGAGAGGATTGCTAAAAATATTGATTGTTGCATGCACCTATTGAACACATAAACAGTAATACTTACTCTAAAATATTAGGATCTATTCCTTCAGCTTGCATCTTTAACTTCACTGCTTGTTCTGGCACACCGAATTGTAGCATTTTAAAAAATTTAGAAAATCTAGGGTCATCTTTAACATAACTTTTTGTATCAGTTTTATTATCAATAGGTAACTGATCATATTTTACTTCAGGAGTACTGATTTGATCTACTGCTGAACTAATTTCTCCTGATTCTTGTTCATTTTTTTCTATTTCATTACTAATAGTTAAATCATCTAATCCAGGTATTGAAACTAGCTGTAATTTATAATTAAATTTGACAAGTTTATATTTTAAAGTGAAACAATTTTCACTTACTTTAGATTCTAAAATTGATAATGAAGCTTCAATGTGTTGAATTTTTTGCTCAAATTGTAGCAAACGTGATTCACATATTTGTGAAAAATTATTTAAAAATGTTACAGTGCGCATTATAAAATGATTAATAAATGCTAATGAACGTTTTTGATGAATTGGTGCCACCTAATAAATAATACTTGGATTACAGGATTTTCTTTTTTCTTTTGTTAGTAAAAAAATAAGTAATGTAACTTACTTGAGTATAATCTATATCTGGTGTGATGATAGGAAGATCATTTTTTGTAGTTGACATTTTATATTTTAGCCCTATAATCGAATTTCCTAAATACACAAAACAATTTTACATTCTTTTAGTTTAAGAGTAATTTAATAAATGGAGATAGTATTTCAAATAGTAATATAAATACAATTGAAATAAGAACGCCACCAAATTTCATAGATAAATAACTTGACGTATCTAGAAAAAAACTTGACTGTTTATCTTACAGCTGATTACTACATACACTTTCTAACATGTCGGACATGCGCACTGATAAAATTATGTTTTAAATACAAAATCAATTATCACTCATATACAAATGTTTTCCTTTTAAACGCATTTAAAAAGACAAAGGTTTTACCGACAGTATTTTCATCTTTGGTTTATATATATATATATATATATATATATATATATATATATATATATATATATATATATATATATGTATATATAAATGATGCTAATGTATTTGATATTTACTAAATAAATATGAATAATATTCTAGTTAAAAAATCGAACAATAAAAACAATTTTGACAATATGATAAATGCTTTTTATTATAGTGAATAATGATAAAATAACACCTTCTATTCAAAAAGTATTGATCAATTGTATTTTTTAAAAAATACAAAATTTTTCCACAATGTATTTGTATATTTTCAAAAATGAATTTTTCATTCGTCTCACAAATCACAAAAAAAATTCTGATTAAACATTTTAATATTGATTATCGATCGCTGTATTTGTAAAGTTAAATAAAAATATTTTATAATAGATAAATACGTAAATATTATATGTCTTGTTTTTAAGAGTGTTTATAAGTATAATTTAACTTTATTTTACTGTAAAATATTTAATCAATTCAAATAATTTATATTTGCAAGTTTTATATAATAAAAATTTGTCTTGAACAAACTGCTTATATATATGTATATATATATATATATATATATATATATCACAATCTATAAATATCCTATATATGCAGCGTATCATTTATTCAAAATGTAATAAGTAAGGTGTTATACCAATAAATATTAATGGGTGATTGTGGTTAGAAAGGTCTCACGTATCAACCAATTTAAAAACATGCTTAAGCTTTAGTATCAATGATTACAGAATCAGGTAGAAATAATATGAAACTTTTTACACATATACACACACTTTTATCAAAAATTGAAGATTTATTGATTGGGCAAACTCTAAAATACGATTAGTCTCCAACCTTTGACTCCTGATGAGTAAAGGGATCGTAGTTTTCTTAATAAGGAAACTGGAGAATTGATTAGTAATACATAAAGGCATATAGATCTCATTATTCTATAATAACCAAATTTCATGATAACTTATTAGTTTTCTAGTCAGTTCGTTCAAAATGTAACTTCATAAAGGTTTGCCTATATCAATCTTTAATTGAAGAAGGCCAAGCTCTGTTTATAATATTTTATATATACATTACAAAAATATTTCCTGAGAATTATAAAATAAATTGACAGCTATAAATTACAATATTAAAGAAAAAAAAATATGTAGTTTAAAATATTACACATAGATCACTGAACAGTGACAATTGATGTCGGCATTGGATAAAGAATTCTCAAAACAATTATTACACTTGTACATATTAATTTTAACTTCAGATGTCGAAGTCGGTATCCAGGATAGAAAGTAAGTCCAGGAAAATCAGTTTCAATGTTATCAACCACGATTGTTCATCAAAACTGTATATAAAAGAAACAATATATATCTGCCTTGATATCTACACAGTTGCTCAAATTACATAGGCGACAATACATTTTAAACTCCTATTGTATTTATATCTTTCTCATTTCTGTGTTCCTATTCAATATTCACTCTTACCATCTAAAAAACAAATTTTATATAACTCTCACTGTGTTTAGAAACAAAAAATATATTTTTTAACTTGTGCTTACTAAAATAAAATTTTATTTTCATATTTTATATGTAATTTATAGAGGCACATAATTCTATATTTTCAATAAAAAAACAAAAGCTCAATTCATCATAACTAGAACTTTGAGTGAGTGCAATAGCATCCATTTAAGATTTGTTAACATATACACATTAGATCAATAATTGCTCAGAAGAAAATCCACATAAATATAGATAAAAGTAGTCAATTTTATACAAGCATACGGTGTTCTAAGTATTTTATCGATCATATCATGCACTTACGATGATCGAGCACAATTAATTAACGAACCAAAGGTTCCAAGTAGAGCAGTTATATCTATTTTTTTTGAAAAAAATTCAATGGTCATTCTTGTAATGCTTTTTTGAAAAATACATTTTTTATACTAGTGTCAATGTATGTGACCGATTAAATCGTGGGATAATACCAGATCGATTGGATTATATATGTAAGACTATATTAGTGGCTCCTTTTTTATTCAACTGCATTTAATTCAATTTAGATTATTCTTTTTATGAATCACATGCCCTTTTAAGTGCTTTACTGGCCACGCTTTTTGGTTTTACGCTCAAAAGCGAATGTAGAAACCAAGAGGTTACAATAAAATGTAATGTCCGTTAAACTGTATGAAAATTTGCACAAAAAATCCAAAGTACTGATTTATTTATGAACTTAGGGACTCACTTTTAATGACCTCTAAGTCATTTATGTAGAGAAAATAGACATTTCTTTTTAGTTCTTAACATTTTTATATAAAGTATTGATTATAAAAATATATTGAAGTAAAAATGTATACAGTAAAATTTTTCCGATCGATTTGTAATGAATAACTTCTATTTGAACGTAATTTTACTTCTAAACAGAGGTTGTCCAAATTTACAGATTTATTTGTATCAAAATGTAATTTGAATAATTAAGAAATACTGTATCCACAAACACAATTTTCTCTACTTTTCAAGCATATAT
This sequence comes from Acanthacorydalis orientalis, assembly GCA_034766995.1. Classification (NCBI taxonomy): domain Eukaryota; kingdom Metazoa; phylum Arthropoda; class Insecta; order Megaloptera; family Corydalidae; genus Acanthacorydalis; species Acanthacorydalis orientalis. The sequence goes on along the minus strand of CM068314.1, from coordinate 30,022,958 downwards.
AGTTAGTGACATTTTATTAATACCTTATATTGACCTGTTCATAATTATTGATTATTAGACAAATTTATATATTAATATAAATTTGATTAATTTATATTAATGTATAAATTTATATTAAATGTAATAAAATATACAATTATACTATATATGTTTAATTAAACTGAAATAAAATAACAAATAATTTCTAAAAATGTATATTTAAAAAAGAAATGGTAAAAAACAAAATTTCCATATAATTTGTAATAAAATATTAGTGTGTAGGTGAAATTGTAATTTTCATAGAGTACATTTTGTTGAAACAGTTAAATTATAATCACAGCCTTTTCTATTATTTATATGTATAATAAATTTTAAAAATTTGAAATATTTTAATACATTTATTAAAATTATTACTACTCAATAATATCTTTTAAACATTTTATTTGTCATTTGAATATAAAATTGTCACATTCAATTATGTAAAATTTGAAAATTTACTAATACATGCAATATTTTAACATAGTGCATTATTAATAATCAATTAAGGTATGTAATAAACCCTTTCAGATACTTTTAGTTTACTTTTTAAAAAATGAGTGTAATTTATATTTAAATGCTCATCACTCATTATATATATATATATATGTATATATATATATATATATATGTGTATATATATATATATATATATATGTATATATATATATATGTATATATATATATACATATACACACATATGTATACACATAACATGATTATGACATGTATACATTAACTTCACATTTTTGTCATTAATTACTTTTTAAACACTGTCAATGTGAAATTTTGTAAAATATCCATTTATATTTAAAAGTATATAAAAATTAAAAATGTATGTGTTTTCTTGTATACAGCACCACTAGTTCATTTTATAAGTTAATATATTACAATCATATATATTAAAAAAAATGTGTATCAGTTATTTTTTTTTCAATATTTTTGACATTGTTTTCTATTATGAGCACTAATATCACAGAGAAAACATATTTACACATATATAAAACACACCCTGAAAGAGTTGAACACAAACCACAAAGAAACAATGTTAACAACATTTTATTTTCAACCAGTGAAAATATGTGTTAAACAATCAAGTATAATAAAGTATTATGTTAATGACTCTGTCGATATTGTATTTAGCTTAACTACTTATGTATCTGTTTAAAACTATTTTATAACAATTATAAAAATATTTGAAATTTGAATAAATACATATTTATTCAAATATATACATATTATACACATTTCAGTTATATGCACTGAAAAATTAATAAAAATGTAAAATCTATTTCAAATAATTTGATATTGTTATTTTCTCTTGTTACAATATTATTTTTAAAATAATATGTACAAGTAAAAAAATGTGGCACAATTGATTTTCTTTTTCAATCTTTGTTTCTTCAATAAATATAGAGATCACAAATTTTGTATATCAAATTGAATTTTGTTTCATATGCAGTCATTATCAGCATAGGTATAAATGTATAGATATATCATGTATTTTTAAAAAATTCATGTATTCTACCTTTTCTTTCTCAATTTTTTCATTGTACTTTCTCTTCTTCATTCTGGAGTAATTATTTTGTTTTGTACATATTATTGAGATTGCATATTTCATTAGTAGTGGTTTTCGCCAGATTTGTTAAACTATCTGTCATATTTTGTTGAGTATCTATATCATTAGTGCGTATGTCAATTTTATTCTCTGATAACGATAAAGAAATTGACAAGTTTTCAGATAAATCCGGCCCAAACAGTCCTGTAAGTTCTGCAGAACCGAGTTGTTTTAATTCTTGACTATCTAAATCAAGAACACTACTCAAACCTACAGGAGTATTATCCAATATATTCATATTATTATTAACACTTGGTCCTGGCATAATATTGTATGTGTCCATATTTAAGTTATTCATTGGTTGATTATCAAACATATTTGCTAAAGGATAACTATTGTTTTGCATTAAATTCCAGTTATCAGGTGAAACATTTGTTAAATGAGACAATCTCTGATGTTGAGAAAAATCAATGATTTGATTCGTTCCCTCAATCATTGAAGATCCTGCCATAGTATTTATGTTTACAGAATTTTGTGGGATATTGAAAGCATTTGTAAAATGTGCAAGTGGATATGTCGAATCATGTTGAGATATGTCTATTGGTGATGGAGTTGTTCCTGGAGATATAGTTGGTGGTATACGGTATTGAGTTATATTTTTTGGAGATAATGTTGCTCCAGGAGAATATGACGGGCTTAATCCACCTCCAAACATTTTAGTGTAAGGTTGCGGTGATGGTTCTAAATGTGTAATTAAAATCAATACATTTATTCAAATCAACTGAATATATATACGTAAAAAATTTTTTTTAGTAAAAAGAAAACTAAATTTGCAAAATATTATTAACTACTTGAAACACTATTTCATAATTACTTTTGGTGTAAAATTGTACACTAAATGGTGTTATTTTCTGTACATAAAAAAAGAAAATATAATTCTAATAAAAAAAAATAATATAAATACCCCTAGGTTCAGCTTTAATTGATGTTCCTGGGATGTTGATTGTATTGAAAGGTTGATGCAAATTACCTAGACATATAAAACAAACATAAGCTTTGAAGCCAAGACAATGCAAATCAATATGCAAACAAAAAAATGCATCAAGAAAATAAATGAATTACAAAAACACAAATCAAACAACACACAACCATACCTCTGATATTTTTGATGAACTGTAGTGGCTAGAAAAATCTGAAATTGTTCAATTTTTTAACTAAATTAAAAAAAAAACATCACATTTGAAAATATGTTTAGGTATAATAAAGAAATTTAATAAAAAAATAAGCAATTTTTAATTTGTTTAACACACGCACACGTGCCATTTTCCAACAGTCACCTTTTTAACTTGCAGAAATTAAAAATAAAATAATAGATATATGGGAAACAAAGTATTATTTTATGTACTATTTCCAACAACATTTTATTATATTTGATTTTGTCAGTACAAATACATATGAATATATAAACCCCATGGTAAACATATTCATATTAAAATAATGAAAATAACATTATTATAAAAATTATGAACATATAGATGCATGTGCATACGAGAGTACGAATGTGTGTGGTGCATACACTCCACATATTCATACATATAGAAATAAAAATATCCCATATGTAAAATATCTTAGGTACTTGGTGTTGTTTAACATTTGTATACAAATGATTTTTTGTAAAAGATGATAAAAATTAAAATGTAAATATATTATGATGTGATTTTTTTCAGTTAGAGTCAGGGTAATTATTTCAGTTAAATGCACCTTTGTTAAAAACAAAATAAAATTGGTATTCTCTAGATTTAGGAAAACAAATGCTAAAAAATATATATGTGATGTAGGCATACACCATATTTTATTTTTTTGTGTACATTGTACACATTACTTATTTTTATCTATATTTTTGTACACTTAAATGAAAGTATTATTGATTTGATTTTAGAAACTAAATATTAAGTAATCATCATATTATTAAATATATTACATCCGATTTCACATTTTACAACAATTCCTAAATCTAGAGATGTTTTCCTCAGGACTGCAACACTAGAAAAACAATTACATGTAACATTATACATATATATAAGAACAATATTCAACAGCCAGTTGAATTCCTTCAGTACTATAAAACAAGTAATTACATTTAAAAGCATATAAAATGATGATGTGTACAACATAACTTTATATATAATTAATAATTAGCATATTGCAAAACATTTATAACAGAGCGATACCCATCACCACAAATATCTGTACTGAAAGTATCAACTTACTAGATGTTTCCTGGTTCTGCAAGTGCTGCAATATGTGACTATGAGGATCATTACCAAACTTCTGTCGTTTACGTTTTAATACGACTGGATCTAAAAATAACATTTTGTTCTCATTACAAACAAAATATAAATATTTGACTAGTTAAAACAATAACCATAATTAATAACTATTCTAATCATATTCATTATATAAGATGGTAATAATATTAACACTTAAAAAATGAAATTTAAATTTTAAAATATTAATTGTAAACAGAATTTAAACTTTGTTTTAATAAATATTGGAAAAAAGATTTATTTGCATTTAAATGTTAACAAATATTATTTAATGTTACTTTATTACCACCTTATATTAACCCTTTCACCTCTGTTAGACACAAAAGTGTACATCATATAAAAGGTGACTTTTAAAGAAATATTGTACTTATTTTACAATTTTGACCTAATGTGCACTTTTATAAATATATCCTCAGAGAAATCTGCATATATTGTATATTAAAAAGTCATCATTAAAATTAGAGTATTTTTTACGCATTAAAAAAAATTGTTTATAAAAACACTAAATTTAACATTTCTGAATAGTTTTGGGATAAAAACTCAACAAAAATAATTTTTTAATGACTAATTATAAAGCAGAGGTGAAAATGTTAAATATTGTTGCTCTACTAAAATAAATAATGACTTACATTAAATAACTTATATACTATTCATTTAAAAATATCGTACAGTTTTAAATTCGTTTAAAAACGTAATAAATTACATCGATTTTCGTCTCGTATTCAAATATCGTAGTTAACAGTGAAAAATAAAACAAAACAAACAAGTTGGTCGTAAGCACCAATAGCTGTGCATACTTGAATAAGTATCACTGTGCAAAAAAGAAATGCCATCAAATATACATTTGTCTAAATTTAAAGAAATAACACAGATTTATATTAATTGGACCTTGAATTTAACAAGAAATTCAAAACCTTATAGGAATACATTGCAATTATATATTTATATAAACATTCTATTTAAAGTCACACTTCTAAATAAATATGATTATAAAAAACACACATTCTTAAGACTCTACTTATATTTAACATTACAATGATTTAAAGGGCTTTGATACACTCTCAATAACTAGTTTAAAAACAACAAGTAAGTTATAAAAATCTCTCAATAGTATAAATAAACTTAGAAACATAATACCATAAATATATATTAAATTTGTTTCATAATAAATAGTTTTATTATAAATGATAAGTATATTAAATTAAAATTTGTTTTTGTGCTCGTTTTTTTTGCAACGTAGCTGATATGTTTCAATAGACCAGCATTTATTCACTATAGAAAAAATGAGTCATGTTGTAATTTTACTAAGTACTGTAAATTATTTATATATTACAAATATTGATATATTTTTTTATATTCACAAAATTACATTTTATTATTGTATTGCAACTTTGATGTTGCAAGTAAGTGAAAAAATGAAAAATAAATATATTTAAATTGCAAAAAAGCATTTGTTTAATAACAATTAAAAGCACATTGTTTTACCTATATATTACATAGAATTTTTTTTAAAAAAATGGAAGCCACACGTTAATTTTCTGGCATAAGTGGATAATTTTTTGACACGATATGAAAACATGTCATTGATATACATGTCTTAATACTTTGTTTAATACAAAAATTACGTTGATTATCGGAGGAGGATTAAATCGCATTATGTAATAAAACTATATATTGTTTATAAAATTAATTTCTGTTACTGGCTTGCTTGCTCTATTCGTTTTTGAATTTCACCTTCATTTAAAACTTTTCCACCTTCTACTGGTGAATAATAGAAAGAAGTTTCATCAAATTCACTTTGCGTTGCATGTGGTGCCATTGCAGTATAAAGTGCATAGTGTTCAGCATCAGTTAGATCCAAATTAGGATTAAAACTGTCAGGTGACTGAGGTGGTGATATATTTTCACCAGGTGTTAAATTTTCAGTAGTATTTTCAGTTACATTTGTACTAAGATTTTCTGAGCTGCCTTTAAGAGGAATATGAATTATTAATGGGTTGTCTGAAATCACTGTGCCTTTATAATTCGTTGCAGATACACTTCCAGTGTTATTATTTCCTTTAATAGAATGAAAACTTGCTAAAGAACCATGATTTGGTGATTTATCCATATTTTTTTCTTTCGAACCACTGATACTCTTATCTTTACTGTTTCTACGAGAAAACAATTTTGAAAAGAATCCTTTTTTCTTTGGATTGGGCAGTGTGTTCGTACTATCGGGTGTAGGAGGGAGATTTTTCTGAGGGGCTGAATATTCAGGTGGTTTCGTTCTTACTACATTAAACGATTGTGATCTGGAAACAGGTTTACGAACTAAACTAGTATTTGAACCACCGAGTATACTTTGAGCTTGTTCGGTATTGAGTGTGATACTTGTCGAAGAACCGGCAAAATTTTGTGACAAGGGACGTCCACCTAAAATTTGGGTTTCTGTCTTTTTAGCTCTTTTAGGTGGCAAGGGAGGAAGTTTTTCAGAATCACTTTCTCGTTTGAGTGGTTGAATATCTATGAAAGGACCAGTTGCCGTTACCACATCTTCATATTTATCTGGTGTATCAAAAAATTCAACGGGATTTTTAAATGCCATTTGTAAACTAGAGTATGTTGCATTTTCATCATATTCATCTATTTCCATTGGTTGTTGAATAGTTTGATTAAGAATAGTATTACCATCGACATCTCCGTTGATCTGCAGTAATTTTGCTTGAGTATCAGTGTATATTTCATCTAATTCAGCAACCTGATTGAGCAATTCATTTAATGACTTTTCTTCTGTATTATTATTAGTTTCTTGAATTTTCTCATCAGAATCAAACCAATCTTTCTTTCCTGAATTAATGTTATTGTCTGAAATAGAAACTTCTTTATTTTCTATATCATTCAAATTTTTCCATTCACCACCGATTTGAATAGAATCATTTGTATTCGATTCATCTACACTTGTTTCAACATATTGTACATTTTGTTTATCTTTAGAAGATTCTTCATCTTTTTCAGCAGTTCTGGATTCTAGATTAAGAACCTCTGCATTTGTGTTAGTAAGAATACGATTATCAGCAGCTAAAATTCTGCTGAACGCTGTGTAATCTCCCTTTTTAGAGAAAGCACGGCGTAGTGACCAGAATGCAGGCCTACCTGAATCTAATGGAAGTAGCTCAAATAACCAGGGTTCACTGCACGCTTTGTCCGAAGGCCTTAATAATTGAATATTGACTTTGATAGGATTGTTGACTTCCAGAGTGTGATAACGGGGTGTTCTGAATGATATCGCAACTTGCTTATGTACATGCGATGGTTGAAAATCACCAAGAGCTTCCCAAACAACTTGTCCTTCATGTTCTTCATAAAATCTAACTTGAATATCTTCTTTTGCAACCTAATAAGAAAAACATTTATTATATATGAAGTACATTAATATATTGTAAATTATATGTAGATATATGGTAACAAAAAAATTGAATGATTAAAGTAACATTTTATTTTTACCTTTTCACAAAGTAGAATTATTTCTTTTCCACCAGCAACACTGCTCGTACATTCACTAAGTTTACATATGACGAGATCAGACATTGCTTTTTTATCATATATAGGCTCGCTTACTACAGGTGTAAGAGGAAGTGTAAATTTTCCTTTGGAATCACCTTCTAGGAAGACTTGAAAACATAATCGGACTGCATTTAAGTCTATAGATGAAGGTTGATTTCGATGAGAAAAACCCTCTGTAAACATATCTCTTATGGGTATTTTTTGTACTAATAAAATTATGGACAAATTTAACAAAATAATCTTACGTCTAAATGGGTCAACTCGAATTTCTTCTCTTATTCTTAATGCTTCTTCAATGTCCTTTTTCTTCACACATCGAATGCCAAGATTTGAGAAAGTGACCGACATTGTTTCTGTTGATACTTCTACTGTACACACACCTTTTTTACATCCATCCTTACCCACTAAATTATGAGGATGAGATCTAAAAATTATATGTACGTCTAATAAATAAATAAATATATATATACAAATATACATTTTTCAAAATATGACTTACCTATATGGCTGATCTTTTGTTACACAAGATACAACCACAACAGCTCTTCCTTTATAACCAATAACTTGTATTGCAGGATATGTTTTATTTTCTGGTGTGCTACTAGCACCTGGTATCGATCCAGCTGATCTTCCTTCGCATTCATATCTGAATCGCATCGCTTTCGAAGCAGGTTGTTCAATTATTTTAACATAAGCATTTCTTTTGGCATTGAGACTCATTTCTGATGCAGAGACAAGACCACTAGCTCCTCCAGGCAACATTGTGGTAGACTGTGTCGAAAAATCAGGGTCTGTTGTCTCTATTGCTTCGACTAAACAAATACAACAGTATGAGGAAAATTAGAATCAGTTAATTTGATGTAAACTAATTTACTAATTTTTAGATATTTTATTGCACTTAATAGACATGTGGAAATAAATATGAGTACGAAACAAAAACATATTTTCATTAATTATGCTACTATCTAATAAGAAATGAGTTTATTTTAGTATTGAAGAATTTCATATAGTTTTTATTACATCAGATTTATGAAATTATGAAAGTAATTACGATATTAATATCTTATTACATTTGAACACTTCTTTCATATAATAAGTATTTTTTTAAGAAAAATAATTTAAATACCGCTCGTACATACATTAAATGCATTTATGTTGTTACAAATCTAATAAAATATATTTATGAAGAGGAATAATAAACTAAATCATGAGTTTGATAGTTGTTTTAAAAGTTAGTAAATTATTATTTTAGGTTTGTAGTTTTACCTCTATTGATCATAATATAATCAGAATTAAATACTGAGAAAAAATAGTATAACACATATTGTTAAAATATTGAAATTATTATTGGGTAGTTTTATTTATTTATACATACATTCATATATATATATATATATATATATATATATATATATATATATATATATATAAATATTATTCTGTTTGGGATGTTAGCTTATATTTAAAAGAATATGAAAAGAAGTCTGATACTTAAGTTAAAAATAAGACCGCAAAAGTATAAGACAATGTTTTTCAAATACTTCAGCTCTTAATTAACACACACACACACACACATATATATATATATATATATATATATATATATATATATATATATATATATATATATGTGTGTGCGTGTGTCGATTGATAAATAAAACTTACGAACTCAGGTCTCTCATAAACAAGTTTAATTTTATTCAATTTATATTTTAAAAAATATGAAAAATGTCATTTCAGCTTTAAGTGCATGTTTGTTTTAATACGATTTATTTTTTATTAAATATGTATGAAAGTGTTTAAAATTAAATTATGTTTAATATTTAAATTTATATACGTTATAAACAATTTACTTCAAAATATACTAAAAACTATATTTCTATATATAATAAAATATACAAGCAATGTACATCTACACAGGTAAACATTATACGCACACACACGCTCGCACATACACGCATGCACACACACGTACGCACATATATATATATATACATATATATACATATGTGTGTGTACGTAATAATCAGTCATACAATCAAATAATTTAGTTTTAATTTGCAATTTCTAATTTATCATTTTTTCAGATGAGAGAATTATAACTTTTTAATTAATAGTAATCGATATGAATTCATTTCATTAACGCTAGTGAATAGTTATAACGACATATCGAGTAATAATGATTATATATCTACACACATATGATTATATATTCTTTACAAATAAATTTATATTTATTTTTTTCCTTTAAATTTATAGTTCAAATTTTATTACTGTATGAAAGTTAGCATTAATCTAAAAAATACTTTGTGTTCCGCTAATCAGAAAAAAATTATAATATAAAAACTAAATGACAAAAATAAAATTATCATCAAACTAGAAGTACATGGTAACATTTTAATATTTTAAATAAATAACTTTAGTGCATTATAGTGTAAATACTTACTGACATCACTGATGTTTATGTGACTGTCATCATCTTGCATTCCATCTAACCCAGCGGTCTCTGTATATAATAAAACAAACATTAATGACAAAATTAAATATTACTTGATAATCAATAAAATATATTGCTCATTTTCAAACAATGTCGTTGCAGGGAATACAGCTTTTTCATACCAGAATTCATGAAACAATACAGTTAAAAATACTTTATAATAATACATGATTATTTACTTTTTACTAATAGTTAAATGCATGAAACAATCATCATAAACCAGAAAACGAAGAAAATAAAAAAGGCATCGAATTATTCTTTTATTTTTTAAAAAAATTAAAAATTATCCTTTTTACATTTCATATAAAATATTTCTTTACCTCATATTTAAATAATACAAAACGACATAATCTGAAGAATATTTGTAAACATGGAATAAGTGTGTCGTGTATATATATATATATATATATATATATATATATATATATATATATATATATATATATATATATATATATATGTGTGTGTGTGTGTGTGTATGTACGATGCGTACGTGTGTATGATGGTGTGTATATATATATATATACACACACATACGCATAATATACACATTTATACATACTTACACACATACATACACAAGAATATATACAATCTATGTATCTATCTACATTTATAACGTCTATTTACAAAGAAATATTATTTTTGTATTCAGAACTATATCAGAAATGATTTAAAACAGAAAACAAGCAATAATCTATGCTACAAAAAAACAAAGCATGGATATATATATATATATATATATATATATATATATATATATATATATGTATATATTCACATATACACAAAATTGACGGGCTATATAGGTTTGTGCTTTTCTTATAACTTATTAACAGGATATTACACAATGAAATTATAAAAAAGCGTAATAGAATGGCAGTACTATGTGTATATACACACACACACACACATATATATATATATATATATATATATATATATATATATATATATATATATACTCGTGTATATATATATATATATATATATATATATCCTCTTCAGTCAAATCCCTGATTCCCTGTTGAATAAAAGGTTACAATTTCATTTTTGTCCAATTGAAAAGATGCAATGCATTTTTATTAGACGTTCCGGGTTGTACTGTCGCGTGTTAAAGACGTGTGTTGGTGGGTCCGAGGCCGATTTTTATTAGACATCATTACAGCTTTATATTTATAGGCCGTGCTTAGAATGTCTTACTAAATACTGTCTACGCCTCACTAGTTATTAGTTTTTATTGTAGCACTAGACCTAGTCATACTCGTAAATTTATTCCTAGTAAATTTAATAAACATGAACAGTTCTAGTAGTACAATAGTAGTATTAACTAATGAGGCGTAGTTGTAGTATTCAGTGAAAGATTATGACCCCTCTATCTTTTTATCCATTGTGTATTTCTTCCATAAGAATTTCTTCAATTTTCTTAATAGTTTTAAATTTCAGTTTATGTTAATAGAACAACGTAGCTAGTTATGAGCTGAATATGTATGAATATGTAATTATTTAATTAATTAGAATACTTTGTTTTATAATATTTTGAAACGTTTGTCAATTAATTTAGAACCACATGTTTGTTTTTAGTGACATGTAATACATACGAGATACATGGCGATATAAAAAGTGGACAGTGAAGAAAATGTCTGGAATTGTATACAAAAATATTTTTAATTAAGATAAAATATTGTTTTTATATACAAATTATTTTATTAGTTGTCGATTAAAATCTATACATATGGTTCGTTAAATAAATATATGGGCTTTAAGGTTACCATTTGCACTAATTACAGTATTTCACATGTCATAATAATTACATTATCTTATTAATTACTAATTCCGTATTAATTAAACGATTAGTGTGGCCAGTTATTTCGTATTAACGCTTTCGCTACTAAGGGTGACTATACTGATATATAACACTTACTTAATACCACTCACTCAAAGTTAATAAATAAATTAAAAATATCCCGTTTCAAATAAAAACACTCTCTCTAAAATAACGGTATCAAAGCAACTCTCTGAGGCATAAGATAGCAGACTCAGAACGTCAAGCACTGCCCGTCCGCGGTAAATATACGTTTATGGCACGGAGTCTCGTTTAGCAGTAGCGTACTGATAGCCAATTTAGCCGTAGCGAAAGAGTTAATAATACATATATACAAGTATACATACATATCATACAATAAAATATGTCTTACGATGAAGGAAATAATCATATAAGGAAGCAAAATTCAGGATTAATTTGTAGTTTTAAATGCATGTAATTAAAACACGACTAGTTCTCTTTCTCTCTTTCTCTCTCTCTCTCTCTCTCTCTATATATATATATATATATATATATATATATATATATATATATATATATGTGAACCAAATATTCAAGCCAAAGAACGAATTAGATAGAAAAATACCATTCACTGGTCAGGGAACGAGACGAATCATTTTGCACTATGACAAGCTGAGAAAGGGACTAAAAACGTTATTTGTTCGTTTGAGTGGGAAGTTCTCCTCGTCTGGCATATTCATCAGACTTAGCACCATCAGATTATCATCTATTCCAGTCACACAAGCATCACCTGATTGATACCAATTTTAAAACAGTGAAAGAGGTCCGAAAATACATTAACGATTTCATCGACTCAAAATCACCTTCTTTTTTCGATACGCGATTCATCAGAAACTCAAAAGACGGAGAGAAATTATACAAAATAATGGGGAATATTTTAAGAATTGAAATGTATTCTGTTTTTCCGTAAATAAACATTCATTTTCTATAAAAAAGGGCACCGAATAAATGCGAACACCTAATATAAAAATGTATATTTATATCAATCGTAGGTAGTGAAAAACGATTGTAATGGAAAAAACCGGCAAAAATATTTTATAGATATGTTATGTAAATGACATTTCAAAAAAGAATCATAATTGCTCATTTATAAATTTCATTAAATTGATACGGGCCAACCATTCGGCACAATATTCAATAGAAATAAAATCACAGTTTACATTTGTGCGGAAATGAAAACTACGCCAATTTATGAAAATTCTGAATGAAATAAAATAATAAAATTTAAGATTTTTATAACGAAAACACTTTTTAAATAAACAGTGGTTTTATGAAAATACAGATGGCCAAATCAATAGCTAATGAAATATTTAAGGCCTTTTTGGAAGAACTCGTAAATTTTGGTTCAATATGTTTGTAAAGACAAAAACTGTTGTTTTAATCACTAGTTATTTTTTATAAACTTCAAAAGTTACAAAAAAAAAATGAAATTATTATATATATTATCAAATTAGTTAGGATAAGTTACGGAAATTATAGATTTTTGATATTTTTTTAAAGAAGGTCTGAAAAAGGTATAATTGGTTTAAAGATTTTTTGTTTTCGCCATAATTTGACTATATTTTTAAATTATCACTTTTTTTAGAAGTCACGAATTATACTTTCTTCTTATGTAGATATAAAAGATATTTAAAAGTTTTATTTTTACTACGGGCTTCATCATATGTTCATGTTTCAACATCGGGATACATTCAATGCTGCATCAATCCAACAATGACTCTTTAGTGTCAATGTTTTAATCATATTTAACTTGTCGTAATTTTAAATAATATTAAAATAATGCAATGTTACTTATATAATGGCTTGAGTATTAAATATCTATTCAGAAATTGTTGACTCGAGGTCATTGCTCTTGGAATCAAAGAATCATCACGCGCGAACGTACATCGTTAATATTATATATATATATATATATATATATATATATATATATATATATATATATATATATATATATATATATATATATATACATTAATCTTCGAAGTTTTCCTTATTTCCTTCATAATCACTCGCTCACAATATTCATTTAGCAATTTTATGTTGATATTTCTAAGGTAAAGTTTCTATTTTCAGTTTGAGGTGTTTTTTTTTTAGGTATATAGAAGTGACTCTTATTAACAAGTTACATATTTTGCGCAGGGTTTTTATATTTTGACAATAACAAGATATAAATTTTTGAATTTCATTTTAGGTCTTTTTTCTCACTCATAATGTTGAAATCATACGAAAACATGTATTTTGACTACTGACTGGAATTAAATATAACTAACGAATAATAGTGCAATTGATTAATATTAACATGGAAATGTATTTTACGTAGAAAAATAAGAAAGTAATTATACGAATCTCCTTAGTAAACAAATATATTTCTTTTGATTTGTACGAATATAAGTATGAGATGAATTTATGTTTCTACGATATTGTTTTTTTATTTATTTTTTTGTTTTTATCAATTAATATTTGATGGTATTTTAATGTTTAAAATTAGTCATTGTTATATATAACATTATATATATATATATATATATATATATATATATATATATGTATGTATGTACATTTTATAAGAAATATAACAATGATCAATATCACAGTTTAATGTAAGTTTTTGATTAGTGGTTACAATTAATATACCCAATTATGTTCGAACACTACTGGTATGAGCTATTAACTGATAAAAGTGTTATTTTTTAATGTAAATATCGGATTTTTACAAACATACGCTTTAAATTATAATTAGTAAATATATATTTTTGATTAGAACTATAATTAAAGAGAAACAGTGCTAAACTACAAATATTATACAGTATACATAAAATTTACATCTATTATCTACACTTTATTAAATTTGAATTGTTTTCATTAAATAGTTATCATTTCAGTAAAACAGTGAAACGAGTTGATATATTGCTATTGCTTATTGTTTTCATATTCCATTTAAAAAATAATAAAATTTAACCTGAAAGTAACTATTTTAACAGGTATATTAATTTTTATTATAAAGAACGTTACTTCACTCGATTGTTATACATGATTTTCTGAATGTACACAAATTAAGTTGTGCTTTTGGATAGAAAGTATAGTAAAAGTATAAATAATTAAACAGAGCACACTTGTTTAAAAGATTTTTCATTACAGATAAATTAGAATGGCAGCCGACAAATAAAAAAGTGAAATAATTTGGAATAAGCAATTACGTACAAAAGGTGATTTTTTTTAAAACTTTTAATGTTTCATAACGTTAAGTACTAGAAATGTTTCTTTTAATTAGCTTACTACAAATATCTAGATATCATTCATATCGATGATGTGAATTGTTTCTACACAAATTAGTTTTTATTGCGTTGCAATTGTAGGGTTGTTCAGTTTTGATTGAACTGTGCCTTTCGAAGTGAATTGGCGTTAAGATTTTTTAACGCTCAAGTGAGTGGTCCTAATTTATAATAAATAGTTGTTGTTAAAAGTGTAATGAAACTCCTGATTTGAGGTTCAGTGATAACAGTAGATTGTTATTCATGTAGTTTTAAGTATGATTCACAAACCAAGCGTTAAAACATGCAGCAATCTTCTTGTCCCGCTTAAACTAAGTATAATATCTAGATCGACGATCAAGTAATCTATACTTGTCTTTTTTTTATACTGAATAACACACCATTTAAGGTGTTAAGAATATTTGAGAGATGTCAAAAAGTTCTACAGACAGTGCCTAATTTAGGGCAAAAACAATTGGTTTCATCACTGTGCCACTTTTCAGTTACAGTGAAAATCTTTAATGATAAATAATATTATAAAATTAGAACACTCGCCTTTTTGGTACATATGACTATGTGCGAGTTTTTACTACTATCAAACATTTAAATTTAATTCAATTTATGGATTTAGCAGACACTCAGTAGAATACAACACTGCAATTAATGAGAATATATTTTAAAGATTTCTACTTCTGTTTTCGATCTTGGAAATGGCGAATGAAGCTTTAGATAACTGTGGATGGGAAATATTTTGAAAAGACTAAATATTAAAATCGTATTTAAAATAATAAATGATTTAAAGAAAATCTTGCTTTTCTCTATTCACATATTTATGTACACATTTAAACATACAAATGTTTTACGAATTGTTCGACTTATACTATTTTAGATTCTACGGGAAATATTTTCGTTATTATTTTGCCGAAATACAGGATTGGTTTTTAATGAAAATGACAGTTTAATAACCATTCACGAGGAAGAAACGTAGAATGAAGAATAAAATTGAAATTATGCAAATTATGTTATGAAATATAAATTATAAATATTTTTTTTCAAGAAATGCAATAAAATGGTTTATATATTAATAAAACTATATTGTACATAGATTAATTAACTAACTGATCAAATTTTAGTAAATACGTTAAAATTATGGCTTCATTCACTTCATTACTACAATGCTGGATACACAATTTCTGCAATTTCTCTAGCTACTTCAGTTTTCTTTATAGTTAAAGAAATACATTTCTGTTAAATTGTGTTCTATAGAGGAGAATGCCTTTTTTATGTGAGTGACTGATTTGTTCATATTTTTTTTCAGAATTTTTCATAGATTAACAGTATGTAGATTTTTCATTAATACTGTGTATTACAAATTATTTGAAAACATAGCTGAGTAGCAGTAGTTTAACGATGACATTTTTCTTACTAAAGGTTCTTAAAATAATTAGATCATTTCTGCCGAAAAATAAAGCAATAAAGAAAAAAATAGCATAGTAAAATACATTTTATCCAACTTAAATAATCTACTTGGGCATGAGATAATAAGTGGCCATCTACTTGTAGTTTTCGCTAGTACCTATGTATTTAAAATGATGAATAAAAAACAGATGAAATATTTTTAATAGTCCGATAAACTAACACAATAAAATAAAACTACTACGTAGGTATTCTAATATTTTCTTATATCGTTAATGTTAAATGATGATAACCTTTATAATTCACTTCTGAAAATAAATATAAAATATATCATACTTAAGTAAGAGGTCAGCAGGTTTTTGAAGGGCTCCCGCAAATTGAATCAACATTTGAAAATAAAATTGTTAAAAAGGAACAAATTTACGTTTATATAAATGTTTAAACTTCATCTGTAATATTCTCGATGTATTTCTAAGAAAAATAAATTATTTTAATACTTTTCCATATTATCGTACCGAATATATTAAAGTAGTATTATTCACACAATGATTCTAAGGTACGAATAAAGCAAAGTGATATAATGTTATGTATATATTTCTTATCTTTTTGATTTTTGAATGCTCCATTTTAATGATGGAATAAGGAACGCTTCGATGAATTGAAGTTGATTTACTTTTCGTATTAATAAAATCAATTCTTTACAGTCATTTAATCGAGTATATATATATATATATATATATATATATATATATATATATATATATATATATACTGTCAAGATCATCGGTGAGATTATACCACTATACAGTTATCACATATAAACATTAAATACAAAGGTCTAAAACTATATATATTCAGATACTTCATATATGAAAAATATTTTTTTTAAATGGACCGAAACAAGCGGAACGCTGTCAATTCAATAGCGGATACAATCAGTGTAAAATGCTTATAAGTGCTACAATGAAGATTTTCACGCCTAAGAATAAAAGATTACGATGAAATAATAAAATGCATATATGAAAGAAATACAAAAAAAAGAAGAAATGAGATCAACGGCAATCAAAAAATATGTGATCGCTTCTGGTAGGATATTATATTTTAAGAAGTACTAAATAAAACTGAACATAAATAAATAGTATATCAAAGACATTCTAAGTTAATCAAATGGTTCGTCCGAATTTAATTTACTTTATTTATATATATGTTTTTATATAGCCACTTAAATATAATTTCGTTATGCCGAATTGACAATGTACAACCATCTATGCGTAATAATTTAAACTTTGTTATTAATTTCTTACTAAATTCACGTCTTATTACCTGTAACTCACGCCAATTATTTTTGTTAAAATGGCACCAGAAGGTGCAGTAAAGCTGATTTAGATTTACCGTAAAAATAAAATGCGGCAAAAATATATGATGTATGTGATAAATTAAAATAATAAAAAAAAATATTATTGCACCGGTATAACTTATTGTCAATTACTGATTAATTATTTTTATTACATAATTTTAATGAATATATTTACTCTTTTTTCTTGAAAAAAATTTGCAAGTTGGTTATTTGGGGTTTAAACGCGAGTTGACAACAAAGGTCAAGAGCGCCCCACAATTTTTTTTTTTTTGTAAATACAAGTATTTATTACTCAAATGGCATTTCACAAATACAATAGAAAGGATGTTGCTAAATTTAAGTGACGAGTATATATTACTACTAAAAAATGTTTATATAATTACCGACTGTATTAATCCGCTTGGAATATATTTTTTTAAAGAAAAAAATCTAAATTTTACAAAACCTACAACTGAATCTTACTTAAACTAAAACATGCGAGTAGGCTAATTATACCCCTCCCTTAAAAGTTTATAATTTTATAGATAACGATTATCAATGAAATATAAAAGTGAGCACTATTGACGAAATTGTTCTCGTAGTTAATTTCAATTAGATAAGTTTTATGTTGTTTCACCATTTTAAAAATAGAATTCAGATTCTATATACCGCAACAGTGTTCGAATATAAGCCACGTAACTAATGTAATATGTTCGTTCATTTTGAAACTAAATTTTCAGCAATTGTTTTCATTTCTATTGAACAGTTTCTATTGGGAATTGTTAGATTCTTTCATAATCTATAATCGTTTACTTATGAGCATCATTTATAAATTTATTCTTTCTTATAATTCAATTCGTCAAAGTAAAACAGCCTTAAACTTACACACACAAACACATGCTTGTTTATTCTTAAAATATTTGTGTATACATATATATGTGTATATATATATATATATATATATATATATATATATATATATATGTATATATTTATATATAAATAATTATGTATATAATTATTTTTAAGTTTGCTTGTCATCAAAGTAACACTGTTGTAAGAATGAATTAAATATAGATATATCGTATATAGTCTATACAATAATTCTATGAAACCATTAACGATATAAGATAGGGTGTATATTTATGTACAGATTACTGGAGCCGATATGTCTGCGATATATAATTTGTGACTTGTGACTGGGGTAACAACTATTATATGACAAGGGTAAGAAAATATTTCGAGCATTCATTTAGAAAGCGAATCTACAATTTGCAAATTGAATTAAACTTATAACGATAATTTATTACGAATTGTTATATTTTTTTCTGTCTGCTCATATAAGTCAACAAGATTTGGAAATAATTATTTTTTTATTTTTCTGCATAATTGTTGTATGACTCTGCAAACGGTTTAAACTATTATAAATGTATATTATTGAAATTCTTCACGAATGTAAATCTTACGAATTCCAAAGCTTTTGCCAGAGGCGCAGGCAAGTCCATTCATCAGTAATAATAGAACAAGGCAGAAACCAGAACATAGTTATTCAAACTTGTTGTGTATGTAAATATAAAGAAACACGTACAATAAAACGCTAATTTTACAATTTTTATTTAAATTTATATCTATAATATATTCATTCTATTAATTGGTTCAGAAGGTATCTTTTTGGAGAACTAAAGAATACTATTTTATTCTAAAAACTCAAAATATTTCCTGTTCAACACTGTTTACATTGGAATCAAATATGTTTAAAAATAAACCAATATACCACAAAAAAAAAACACTAAAAAAACTAACACTGACAATACTCGTGCAAAATATAATGAAATCTATGAAAACTAATTTACGAACATGCAAGGTAACCAATAAAAACAACAGAACAAAAAAAAAAACACAAAGAAGAAACAACAGAAAACAAGACTTCGAGCGAACAATTAGTTTACACACCTAAACCACTGTGATCCATTTTACGAAAACGTAATTTGTTTCAATAAATGAATGGTACACTTCAGAAAAAGGTGCACGTTTAATTTTTTTTCTGAAGTCCACGAATTTCCAGGAGATATGATTGCGTTATTACCCAAAACTCTCACTTTTTGGATTACGCGCGTTGAAGCACCTTGACAAAAAAAAGTTTTATACATATTTGATAAATTACTTAATAAATAAATTTATATGATGGACTGTAACATTTACATTAATATCACATACATACCATAAAGATTAATTAATTTGGTTAGTGACAATCATGAAGTGATTTTTATAAATGAACGGAAACATTTTTGGAATTATTTGTTAAGAAAGCTATATGTTTATATATATATATATATATATATATATATATATATATATATATATATATATATATATATATATATATAAATGGTTTCTTATAAGTTTAAATATTGAAAAAGTATTTTTTCAATAACATACCTTAACTTGCATGATGACAAAAATATACTATGTATAAAAAGTTGAAAATTCACAATAAAATAATAAAAATAATGTATATTCACTTCGCTTTATTACTGATCAACACATGTAAAAAACACAAGCTATCAAGGTCTCTCGAGTAGAATTAATAATCACGTACTAGTAGCACAACTTAATACACGCATTACATAGCGCACTGAGTGAAACAAGTCTCGTACAGTCACAAAAATGAAAGAAACAAATGAAATAATAACAGTGTTCGTGTGATAAGTACGTTCAATCGGAGCGTTGCGCTGCAAATC
This sequence comes from Acanthacorydalis orientalis, assembly GCA_034766995.1. NCBI lineage: Eukaryota > Metazoa > Arthropoda > Insecta > Megaloptera > Corydalidae > Acanthacorydalis > Acanthacorydalis orientalis. The sequence goes on along the minus strand of CM068314.1, from coordinate 30,002,421 downwards.
GGGTTTTCAGTTCACAACAGGTATTAAAAATAAAACTTGGACCTAGATCATTTAATGTCTGCGTTTAGATAGTGGTCGCGCACCATCCTCGACGACAACACGAAATCAACTGGTCGAGTGTGTGTATTTTAAGAAAGGATGACCGCAACGTTTTACGAGAATCCAACTCGGCAAATGCGTTGATTGGCCGCGAGGCCACGTGATCCGCTGACGTACTGTTTGTGGAACAGCGCGCACGGTTTGCAAAAGTTTGAATGTTAAATTGAACATGTTCTCGATTACAGACAATTCGTCCGAGTACGAGTTGTCTTGTTGGATTGATATTCTTTTCTGTTTGGTATAATAGTACGTACTCTTGATACCAGACAATGCTCGTTGACATCGAACGTAAGCTAATTTTCAGATACGATGAAATACATATAGGAGATTATTCTTCTTTAATATATGTTTTGAAGGGCAAGGTGATACACCGGAAAATGACTGTAATATATATATATATATATATATATATATATATATATATATATATATATATATATATATGCACGCACACACTGGCCTATACAAAAACTAAATGTAATATTTAGATCCTTTAACGATATTCATCTTAATATTAACATAAGAAATGATTCATAAAAATTACAATAAATATCCATTTATAATTGTGTAAAATAAAAAACCATGAAAACAATGTTCAAAAGTTTCGTCAAAAATCCACATTCCGCCTTTATTATTTTTTTTAATACTCTATTTTTTAAAACTGTTTAATATCAGACGAACCTTCCTCCAAATTCAATAACAACTTTAGTCTTGATTCTAATGAATTGGATAATTTTTCGGTAAATTCTTTCATCAAAATACGTTTCGGTGTATACTTCCTATTTATTATAGCCTGCCTTTTAATTCTAATTCAGTTGAATTCTAGAGATTGTGGAACTGCTACTCCTTTGCAGGTCCAGAAGTGCATTAACGCATTGTTTAGTTTAGAAAATTGTAGAATAATCGAATACACAGCCAATTTCGCAGCATTAAGAATTAAATTGCTTCTCAGCATGTTAATATATGCGTTAGTTATTAATTAATTGTGTTACATATGAAATGAACTCTACTTCCGACTATGCATTACTAAACCTTATAAACTCCATGCTATACTGTTGAAACAATGTTTTCCATTTTCAGTTATTTTCAGATTTGTAAGCGAAATTTACTTTTTTTCCAAAGAGTACATATTTTAATTGTATTTTAAATTATAGTTTTTTTATTAGTCACTGTATCGATAAGTATTTTCCTGAGAATTCTCAATTTAAATTCTGATTCTAAGACATCAATGTACAGTTTAAGAATATATTAACTTGTGATGTCTCTTCATGGTCATTTGCTAATTTCAGAGCATTAATTTTTAGATCACAAGGCACTGCATAAAATTATTCTTGTTGTAGTTCATGTAACTTGAGCGGTCTTTCTAATCTCAATTACTTTCACAGTTCAGTCCTATTATTTTTTTAATTATTGTTCAAATTACAGATTTTAGTAATCCAATCGTTTTTCTATGTCTGTCATTGATTTTCTTTCATTTATCAAATTGATTACAAATTCTTCAACATTCACAAACTCTTTTATTCTTTTTGTAATCATATTTTATTTGTACTATTCGACATCTACTTAAACAAAGCTGTAATTATACTCGTGGTTAAATTATTCACATGAACTATTA